>CM056575.1:64096821-64696821 GCA_029721435.1 Gymnothorax reevesii
GCGTCCCCATGGGCTCTGTTCCGTCTCGCAGGGAGACGGTAACCACAGATGCCTCCCCCTCTGGATGGAGTGCAGTATGGTTAGCAGGATGGCCTATGGGCGGTGGTCTGTGGAGGACCGGGTGCACACATCAATGTGCTGGAGCTGCGAGCGGTTCACCTGGCTCTCAGGCACTTCCAGCCACACCTTCGCTTCAGAAGTCTCTACCCACTGTCTTCTGTGGTTCTCCCTAGCCGAGACAAGCAGTCCCTTGGCCGGACGGCCTCCTGTGTGCCTTTCCTCCGCTTCCTCTGATCTGGCTGGTACTTCAAAGGGTCCTTCAGGGGGGTCACAGTGTCCTACTTGTGGCTCTCTTCTGGCCAGGGAGGAGCTGGTTCCCACTGCTGCACGGACTCTATCGCGGTGCACCGTGGGGCCTTCCCGACAGGAAGGATCTCCTGTCCCAGCTGGCAGGGCGGATCTGGCACCCCAATCCACGACGCCTCCAACTGTGTGTCTGGCTGCTGAGGGGCCCGAGTCACTGTTGAGCTCCTGTGCGGACTCTGTCAGACATACCATAATGAAGGCAAGAGCGCCGTCCACTCCTCTTCAATATGAGAATAGATGGAAACTGTTTTTTGAATGGTGTGCGAGGCAGGATGAGGACCCTGTGCGCTGCTCTGTGCCATCTATTCTTGACTTTCTTCAGTTTCTTCCGGATGAAGGTCGGTCTCATTCGACATTGAAAGTGTATGTAGCGGCAATATCTTGTGGTCATGTGAGGATTGACAATGGCACTGTGGGGAGCCATAGTTTGGTGTCCCTCTTCTTTAAGGGGGCTCAGAGATTACATCCTCTGAGTGCCCCAAGAGCTCCAGCTTGGGATCTCCCCTGGTACTGGATGCACTACGCCGGCCCCCATTTGAGCCCTTGACACAAGCGGAGCTGAAGTGGGTTTCTTGTAAGACTGCGTTCCTTCTGGTCATTTGCTCTGCAAAGCGTGTCAGCGAGCTGCATGCCCTTTCGGTCAGTGACTCGTGTTTGAGGTGGAACTCGGATGGTTCAGGGGTCACTCTGTGGCCAAACACAGCTTTTCCCCCTAAAGTGTTGGCCTGCGCTCACCGTAACCAACCTACTCGGCTGGCTCAGTTTGTCCCCTCTCCAGGGGAGAGAGGAGACGAGCCTGAACTGTTATGTCCAGTGCGGGCTCTGAGGGTCTACACTGCAGCTACTGTATGCATTCGAGGGTATGATCAACTTTTTCTCTGTTAAAGTGGCCCTAACAGGGGTTGCGCCATCTCCAAGCAGAGTTTGTCCCGCTGGATTGTTGATGTCATCACCCATGCCTATCGGGCAAGTAACCATACCCTTCCACCTGGCGTGAGGTGCCACTCTACCAGGAGTGTTGCTACTTCATGGGCTGCCCTGAGGGGAGTGTCCCTGGAGGACATTTATGCCGCAGCTTCATGGACATCACCGAACACTTTCTCCAGGTTCTACAGGGTGAATGTGGCCACACCCCACCCCTTAGCCGTGGTTCTACGGCCAGGGTCCTCTGACTCTGCACACTAAAGGTCTGTGATCCGGATTCTTCGTGACCTTGCTGGCATAAGTCATTCAGTGCTTTAAGCACCGCCTCTGGCGGTCAGCAGGGATGAAATAGAATGAGAGTTACGAATGTAACTGAGGTTCTATGAATCTCGATTGACCGCCAGAGCTCTCTGTCACTCAGAATCCTCGTGTGCTCGCAAGAAGATTCTGTAGAAAATGATTCTCAGGTGACACCGGAAGATATAATCTTCGTTGGGTCATCTGTGGGTCACGTGACATTGTTGGTATACAAACTCGAACTGCGCATGCGCGAAGGAGAATATTCAGTGAAGAGACAAGAAGAAGAGACGCTGCTGACATTTGAAACCATCTTCTCCAAATGTCAGCAGCGTCTCTTCTTCTTGAGAAAGCTCCGCAGACTCCAGGTTCATCAGTCAGTCCTGACAGCTTTTTACAAATGTTTCATTGAATCCGTAATCACCTTCAACATATCAGCCTGGTTTGGTTCACTATCTAACATCCATCGCAACCCACTAAACAAAATCATAACGACGAGCAGTAAAATAATTGGTCTGGAGCAGGAACCACTCATCCACATTTACAACAGAAGGGTTAAATTAAAAGGTACACACATAGCCTCAGACATCACTCACACACTGCACAGCCATTACAGTCTGCTACCCTCAGGTCTGAGATACAGATCACTCACATTCAGGACTAAGAGAGCCATGTCAAGCTTTGTGCCCACATCCATCCGGCTCATGAATGCCTGACTTTCAGGATGTGTGTACTTGTGTAAGTATGTGTACATGTGAATCCTTTAACCCGACCAGGGATTGCTGCTTTTATTAATTTACTTATTTATTGATTGATTGACTATATTTTAACAATTGTTTTTTATCCTACCCGTGTTTATCATGCTGACTTTCTTCTTTCTTCTCTCCAATTTCACTGTTTATTTGTTGATTGCTTGTGGTATATTGTGTTGTGTTTCCTGGTTATGTGAACTGTACACGCATTGATGCTCTGCACAAATGAAGTTCCTAACGGATAAATAAAGTTCTTTGAAGTTGAAGTTGAAGTGCTTCTGCCTCTGGCGGTCATTCGGGATTCATAGAACCGCAGTTCTCTTTCATAATATTTCGCTCGATGTCTCACTATGGCATGCACGCCTCGCTGCAGCCTCAGAAGCATTAATTTCATTACGCCAATCCTGATTGGCTGGTGAACGTGTGTCCGTCCGTCCAGGTGGTACACCCACCTTAAATAGTTCATGCGGACGGCACCACGTCATTCAAACACCTCTTCTCACTCGGAGCATATCTCGCGTCCAGGGCTAGTTAGCTTAACTGTCCACAGACGGATTTTCTGTCGCCGGGCGCTACTAGCTTTGGATACCTTTTTGCTTCGTCGGTCACACCAGACCGGACTCAGTGCTCTCCCGCCCTCCACGGCTTGGTCAGCACTGTCCTCGACGCCTCACCATGGCACGTCGAGTACAGAAGGCTAGTACACCAGCTACCTCTCGGTTTTCTTCTCTCAACGCCTCATCACGGCACGTCGAGCTCCGAGCGCTAGCACACCAGCCACCTCTCGGCCTTCTTAAAGTTAGCACACCAGCTAGCTGCCTCGTCTCCCGGCTTGCACACAGGCTAGCTAGGAATGGAGGCCCAAAACCCCCATACCAGGGGGCACGGAGACTCCGGGACCCGTCCCTGTCGCTGTGGGAACAAGATCTCGAGTAAAGATCCACACCAGGTCTGCTCGAGCTGCCTGGGGCTGGAACGCGCCCGTATGGCTATCGAACTTCCCGGCTCGTGCCAACACTGCACGGTGTTTACGGCGAAAAGTCTTCACAGACAGCTAGCCCGCCAGGCTAGCTTGTCTGGAATTGACCCCCTCCTCCCCTTCAAGGGCGCTGCCGCCGAGGGCAAGCAGGATTTGGCGGTCGCTACAGCGGCGATTCCGGAGGCTAGCGCTAGCTGGGGCTCCCAGCTCGACCTAGCCGCGGATCCCCCGTGTGAGGAAGACGTCCTAGAATTGGACTATGGTGATGATGAAGATGGTGTCTCTGAACTCCTCATATCAGAGGATTAAGAAGATGACGACGTCTTCATTACTCCGGCTCGGGCCGCGCTGCCCGCGGCCTCCGTCACCTCTCGGGATGGAGATCAGAGTAGCACACCAGCTTCTCCTCTCCCCAGCTCGGACATGCTCGACGTGTGCAAACGCGCTGCTGCCCGGCTGGGCATCCCCTGGCCCATTGTCGTAGCTGAGACCACCAGATCCCGCTACGAGGGGAGGAAATTGCCCTTGGCTAAGAGTGCGACGAAACAACTTCTCCCCGTCTTCCCAGAGCTGCTAGATGAGGTTGCGCGTTCGTGGAAAGACCGCCCTTATAGCAGCAGGAGCCCAGTTCCTGGTGCCTCGTCCCTCGATTGTGAGGCGATGGAGAGCCTGGGTTTGCTCCGCATGCCTCCGATGGAGCCACTCGTGGCGGCGCACCTTCACCCCCGCCCGTCAGCGGTGTCCTCCCGGAGGCCCAGTCTGCCGTCCAAGTCGGACCGTTTTCAGTCAGCCTTGACTGAAAAGGCGTATAAGGCGGCTGCGCTTTCGGCCAGAGGGCTCAATGTCCTCTCCCTGCTCACGGCTTATCAGGCTGAGTTGTGCGAGGATTTTGTGCTGACTCAGGACCCAGCTAAATGGGACGAAATACCAGTCGTCACCGACCTGTCTCTCCGTATCCAACGCTGCGTGGTCCAGGCCACGGGAAAAGCGCTGGGGACCATGGTCCTGCAGGAACGGGCGCGGTGGCTCAACCTCGCCAACCTATCGGACAGGGAGAATCCTGGACATGCCCATTGTCCCAGAGGGGATCTTCGGTTCCGCATTGGCTTCTATGCAACGGCGGTGCAATGCTAAAAAGAAGGAGGATGAAGCTCTCCAGCTCTGCCTCCCTCGAAAGCCCCCTGCTCCTCTTCCGTCTGCACAGCGTAAGACCGTCGTATAGGCTGCTTCACCGGTTTCGCAGTTTAAAATACCGAAACTGCTGAGGCCCCAGCCCGCCCCGCCTGCCCCGCCAGGTCGGCCCGGCTGGTCCAAAAAGCCCTCGGCCCCGGCTGCGGCTGCGCCTGCACCCCGCGCATGCCGCCAGCAGCCAGGCCAGGAAAAAGAAGAGAGCGGCCTGACCATCCCTCTCTCCACTGGTGATGCAGCTGGAAGTTCTCTGGCTCCACCTGTTTGGCTTTCGGGCGTGCGCCCAGGGGCTCCCCACGCCCCTATCTCTCGGCTGCCTCGGGCCGTGCCAGTGCAAGCCGGAAGGAATGGACATTTGACGTCGGGGGATTTAGCGGTTGCCCCTCTCTCATGTCCACAAGCACGCACATACACACAAGATTTCTCAAAGAGAATAAATTGTGTCCCGCTGTCGCAGCCAGGCCGAGTGCCGAGGGCGCAGCTGAAAATAAAAGCCAAATCTGTCAAAATAAGCACGCCGCCTGGGGGCCTTGTCATTCCGCCACAAGAGGGCGCCATCGCATCGTGACTGGGCCCTCTTGTGGTGGGAGGACTGCAGGGCACGTCACCCGGGGGCTTTGTCATTCCGCCACAAGAGGGCGCCACCGCACCGTGGCTGGGCCCTCTTGTGGTGGAAGGGCGGCAGTGCACATCACCTCTCTCCCTCAGATGGCGGAGATGGGCCGCACTGGCAGCCCCACCCTGGGTGTTAAGGACGATTTCGAGGGGGTACAGGCTGCAATTTGCCGCTGCCCCCCCACGATTCGCCGGTGTTATACACTCCCAGGCTCAGGGAGAGTCAGCTCGTGTTTTGCAAGAGGAAATTATCTCACTGTTAAACAAAGGAGCAATCTGTGTCGTCCCTCCCGCACAATGTCAGAACGGTTTCTACTCAAGGTATTTCCTAGTCCCCAAACGGGGGGGGAACGGTATTCGCCCTATCCTGGATTTACGGGCTCTGAACAAATATCTCAGGAAATACAAGTTCAGGATGCTCACACACGCATCCCTGTTGCGTCTTGTACGTCAGAACGATTGGTTCACTTCAGTTGATCTGGAAGACGCGTATTTCCACATCCCAATCTATCCTCCCCACAGAAAGTATCTGAGGTTTGCTTTCCAGGGGATCTGCTACGAGTATCGCGTGCTCCCTTTCGGTCTGTCATTAAGCCGGAGGGTGTTCATGCGGTGCACGGAGGCAGCAATAGAGGCAGCATCCGTCTGTCCACTTATCTGGACGATTGGCTGCTTTTGGCGCAATCGGAGCAGGAAGCCAGGATGCACACGCGTATTCTCACACAGCACCTAGTCGATCTGGGTTTCGTGATAAACGCGGAGAAAAGCATTCTGTCCCCAGCGCAAGATGCAATCTTTCTGGGGTTATCCCTGAATTCGGTGTCTTTCACAGCGCGCCTCTCGGCAGAACGGGTGAAAGCCTTCAGGGCATGCCTCGCGCTTTTTTATCCAGGCAGGTCTGTTCCATTCAGATTGTGCCTTCGGTTACTCGGACTGATGGCGTCTGCCATCCTCGTGATCCGCCTCCACATGAGAGAATTCCAGCTTTGGGTGGCCTCATGCGGACTAGATCCCGTGCGTCACGGTGCGCGGAGAGTCCTGGTCACACCGGAGTGCGCCAGGGCGCTGCGTCACTGGCGGGCCCCGTCCTTTCTGACCCACGGGTGTCACAATGGGCTCGGTCCTGTTCAGGAAGGTGGTCACTACAGACGCCAGCCTGACGGGTTTGGGCGGAATTCACGGGGACCAGTCTGTGAGGGGCCGCTGGAGTGTGGGCCTCCAGCAGTCTCACATTAATTTTCTGGAACTTTCAGCGGTGTTCCTCTCCCTGAAACATTTCCTTCCGTCTTTCATGGGTCATCATGTCCTGGTGAGGACAGACAATACGACGACGGTGGCATATATCAACCGCCAGGGGGGGTTGCGCTCCCGTCAGTTGCACATGCCGGCACGCAAACTGATCCTGTGGAGCTGCGGCCGTCTCCTCTCCTTGAGGGCGACGCACGTCCCGGGGGTCTTGAACACAGGCGAGGACCTGTTGTCCAGGGGTGCACCGGTGTACGGGGAGTGGACTCTGCACCCGGAGATTGTAGAACAGATATGGGCCCGGTTCGGTCGAGCCGCGGTGGATCTGTTCGCGGCGAGAGAAAACGCGCAGTGCGCGCTGTTTTACTCTCTGTGCGGCATGGATGCTCCCCTTGGCGTAGACGCACTAGCGCACACCTGGCCGCACAAGCTTCTCTACGCATTCCCTCCCCTAGCCTTGATATCCCCCTCTCTATTCAGAGTGAGGGAACATGGTCACGCACTGATATTGATTGCTCCGCATTGGCCGGCGATGCATTGGCTAGCGGAGATATATCGGTTACTGTGCGCTCAGCCTTGGCAGCTCCCGCTGCGCAGGGACCTGCTATCGCAAGGGGGAGGGGCGATCCTCCACCCGCACCCGGAACGCCTGGCGTTGTGGGCGTGGCCCCTGAGTGGCTCAGTCTCTCGGCTGTGGGATTGTCACAGCGTGTGATTTCCATTATACAAAACGCTAGGGCCCCATCCACTAGGTCTTTGTATGACTGTAAGTGGAGGGTGTTTGAAGGGTGGTGTCACAGGAACGGCCACGTTTCTTTTCAGTGTCCGGTGAGTGCTATATTGTCATTCTTGCAGGACCTGATTGACAAAGGCAAAGCCTTCTCCACGATTAAGGTGTACTTGGCAGCGATCGCCGCCTGTCACGTGGGGTTTGGGAAGCGAACGGCGAGTCAGCACCCACTGGTTTGCCATTTTATGAAGGGAGCGCGCAGGCTTCTCCCCGTGTCCAGATCACTGGTGCCACCGTGGGATCTGACTGTGGTTCTGGAGGGGCTTAAGGGCCCTCCTTTTGAGCCACTAGAGGGGGCAAACTTGAAGCACGTGTCTCTCAAGGCTGTGTTGTTGCTGGCTCTGGCTTCAGCTAAGCGAGTTAGTGACATCCATGCGCTTTCGGTGCATCCGTCATGCGCTCAGCTCTTCCCGGGAGATGTAAGGTTGATTTTGAGGCCCAACCCGGCTTTTGTGCCTAAGGTGATGGGCTCATGTTCTCCTATTGACCTTCTGGCCTTTGCTGCCTAACCAGAGGAGCAGCAGCCGCATGCGTTATGTCCAGTCCGTGCGGTGCGCATGTACATGGACAGGACAAGGGGTTTCAGGAGGAGCGATCAGCTGTTCATCTCCTGGGCTAATCCTCATAAGGGGAAACCTATCACTAAGCAGCACCTATCCCATTGGGTGGTGGAGGCGATTGCTTTGGCCTATACGTGTCGGGGTTTGCAGCCGCCTGTGGGCCTGCGTGCGCACTCGACTCGGGGCTTGGCCGCATCCTGGGCCTTATTCAGGGGAGTTTCTGTTCAGGACATCGGTGCAGCGGCGAGTTGGTCCTCGCCTCTCACTTTTGTCTGCTTTTATAAGCTGGACGTTTCCGCCCCGTGCGTGGCACGCGCGATTCTGCTGTCCTGACTGAACAGATTGCTTCTCTGTGCGTTGGTGGACGCTGGATAAGCTTGTCTGGCAATACGGGAGCTACGATATCCCATAGTGAGACATCGAGCGAAATATTATGAAAGCGAACTTTAGGTTATTTACATAACCGGGGTTCTCTGAGTAATACGAGAGAGATGTCTCACCAGACAACCCTTCTTGCTGGGGCGAGTGAGAAGAGGTGCTTATCTTGAATGACGTGGTGCCGTCCACATGAACTATTTAAGGTGGGTGTACCACCTGGGCGGACGGACACGTTCACCAGCCAATCAGGATTGGCGTAATGAGATTAATGCTTCTGAGGCTGTAGCGAGGCGTGCATCCCATAGTGAGACATCTCACTCATATTACTCAGAGAACCGGGGTTATGTAAATAACCTAAAGTTACATTCGCAACTCTCGTTTTATATTGACCATTTATTTACAAAATTTCTCATATCTAGAACTTCCTTTTCAAATCTTCATCATTCATTAATGACATGCAGTTTGGCCTGACAGCCATTCTCACCTCAAAAATGCACTAAAACTACGGAAAGACTATAGCACTGGCAAAAGTTCCCACCCAACAAGCATACTTTGTCTAACAGCGGCAATGGGGGAAATTAAAAATGCAACATTTTGTTATTGAAGAAAATAACCATGATTGTCTTGCAACATTGGCGCAGTTCAAGGTCTGCGGACAGTTGATAATCAACGTGTTGTTTGTGGGAGATGAGCAACGATTTTCTCTGTCTTTGTCATCAATCATGAATAATGAAATGACGTGCGGTTGGACATACAGTATGAAAGCCCTTTAGCCTCACCTTCTAATGGATGATTACTCTGTACCAGTTACCATTTACTTTAGCTGATTTGCAACCAGACATTGGTTAGCTCAGTTGCAAAGATTAGTCGATGGAATGACTGGTTATCTTCTTTGTGCTGGCATTATTATTCATTTCATCACAAAGTAATCAGGCATTTTGATATCAATATGACTTATGACATGTAATATCAATATGTTTTTCGATCATTCTGAACTCATGCAGCTAATTTAAATGGAAGTATTAATTTGTTAACTGGGCCTATGATACCATTTTGCACCAATGTTTGTAATTGCTTGATCCACCTGAGATATTTTTACATTGACAAGGTATTCATTTTAACCCTGAAAACACTTTGAGTAAGTTAGTCTATGATGTCATTTGTGGATATATGTATATATATATATATATATATATATATATATACAGGTATATATATATATTCATCTCTCTTGTCTCACATGTTTCAGATCATCAAACAAATTTTAATATTAGACAAAGATAACCGGAGTAAATACAAAATGCAGTTTTTAAATGATGATTTATTTTATTGAGGGGAAAGAACTATCCAAATGTACCTGCCCCCATGTGATAAAGTAATTGCCCCCTAAACCTAATAACTTGTTGAGCCAGCCTCAGTGACAACAACTGCAATCAAGTGTTTGCGTGTTTAACTGGCAATGAGTCTTTCACATCGCTGCAGAGGAATTTTGGCCCACTGTTCTTTGCCACATTTTTTTTTTTTAAATTTAGCCACATTGGAGGGTTTTCGAGCATGAACGGCCTGTTTAAGGTCATGCCACAGCATCTGAATAGGATTTAAGTCCGGATTTTGACGAGGCCACTCCAAAACCTTCATTTTGTTTTTTTAAGCCATTCAGAGGTGGACTTCCTTTTGTGTTTCGGATCATTGTCATGCTGCGTAACCCAAGTGCGCTTGAGCATGAGGTCACAACCTGATGGCCTGACATTCTTCTTCAGGATTTTCGGGTAAAGAAGAGAATTCATGGTTTCATCAGTTCCGGCAAGTTGTCCAGGTCCTGATGCAGCAAAGCAGCCCCAGACCATCACACTGCCTCATGTTTGGGTGTTGGTATGTTGTTCTTCTGTGAAATGCTGTGTTAGTTTTACACCAGATGTTCAACTTTTGTCTCGTCAGTCCACAGAATATTTTCCCAAAAGTCTTGGGGATCATCAAGACTTATTTTTTTGGCAAATGTGAGACGAAGCTTTGTCTTCTTTTTGGTCAGCAGTGGTTTTCGCCTTGGAACTCTCCCATGACATTTTTGCCCAGTCTCTTTCTTATTGTTGAATCATGAACACTGACTTTAACTTAGGCAAATGAGGCTGCAGTTCTTTAGCTGTTGTTCAGGGTTCTTTTGTGACTTCCTGGATGAGTCGTTGATGCACTCTTTGAGTAATTTTGGTTGGCCAGCCACTCCTGGGAAGGCTCACCACTGTTCCAAGTTTTCTCCATTTGTGGATAAAGGCTCTCACTGTGGTTTGCTGGAGTCCCAAAGCCATATAAATGGCTTTGTAACCCTTTACAAACTGAGAGATGTCAATAACTTTGTTTCTCATCTGTTCTTGAATTTCTTTAGATTATAGCATGATGTTTTGCTTTTAGAGATCTTTTACCCTGCTTCACTTTGTCAGACAGGTTCTATTTAAGTGATTTCTTGATTCAACAGGTCTGGCAGTAGTCAGGCTTGGGTGTGGCTAGTGAAATTGAACTAAAAAATGCAGTTAATTACAGTTAATTAATGATTGGGGGGGGGGGGGGGTGTAGGTTTCGATGGCTTTTCTCCTTATATAAATGAAATCATCATTTAAACTGCATTGTGTGTTTACTTGCGTTATCTTTGTTTAATATTTTTTTTTAAATTTGATGATCTGAAACATAAGTGTGACAAAAATGCTAAAAAAATAAGAAATCAGGAGGGGGGCAAATACTTTTTCACAGCACTGTAACATTATATATATAGACACACACACACACACACACACACACATACACTGTAATGGTTTTGCGTTGCAGTCCCTACCCCTCCTGCTGTCTTCGCCTTCATTTCAACGGGCAACAGGTGTGGCTCATTGAGGTGGAGGTGAAGGCAGACTATTTTAGCTGCATTCTGGGTTTTTATCCCTGCTGTGTGGTGCTGCTGCTCCCCTGTGTTCTTCTGTTGGAGAATTGTTTTTTTTAAGTATATTTACTCGATACTTTAACTATTTTTGTATCTGCCTGTGCGGGTGGGTCCCTTCCTATGCTTTTGGGTACATGGTCCTAGTGCCTGCCAGATTGCAGGTTGCATTTGGCGGGACCAAACCATGACAGAATGCAGCTGCCAGTTTGAGACCCAGCCAGGCTGATTGTGAGGGGAGCAGCAGCAGGTTTTTTATGCCGGGGCTTGTGGGGAGCAGTCATCTGGGATCCGGCGGAGACGTGCTCCAGTGTGTGCCGGGCGGAGTCGTGCACCAGTGTGGGGGGCCCGGTGTATTCCATTGTAGCGAGCCCAGTGTGTTCCAGTGTGCTGGGCCCAGTGTGTTCCAGTGTGCGGGGGTTTTTTTTTGTCGAGTGCCTTTTCCTGGCACTCCAAGATGCGTACCTTGGGGGGAGGGTACTGTCCAGTGGGCAGTTGCAGCTGCATTCTGGGTTTTTATCCCTGCTGTGTGGTGCTGCTGCTCCACTGTGTTCTTATGTCGGAGAATTGTTTTTTTTTTTTAAATATATTTATTAAATACTTTCGCTATTTTTGTATCAGCCTGTGCGAGTGGGTCCCTTTCTATGCTTTTGGGTACATGGTCCCAGTTCCCACTGGATTGCAGGTTGCATCCGGCGGGACCAAGCCATGACACATGCACGCACGCAGGCATGCGCGCACACACACACACACACACACTCACACACACACACATATATTGAGATGAGGAGTCAGATTGCTTTATATGATAAGAATTTGCTATTTTTTGTATATTTTATTCTACAAGGGCATACTACATGAAGGCTGCCATGTTTAAACAAGTAACTTACATTTGCGGAATAAACATTGCAATCACTGACTGGAGCTGCTGGTGTGTGTCCTGTTCAGACTCCAATGCTGAGTTAGTGCAGTTTCCATGGCAGGTGAAACAAGTATCTCTTTAGATCAACAAAATAAATGAAAGATAATGAACATGCAGCAGGGTCTTATAGATTATAGAATGCTGATGGCAAGGGTCACCATCCATGTGGCTTTTGAGAGAGCAAAAGGTCTTCTGCAAAACAAAAGACTTCAAAGTAACACAGTAGTAGCTAGCTTTCTGCTAGATCGGTAAGTAACACATTCAGTAATTTCTATGACCTCTGGTCCATTCAGATGGGCCGGGGTGGCCCTCTAGCTAACATTTACAGACTGCACACTCCTAGGTCAGTAAAAATTTTATTGTCTTTCACCTGCTGTCAAACACTATAAAAAATAACTCCAAGCAATGCTAAATTTGTGCAATTCAAATACTTGTAAAATATAGTGTAACTTGACTTGCTAATGCATTACAGAGGTCCTGCAGTTAACCTGAAAACTTAGTCCAATCCAAATAGGGCTCCATAGGACTGTTTCTGTTTCACTATCTATGCTCACAACATTTCTTTTGATGCCTCACTAGTCTCAACTTTATTGGCCAGAAGATACAGCTATTTTTGGGGCCAAAAATAGATTAATACTCAGAGAAATAAAGATTTTAAACAGGACGCAGTGCCACACTTGGCAAATCCTGCTGCTTGCACATATTTAACTGCTGAATGAGTTGATTCCCTTTTCACGTGTGCACTTGGGTTTGACTTTTCAAGGTCAAAGGTCTTGATGTCATTGTGCCATGCCATATGTATGTTCCTAGATGTGATTTATAGTAACCAAGTGGCTATCTATATAGTTTTTGAGATTTATCCTTCTGAATTATTATAACATGTTATGGTCACTCAAGGATAGAGGTCATGGTGTCATTTTAATCCCCAAGTAGGATTTCCTATATATGTTTAATAGCGACAAAGTGGCTATCTACAGTAGTTATTCACATATAGTGTGAATTAGGCGATTCAGATAAAAGACCTTGACCCCCTCTGAACGTTGACCCCTACCGATCTTTGAAACAATGGGCTCTAAATTCGTTGACCAGGCACAGGCGTGGCGAATGGGGGGAGCACCGTGCCAACGGGGTGTACCCAGGTGTATTTTGCAATTTCTTGCCTGGCGCAAGTACTCCTCTGTCCCGCCTCTGTCCCTCCTGCCGGTACAAGTGGCGAAGAGGAAGGAGAGAAGGCGTGAGTGGGTTTAACACAGCTGAGTCAAATCTTCACCAATCAATTGAGCTCCTCTCCTCACCTTTAAAAGGTTGGAATAAAGAAGCCTCTGTCCTATATCTGCATCATGCATTAATGTTCCATTTTACGTTGCTGCTTCATGCATGTTTTCTGCACCACTTATGTCTATATTTAGCATTACCAAAATGAGTTAGCTGGCTAGCTAGGGCATTCGCGAATTATTACCATTAGTGAAATTGAATGGAATTTCAAAACAGAACTACAGATCATTCAAACTTAGGAAGTTGTAATGCAATATGATGGTTGCTCATTTATTTCTTGTGCCTGCATCATTGGGAAGAGAAACGATGGATAGTGTGTTTGTTGTGTTCCAGGGTTCTGGCCTTTGGCCAGAACAGTATTATTCATGGTTTTAACAGTTTCATGTTCCAAGTTTCATAATTCATAGTTCATAGTTCCATAGTTCATGTTCATGTTCATAGTCATAGTATTTCATTATCCATGTTCCATGTCCATGTTTTTACTTTTCCATGTTTTTGTTTTTGCCAGGTCTGCCATGCCACTCCACCGCTTGTCTGCGTTCCGCCCCGTGCCTTCGTTGTTGCACATTTCAGAGCTCTGGGTTGGCTTTGGTATTTCCCTCTTCCTTCTGTGCTGTGCTGATTCGGGGCTCTCTAAGCTTAATTGGCAATTAACTGTTTTTAAGTTACTAACATTTACTAACACTCACTGGGTGGTGTAATTCTTAGATAGGCACATTACTAATACTACTAATTTAGACAGGGAGTTTATTGTCATGATTCCTGCTTTGCTATTTCAAGATCTTGCTGTGCTTTTCTGTTCTGAACATTCATGCTGCTTTCAAACTGCATACTTAATTGGTACTTAAGCTGAGCACGCTCATTCTCTTAATGAGCAAGTCTTGTCAACCAATCTTGTCCATGTCTTGATCTTGCCATGCCTCTTGTTTCTCTCTCTCCAGGTGTTACCCCTCATGTCATGATTTCCAAGCCTTTATCTGGATGCGGTGGAAGTTGGCTGGCAGACAGTGTCTCAAGTTTGTTTCTAGTCGCGTCTCGTTTAGCCAAGTTCTTGTCAAGTTCCCTAGTATTTGTCCTAGCCTCTCGTCTTGTGTGTGTATATATATATATATATATATATATATATATTTAGTATTGTTATTTATTTTTCTTGAGTATCTTGCCTGGAGTTTCCAGTGCCTTTTTGTTTTTTGCCTTTTTGCATTTATTGTTTATAGCTCTGTGTAGCGTACTTTAGTTTGTCCTTTTGCAACCCTTTGGGCCAAGTTTTTCGTTGGCCCTCGTGCCTGTTTTGTTTTGTTTTTCAATAAATCCTCATTCCCCTTCACCTCGCTTCTGGTGTCTACCTGATCCCATATCAGTGTTCCTATCATTACACCCTGTTTCTAATTAAAATTTTGGGATTAACATGCATGGACAACAATGCAAGATACCTTACACATTTATTTTCAATATTTGATCTTAACTCAGTATGAGATCATAGCAATCAGGCTGTATTCCTGTCCCCCACTAAAAATGATAAAACTTATGTGACAACAATAGTATTAAGCCGCTTGGACACTGGATACGAAACTAATTTCTTGTATACGCATCTTTGCATTGACTTTAAATGTTATCTGTTGTGCAAAAAATTTGTTTTGCGTCCAGTGTGCAAGCGGCTTTAATGAGCATAGAACTCAAGCATTATTTTTGTCATCAATTTTTATTCATGGTTTCCCGCAGTACATACTGTATTTCTGTATTGCCAGCTGTTACGCGAGCACTCCTGAGATCTGTTGATCTGATCTGTTGGTCTTAAATTACAATGACGTGATTGCGTTGCTCGGATTTGGCTCCTCAGCGATAGAAATGCAAACAGGTTCTTAGGAGGTTCATGGGTTGAACCAACTAAGCACTGGCACTAGCACCAGGTTCTTTTTGGTGGAAAAGGGGTTAATGGCCACCAGAGGCGGCCCCTCCACCAGCGTGGCCATGAGCTCGGCGGAGGACATTGCCTCCTCCACCCTCTCAGCTGTCAGTGTTGAGGGCTTTGGTGGGACTGAGGTTGGCGTTGATTAAGCCGGTCAAGTTTCCATTACGCGTGCCAGCTATCTTTGATCTGACATCAGGACTATTGATATAGATACTATAATTCATGTCCTGATTCAGATAGTGACATTAAATAGTGTTTGCTGTAATTATTTATTGCATTGAAATGTGCCTGACATACTGGAAACCTGCCCGTGAGGTTTCAGTGACGTGTGCGCACTGTGCGCCGGTCAGCCAAATTACCATTGCACAGAAAGTAAACCAGGTTGGAGCTGGTGAGTGCTTTGCTCACTTTCGCCAGAGCCTTTTGCCCCTACTGCGCCGCTGCACGCATCTTGGCACAGGTCGGTCTACCAAATTGCCTAAGTGGCTGCGCACGGGAAAAGATTACCACTGCGCGGGCTGCGCCGTACTGCGCCAAGAAATTAGAGCTCAAAGTGCTCTGCACTACAGCAGTTGATAGAATTCTATTTTAAACATTTAAAAAGACCAGTTTTGACCGGTAAAGGACAAGACTGGAGCACTCAAATCACTTGCATGGGTTTATTAAGGTGCCATGACTAATGTTTAGACGCACTATGTCTTCCTCAGAGTTTGACCTCAAGGGCTATGTTTAATAATTGAAATGTCCGCAAATGCCACACACAGAGGACATAAACTTAAACAGGATTCCGGAGACGAATGGTTTGGGACAGTCCGCTCAAGGCGAGGGGTGAACTGGATCAGTTGGGATAAACAAGCTGTGGTCAGGGACAGGTCAGTACCAGGACAGCAATTCAAGGATTTTAGGCTAGGGGGGTAAGCCCACTTTCAAACTCAGGGGCTTGAAGGTTTAGCCAACAAGTAAGGCCGACTGGGACTCCAGTGGAAGATATCCCAAATAAAATTATTCAAACGTTGCATAATATTTCAAAAAGACAGTGGTAAGGAAGCTTTTCAGCAAGGCAGGAAGGTCACAGCAAGAGCGAAGAATTTGGCAACCAATGAACGCAGAACAGGGGCTTAAATATACACTCCTACAATTAACAATAGGAAACAGGTCGGGGGGAGAGCACAAAGGGAAACGTGTAGCCTGAGGGAATGATTAAATAATGAGGACCAATTAGAGGAGCTGAAGGAGAATCTAACAAGTCGACATGGTCAACAGCATCCCCCGCCAATCGTGTGCTTCTTATTTTCGAACTCCATCAAGGCCATTTTGGTCTGAAGCTACACACCAAATTTAATTACTGGATCTATAGTAGTTTCTGAGTAAAGCTATACCCTTTATCTCGGACGAAAGGACTGACGCACGGACAGACGCACGGAGGGACGGACGGACGGAGGTCAAACCTATATCCCCCTCCCACTTCTTGTTGGCGGGGGATAACAAGAACGGGTGGATTGTGGGAAAACAATGAAGAAGGACTGAAGACCTTGTTGCCAGGCAAAGCAAACCTTGCCTGCCAGCATGTATTTTAGTGCTTTTCTTACTCAAATTTACAAGTGTGACCTCAACTGTTTTCAACTTCTAGTCCTTTGAAAATCTGTGACCTATAGTTTGGCCTTTCAAGGTCACTCAAAGTCAGAGGTCATGTCAAATACAAGCCCATATAGGAATTCCTACATGGTCATAATGCTAAATACGTCTTTCTGCAACCGTTTTTGAGTATATGGAAAATATATTATTTTCACCAATGACCTTGACCCCCCTGACATTTAGCTCCCAACTGCTATGGAGTCTATCATCATGCTGCATCATGCAGTGTATGGCTGGAAGCAGACTTGAAAAATGCTAATTTTGATTTTGAAGTCAATGTGATTAATTTGATGGAAGTTATTGCAACATATTGACATTTCTGATGACCTTGACCTTGACCCAATCACCCCCGAAAATTTAATCAGGTCATCTATGGACCATCACCCACATACCGTGAAAGTTTCAAGTTAATCAGTGCAGATGCTAGATTGTTTTCATACAGACACCCAAACAGACAGTCAAAAAACAAACAAACAAACAAACCGCACAGATTACAATATCTCGCCTCGCTGACTCTGTCACGGGCGAGGTAAAAATTTCAGAATGTTTTAATTTTCGGTTTGTGTTCTAAAATGTATTTGTGTTTTCTATCACAGACCTCATTCAAATTATTTAGCCTTAGTGCCATAGAGGCATATTACTTATCTGCTACAGTTCAGATAACAGATGATGCCACTCTTCCTGAGTTGCAGCAAATGACCCTGATAGATTATCCTTCAAGATGAAGCCTTACCAACTTAAACAGAAAATAATGCTTTGTAATTCACAAGCTGATTTTGCTTGAATGAACACTATTAGGCAGATTGGTGTATTATGATATTACTTTTAACTAATACTTTTGTAATTAACCTTGGCATTTTTTGTAATGTCATGTGTGTTATGACACCTCTGCCAAGATCTCTCTACGTGTCAGTTGTGTCATAACATTGTGTAATTACACCTCTACGTACAAGTTATGAATAGACAGAATGTGGGCATTGTACTGTACATTAATCACTGTATTTGTATATCATGTATGTATGATCGTGGTTTTCTTTTAATTTTTGATTATCATCTCACCACATAATTCTCAAGAGTCAATTATTATGCATTAGAGAGGTGACATTTATTCCAAATCATATTGCACCTTTTACGAAAATCGGTGTGGCCATGAACGTGTATTGCTGAAAAGAACAGAAAGGTTGAATGGAAAAAAGAATAATGAAAAAACTGAAATTCATAGATCAACAACGATTATCTTTTTTGAAATTTCTGTTCACAATGTTGCTCTAGGTAAAAAGCAAATGTTAATTTAATCTTTATTATAATCTTGTTCTATTTTAACCGCAGTAATGCACTTAAAAGATGATTCTAAGAGGAAGTAAATTGATTTTTGTTGTTCTAACAGATTATAAAAAGCTTTTCCTTTGCAGAAAATTGAATATCTTACTCTGCATCTTTGACTTTTATTGAATTTAATCTAGAATTAAACATTAAATAGCAATCCCTCCCACCTTCTGAAGTGAAAATGGCCTGCTAGATTAGTTTTAATCCTTTTTCCTGCCTGTCTCAAATGTTAGAAATTCATTACGAACCTGCCTCAGCCTGAATTAACAAAGCAAAATGAAGGCATTTTCCCCTTTCATTCTCAATTCACGAAAGCACTCTTTCATAAAGCAGCATTTCAGCTTTTTCTAACTGAAATAACTAAAATTTGAGAAAGATAAATAATGTTGTAAATAATTAGCTGTACAGCTGCTGTACTTCATGCCGGAAGTCTTTTGCACAGACCAAGAGAAGTAGCTGTACATTCCTGCTGTTAAAGCAGATACACTAAGGCTTTGTTCTGTGAAAAACAGCAAAAATGTTGAGATGATTTCCATTATACACATCTATCTGCTACCTTCGGCCATAACAGCTTTGAAGGGAAAGAAAGAATCACATAATACTTCAGGACATATATCATACATGTACATGTACATCAATTACTTTTCCTGTGTAATGTTGGATAAAATTCAGAATTCAAAATGAGTTTTGTGCAAATGCTTGAAAATAATAATAATAATATTGACAAATGACATATTGAAATGTCAGTTATTATTATTCCCATCCCACTTCTTTAGAAAATTTAGCTACTGAAGTGATATGCTGTACCTTAATCAGAGAAATATTTATCATTATGTATATAGTTTCTATCATGCGATAAATACGTTATCGAATGGACACATTCTGGCATTCCCATTGCACACACGCGAGCACATGCACTCAGACACTGGCACACACATGCACATACTGTACACACACACACACACAAACACACACACACACAAACACATGCGCATACACATTCGACACATGCAAACGCACTCACTCTTGCAAGCACAGTCATGACCAGCTGAACTCCGAGGCTAATGACAAATATTGCTACTGTGTGTACCTTAAATATAATACAGCCACGCTTAAAGGCTGTTCCTTGAGCTTGACTCACATGGGCTTTACTAGTGCTGAGAAGAAACCAGCCCTTAATATGATTGCCTTCATAATACCTTCACAGCAGTGGACAAACTCGCTTAAGGGCTGAGGCTGTAAAAACTGTGTGGCGTGCAGATTGCAGCACGGTGGCGCCTTGTCCTCACGTCCCCATACTGATTGGTGTCAGCTCATTAGCATTGGCCCCGTTTCCCCAGATTAGCGGTAATTAAACTGTGAAATCAGAGTGATTGCCTTAAGTCAGGACACCATATCAGCCTGTCAAGAGAAATCACGGGGGATGGATCAAGGGCCCTGGCTCGACGCCACTCACCCCTGCCCCATAGCTGAGGGTGGGAGGGAGGCGCGGGTGAGGCGGCTGTCCAGTCTTTCCTGTCTTGTGTCGAGGAGACTCTGAAAGCGTTGTCATGACGATGACTGGGGCGAGTATAAGCGCCCGTGCCCACTGGTAGTGCTTAATGAAGACGATAATGAAAATTCATGCCAACATTACTCCCCCCTCCACCACCTCAGCTCCTCCCCATGTCCCCTGTAGTGGCACACGTAGCCTCAGCTCTAATGACAAAACACCATTGTGACAGCAATTGTGCTCTGACAAATGGGGTAAACATTTAGAGAAACTGGTGCTGCTCACAAGGTGACAGCAGTGGTGTTTCCCTCGTGCAGTTTTTAGACGAGGTGAGAATTATGCAATGTCCTCTGAGGGCTGGGCTGCGGTTGTGTGTGTTTGTGTGTGTATGTGCGTGTGTCTGTGTATGTGTGTGTGTGCATGTGCATTACTGTATAATCATCCTGGGAATTTTAACCTACAAGGTCAGCAGCTTTAACCACCGTGCTACACTGAGTTTATTATATGTTCTGAGTCCCAAAGGATATCACAGCAAAATGACAAGTTTAATTTCATAAACATGACAGTTGATGCTATGAAAGCCACTGAAGCAGTCTCAGTTTTCCGTGGCATAGGAAGTTCAGCAATATACACAGATCAGCCATAACATGATGATATTGCGTAGGTCCCCCTTTTGCTGCCGAAACAGCCCTGACCCATTGAGACATTGACTCCACTAGACCTCTTAAGGTGGGTTGTGATATCTGGCACCAAGGCATTAGCAACAGATCTTCTAAGTCCTTTAAGTTGAAAGGTGGGGCCTCCATTGATTGGACTTCTTTGTTTAGCACATACGACCAATGCTTAATTGCATTTAGACATGGGAATTTGGAGGCCAAGTCAACACCTTGAACTGGTTATTGTGTTCCTCACACCATTCCTGAAACATTTTTGCAGTGTAGCAGAGAGCATATTCCTGGTGAAAGAGGCTACTGTCATTAAAGAATACCGTTTCCATGAAGGGGTGTACTTGGTTTGCAACAGTTTTAAGGTAGAAGGTATGTGTAACATGCAGATGAATGGCAAGACCCAAGGTTTCCCAGCAGAACATTGCCCAAAGCGTCACATTGCTTCCGCTGGGTGCCATGTCACCTCTCGGTGAGCAAAGCATACACACTCGGCCATCTACATGATGTAAAAGAAAATGTGATTCGTCTGGCCAGGCTGCCTTCTTCCACTGCTCAGAGGTCCAGATGTGATGCTCACGTGCCCATTGTAGGTGCTTTTAGCAGTGTGTAGGGGTGAGCATGAGCACCCTGACCGGCCTTCGGCTACGCAGCCCGATATGCAACAAACTGCGATGCACTGCGTGTTCTGACACCTTTCTATAATTACCGGCATGAACTTTTTCAGCAATTTGAGCTACAGGAGCTCTTTCGTTGATCGGACCACACGGGCCAGTCTTCTCTTCATATGCAAATCAATGAGCCTTGGCCACCCATAAACCTGTTGCTGGGTCACTGGCTCTCCTTCCGCGGACCCCTTTTGGCTGGCACTGGCAACTGCAGACTGGAAAACCCCACAAGAGCCGCAGTTCAAGAGATGCTCTGACCCAGTCATCCAGCCATCACAACTCAGCCCTTTTCGAATTCTCTCACATCCTTACACTTGACCATTTTTCCTGCTTCCAACACATCAACTTTGAGGATAAAATATTCTCTTGTTGTCTATTATATCCTACCCACTGATAGGTGCCATTGTAACATGATAATCAATGTTATTCACTTCATCTGTCAGTGGTCATAATGTTATGGCTGATTGTTGTGCAAACACGCAGTTCAAACTATCTCATTTTCTTTATTATTTCAATGTTGGTCAGGCTTTGTTTTATTAAATCTGTTAAAGTTTTACAATTTTGTCAGTCATCCCTTGATGTCCGATATGTCATAACAAATTGGGGCCATAACAGTGTGAGGAACCCTCCACTAGCAGTATGTGTGAGGAACCATTTACTAGCAGTATGTGTGAGGAACCCTCCACTAGCAGTATGTGTGAGGAACCTTCCACTTGCAGTATGTGTGAGAAACCCTCAACTTGCAGTATCTGTGAGGAACCCTCCACTAGCAGTATGTGTGAGAAACCCTCCACTAACAGTATTGTGTGAGGAACCCTTCACTAACAGTCTGGGCTGTCGATAAGGGGGGAAAATCATGAAAACTTTCAGGGGCCATGGCAAGGGGGGGCCACCAGGGGGCCACCCTGCTCTCAGCTCAAAAATAAAAAAGAAATGGACTAAAACATATCTGTTTCAGTCATACCGTTAGAGAAAACAGGGCTATACATTAGTTTTTTTTTTAGTTATGGAAGTGGCCCCCCAATCCACCCCGATTTTGGTTCCCCCCTCCCCCCGTGTCCGCAAACCTGGAAATGTTTGACGGAAGGAGAAGAGAGAAAGGGAGAGAAAAAAGGCATTGGACCGTAAAAAAAATGTGCTTGGAAAATATTTTCAGTCAATTTCGAGCACGAGCCAGGCCATACCGGTAGAACAAGCCAGCAAAGATGCAGTCAACAGCAGCAGGCACAGCCAGCCAGCACGAAGACAGGACAGATCAATCAGAAAGTGAGCTACAAACAGAGTCAGGTGGGAAAGAGAGATAGCTTTAGAATATTCGAATCAATCTCCATAAGCACCGCTTCAAACTGATCATGCAAGCTTGCTAGCTAGTTAGCTAGCTGATTAATGTTAGCACTAGCATGCCTACCAAGCTTTACGCACCGTCTTGTTAAGTTTACAGAGGACGAGCGGCGACAACGTTGGCTGTTCTACTTAGGCTTGTAGCCTACAAAGGCTAATAGCCTATAAAGTATTATAAACGTTGTCTTTACGGTATTTGATCATTGAGTCTGTCCATGTAGCAGATATGGGCTATATTTTATATTTGGATCTGTCTGAAGACTTTGAGATACAAATGCTCCATCTGAAAAGGATTTACAATGCCACATTCTCTGTACCGTTATCACCCCTTAAGTTACTGAACAGGATTTATGATATGAAACTGGAGAGATACAGGGACGTGTGTATTGCAATAAGAATCTTTTGCACCTTACCTGTAAGTGTAGCAGGAGGGGAACGAGCTTTTAGCAAATTAAAAATTATAAAAAATCATTTGCGCTCTTCAATGAACAAGGACAGGTTGAGTGACCTGGCCATGCTTTCTATCGAATGTAAACTGGCTCTGAGAATGGACTTCAACGACATTATCGGAGACTTTGCTCATAGAAAGACACGGAGGATGCTGTTGTAGGTCTAAGCAAAGATGAAGAAAGGTAGACTCATTATGACAATGAGTTCTTCGTGCAATTTTTTTTTTCATTTGATGAGGCATACGTGTTTTGTATTGACATGTTGAATGAGCTACAGTAAAGCATCAAAATGTAACTCTGTGCACCCATCCTATTATTTACACTGGGCTATAGACACTTATACCCTTGTCACACCGGATTGGAGGTGCCACTGCAGATTTTTGTCAAAATCGCCATCACCGCAGTGACACTGCCAGTAGTGTTTTCATAGTTTTCCCCTACCCGTCAAACATGTGTTTTTCTTCGTGGTGCTACTTGGAAACCAGGGCGGAATTACGGTGGGGTCACTCTGGACATGGCGATCCAATTGAGTTGCCACTACGATTTGATGGCGATGCCACGGCGATTATTGGCGGCAGTAGCGCGGTGTTGGTGGCAGCATTGAGGAGCCAGTGAGGTGCTACTGCAGGGATGACGATATTACTGAGGTGCTACGGCGATCGTGCTGCGGCAGTAGGCTCCATGTCAGCTATAAATGAGAGATGGTTTTCGTTCGAAATTCGTTGTAATATTTTGTCTGCTGATGATTTATTCCTATAGTGATGCTACCGAAACGTGGTACAAGAGTTAAAAATGACTTTACAGTAGAACCCCCATACCCGCAGTGCTCCCGTGGTAGCGCCGTCTTAACACCGCCATAACCACCACGGGATGGCTGTAGGGTCGCCAGTCTACTTTTTTTGGCGATTGCACGGCGGTTGTACTTCGGAGGCACGAAGGTGATGGCGGTGCTACTGAGGTCTTTGTACGGCTCCATGGCGGTCATGGCGGTACGACGGCGATTGGTCCGACCTGCGGTGGCACTGCGGAAGTTTTGAACATGTTCAAAGTTTCCTCCGTGCCATCGTGAGGGTGGTGGTGCCACTGCGGTTTATTTGCCATACAAGCACCGCAATGGCACCGTCAGTCCGGTGTGACGGGGGCAATAGATTACGCTTCGTTAAGGTGAGTGTCTACGCGCAGTTATGTGGGCCCGTAGTAATAAAGGCTATTAATTAGGCATTAACAATGACGCGCATTGTGAGTGCCTAATTAATACAGCCTTTTATTACTACGGGCATACATAACTGGGTTACAGAAAACAATATCTGCATTATTAATTTGACATTAATAGATAATAGATTTTATGAAAAATGTGGACTAGGGAGGAAGGGGGGGCCACAGCACTGGACTTTTTCAGGTGCCACAGAATTTGTCTCGACGTGCCTGCTTGCATGTGTGAGGAACCCTTCACTAGCAGTATGTGTGAGGAATCCTTCACTAGCAGTATCTGTGAGGAAACCTTCACTAGCAGTATGTGTGAGGAACCCTTCACTAGCAGTATGTGTGAGGAATCCTTCACTAGCAGTATCTGTGAGGAACCCTCCATTTGCAGTAATTTATTCATAGTAATTTATAGCAAATTATTTCCTTAGTATGAGGAACAGAGATGAATGTATAAAAAGGTCTCTGTCAGCAAAATGAAGTTTTGTCTCATTTTTTAAAGACTCAGAGGTTAATGGCCAAGCTTCCTCAAGAGTATCTCCTCTTGCACCTGATCTCTTGAGTGTGAACAGAGGTAAGGTCAATTCAATCTCCACTGAGTCAGATCCAGAGATGAGTTTGAATTAAATTTATTAATACAAAATGCCAAAAATGTTTTAAAAATAAATATTGCTGAAGTTGTACATTAATTTATTTTCACTTCCTGAATTTCTGCATTTGAAGTGCAGTTGACCCTAGCTGTGAGTGTTACTGTGTTCATATAAATTCACTTAAAAGCTGCAGTCCTTAACTTTGTGGAAAAGAACAAGAGAGAGATTTTTTTACCATGAACACCACTACCCTTCCCTCTCTTCTCCTCAACCTCTTGTAGTCCCTCTGTCCAAGCTTGTGTGTGAGTTCAATTCAAAAGCCATGAAGCCTGCTGAAAAACATGAGCTCCAGTATGTCTTATTGTGAAGTAAGAAATTCTGGTTATAACAAGAAGTAAACATCAAGCATGTACATGTAACTCATAGACACATACCACACCATCTCAGAATCATTTAAATTGTTTGGTAATCGAAAGATGAGAGAAATGAGGCTTTTAGTTTGCCAAGCAAGTGAGCAAACTTATGTTGTATAAACAACATTAGCATTGGCTTCCGAACTGAGAGAAACGAGGCCGTATATCAGCCAAGCAGGCGAGCGAACTAATGTTACCTACACAAAATTAGCTTTAGGAACCAAACTGAGAGAAACAAGGCTGTATATTAGCCAAGGAAGTGAGAAAGCTAACATTAGCAACACAACATTAGCTTTAGCTACTGAATCCAGAGAAGTGATGCTATATGTATATAAGCTAAGCAAATGAGCAAATTTTGCAGTTACTTGATTCATTTGTTCTGCATTTACATGCTTTGAGCAATGATGTGTTGGGTATTTTGGAATTATCATGTAATCCTGAATGACATGCATGTAAGCTGAACGACTTGTGTGGTTTTGAACTTAGCTACGCAACCTTTCTGCAACCATCATATCTCCATGAATAAAACTGAGACTAGGAGTCCAGCAGTACTCAGCTCACAATGCTGCAGCTGGATAACAGTCACAACAGAAGAAAGTGTCACAGCTCTGTACATTTATAATCTTTGTTAGTGCTACACCTCTGTGCATTTCTAATCACAGTTAGTGCTACAGCTCCGTATGTTTATCTCAATCACAGTGTTGGAGCTATGTTCACTTATAATCACAACTGCAGCATCACAGCTCTGTACGTTTATAATCACAGTCGCAGTGTTAAAACTCTGTACATTTATAATCACACTCACAGAGTTACTGCTCTATTCATTTATAATCACAGTTGCTATGTTTCAACTCTGTACATTTATTATCACAGTCGCAGTGTTACTGGTCTGTACATTTATAATCACAGGCGCAGTGTTACTGGTCTGTACATTTATTATCACTGTTGAAGTGTCACAGCTCTTTATGTTTATAATCACACCCACAGAGTTACTGCTCTATTCATTTATAATCACAGTCGCTGTGGTACTGCTCTGTACATTTATTATCAGAGTTGCTGTGTTACTGGTCTGTACATTTATTATAATAGTAGCTGTTTTACAGCTCTGTACATTTATTCTCACAGTTGCAGTATTCTTGGTCTGTACATTTATAATCACTGTTGCTGTGTTCCAGCTATGTACATTTATTATCACAGTCGCACGGTTACGGGTCTGTACATTTATAATCACAGTTGCTGAGTTACAGCTCTGTGCATTATTATCACAGTTGTTGTGTCACTACTTAGTATGTTTATAATCACACTCGTTGTCTGTGCTACTTGTCATCTGAAAGCCCTGCTGAGGTCTGCAGGGATGAAATTCAAACATCAAGCTGGGTGGCATGAATTTAATTTCCATGAATCCAGTGAAAAACTGGTTAAATTATGTAACAAATTCCTTTCATTTTACACAGAAAGACCAACGGACACTCAAACTTGCACGCTCACATACACACACAGTTGCACACGGTAACCTCGTGCAGGTCTCTGCTAAATTTTCGAGCGGGTGTGCTTAATGGTATCCTCTGCTGAAATGCTTTATCCTCCACTTCGGTCATTTTATTGTTTGTGATTATGTCTCATGCATTACCATCTTCACTCCCTAATCTCTGCAAAAGTGTCAGTGAGTGCTTATGGAAAGAAAGAGTGAGGTAATGAATTGTCTGGTGTGTGGGGGAGAATCTTGTGGGTGCACTGTTCTAAATGAAATCCATTTCTTTCCTGGATAATAGTTCTTCATCAAATACGCTGGCGTAGCGCTGATATTAGGCTCTTAATTGCAGACGCTGACCTGGCATAAACCTTTTAACATGTCTGATCTGTGTCTTCCATTGTACACCACGGCCTCTTTTCAACAAACCCATAATGCACTTGAGTCTTAACTTTAAGTATAAAGTTTTAGAGGCTTTAACTAATGCTCTCAGCATTTTGGCAGGTCTGACAAACCTTTTTTTTTTATTGACTGTAGCACAAAGTCAACATTGCAGAGTGAATTGCGCAGCATTTTATTCCTCAGACTCTAATTTGTGCCTGTGAGGAAGAGACTGCCCAGTGGTCTTAGCACTCCACGCATGGATCGCTGCTGCCAGGGCCGTTATCAGGTCATTACATGCTGTGCATTTAAAACTAGTTCAGCTGACTTCTGAATTCCTCCCAGTTTGGACACGGGGTTTATTAAAATTTGATTCTGTTTGGCTTTTCAGGGATTGTCATTTTAAATAATTTTCACTGGTTTTCAAGCCCCGTTCTCACGTAGAAATAATTATTTTTTACCCTGTGAATCAATAAGGGCAATTTCAGCCCCTGGTAATGGTATATACCTTATTTAGGATGAAATGTGTATTTGAAATGCCACGTAAGCGACTTTAAGTACAGGATTTTAAAATTCTGCCCCAATTTCTAGGTCAACTGAAGATACCCACAGTGAGGAAATGCTGCATATTCTCTCTCAAAGATCCTTATTGTGTTGGCAAAGTCTGGATATTTTTTACTGTTTGCCATATCGCTGTCCTAACCCTGTATTATGGAATGCTGTTGAGAATGTACAGGTGAATTGAATCCTGGGTTTCAGGGATAAGCAGGAAGAGTATGGATTTCACCTGGATCAACAGCGTACTCACGGCTTTGAGCCGCTCAGAGCATAAATGCTGTAGCTTAGATTTAAACAACGAGCCAACCTATTTTAACAAGCTAATCTGTTGAAAAAACTGAGGAGAAGCTTTTGAGCTACATGTACTTCTTACAGCACTGGCTTCATGTTGGGGCCAGACTGAGCCCAGCACTGTGCTAGGTGAATGATCATCTCGTCCGTACACTGAGAATCTGGACTAGCTTTGGAGATTAGGGGCTACCATTCACAACCCCAGTATTTGAGCACTCAGGCGGTTGACAGAGAGGGTTACATTTGGATTGGTGATTAACATGTTTATGGAATCATGGGCATGAGCAATGAGGGGGCAAAACACAACAAACACCGGATGTAAGGCTCGTGATTGTTGTATTTTTTTATGTCGGTGGTCACCAGGTGGCTTAAAGCTAGGTGAGCTTTAAAGAACAAACCATACTTGCTCTGTCTGTTTCGTCAATCTCATACTGCAGCAAGTCATAGGGGGCGCTTTGCTGTAGGATACAGTTGGTGGGACTGAGAAACAGACTGGGGACAGAGGGGGGCTGATGAACAGCTGGCAACCCCTAAAAGCTCACCAACCCTCCTTCTCTCCCTCCTTCTGAGCTCTGTCAGAGTGCACTTCCGCAGGAACATCCACGCTCACCCCACCCGATGGACCTGGCGTCCTGTGAGCTGCTGGGAGGGTGACGAGGAACATGTGTGTGTGGAAGACGAGATTTTGATTTTGAATGGTGATACATGTGAGTGGCGGGGCAGGAGACACAAATCTTGCTTGTGAAATGCATTTTCGTTTTGAGCGTGGCACCGGGAAGCTCATTTTCATATGAGAGATATAGGAAGGGAGGGAGGTGCCTGATGAGAAACCTGATGTTTTCATTCTGAAGGTGACAGAAATCCATTTTCATATGTAAGCGTCGGGACTCGGGAGGGAGGCAGAAAACATGCAAATGCTGATATTTTCATCTTGAGTGTGATACTGTGATGTGCATTCTTATATGTGACCATTGGAGATGGAGACGTCGATGGTTTCATTTCGTACGTGACAAAAGTGCATTTTCATATGTGAAAAGTAGAGATGGAGACAAACAGCGCATAAGGAAATGATTGTATATTCATTTTGAACGTGATACATGGAGTAACATTTTCATTTATGTCGATTTTGCTCATTTTAAGGGAAGCACATCTTCCTACATACCTTGTAGGCTGGCCTCTGCAGCAATCACTTCAGTCCCCAAGTTATTCAGAGTCAAACCACACAGTATTAACAGCATCTGTCATATCAATATCCAGAAACTTCACTGAGGATTGAATGCTGCTTATTTAGTGGTCACTGAACTGACACCTGTTCTCAACCCGACCACTACCGGAGAAATAAGATACGAGGCCCATATCCGTACACGGAATATTGTGGAGCGCACCTTCGGAATCCTGAAGAGCAGGTTCCGTTGTTTGGATCGCACTGGTGGAGCACTGCTGTACAGGCCAGAAAAAGTGGCCCAGATTGTAGTGACCTGCTGCATGCTACATAACATCGCCAAGCAACATGGGCTGGAGCATGAGGCCATGCCGGAGGAGAACGCCTGCCCCCCTGTATGGAGCAACAACCCAATGCTGCAGGGATGCAGACACGCAGCAATCTCATTCGAAGTCACTTCTTGTGAGCTGTTTGGTATGTGCATTTTTCTATTTTCATTCAATAATGCGTTGTAGATTGCAATACAATGCCGTTCCCTCTGGCTAGTCTGACCCAACAAACTGCAGAACATTGCAAAGTTAAGCAAATCAACATTTATTGAAAAAAAGACTGAAATCACTTTCTGAATTCCAAACATTATCAAACGAAATACTCATTCACGTCTAATTATGTTAAGTCCCGCAAAATCATATTAAAGACACATTGTTTCAGTCAGAAAATGTATTAGGCTATAGTCTTAACATTTATGGTGGAAAAAAAAAGAAAAAAGCAGTTCTTCATCATAAAGCCCATTTTATACAAAAAAATAAAAAATATTCACAGCCAATAGAAGACAACTTAAACGTGACGGTTGAATGTATCACTTGAATGTTTCCTTTTACGCTGGTGGAACTTGCCCATCATGCGCACCTCTCCTCCCTCTCCGGTGCCCGGCTGCCTAGCTGTCGCTGTGGGACTCGGTCGGCCCGCTTCTCCACCTGGATTGAGGGCAGTCATTGCCTGCATCCCTTCCCGTAGCCCTCTTGCCACAGAATTGACGGCCATCGTCAGGGCAGATACTGCGATGACTATCTGTCTGCAGTGCGTGGCAATGGCCTGAGTATCGCGCCTTGCCGCCCGTGCCAGCGATGACGCCGCTCGCATCTCCTGTGCAATTGTCTGAATGGCTGCAGACTGTTTCTTTTGTTCCTCCAGCAACTCCAGATCAATGTCCTTGGGACCCTTTCGAGGCTCTGCAGGGGTGGCGGCTGCTCTGGGGGGATTTGAGGTGGATGGCTGGACTTCTGCTGAAGATTCTACATTTAAAATATAAATGTTTTTTGTTTGGGATTTGAGTTAAAGGACAGCAAAATGTAACCACAGGAGGTACATTCATTTTTCACTTACTAAATAAATATCTTTTCAGAAAAAGTGTGTTTATACAGTATTATTGTGCGCCTACCTTGTTCTGCTGTTTGGTCCAGTGTGTCATACCCGGCAATTCCAGTGACTTGCGTCTCGCAGAACGTTAACTGCACCTGTTCCTCAATGCTGGTCTGAGGCATCTCATCCAATGTGCCCCCACCTGTTTTCTTTGCAGATGTTTTATTATACGCCAGTTTTTCTTTTGTTCGTCTTCGGATATCTTGATATCGTCTTTTCACTTCATTCACTGTTCGCATCGTTTTACCCACAGCATTTACTTTTTTACAGATTTCCGCCCATATGGCGTTCCTTTGTGCGACAGTCATATTTCTTTGCTGTAGCTTATTCACGTGTTTATTGGCTTCATCTACCAACACCTCTAATTCCATAGGGTCGAATTTCATTTTGCACTTTCTTCTCTCCAAACTCGCCATGCTGCAAACCATGAAACACGCAAAGCCCTCATTTAAATAGGGTGTGTCCAACACGTTTGCACCTGTTGCCATTTGCGCAATCACTCTTAGTAAATCACCTGCAAACCGCGGTTCAGCCCTACATGCAAAATTGCACGCGCAAATTAGTACACGCAAATTGGGATCTTAGTAGATCCGGCCCTCAGTTTACTCCTATATCTTCTATTGACTTGGCAGCAACAGTAATAACTTGCTGGTAACCTGTTAGCAATGGCCCCTGCAATTTAGTCCAATTTTCTGATATTAAAGAAAGTGTCTAATCCTTTTTCTACTCCTCTGAAGTTTTTTGCTGCTAACAGCATCACTTGGATGCTTACATTATTTATCACAGTCATTCAAAGGACTGGGGAAAAATCATGCAATTTTTTAGGCAGTATTAACTTTGGTATTTATTTATTTATTAGTTACTGTTTCCTCGATTGATCAGTATGTTCTTTTGTCCAAAATATGTTCTATTGTTTACAGAATGTGTGTTTGAGACAGACTCCCTTCTCAATAGCAGCAGGCTATAAGAGAGTAGGAAATACAAAATTGTCCTACATTAAAAATAAATTATTCATATTTTTATTGTGATGTAGTTGTTCAAAGCTTTATATGTACTAAGAAACTGACTTAATGGCACCCCTTGAAAAACTAAGACATAGCTCTTTCTCAAAATATCCTACGTATTTTCTGTGAAATATGATGAAACATTATTGTAATTAATTGTGTAAATAATGCCCATTAGTCACCGATACTGGTTTGTGGTTTGAATCAAATTTGAAATTTAGTTGGTTAACGCAACATTCGGGATTAGTAGACGTGGAAGATTTTTTCCTTCTGTGGGTAACTAGAGCTTTCCTAGTGAGGAGAACATTGCTTTGCTTGATGGCTAACTGCATTACTCTGCTGTACACCGCAAATTATTCCTCAGGGATATCATAATGCATTCGTGTTTTATTGAATTGCTGCTGCACTTTCATACTCTAAACTGTCAGACATTTTTTTGAGTAAAAAAAATAATTAATTGCCTCTTGCAATATAGGGAAGGGCCACCACTGTGTGGCATTGGCGCACTGAAGAGATCAAGCTGAGAATATTTAGAAAATAGCTGCCTTAATCATGAGGCTGTTGTCCGGTAATTAATGGGACTCATACTAGAATGATGCCAGCCCTTGCAGGGTTTTCCCCTGCGTTAGAGGGGTATGAAAGCATCTCAGCCAGAGAATCCTGCTGTTCCCTTCCTCATTCAGACAATGATGCAATACCGACGTGTTTCTTTGCAATACTCCGCTCCAACAGAAACTTCCCAACTTTTTTTCTGTAAACTTCTGAATGCAGAGGAAATACTAACTCAGTTTTCAGAGCCATTTGGCTGGTTCTGTCTCTTACCCGTAATTACCTTTGTTGAGCGTCTCTCTTTCTTTTGGGGGGAAGATCTCAAAAGACAATAAACTCTTCAGCTCAAAAAACTGTAAAAATGTGACCCTGACCCCTTCCCCTCAATTATTCATCAAGTTGCTTAACTACCTAAAAAAGTAAAACTCCATGTTATTGTGTTCAAGATGCTAAGTAAATGGGTGAACAGAATTAATTAATTAATTAATGGAAGATCAGTACGCCGGCAAATACAAGAACATTTAAAGATAATTACTGCTAGTATGCCAGTAAAGACATAATCACTCAAACCGTATTGTTCTTCCATTCAGGCAAATCTATTGTCATCAATTACACCGAATTCATGGAATAATATATCTTAAGTGACTAAGGAGCGTGGCTGTGGTCATTGATTACCTGCATATCACCCTCACCTTTTTAAATGGTCTGAGCCTGCGTGTGCAACCTATTCCCTGATGAAGGCAAAACTGTTGTCGAAACGCGTCAGGTTTTTAGCCACGTAACAATAAAGGCTTTTTAACTTTAAATGGGGACTTGAGTGCCTTGTGGCCCATTCTTTTTACTATGAACTGTTACCCCTCTCCGTAATGAGCACTTCTCCGACATTTTGATTGAATAACTTTTGGAGCCAAGGCAGCGTTCTTTTTTCCATTTTCTATTTTGACTGTACTGAACAGTGTTGGATACCAGATTGAAAAGAGAGGTTTCTCGATAATGTTACTCAATTAGTAACTTCTCAATCAATCCATTTTATGCAGAAAAAAAGCCTACACACTCTCTAAAAACAAAATGTTCCATAAGGAACCTTTAAAGGTTCTAAAGCTTGGTACATATATGGCACCCTCAAAAGGTTCTCTATAGAACCATTTCAGTGGGTTCAATTTAAAGAACCCTTGGGGTTCTTGCATTTTTTTAATAAAATGCTTCTACATAGCACATTAAAAAGGTTCATTCATACCCCAGACCTTTTACCTTTATTTTTCAGTTGGAATGGTAAATGGACTGCATTTATATAGCGCATTTAGTCACATGACATGACCCCAAAGCTCTTTACAATTATGCCTCCGCCCCCTGATGGTGGAGGCCGCCATGCAAGGCTCCAACCCGCACATCAGGAGCAGTGTAGGAGTGTAGGATGAGTGTCTCCTGGAAGGTTCCATAAACAGTCGTTGAAGTTCAAACTATCCTCTCGTGAAGGAAATAGCTCCTTTTTTGAGCTAAAGGTTCCATTTCTTTAGCAAGGAACCCCAATGGTTCTACATAGCACCTCAAGAACCCCCTTTTTTAAGAGTGCAGGTGCAAAGTGTTTCTTGCAGGCTGCTTGCAACAAACAAAGGCAAAGTGCTAATTGTTGTTATTGAAATTTTGGACTCTGATAGTGTCAAAATAGACACAAAGTGGAAATAACATTAAATAAAGAATTGGGTGTAATCAGAGTTTTTTTCTTTTTCATTGTTGTTATTAATTGATTTAATCTATTGGGCTTTTAATTCGTGTTTAAAGAAAACAGCTGACGTTACAGTCCATTCCAGCAGACTACCCCAAGGGAAGAGAAGTTCACTTGATTCAAACAATGTTAAGTACCTAGCCTATTCTAAATAACAAAATAACTAAACAAAGAAATTACTGAAGAAATAAACTGGAAAAAGCAAATTCACAGGTTGTCTCAAATCGCAATTTACAAATTTCAAAGCCGAACATAACACTCAACTCGGCCATTCAGCTTTCAGTTTTAATGCCCCAGCACTTAAACAATTAACTTGTGCTAAAAATGCCAAACATGCCCAGTGAATGATCCGCAATGTGAGGTTTAATAGCCTATTATGTAATCCCATTACGCTAATCAAACGAGATGAGCAAAAATGGCACGTTTTACTGGGTTTGTTGGCTGTAGCTATATATTTTTTCTTATGGATTAGAGTAGTCAGGCTGGCTTCGGTAGCAAGAGCATCAGCTATGGTTCTCGTTGTTTTGGGAGACACCGACGGGCAAAGTTTGCGTTAAGCCTGCAAGCTGCAGTAGGACTGCTTGCGATGTAATGGAAATGCACCTGTTTATACTGTTTCAAATTACCCAGCTTAAATAACTCAGTTCACGTTACCAGTAGCGGACAAATACAACATGATCTTTATGTTAGCCTACAAATCAATGCTTGTTGGTGTTAAGGAATACGTCGTAATGCAAACTGACTTAATGAAAATGCTTTCAACTTAATGGTCTCCTCGCTCAAATTACTTACATTTTTGGTAATGAAAAGCAAAAGGTGTCACAAAAATTATTAGCTGGCCCTCATTAATTCAATTACCCACAATAATTAAGGACAGTTACAGCCACTCCACTGCTTAAGATGCAAGCATCAAAATGTATACGTCTAATCCACTTAATTCTTGAAAACCGTACATTATACTTTACCAGTATGAAATTCCGAACAAATTCTCACTAATGATAATCTAGGAAGGAGCTAAGCTCATGTGCAGCGTAATTTTCAACCCGGTATTGTTATTCAATTTGAGCTCACGTTACAATCAATGGCTGAAATTTGTGTTTATGTACAAATGTCCTGTCGTGAAAGTTCAACACAGGGAAATCGCGCATGTGCAGAGGGTAATACCGGTATGATGCCCTGACTGGTTTCCAAATTAACTTATTCCCTTGCGCGAGTTGCCAAGTCCGCTTATAATACGCGACTTTGTGCTCCTTTCTTCAATGTCCAATTTTTGACGCCAACTGGTCGCCATTTTACAAAAATTAATGTGTATCAGCAAAAATATCAGGCAGTTGCTACGGGTACGGCAGTTTTCCAATGCATTTCAATGTAGAGAAGTACGGCAGTCCCAATTTTTAAACCCTAACCTAACCCTGTCCCTAAACCTAACCCTAACCTTAACCCTGACCCCAAGAAATATCTGGGCTCCAGACAAACAACAAATGGACACCGGAGGACAGACGTAGGATGGAAAAACATTGGATCACAAAACTTAACACTTTGTTCCCAAGAGGACTCAACAAACGCACTTAATACTTCACCACAAGAGGGACCAAATTCTATATAAAGGCTCCAGTACGCTGAATGGACTGTGCAAACTTTTCTTTCCCCTTATGAGAGCCCCTTGGGAAACTTGGGAAAGGAAGATTATTCTCCTAAACATAATTCTGACCCTAAGCCTAACCCTTCCCCTAACCAGAATCCCTAATCCTTATACTAATCACTTCAAATTGACTGCCGTACCCATAAAACTGCCGTATCTCTAGACCGTGCATAAAAATTAATACAGCGGATGCATATGCAGCGCTTGCCCAAGCTAGCATCCCAGTCTTTTAAATAGTTCCATTCGATTTTGTTGCATTGTCGTGGATTTTCCTCAACATATTGAGATTCCCCCATCCTCAAGCAATTGGAGAGTGGCAGATTCTTGAAAAAGGAAAAATTAGGCTTTATTTTGTGCTTTATTGAAAAATGTAAAGCTGAGTTCCTCTTGCGCAAGAGGAACTGCCCGCAAGACGAACTGCAGAACTGCCCGATGAACTGCAAGATGAACTCCCCTGTAGAACTGCCAGTTTTCCTCTTGTGCACACCGTTTTATACCGCAAATATGGTCCTTCCCCTTTTCATTCACGCACTTACAATTGGACAGGCAACCTGAGATTCTCTGTTATTTCATCCTTCAGGAATGCATAGCATTCCTGTACACTACCGCTCAAAAGTTTGGGATCACTTGGAAATGTTCCTGTTTTCCATGGAAACACACATGAAATTATTCTGAATAGGAAATATAGCAAATGAGCAGAACATGCTGACATTGTCTGAGTTAGAAATAATGATTTTAATGGAAAATGATGAATATGTACTTCAAACTTTACCATCAATAAAAAACCACCATCACTGTTGATACTGAAACTGGTGTTTGACGGGAACTATTTAGCACAGCTGCTAGTTGACAGCCTGTGAGGCGTCTTTGTCTTAAACTGCACTCTCTCAGATATTTGTCTTCTTGCACAGTTGTGCATCGGGGCCTCCCACTCCTTTTTTCTGTTCTTGGTAGTGCCAGTTTTGCTGCTCTCTGAAGGGAGTAGTTGACTGCATGGTAAGAGATTTTAAGTTTTCAATTTCTCGCATTGAATAGCTTTCTTTTCTAAGCACAACAATAGACTGACGGGTCTCTAAAGGAAGTTCTTTCTTTCTGGCCATTTTGAGCCTGTTACCAAACAAACAACTGCTGATGCTCCAGGTGCTAAACCAACCTCAAGAATGCCATACTCCCTTTTGCGCTTCCTTGTTAGTTCAATGGTTTTCAGCTGTGCAACACATTTGCAGAAGGGTTTTATAATAATCAATTAGCCATATAAAATGCTTAACTTGGATTAGCAGCCATACCAGGTGATTGATGCAGAGGACTGACAGTTGCTGATAATAAGCCTCTGTGAAAAAATGTAGATCATTCTTTGAAAATCATCTGATGAATTTTAATCGTTTGTGAAATGGATAAAAATGTTTGTGAAATGGAAAAAAATGTTTGTGAAATGCATGAAAATGTATTTTTCTTGGCAAAACAAAGAAATTTGCAAGTGATCCCAAACTTTTGAGCGGTACTGTATATTTGTGTTATGTTATGTGTGTGTCTGCACTGCAGTATGTGAACCACTTGTGTGTATGTGTGTGTGTTATATGTGTGTGTATTTTTGCTGCCTACATAATATGGTTATTGATTATGAGTATGAGCAATGAATGAATAATGATAAAAAATATATATAATCAATATTAGTAAATATAATCAATAATGCTGAATTAATATCTTCAACATTCCCCCCTTTGAGGCCATTCAATCATGGCCTCACATTAATCATGGTTGAAAAATGGCACAGTATTGTTTACCCCTGCCCCCATACTACACCCAAGTGAATTTCTTATAAGCTTAAACATAAAATCATTTGTTGGTCCTTTTCGACATTAACATTTTGAGTAAAAACAGTCTGTCATGTTTGCAGTATGTGAACTTCAGTTGTTTTTAGTTGCTTCCAGGCCTCAAGGTCTTTCGTTGCTGTGGTGAATAAAGTATAAGTTTAATGTCCCTCTTGACTCCAGTAATGTTGTTCAATGTAGGTTTTCAGTCCAAAGTTCAAGTCCATTGTCCATGTCTATATTGATTTGCGATTTTTCCCTCTGATTGTTTTGGTGAACGGACCTTCATGAGTGGAATCACTGTCCCAGCATATTTGTTCAAAACTTTGGGGAGGCTCCGGGAAGGAGCGGCCTTGACCGGCTGTGCTGTTAAACTGCCACTTGCCGTCACTGGAGTGAGAAAATAAAATACAAAGGCAGGCAGGCATATGCACATGCAGATTCACTATGCAGCACATACAGAACGAGGGTCATCTGTTCATGCATAATTTCACTTTCAGTCTTAGGTGTACCAAATTTTATAATATTTACTTTCGCAGTAAAGACTGCAGATACCTTTGTCAGAACATTTTTTTTAACTGTTTCATCCAGGCCTTTTCAAGGACCTACATTTGGAATGTCATAGCGCCTTCATGCAATAGCCCATAATAATAATCTCCGGAAAGATTTTGATTTCAACAATGACCTGGGAGCCAACTCACCCCTGCCTTAGGTTGTCTCCTCCTGTAGGAGATCTTACCCGTCTCTGGAGTCAGTCGCACACACGCAGGAGCTCTGCACTGAGCTCTGTATTCATAATGGGGCAGGTTTCCTCACCCCGTGTATTGGGACAGATATGAGATCATTCCAGTTGAACTGGGGCTATTGCAGCCACTTTGTTGGAATAATAGATGAAACATTTGAAGTAAAAACTCATCAAAAACAATTTGAAACAGATGCTGCAATTATAGTTCTGACAGTCAGATTCTAACCAGCTAAATCAAATAAGTCCCAATTCAAGAAATTTGTCTTGTGTATTTTTTCCCCTCTGTCTGAATGTGCTTTACAAAATCATCAATGTTCAATTAATTATTTAGAATACAATGAGTTGTCAGTGAGCCATCCTGATAAATTAATATTATTCAAACATTCTTAATTACCCACATTGCTCACCCTCATTACTGACCTCCTGTCAACTTTAAATCAATAATTTTTTTCCCCATAATGTGTGTACCCATAATTTTGTGTTTCAGTGTATTCTGGGTCAAAAGATAGGGCAGTAACAATACAATAACAATCTTTTCACAGTGTATTTTTTTCCCAATTCATTTTGATTTAGAAACCTACCACAGTCTATGGTTCCTCTAACAGTATGGAGGAGATACACAGTCAGGACTTATTAGTCCCAGCCATAACAACTCACCATATCCTCAGCAGAACTGGGTGTAACTGCTTTAGACCATAGACCATGTGTTACAATTTGCAGTTTTTTTTTCTCCCAGACAATTCACCAAACGGGCATTTATTGAATACTCAACTGCAATATAGTTTTTTCATTGGGATCCCAGCACATAAAGTAAAATAATCATTCCAGATTTAGTCAGTTCAGTCTGTTCCTGTCAGTCACTTTTATTTGAAAGTCCCTGTCTTTCTCACCACTCCGTTTCTTGAAAATGGAAAAATTTGGCTTTATTGTGTCATGTTGAAAAATGTAAAGCTGAGTTCCTCTTGCGCAAGAGGAACTGCCCCCAAGACGAACTGCAGAACTGCCTGATGAACTGCAAGATGAACTCCCCTGTAGAACTGCCAGTTTTCCTCTTGAGCACACCGTTTTATACTGCAAATATGGTCCTTCCCCTTTTCATTCTCGCACTTACAATTGGACAGGCAACCTGAGATTCTCTGTTATTTCATCCTTCAGGAATGCATAGCAAAGACGCATGCGCGTCACCTTGAGAGACCTACAGTCCCACTTAGAAAAAATATAGAGATACCAAGACAGAAGAAAAAGAAAAAGATACCAGTGGATGAATTTGATGCATATCAAATTATTACAAATAATTCAATTGATTGTGTTTTTCAGTAACAAATAATGATTTTGCTGAACAAATATTAATCAAAGCTAGAGAAATCAAATTCATCGTTTTTTGAATCAAGAAAACAGAAGCTTACTTATCGAAGCTACAGAAGAATGCTGCTTATGTGTGTGAGCTGGTTGTGTGTATATTTGTTTTATGTTATGTGTGTGTCTGCACTGCAGTATGTGAACCACTTGTATGTATGTGTGTGTGTTATATGTGTGTGTCTTTTTGCTGCCTACCTAATATGGTTATTGATTACGAGTATGAGCAATGAATGAATAATGATAAAAAATATATATAATCAATATTAGTAAATATAATCAATAATGCTATATTAATATCTTCAATAGCATTACCAGCACAATCCAACCATTATTAGGCTAATCTTCTTTCTCGCTAGATTGGTTCGGTTTGTTTCAGTCCTCCATGCTTGTTTTCTCTGGTACCGGTTGCAAGATTCCATAGAGGAATGAAACACATTTTACCAATCTAGCGTGAAAGAATCATAAAAATGGTCGAAATGCGTTTTTAATTTCCCTATACAATCTCGGAACCGACATGACAGCTAACAAGCATGGAGGACAGTATCGGTTGCGAGATTGAATTGGGAAATTAAAAACACATTCTGACCATTGTTAAGATTCTATCATGCTAGATTGGTATGATGTGTTACATTCCTCTGTCTCCCTTTTGAATTTCGCAGCCAGTACCAGAATGATTTCCTTAATCTTCCTATTGAATCTCACAACTGATACAAGAGAAAACAGGTACAATGAAGGGACTTGGGATACATTATCATACAGAGGTGAAAATGTACTTATAGTACTTTTTTTTTTTTTTTTCAAGATTTGAACTTCACTTGAGTTTTTATTTTTTTTACTGGGACCTTTACTTTTACTCTACTACATTTTAAAGATCAAAAGCATACTTTCACTTCTTCACTTCGACACTGGCCACTTACTCGATTACTCATTAAAATATGAATGGGAACATTTAAGGATTATCCGGATTTGGTGTGTTCAAGAACAACTTAATCGCTTTGTGCAGATGTGTTTGCCAACGGACATGTATGGAGGTGAATCCCAATCTTTATTCGAGAGCATTGTTTTTCGTTTCGTGCGTAGACTGTACAAATCTTTTCCCCAAAATTAGCATGGTATATCGTTTTTTGCGTAGACTGTGCAAATTTCCCCCCCGAGTGGTAGAGTGGTGTTTTGTTTTGTGCATAGACTCTTCAAAATTTTTCCCTGAAATTCTGCTCTTGCACTCAAATTGCCCTTTCTCATGCTTGGATTTTTCCTCCTCGCACTCAAACCGCCTCCGCGAGCTTAAACATTTTTGCTTCCACTTGAAACATGCTGCTGCCGCTTGGAATTTTTCTGAGGTACATTCCTATCAAAAATCAACAAACAATAGAATACCAGGTTCCGTGTTGACCAATGAAATTATCTCTGCCTCATTTCAGGCCCATTCGTTCAACTTCATACAGTATACAGTGGGGGCGAGTGACACTTACACAGACCCAATCAATGTGTGGCTACGCCGCGAATGCGCGATAACTTATTAAACTATGTTACTCTGTAGCTTATGTAGCCATCTAACTAGCTAGTAGTGATTCGCGGGTCGGCCCGGAACCCGTGGGTCCCGCGGGTTTACCCGCAGGTGGGGCGGGGCGGGTCAATATTTTAATAACATTTGGCGGGTTGGGCCGAACAGTGGCGACGTCTAATTCCCACGAAATTGAGAATAAAAGTATAATAGGCTATGGGCCATTTGAGGGCTCTAGACATACAGCCTAGATAATACGCTCTTGTAAAATGATGTAACACTACCTTAAGCAGGATAGAATGCCAATTGTACCTCTCCCTCTTCCTACCCTCGATGTACACGCACTCACTGGTGCGCGGCTTAATCCTCACCGGTTAGACTAAGGATCTAAAGGTTGAATGATAGCTCATCTTATAAATCGTTCTGCAGTCAGCACCAAAATATTATAGTAGTAGTAATTTTATTGACCTGTGGGTCCAAACAACACATACACTGTTAAAAGAAAAAGTGTCAACACATTGGTTTTGTGTCCTGAGGCACCAGATCTGGAGGCTGGGGAGTGAATTCTGGTGTTTGGAGGGTGTTTGCTTTGAAACCAAAAGTTGGTGTTTCGGCACACTCAAAATGAATTTTAAACACAGAATACAGGGTTTCTTGAGTGAGGTCTGGTGTTTGGAGGGTGTTGCTTTGAAACCCAGTGTTGGTGTTCCGGCACACTCAAAATTAATTTTAAACACAAAAGACAGGGTTTCTTTCAACTCAGGAAGTTTACTGCTGTTCCTGTCAAAGTGCAACATACCATAAACTCTAAATCAATTAAAAGAATCTCCAGGGTGTAATAATCAAAATCTAGCCTATGACCAGAAATTATTTTTGCATTACATTTTTGTTGTTGTTGTTGTTACGCAGTTAATAGAAATTTCAAATGGAATGTGTGAAATGTATTTCAGTTGCTTATGCTTCCATGTCCCGGCAATTCCGTCGCTGACTTGTAGGCCTACACACTCACCGAGTGTGTGTGGAAGATCCAGGGAGGAGTGAAGGGTAGATCTAAGGGTGGATCTGACCTTATCTGACGAGGACCAGAGGATAGCCAAGCCCCAAAATCATATCTGGCTTTATCCTTTGTTCTAGTCCATTTGGGACTATAATTTACAAAATTGAACATCATGATATATTGAAGGAGACTTGAAACTTGTGATAGATATCATAAAAAAAATGTGGAAAATCATTATTCAAACAATAAGTTAAGTGAGAAAGTAGGGTCATGTCCTCATCTACAATCTATAGCATTGAACTTATTTTTGCGATTACTGACATCGCCATCTGCTGGCCATTAAATAGAATGCAATTTTTAGAGATTTTCGCATTGGCTTCACTTTTCAGGTGCTGCGTCCAACCTTTTAGAAAGTCTATGAGTCAGGGTGAGGTTTAGGCATGAAAACTACTTGGTTATGTTCAACTGCTCGCTTATGTCCAGGGTTTGGATCAGGATTATGGTCAAGGTGAGGTTTATGCGTCGATATTACTTGGTTTGGTTCAGACACCAAATCTACTTGGTGAAGTTTGGGAGTCGGACCGGGTTTGCCATTATGGGTACAAAAAAAATTGTAATTATAATTTCACCAGTGCTTGTGCTAATAGCCGAGTGGAAACGCAGTGGTTTGACCGACTGACTCATGTGTGGAGAATATGGGTATCAACAATCTGAAACAATTAAACCTATTTTCTAACCAGACAGACAAGTAACATTTAAGTTGACCCCAGGATTTTTTAAATTTGGACATGAGCTGAAACTTGTTGGAGACACTTTGTTCTTTAACCATACCCACTTTAGAATGACAAATGCAATACATCGTTCATCATAACTTAAAACCAGATATTTAACTGTCTATTTTTTAGAGGTCACTTAAATTAACTTCTTTATTCATGTCATTTGGTTGCAATCACATTTGGAAAACCATAAGACCTCTGCATTTGCTTGGCTAGTTAATGTTCCCCTCTGGGGCCAATGTTGGTATTTTGTTCATTCCCTATAAAGCTAAAAAGGAATATGGAATCACGTTTTTTTTTTTTTTTTGGTTATATTGCATGGCTTCTTGTATTTTCATCTTGAGTTTTGCAGAATGCTCTTCTGAATGACTTTTTTATAATAGAGACAGTGAGGAAATTACAAATGAATTAGGGAAACACAAAACTCTGCAGGCTCACAGCACTCATTAAATGGACCCTGATTTCGTCCAAAGTATATTTTGCCATAAAGACAATGTAACATATGCAGCTGACTTAGTAGTCAGTTTGCAGTAGTCAGATTTTTATTCAATTAATTGAGCATTTTGTTTTCTTCCAAATTGGCAATTAATTCCATTTGCAAATTTGAAATGACCTACAGGTGAGCAGTGATCTGGAGTGTTTCATGTGAATCTCTGCGATGAGGTCTTTATAAAATGTTTTTCTTCAGGTTTGCAGAGAACGTCAAAGGTATAACTATCTACCTTCTTGGCAAAATGTTGACTTGTTCATTATGTTGCATTACCCAATGCCGAAACAGCAAGATTGATGACCTGTCTGGAATTCATAGTAATGGGCTAAATTTCACAGTGTCTTGTAACCTTCTCTATGTTGAGAGGAGTATTGCTGCAAAATATTCTCAAGCATTGGATGTTGTACAAAGCATGTGTGTAGAATTCATAGAAATATGCTCTCTGATAAATTCCCTGATACTAGTATTTGAAACCTTGAGATTAGATGTCCAATATGTGATCACGAAGTGGAGAATTTGAGAATGTGCAGTGCAGTGACAGTAATGAGGGTGATGACAATGGAGCAAAATGTACAAGGTATGTTGTCACACGAAGCTTGACAATCACTTTTCTAAAGTAGCAGGAAGTTAGTATGCTTGGGTCTAGCTCAGTGGTCGTCAACCCTGGTCCTGGAGACCCGCAGTGTCTGCTGGTTTTTGACGTTACTCAGCACTTAATTGATGAATGAAAGCAGTCCATTACACACTTAACTCATCTCACCTGGTGTCTTAGGTTAGGTTTAAATAGGGTGGAGAAAACCAAACTCACACACCTTGTGGCTCTCCAGGACCAGGGCTTGCTACCCCTGCCCTATACACTTTTATCTTTACTTTGAACCTCTACTTTGCCCGGATTACAACTATGCTAAATGTCCAACTACATTGACAAATCTTGGTTTCTACATAGACTTCTGTCACAACCTGCATGTCTGTTTAATTGGCTCTAGGAGTCTTGTGGGTAGTTCCTGGTAATTGATTGATTGGCTTATTATTCCCTTGCAGGGGTATAGCTAACAGCACAGGATGTGCCGAGTTTGGTTTTCTCCACCCTATTGAAACCGAAGACACCAGGTGAGTTGAGTTAAGCGTGTAGTCAACTGCTTTCATTCATCAATTAAGTGCTGAGCAACGTCAAAATCCAGAAGACACTGCGGCTCTCCAGGACCAGGGTTGACGACCACTGTTCTAGCTCAATACAAACCCTAATTGAGCATTGCACCCCATTATGTTGATGTGTCTGATGAGCACATACTGACTGAAGTAATAAAGACTTATGAAAAAATGAAATTCACATTAAAGTTTTGGGGGAAATTTGTGAATCACTGCAACATATTTTACAAGAAAGTTGAAAGACCTGTCCACGCTGTGGAAAAGAAACACCTGCTATCAAACTATTTTCTCCTGTTTAGCCTATTGAGTACAAATTCGGAGTTGTGATGAAAAACAGAAAATTTATATACAGTGGGCTCCAAAACTACTGGCACCCTTGACTAGTAATGCATGAACAATAATAATTAAAAAAAAAACACAATAATTATTGAGAAACGGAATATACCAACATGAGTGAAATACTTTGTTTCAGTGGAAACAACCAAAATCAAAACCATTTCATGGGAAATAAATTTTGACAAAATCAAGGTTTCTTAATAATTAGCACCCTTCAGTTAGTAGTTAGTCCAACTGCCTCAGGCAAGGATAACTGCATGGAGTCATTGATTTTGTTGTCAAGGAATCATTTGTGTGTGGATCTTGAGGTATGCTTTGGGTCATTGTCTGGCTAGAAAGTCCACTTATGGCGAAGTCCCAGCCTTCTGGCAGAAACAACCAGATTGTCAGCCAAAATATCCTGATACTTGGTGGAGTGAATTACGTCATTAATCTTTACCAGGGCCCCACTTGAAATAAAACACCTCAAAACATGACTGATCCAGCATCATATTTCACCAGGGGTGAAAAGGTGCTTCTCTTTGTATGCATCACTGTTTCCACGCCAAACATGCAGACGGAAACTTCTAATTTGGTCTCATCTGACCAAAGCGCCTTGTTCCAGTCATAATTTAAATAATTTAATCTGGCGAACTCCAAGCGTTTGCGTCTGTGTCAGAAAAGGTTTTCTTACGGCAACCCTTCCAAAGAGCCTGCGGTTGTGGAGGTGTCTCCTTGTGGTGCTTTTTAGCTCGCCGGGACGAATGTCCGGAGAGCTATTGTCGTACCCCCGGCGTCCGCGTCCGTCTGCGTCCACGCCCTCGTCCGCGTCCATCCGCATGCAGAAAAACTTTAACCTTGCCTATAACTTTTGAACCGTGAGAGATAGGGCTTTCATACTTTGCTTGTGTACTCCTTGATGCCAGACCTACCTACCGATGCCAAAATTTCTGACCTCGTGACCTTGACCTTTGACCGACCTTTAGAAAACTTTAACCTTGCCCATAACTTTTGAACCGTGAGAGATACGGCTTTCATACTTTGCATGTGTACTCCTTGATGCCAGACCTACCTATCAATGCCAAAATTTCTGACCTCCTGACCTTGACCTTTGACCGACCTTTAGAAAACTTTAACCTTGCCCATAACCTTTGAACCGTGAGAGATAGGGTTTCATACTTTGCATGTGTACTCCTTAGTGCAAGACCTACCTACCGAAGCCAAAATTTCTGACCTCCTGACCTTGACCTTTGACCGACCTTTAGAAAACTTTAACCTTGCCCATAACCTTTGAACCGTGAGAGATAGGGTTTCATACTTTGCATGTGTACTCCTTAGTGCAAGACCTACTTACAGATGCCGAAGTTTCTGACCTCGTGACCTTGACCTTGACCTTTGACCGACCTTTTGAAAACTTTAACCTTGCCCATAACTTTTGAACCGTGAGAGATAGGGCTTTCATACTTTGCATGTGTACTCCTTGATGCCAGACCTACCTACTGATTCCAAAATTTCTGACCTTGTGACCTTGACCTTTGACCGACCTTTAGAAAACTTTAACCTTGCCCATAACTTTTGAACCGTGAGAGATAGGGTTTCATACTTTGCATGTGTACTCCTTAGTGCAAGACCTACTTACAGATGCCGAAGTTTGACCTGATGACCTTGACCTTTACCCGAACATTAAAAAACTTTAACCTTGCCCATAACAAAAACTTTAACCTAATCTATAAATTTTAAACCGTGAGAGATAGGGCTTTCATACTTTGCATGTATACTCCTTGGTGCAAGACCTACGTACTGATGCCGAAATTTCGACCTGGTGACCTTGACCATGACCTTTACCAGACCTTTTTAGCTCGCCGGGATGAATAACGTCCGGAGAGCTATTGTCGTACCCCCGGCGTCCGCGTCCGTCAGCGTGCAGAAAAACTTTAACCTTGCCCCCCGGTGAGCTTTGTTGTCTTTCTGACAACTCTTGTTGAAACTTGCTGACCCCAAGATGCCACCAAGGCCTGTGATCCGTTCACAGTGATTCTTTGGGATGTATTTTTACTTCTCCCACCATCTTCCATAGTATCCTGGGGGGCAAATTGCTGTTGTGTTCACCGTGTTTGAGGTTTTCAACAGTCCCATATCTTTGGAACTGTATGATTATTGCTCTGACAATGCTCAATTGTGTATTCAATTGTTTGTGAATTTTCTTATAAACATTACTAGATTTATTAATGTTTATGACCAACTGGCAGTTGTTTTGTTTTCCTCAAGGTGTTGGATGACAATGGGACAATGGGACTTTGTAACTGTGTTATGTAATTTTTATTCCAGAGTAAAACAGGAAGTGATGTAATGGCTCAATATAGTTCCTTAAAACATAAGAAGCATACACCTAATCATGTAAGGTGCAGATTTTTAGGATATCACGAATTAAAAGAATGAAATGGTTGCATACTCAAATACCTTGCAGTTCAATATTACCAACATTTCACCGGACTAGCTGGCTTCATCAGGGTTTGTGGCCAAGGCGAACAATGTGCAAAAGATTTAATTAAAGGTTGTGGTCATCCAGGTGTTCTCAATCAGTTGTTAATCAGCCATAGTCACATCCGTCAATCAGTGTAGTTCAAACAGATTCCAATTTCCACATCCTATACTAAAAGACAACAAAAAAAGCCTAATTTTCACATTAACACTGTCATGATCGGTTTTTCTGTATGTTCTGGTTTTATGTTTTATTAGCTCCCGCTGCCCGTGCGGCGTGGGAGATATGGTATCGGGCTCCATCCATGTGTGCTTCCATCCTGGTAAGCGTCTCTTAAAAACTTTGAAATGTTGCTTTGAAGCGAGATACTGGGGCCGCCAGTGCCCAATATTTCCACTTGGTTAATTAGTTAATTAGGGCCCGAGCACCGATCGGTGCCAGGAACCTATTGTTTTTGATGGGATTTTTATTATTCTTCTTCTTCTTCTTATTATTATTATTATTCTGCTGCGAGAACACATTTTTGAGGGCTTTGCCATGCACGAAAACTCACAAAAATTTGCCCACACGTCAATCGTGGTGAAAATTGCAAACTATTATTATTTTTGTGCTTGGACATGCCCCGGTGGCTCTATAGCGCCACCAAACACACGGCCATTTTGGAACGCACTTGCTCGGATTCTCACGAAATTTGATAGGGTCATAGTAGTCATAATAAATTTTTTTGCCTCACAGGAAGTGAGCTATGAGCCACTTCCTGCGTTTTTTCAGATTTAACGAACACATTTTTGAGGGCCTTATCATACTCGAAAACTCACCAAACGTAGCTAATAAACTAAAAATATTCAGTTCTTTCATTCCATATCTCATTTGGCACTTAATGTGACATGGTAGCTCTATAGCGCCCCCTAATACATTATTGCATTTTTGAGGGCTTCAGCATGCTCGAAAACTCACGAAACTTTGCAAACCTATTAAGCTGGGTTTACTTTTTACTAGGATATAGAGTTTACAGATGGATGTGGCAAAATTGCATTACAGCGCCACCTAGAATTTTTCAATGAAGCAGCCCTCGCAGCGTGTTTAACCTACATGTACAAAATTCGGTGGACATGTGTACTATGCCAAGACCTAAAAAAAAGTCACTTGGTGCCATGACCTATACTCAACAGGAAATCCGCCATTTTTAATTGAATTTGCAACTTTTTTTAATTTTTTGCCATTCACAGGCGTCGTACTTTAACGAACTCCTCCTAGAGATTTTATCCGATCAACTTAAAATTTGGCACAGGCCATCTAAAGACCTTCTCTATGTTAAATTGCGAAGCTTTTTTGGATTCATCGAAAATTGTGTCCGTGGCGTTGCGGCGAATTTTGATGTTCCGCCATGAAAATGGAAGTTGCTTTTATGAGCACAAGCATTGTAAGATTTGCGTGAAACTTTACAGGCTTAATAGTAGTCTACTTCCAAATATAACTATCGGTTGATATTGGATTGGGTGTGGTCAGGTGGCTCCACAGTGCCCTCTTGACACGGCCGTGTTGATATAAAAGTGCTTGAATGTTCATGAAATTTGGTCTGATCATTGCATTGGTTTTTTTGGGCTATAATTATTTTTTTGAAATTTTTCGGCCAAACAGGAAGTGCGCTATGAGCCATTTCCTGCGTTATTCCAAATTTTACGAACACACATTTGAAGGCTTTAGCATACTTGAAAACTTGCAAAACTTTGCAAAAATGATATTTGTCCAATTGTCTTCAATTTGAGACAATAATTGGCAGTAAATGAGGCCATATGGCTCTATAGCGCCCCCAATCAAATTTTTAAAATAATTGCCTTTTTGAGGGTCTCTGCATGCTCAAAAACTCACAAAAATTTTGTACAATTCTAAAGACCATCATTCCAATTACACTGTTAAAAAATTTACATATAGGCGTGGCAATAATGGCATTATAGCGCCCCCTGGAAAATTTCAAAAAAGTAGCCCTCGCACCGTGGTTGACCTGCATATATGAACTTCGGTGGACATGTGGAATATCCTGAGACCTAAAAAAAAGTCACTTGGTGCCATGACCTAGACCCAACAGGAAGTCCGCCATTTTTAATTGAAATTGCAACTTTTTTAGATTTTTCGCCATTCACAGGTGTCGTACTTTAACAAACTCCTCCGAGAGATTTTATCCGATCAACTTAATATTTGGCAAATAATATGTAAAGACATTGGCGATGTTAAATTGCGAAGCTATTTTGATTTCATCGAACGATGTATCCGTGGCGTCGCGGCGAATTTTGATGTCCCGCCATGAAACAGGGAGTTGCTTTTACTCCAACATACTTTGTGGGATTTGCCTGAAACTTACTTTGCTTGATAAAATTGTCCTCCGAAGTATAAAAATATGCTAATATTGGATCAGGAGGTGCTAGGTGGCTCCACAGCGCCCTCTAGATATGGTCATGTTAAGATAAAAGTGCTTGAATGTTCATGAAATTTAGTGTGATCATTGCATTCTTCATTCCGGGTAATGCTTAATTTTTTGAAATTTTTTGGCCAAACAGAAAGTGAGCTATGAGCTATTTCCTGCGTTTTTCCAAATTTTTTTGAACACACGTTTTAAGGCCTTAGAATGCATCAAAACTTGCAAAACCTAGCACAAATTATAAATGTCTTATTTTCTTTAATATCATCAATCAAGTGGCACTAAATGAGGCAAAATGGCTCTATAGCGCCCCCAATCAGATTTATAGAAGAATTGCTCTTTTGAAGGTCTAAACATGCTGGAAAATTTATAAAAATCAACACACTCATGAAGCTCGGTATTACGATTACTATGTTGTAGATTTTGCGCACACGCATGTCAAAATGATATCAAAGCGCCCTCCAGAAAATTTTTGCACTCCCCTCAGGAAAACACATTGTACGCGGTCCAACAGTGTCCAATGGCTGTGAATGGACACCTGCACCCATCAGGATCTTGCTGCCTCCCCAACGTGCACGAGGGGGGCGAGGGCCCTTTCAACGCTGCTTGCAGCTTTAATTAGTAATTGAATTTTGTATTATCTGCCTCATCATTGCCGATTACCAGTTCCGTGCACATTGTTCTGCCTGTGATGTTTTGCCTTTCTTTTTTGTTTACTGTCAGTGCACCCCCCTGTCTGTGAGCTGTCACATTTTGGTGATTTCGGAAGTTTTCTGGTGTTTCACAAGTTCCTTCACGTCTTGTTTGCTTCCTTCAACAATAATTACTAATTAAGTACTAAAACCCCTAACACTCCGTGTGTTTTTATCTCCTAATTCATATTAATCCTGTGAATAACTATCATACTATCTTGCGCTATTTGAGTTCTATTATTATCGCACAACCTACTAACTTTACCAATTGGATCTCTCCACTTTCCACTCTAATCTATAACTCTGCCTGCTTAGCTCAGCCAGTCCTTTGTCTTGTTGCAAAGTATTTGCAGAAACTCTCTATTACTAATCTGTTTCTCCCATCTTTCCCCACTTAGGCACTCCTTGAATGGAGCTGTTATTGTTTTAGGATGTCTTGTGAAACTAGGCTTTGTCATTGTTTCCCATTTTGTATTGCTAATTACCTCTTGTGTTTCCCTCTCTCGGTAAATGTTTAGATTATCCCTCACACCTGTTGCCCCGCCTCACTCGTTACTTCCCTTGTGTATAAGAGTTCCTCACTTCTGCTCATTCTTTGTCAGAACATGGATCAACTTTTCCTGTGCTGAGCTACCTGTCTGCTAGTGCTACTCTTCTGCCCGATTCTGATACCTGTCTGTGCCTGCCTGGATTTGTTTGCCTCCTGTTATTGACTAATTTCTGTAAACCATGATTTCTCTCTTTTGCTGCTTTGGCTTATGACCTCAGATTTCAGACTCTCGACAATCCCTCTGGTTTGCGATTTTTGTGCTGTGGTCTGTGCCTTTTTGGTTTTTGATCTTCTGCCTGTTTATAGATCCTGTTTTGGATTACCTGTCTGTACTGTGTCACTGTGATTTTTAGGGATGATACAAAATTTTCCAAAAACATTGAATTACACCTAACCCATCACACAGGGGACAGAATGGCTTCATTTTGGTTCCAAAAGCATCTCTTTTGGCAAATCATCAAAGATTTTTTAATGGCCAATTTTTGTACAGGATATTGATACCTTTTGAGTTGGGTGGGTGTTTGGGTTTTTTTAATTCATTTTTTTTAAACATGAGGAGGAGGCAAAAGCTGTGATCTAATGTACTCATAAAATAGCCTACTTTGACTGAAAAAGTCATAATTTTTCATATATAATTGTTTAAAAAAAAAAAAAGCTGATGACACATGAAAAGTTTTGGGTCTTGTAATAATGGCGTTAGAACACTTCCAAAAATCGCGCATGCGAATGAGACCTGTGCCCAACATCCACACAAAAATCATACATCCTAGTGAAATACATGCTTGCAAAACTTTTTGCGAGCGCTTTCAAAGCACTCGCGAGCTATATAGCATCCTGCATCTTTGGTCCCTTGAGCAATATTTTAGACTGCGAGGAGAAATACATACTTGCAACCTGCTCGTGCGCCAGTGGGTTTTTTTCCCGGCGGCCGATTTTTGTCAGTGAGAAGGCCGTTATTGTCAGTAAGGAGGCAGGGTTTGCCCAACCCCAAATATAATTAGTTGAGCAACTTCGCCAGTTGGACAGCAAGGTACGGTACACCACTTGGACAAATTAAACAAACCACACAGCCCTGAATAACTTGTATCGTGAAAGTTGTTCTCGCTCCGCCTGTTCCTTCAGTAGCCAAAGCATGACCGACCGCAAAGAGGTAACGTTAATTTTGTAAGAAAGTGTATAATTACTTTTAAGTGCAAAATTGTTCTAACATGGCTGTCATGATTCTGATCTGCTTTGCCATGACCCTGATCTGTTTGCTATGTCTGACTGTGCCTTGGATTATGTATTGTGATTTGGTTACTTAGAGTTTATGTAATTTCTTGGTTTTATTTTTTTCCATGTTTTACTTTTTACCATGGTTATATTCCAGTTCATGTTTTTGTTCTAACCATGCATTGCACTTTGTCTCCCCCTGTCTTGTCTCATGTCATATGATTGCTCACAGCCCCAGTATTGCGTGCCACACTTTTGGGTGATTTAATGGTTTCTGGGATTTCAAACATTCCTTCCAATCTGGTTTTAATTCCTTAATCTTGCTTTCTCTAGATTACAAACCAGTACTAACAGTTTGTTGTTTTTGTTAAATTACTAACCAAGACTAACATTGTACATAGTGTTGTGATTCTGCCTTACCCAGGCCATGTACCATGATTATGCCCATGCCCTTGCATTAAGTTTTGTGCCTGGCCTAGTGCCATGTTTGGACTGACCTTTGTGTTTCTGGATCATTGCTTATGTCTGACTATCCTTTAGATAGTCCACCCAGGAATCTGCGGAGAAAAAGTGTTGATTCCGCGGAGAACATTCCTGATTCTGCGGAGAGCAATTCTTGAATCCGCGGCTTGAAAGTTGATTTTCCGCGGTCATTAAAAAAAAAACCTAAAATGACCAGTTATAAAGCAAATTTATGTTATAATGAAGCAAAAATTCTCTTATGAAATTATTTGCAATACCAAAACACTGCGAAACATTGTGGTTATAAAATAAGCAGCATCAATATTCTTTTTGTCCCTCTTGAGCAGATTTATTTGCATAACTTATAAAGTGCAAAACATTTCACCAAACTATGGGTGAACGAGGCTTAGTAACTGAACAAGTGCCAATGATCAAAGTAAAGATTTAAACAAAGTGTACACTATTCACTGTATCCTCAGGATATTGTAAACGTTACTGCATAACATAGACTGTTTAAAAAGATGGATGAAGCTACCGTGATGTCACCCACTGGTTCGAAGATGAAGAAGTGAATCGAAGATCCGGGGAGGAACGTGGCTCTGGATCTGACCGTATCGGACGAGGACCAAAGGATAGCAACGCCCCAGAAGCATATTCTGGCTTTATACTTTATTCTAGTTTATATGGGACCATAATTCACGAAAATGAATGTCATGATATATCGAAGGAGACCTGAAACTTGCTATAGCTAACATAAAATGATGTGAAAAATCATTATTTAAATTAAAAATCAGGCCGGAAAGTAGGATCATTTTTTCATAGGCTTCTATTGCATTGAACTTCTTTCTGCAACCACTGACGTCGCCATCTGCTGGCCATTAAATAGAATGCCATTCTACGGTACTTCCACATGGGCTTCTTTTTTTCAAATCAGGGTGCTGCGTCCATCTTTTTATATAGTTTATGCTGCATACAGCAGAAAAAAAATCAGTTTCCGTAACCGGCAGCACCAGCTGTGAGTCTTAGATCCCGTTTATCTGACCGCAAAATCTAGCGGCCAGGATGAAAAATAAAATATAAAATTCTGCACATCGCCCAATATTCCGCGGACTGCTTTGATTTCCGCGGAGGGCTTTGAAATCTGCGGTAAATTCCGCGAGCGCGGAATCGCGGATTCCTGGGGGGACTATATAGAATCATGTATTGTGTTTTGGTATTTAAATTCCATTCGTTTTATTATTTTCCATGTTTTAGTTCAGTTTATACCATGCCATGTTTCTGTTCCATGCATTGCACTTCGTCTCCCCCGTCTTTTCATGAGTGTTGTCTTTGCTCACGGTCCCTTGTTTAGCGTGCCACTCCTTCGGGTGATTAATTGGTTTCTGGGTTTCAATCTTCCTTCATTATCTTGTGTTCTTTCTTCCTCTTACTTTTGCTATTTTACTAACACATACTAACAGTTTGTTATTTTGGATAATTACTAACCAATACTAACATTGTATATTTGACTTACTAACGACCACTCGGGATTGTATAGCTGCACTTACTAATTGACTAACAATCAGCATTCGCCCTGTTCTAGTCTCTGCCTCTTGCCTTTCCCTAAATATCTCTGCTGTGTTTTCTGTGGGTCTTCCACCAACTGCTTCGTGCTTTCCTTTCTCTAATCTATGCACTTTTAGTACTCCATGACTGCAGCTGTTTATCTGTCTATAGGTTTGTCTGGAGATCCTTGTCTGCGTTTTGGCTACAGCCAATTTCATGTAATTAGTTTGTTCCCAATGTGTCTCTCCATTGTTATCTTCCCCATTGATTGCACCTGTGTTCTTTTGTCATGTGGTCTCCTGGATTTGTATAGATATCTGTTTGTAGCACTTCCTTGTCAGATTGTTACTTCCTTTGCTTCCTGTGCCACGCTTCTCTCGCCTTGTATCATTGTGATTCTCTTTCCGACTGGACCGTCCTAGACCTCAAGCTTTGCCTTCTCCCTGTACTTCGCCGCATTCTTGTTTATTGACCCATTTTTGTCTGACTACGTTTTTTGTTATTTGTGCCCTGTTTTTGAACCTGGATTACGCCCTTTGGATTCTGACCTTGGATTGTGGACTTTGTACTGTCGTCAGCTCTGTTGGGGGGGAATCCCCCTTCAGAAATAAAGCCTCCATTTTGTATTTTACTGGCTGTTGCACTTGGTTCATGTTGTGAAACCTCACACATAATACTAACTTACTAACAAGTACTAGGGATTGTATAGCTGCACTCTACTAATTGACTAACAATCTCTCAGCATTCGCTCTGTTCTAGTCTCCCCCTCTTGCCTTCACTCAATTTACTTTGCTGTGCTTCTAGCAGATTCTCTGCACCTGTCTAATCACTGGTCTGCCTCTCACTCTGTGCAAGTAGTGTAGAACCTGAATATTTGATTTAGCTCACAACATATGTCAAAAATAATATTGTTGGAACACATGCTCATTATGCATGTAAAATCTGGATGTTTGGTTGATCTTGTGCAGCCCAGAGCCAGCAGTAAACTTTTATAATCCTACAGCCTGCCGGTGAGAGTGGCATCCTTTGTTTTGTTCACAGCAGAAAGCCGGAGCCATTACGTCCAGGCTGCCCAGTGTTCCTCAGAGTTAAATCACAGTCCCCATTGAAGTTAAAGCCTAGTTACATTAATCTGCTTCAAACAATCTAAATCTCTGTGAAATTCATAATATGTTTATGTTCACCATCCTATAAAGGAACCACCTATATACACTCAACAAAAATATAAATGCAACACTTTTGTTTTTACTCCCATTTGTCATGAGATGGACTCAAAGATCTAAAATTCATTCCAGATACACAATATTACCATTTCTCTCAAACATTGCTCACAAATCTGTCTAAATGTGTGATAGTGAGCACTTTTGTTTTGCTGAGACAATCCATCCCACCTCACAGATGTGCCACATCAAGATGCTCATCAGACACCATGATTAGTGCACAGGTGTACCTTAGACTGTCCACATTAAAAGGCCACCCTGAAATGTGCAGTTTTTGCTTTATTGGGGGTCTGGGGACTCAGAGCCAGTCAGTATCTGGTGTGACCACCATTTGCCTCATGCAGTGCACTACATCTTCTTTGCATAGAGTTTATCGGATTGTCAATTGTGGCCTGTGGAATGTTGGTCCACTCCTCTTCAATGGCTGTGCGAAGTTGCTGAATATTAGTGGGAACTGGTACGCGCTGTCATATACGCCGGTCAAGCACATCCCAAACATGCTCAATGGGTGACATGTCCAGTGAGTTGCTGGCCATGGAAGAACTGGGACATTTTCAGCTCCCAAGAATTGTGTACAGATCCTTGCAACATGGGGCCGTGCATTATTTTGCTGAAACATGAGGTGATGTTCATGGATGTATGGCACAACAATGGGCCTCAGGATCTCATCATGGAATCTCTGTGCATTCAAAATGCCATCAAAAAAATGCACCTGTGTTCTTCGTCCATAACAGATGCCTGCCCATACCATAACCCCACCACCACCATGGGCCACTCGATCCACAACATTGACATCAGCAAAGCGCTCACCCACATGACGCCACACACGCTGTCTGCCATCTGCCCTGAACAATGTAAACCGAGATTCATCCGTGAAGAGAACACCTCTCCAACGTGCCAGACGCCATCAAATGTGAGCATTTGCCCACTCAAGTCTGTAACGGCGACGATCTGGAGTCAGGTTAAGATCCCGATGAGGACGACGAGCATGCAGTTGAGCTTCCCTGAGACGGTTTCTGACAGTTTGTGCAGAAATTCTTTGGTTATGCAAACCAATTGTTTCAGCAGCTGTCTGAGTAGCTGGTCTCAGACGATCTTGGAGGTGAACCTGCTGGATGTGGAGGTCCTGGGCTGGTGTGGTTACACATGGTCTGCGGTTGTGAGGCCGGTTGGATGTACTGCCATATTCTCTGAAATGCCTTTGGAGACGGCTTATGATGGAGAAATGAACATTCAATGCCCGAGCAACAGATCTGGTTGACATTCCTGCTGTCAGCATGCCAATTGCACGCTCCCTCAATGCTTGCGCCATCTGTGGCATTTTGCTGTAAGACAAAACTGCACATTTCAGAGTGGCCTTTTATTGTGGGCAGTATAAGGTACACCTGTGCACTAATCATGGTGTCTGATGAGCATCTTGATGTGGCTTACCTGTGATGTGGGATGGATTGTCTCAGAGAAGCAAAAGTGCTCGCTATCACACATTTAGACAGATTTGTGAACAATGTTTGAGAGAAATGGTAATATTGTGTATCTGGAATGAATTTTAGATCTTTGAGTCCATCTCATGACAAATGGGAGCAAAAACAAAAGTGTTGTGTTTATATTTTTGTGAGTGTGTAGCAGGCCGAAGGAGGGCCCGAGCGGGGACTTGAACCTCCAGACTCCCGGATAAGAGTAATGCGCACTGACCATGTCGCCAAAGAGCCTGGCTTGTTGGCAAGGTAGCCAGGGCGCGTACTTATTAAAAGACACTTCCGGTGACAGGACCCTTCAACTGTCACAAGTGTATTTATAACACAATTGGACTATAAGACTCCATTTTAAGGCTTTTCCATGACAACTGCATCATATTAGCACATATGCCTGTCATGTTTGGTCTTTTTATTCTCGGGAGAATCCAAGGAGTTGAATGGAACATGTTTCATTCCCCTAAAAATTATGGATAATCCCCTTTGAGAAGATCTTATATTAGTCAGATCCCGCTTACTTCTCTATGCAAATTAATCTTATCACCTAAGCGAGTGAAACTCTGATTCGGCCACCCCTTCCTCCACCTTGTTCGGAGGCGTGGTTTGGAATCTTTAAAGGTTAGAGATTCTAATCGGAAGCTCCCTTTTTTTCCCCCTCTTCTCTTTTCCTATGAAGACCTGACGCGCAAAGGGTAAGTGGGGGGAAGTCACATGTTGCCTCGTTCCACGGAGGGAGATGGCATGTGAGTTCTCCCCGGCCATGTGGGACGACTTCAGTTCTGCGTGGCCATTCATCTTTTCCAGGTATGAATATATACATTTTCTTTGTAAATTATGGGTAACTGGTAATTGGCTTAGCGTTGATTTGTTTGATCCAAGTTGTGCCAACCTGGTTATTAAATTATTGTTATTCCTTTCTCAGCTTGCGTGTTTCCATGACTCGTAACGCTCTTATTCTTCCTAGCCTTGTTGCTACCGGGATTTAAGGGGAAACTCCTACTAAGACATGTGTAGGTAACGATACTTCTAAGTTAGATTTGAGATTATGTTCTACCCTTAAGGGTTTATGTAATACCGGCTCTTAAGATTTAGCTATTAAAGATACCCTTGGGCGTATATTTTATTTATGAGCCGGTATCGGGTTAATCTTTTTTTTAGGGGCCCTTGGGTGTATATAAACCTGGGTTCATGATACGTTCACGCTCAGTACTATTCTGTTTATGCCTTGATGCTGCTATCATGGTATTCTCTTCAATCCAATAGATGTATCGTCGAATTAATCCAGGACGGCCGCGTTTATTAACCCTGGGGACGTATTTGCTGAGCAACGATGGTTCCCGCTGTCATGTCTGAGGGCAAAGTTGTCTCGAGATTCACGCATATTGTCCCAAAACTATCAATTCTAATTCTAACTTGGAGTCAGATACTTAACGAGGATACAACTAAATTTGGTATTGTAATTACTTTATTATGTCAGATTAATCGTAACCGTTGCGTTTCTATGCCCCGTCTATGGACGGAGAAAAATACCAATTTTATTGACATTCACACCAGCCAGGAAAATGCTCAAATTAAAGTTAGTCAATAAGAACACGTGAGTCCTTCACCCCGCTGCAATGTCAGTCGTTGGTATTGTTTTGTGGGGTCTTACAGTAGAAATCTCTAACTGGATCTGTTTGTTTTGTCTATAGGCTGTCTCGTGATCCCTGTCCGTGTTTTGGCTTTTGCCTACTTTATGTGACTAGGAACTTCCTCATTTTCATTCCTTTGTAATTAGTTTGATCCAATTAACCTGTTCCCTGCATAGCATGTGACTGTCCACTTGTCTATTTAAACAGTCTTTTCACTCACAGCTCTTGTCAGAACGTTGATCAATACTTCTTTGTGCGGAGGGCCTCGTATGCCATTGAATAAAGTTTCGCTTCTACTGGATTGTCCTACCTTGATTCTTGCCATAGCCCTTTCTGTACTGTTTTTGTCTTTCTGAATTTCGACCCATTTTTGTATGACCACAATTTCTGTGTTTGGATGCCCTGTGTATGACCCTTGGCTTTGCTCATCAACTATGACTTTTTGCTTATCGTTTTTTGTACCTCTGTTCATCTGTCTTATTGGTTCTGACCCCTGCCTGTCTAGTTGATACTGTTTTTGGATTTCGTATTGTGGCTTGGCAATTCCTGTATTTTTTGGCTTTGACTCGGACCCCAATAAAGTCATACGTTTTTTGGATTCCTGTCTCTCGCGAGTGGTTCCTGAACCGTACTTCACAATGGCTTGCCTTATTTCCTGTGCTTGACAGGCAATACAGATAATTTAATACCTTACACTGCTGATTTGCTTTTATTGCCACATGCCCGCAGACTTCGAAACGGCTATCTGTCCGCAACAAGATGTCTCAAACACAGACCTCAAAATATTAAAATATGGTGTCTCATTTTTGCCTTGTAAATTAAGTATGTACCTTATTTACTACAATTTAATGGCCAGTGATAACACAAAAACTATATAGATAAGTTAAGTCTGTATCGTGTGACTCTTACGATTATTGAAAGCTAACCGTAAACAGGCTATTCAGGCTAACCGGAGTGCTATTCAGGCACCTTTTATTAAAGATTTGTGAACCTTGTTCATGAAAAATGGTATAATAACAATAATTCGACTATCGGACACGGAGTTATATTGAAACTATCCGACAGTCGGACACGGAGTTATATTAAAACCCTGTCCGACTTTTGGAGACGTAGACTCTGCAATAAATTTTTGGAGAACGCTTATCCAAGTCACAATTTTTCAGGAACATGATCTTTATGGCATAATGGCATTTGCCTATTTATAATTAAGTGAAGCTTGCTGACTTCGCAGACCACTCATTCAGAAAATGAGTACTACAAAAAAAAAATGAACAAGGAATTTCAAAGTGTCTAACTGACCGGCTGCAGGTCAAGGTTTTCAATAGAAAACATGACTGGCAATCGAAACAACAAAAAATTCAAATTTGTACTTAAGCCAAAAAAGCACTCCTATTGGCCTGAATAGCATTCCGGTTAGACTGAATAGCTCTGAATAGACTGTTTACTGTTTGTTTTCAATAATGGTAAGAGTAACACGATACAGACTTAAATTATCTATAGTTTTTGTGTTATCACTGGCCATTAAATTGTAATAAATAAGATACATACTTAAAAATTTCCAAGACGAAAATGAGAAACACAGGCTATATTCATATTTCAATATTTTGAGGTCTGCGTTTTGAGGTCTGCATTTTCGAGACTGCTCTGCTTATTGCTCTGCAGTCGGCCATGCTTTGGCTTCTGAAGGAACAGGCGGAACATGAACAACTTTCACGATACAAGTTATTCAGGGCTATGTGGTTTGTTCCTTTTGTCCTACTGATGTGCCGTACCTTGCTGTCCAACTGGCGAAGTTGCTCAACCAATTATAATTGGGGGTTGGCATGCCCTCAGGCCCGCCTCTTTACTGACAAAAACCGCCTCCTCACAGACAAAAATCAGCCGCTGAAAAAAAACCCACTTGCGAGCGAGCAGGAGAACATTTTGAAAGCATGTATTTCTCCTCGCAGGCTAAAATATTGCTCGAGGCACCAAAGGTGCAGGATACAATATAGCTCGCGAGTGCTTTGAAAGCGTTCGCCAAAATTTTTGCGAGCATGTATTTCTCCTTGGATGTTTGATTTGCGCGTGCGGATGTTGTGGGTGGGTCTCATTCGCGTGCGCAATGTTCTAACGCCATATGTAATGCTGAACGTCCTCTGTATTATGTTTGGAGTAGTACAGCATTGGTGTATTGTGGTTTCAGTAACTCTGTAACGGCGCAATTAATTTAATCCTGCAGTTCTTGAAATTCTTTATTAGGAACAATCCCTTGAGATGAAACCATCTCGTTTTCGAGGGTGTCCTCTTAATACAAATACACTTCATAAAGACAGACAATATTATACAGACAAATCAACTAGACAGAAAAACAAAAGAACACAAAACAACACAGCATATACGAGAACAAAACAACAAGACACAAAGACAAAACACATGGATCATTGCATAATTGTTCTATTATTATGATATTGATGATTAGTGAAAGCAAGAGCAGGTAGTTTCAAGATGAGAGGACTGCGCAGTTTTGAACAATTGAAGAGACGTTATCGAACGGATATGGACAGGTAGGTTGTTCCAGTCACAGGGAGCCTTAAACATAAATGATTTTTTGCCAGCTGATGTGGGTATATTAAAGTAAACCTGTGAACAGTGTCTAAGTTGATGTGATGATGTGTATGGTATGAGCAGTTGTTTCAGATATTGTGGGTATGTAAAGTGAATGCATTTAAAGATAAACTGCAGCCAGTGCTGCTGTCTTCTTGAAGTGGGAGATGGTAGGTTGAGGTTTTCATACAGGGTACAGTGGTGGGTCGTATATGGACAGTCAAGGATAAATCTGCATAGGCGGTTGTATACTGTATTGAGAGGGAGAAGGTTTGTTTTAGGGGTGGCAGTTTGGTACACTATGTCTGCATAATCAAGAATTGGTAATATGAGTTGTTGCACAAGTTTTTTTCTTACTGTAAAAGTAAAACATTTTTTGTTACGGTAGAGAACACCAGTGCTGAAGTTGATTTTCCGGACAATGTTATCAATATGAAATTTAAATGATAGATTAGGGTCAAGCCAAAGGCCAAGATATTTAATTGGTTGAACATTAAACAGTTGAGTACCATCAAGGCAAGAAATATTGAAAGATTGATTGTTAGTTTGTGCTGTAAGATTTTGTTTGGTACCAAAGAGCATCAGGTTTGTTTTAGTTTTGTTGATAAATAATTTATTCGCTATGAGCCATGATTCTAGATAATTGAAATTGACCTGCAATGCTGACTGAGTCTGTGAAAGGTTAAGTTGTGAAGTATATATGACTTTGTCGTCAGCATAGAGTTGACAGTTACAGCCAGAGAAAAGGGAAGGAAGATCATTAATAAATATTGAAAACAAGAGTGGTCCTAGGGTTGAGCCCTGCGGCACGCCACCTTCCTGAACTACTAGGTCGGATTTGGTGCCCTGAATGACAACACAATGTTTTCTATTGAGCAGATATGCATGAAACCAAAGTAAGGAATTTCGTGTCATACCAATAGAATATAGTTTGTCCAGTAGTAGGTAGTGATCAACAAGGTCAAATGCCTTAGTAAGGTCAATAAATATTGCACCGGTAATTTTGCGATTAGCAGATGCAGAGTGTATGTCGTTGGTAAGTTTAAGTAGGGCAGTAGTTGTTGAGTGATTTGGACGAAAACCAGATTGAACAGGAGACAGGATATTGTGTTTAGTGAGATAAGTGAACAGTTGGTAGTCGATTAATTTTTCGAAGACTTTAGCTATTGAACAAATAATTGATATTGGTCTGTAGTTGTTGGGATCAAGTTGGTTGCCTGCTTTGTGGAGTGGTGTGATACATGACCATTTCCAAATAGAGGGTATGTCATGGGTAGAGAGGGATAAATTAAAAAGGTCGCAGAGAGGGTGCATGAGAATGTGTTGCGCAAGTTTCAAAAATTTGGCTTCAACACCATCTAAGCCAGGACTACTGCATGCTTTAAGCTCCTTGATTGCATTCAGGACTTCAACAGGTGAGACTCTCCTGAAGGAGAATGTGCTGGGGAAGATATACACCTGAATGACAGAAGCCTGAGTTTTTAAATTGTAAATTTTTGGTGTGAATTTGACTAAAAAGCTGCATTCAAATGCCTTAGTGCATTATAAAGGACTGCCAACCCTCCAGTTTTTTCTGGGGGAGGAGTTATTTTACTCTTCTTTCCCGCTGTCTTCCTGTTCAAATATTTTTCCTTATGTTTTTTTTTTTTTACCCTTTGAAAAAAGGGTGGTGATGTGACGGCAGTAGGCATTAGACCGCCTATTAAATTTTTTTTATTTTTTTATTATATGTTAAACCTGGCGGCAGTATGTAGCCTAATATTTTTAAATAAAGAAGAAGCACAACTGCACGGGTAAACATCAAATCACTCACAAATCTGAGAACGATTGCAAAGTCTCAGAGGCTGAACTGTCCAACCCCTACTCATGGAAAGGCCTAGCCCCATCACTGCACAGTTTATGCCCAAGACCAATCAGTTCAGAGCGGCTCTCTTGGGATAAAACAAGTAAGATTTTCTTTTAGTTCTGATAGATTGCTGGTATTGTCTCCACTCCTGTATCCAGAACCCCAATCTTCCTGATGAATATACACATAAAAGGAGGCTTCAAACACATTACTACCCTTTTCCCCTGTCAAGACAAGACCATAAACCTTCAGTATGGGTTATCAAATTCAAATTTGGAATTATCCCTAGTTGACTTTTGACCCCCCAAAGGGAGGTAACTTTTGAGTTGTGACCATCTTTGGGCCCTATTATAAAAATATCAGAGCAGGTATCAAATGTTCTTTTACAATGGATCAGTCAAGCACTCTGACAAAACAAAAAGGACACTATTAAAAAATTCTGACCTGTTGCCGATTTATGAGGTTGGCAAATTGCCAAAATATGTGAAAAAACCTAAATTTTGAGGCCATATTATTCAGGAAGTAAAGGGTAAATGGCCCACTTTTCTGGTTGATTAAAACACTTGGGTATAGCTTGTTATGTGCTAGAAATTTCAGCCATGTGGCATAAAGAGCAGCTGAGATATTGAATGAAAGAAATGGTCTGCCCCACTCCAGGGTCGGAAATTGCCACACAGAGGGGTAGAACTTGAGAAGGCCATAAAATCCTAGAGAATTTGCTGATGGTCTTAATTGGGAAATGTTCGTATGTCTAAACAAATAGTTACAAGGACAAGGAAATTAAGAGCCACCAGTGTCCAAAAGTTCATTTTTCAAACCCAGTTGACATGGAACAGGCCTTATGCAATTAGTCAAATGAATGGTTGCTGCTTTCAATGTTGCTGCTGTTCAGCATTGTGGGATAGTGTTAATCTCCTTTCTCTTCAAAAAGGATGGTTCTGTGTACCCTATGCTAAAGGAGGTAAATTAGAAGCACCTAGACATCTTTCCTTAGCATTTAAATAATTCAAATGCACTCATTATGGCTGCCATGTAATTACCTCCAGATCATGTTTTAGGAGTTGGGAACTTTTCAAGGCAAAAGAAACTATTTGGACGCAGTCATAAGTCCAATTCCAAAACGCTCCCTCACCACTAGTACTTCACGACCTAGAGGCACTCTGTGTGAAGTTTATCAGCAACGTGTTCTCTGACAGCAGAGCGTGTGCTGCCATCGGCAGTCAAGACACTTCTTAGATATACATATCTGTAACACCATTCTATACACATATTACCCAAACGAATAGGTAACATATCATTACTGGAGCATTTATGGTCATAAACTTAGTCTTGCTCACATTAATTACCATACCATGAGACAAAGAATAATCGTGTAAAACTCCATGGTGGCCAAAGCAGTCCTCTGCATTCCAGCAACTAGCGCAACAACCGAGCGAACCTTCAGTTCGCGCACCTGGCCGTGTCCAGGAAGTGTGCCGTAATCACTTAAACCCTGGCACTGTTGACGCGATTTTGTTTTTGCATAGTTTGGGAAAAAATACGCCTAGGTCTACATTAAAAGCTGTGTTGAAAAAATAGCCTAAAAGCCCCCCAAAACAATCTTGAAATAAATATATGAGGGGAAAAAAATTCCTCGTAGACAGAATATCACAACACTGTATGGGAGAGTAGGCGATAGCGCCAGTGCGCCACTGTCATGTTCATTTTGTTCCAGTAAAACAGCCTGTTTGCAATATTTTGCCTGATGGTATTCCGTTTGGTTGCAAAGATCAGAAATCACGGTAAGGTTCAATTGATAGACAGCGCCTAAACTTTGTTCCAGCCAAAAGCTAAATGTATGTTGTGCTCCACTCAAATCCATAGCGTAATAGAGGAATAGTTTTTTCCCATGGCAAATCATGTCACACAGACCCACTGTATTCTTTTTCTCTTGCCTCCTTTTTGCGTCGGTTCGGGTTGAGTTCGGGTTTAAAATCAGTGCGAGTTTTAGCGGGGCGGGCGGGGCGGTTAGCTGTCACGTCGGGTTGGGTTGGTGCAGGTGTTAAAAATCCTTGACCCACGCATCACTACTAGCTAGCTAGCTATTTAGCTAACGTTAACTATGGAGAATCTTTGTAAATGATCATCATAATTAAGCAGACTCATTTGCGATAGCCCTAATTTCACCAGCTTGTCAGCTGTACCAGTGATTGCTCTTCAGGTAGCAAACCTTTGGGGGCTGGGGGTGGTGACTCTCAGACCCACTCACTAAGACACTGCAGTATCTTTGGCTATGCTGTGTGACTGAACGCTTATTAAACTACGTTACTCTTTTGATTATTTAGACATCTAGTTAGCTAATGTAACGGACTCAGAAGGATGTCAGCCACCTCAGATGCTTACGACTGTTATTGGCACCTCTGTGGCAAAGGCAAGATATGTCATGGCTTTAATGACAAAGACGACCCCGAGGCGCACATTCACTGCTGCATATACCATATCAGCATGAAGGCAACTTCTATACAAATTACTACGAGCTGCATTACAGGCTTGGGAAAGCTTGGGAAAAATGGCAAATATGACAGGGAACTGCAAGGCAATGGTGAAAGATCTACACCTTCTGCAGAGAGTGGATGGATTTAAAAGCTACTCTGTCACACTCACGTTAATTGTGGAAAATACTATTTAAGCGAATTGATTTGGCCATGACTTTACTATCTTAGCTAGCTTCCGTGCGTCCAAACCGCATTTTCACATTTTTGGGATGTAGGCTAGATAGCAAGCTAGCTCAAAAGCAATCACCGGTAATGAAACTAGCTAGGAAAGTTAGAGCAAAAACAAATGACAATGCTTAATTAGGACGATGATTTACAAAGATTCTCCATAGTTAACGTTAGCTAGCTAGATGGCGACATAATCTACACAGTAACAGTTTAATAAGCGATCGTGCATTCGCTGCATAGCCAGATTCTACGGTATCTTCGGAGTGGGTCTGTGTGTAAACGACACTACCCCTGCGGTACACAAGGATGTTTTATATTTCACTGGATATACAATTGGAAAATGGCCGCCCATTCATTTGAATGGAAACTGCTCAGTGGCACAGCACGCCGACATGAGGGCCAAGCTTCAAGGATGTTTTATATTTCACTGGAGAGACAATTAGAAAATGGCCGCCCATTCATTTCAATGGAAATTGCTCAGAGGCGCACCACACCGACATGGGGGCCAAGCTTCCGTACCCACGCAGACATGCGCTGTGTGATTTTTGCTCACACATGCATCGTGTGGGGCTCATGAACGTACTGGTATCCGAGGTGTCCATGACAACAGCTCACGCTCTTGGAACTCCGACCCAGGGTGCGTGTTCCCGATCACTTTTCAATGGAAATGGAATTCTGGCCACTGCAGACTGCACCCTAGCGTAAGTATGAGCGGAACGGGAAAAAAAAAAAAACATAGTCGGTGAAGGTTTAATTATAGTTTGAGATAGAATTTTAAAACACAAAGGCAGTGTCAGATGTTTAAAACGATTGCTATCTCACAGGGAAGTAAAACGATTGATTTCAACTAAAAAATGTCGGCAAAATTAGTCGACTTGCTGTTGTGTAATGTGACATTGCTCAGGGGTGCGCCTCCCGAAATCACAGATGCTAACTTACCTATTTGGAACTATTGACTGTGAATGGACGAATTACTTAAGTTGAGGCAACTGCGCTTTAGGGAAACACTACAGGCTCGTGTCCTCTTTAGTTCAACGATGAATAACCACATTAATGGAGTCAGACGATTCTTGCTCGTCTGCGTGCAAATTCCATTATCTTCTTCAGATTCAAGACAATAAACCGAACACACAATGCCCTGCACGTGCCTTATAAACCGATATGTTTTAAACTTTTGTCAATTCTGGCAAGCTAATTTACTTGTAGCTAACGTAACTTAGCTTTGTGCGATTTATAACCATTTCTTGGAGTATAGTAAAATGTGAGTCTACTGTGAAATGTTACGGACATTGTACTGCGTTATTTTTACCTTTGTTTTAACGCTCCTTTTTGGTCTTCCCCCAGCGATATTCCGAACCTCTTGGAGTGCATTGACCAGTCCATCCATGAAGTTCTGTATGTCAGCGAACTGGAGGCCGTGCCATTCCAACCCCCCCAAAGCCCTTTCCAATAAAGTCTGTTTCGATTTTAATTTGAAAAATGTCTCTACATTTCATTTCTAAGTGCGAGTTAACATTGATTGTATTTGTGGTACTTAATTTTATGTTAATGGCTGGCTCTGCAAAAGTTAAGCATTAAACCCATAACCCTTTTGATTTTGAGTAGGCTACTTGAGTTCAGATGTTAAGCAGAGCTGCCAAAAAAACATAAACTGACAAAACACAAATAATTCTATTTGAAAACATTTTTAATATATACATGAAAATAATGCCATTCATCAATTAAAATAAAATGGCTAAAATATTTGCACCGTAACATCAGCTCACTTTATTGACTTGGCCACCAATGGAATGTTCATCACAGAAGGACGGCAAAGAATGCCCATTGTTCCACTCACTTGGTTTGGATTGCATAAAAAAAAGTTATCATTTTGGATTTCATCTGTGAAGTTGCCGAAAAGTTTCATCATCATGTATGAAGGTCTGTAAGTAATTTAACAATGAAGAATCGTTAGGCTGATAAATGGTTTGCTAAGCAGTGATCGAATTGAATTTATGTAGTGCTATAAATGCACTCATAAGGACATTACGTTAGATGCTACTCAGCTGACACATCATGCATAACGCATCAAAATAGAGTGATGTGAATTGGTGCTATTCAAAGTAATGGAAATACACAAGGCAGTCAATGGATTTAACCATATCATTTTAATATCGCATGCTTGGATTAATTCAAAGAACTTGTGGTCATACGTGTTCAGTTCAAACAAAACGAAAACTGTATATTTCGCTTATAAGACCACTTTTAGAAAACTCCACCCAATCTTGGGCCGTATCATCAAAAAAATCGCTCCTTCATATTGAAGGTGTGCAACGGAGAGCCACTAAGTACATTCTTGGTTATAATGATTGTGTTGATAGCAATTATAAAGCCCGACTAATGAAGCTTGATCTTTTACCGCTGGGCTACAGACATGACATATTTGATTGTGTATTCTTGTGCAAATGCTTGAAGGGGGAATATGACATTAACTGCAACCATTTTGTTTCATTTCAAAATGAGGATACATTTTTAATGAAAATTCCAAAATTTAGGACTGAAACTTTTCGCCATTCATATTTTAACAGATTATTTTATTTGTGGAATGCCAGTCACCTCTATCAAATTTCTGATACTACAGCTGCTTTTAAATCGAAGCTATTTCATTTTTATACAGAAAAGTTCAACAACTATTTTTCTTCTGATGATTCATGTACATGGGTTGGCAAATGTCATTGTTCACGTTGTCGTCTGTCCCTCTGATGTTACTTACACTTGCTGATAAACTGTCTTATTTTATTATGTATATATGATTTTTTTTTTTTTTTTCCTTCCCATTGTTCAATTGTCTGTACATGTTGTGGGATGATTGCCTCACAATAGGTGCCTTGCCACCTGTGCGATCATTTCCTGACTTCTGTCAAAGCTTAATAAATAAATAAATAAATAAATATCAAAAAGTAAGGTGAGTGTTGGCTGCGTACATGGTTCTAGGATGTCACAACAGCGGCCTTAGCTTACTGTACATTTAGTCGCGCTACATGAAGTGCAGCAATCGAGGTGCTACATATTACGGCCATTTATCAATTAAAATGGCAAAAATACACTGAGCAACAAAAAAAACGCAAGTTAGCTAGTTAGTTAATGTGCTCTTAAGGTTACTCATAGTCACCGCAAATCAAAGAAAAGTTTGATGAAAAGAGTGTAAATGTGCACACGAGTAATACATTTGATTTTCAATAATTACACGCAAACTTATTCTCCGGTCTGCCTTTATTTAAATTGCGTTTCTTTTGTTGCTCAGTAGATTTGCACCGTAACGCCAGCTCACATCACTGGCTTGGCTACGTCTATAGTGTTGATCACAGACGGACGGCAAGGAATGCCCATTTCTGGTCTCCCCATATCCAGCGGCATGTTATGCACTACATTCGGCTTATCACTAGCAAGTGGCCACACTACCTAGCCTCTCACATACTGAAGACCGCATGCTGTGGCTCTTAGCGCCGCCCCTAGTATTGAAAAACGCAGCGGATCTAAGGGAGTAAGCCCTGAAAAAAATCAGGATTAGCCCCTGCTCGGGTTATCCCACTGGTCCATTCAAGATAGCCTCTCTGGTGTTAGCACTGGTGACTTGTCTTTTTATATGATTCCACTCCAGAAGCTACCCACTGAGGAACGCAAGTACAGAAGTGGGCAGCCTGCTTGCCGACAGCACTGGGCCAGCAACCCTTATTAGTGATATTTAACCCGCTATGGACCCAGAAACATCTTATAAGCAATCACATCATCATCTGCCTTGTTAATCTGGGCAGCATAATTGCAAGCATGACAGACCCTGGGTTTAGCCTCGAGGACCTCGCGGTTCTGATCCGCCGCAGTTAGTAAATTAGATTTTTTATGATAATTGCGCGCAAACTTATTTTCCGGTCTGTCTTTAATTAATATGCGTTTCTTTTGTCGCTCAATACATTTGCTCCATAACCAGTGGCGGCCCGTGACAAAAATTACCGAGGAAGCCAGAATGAACAATGAATTTAATTCAGTGTTAACGTGTTATTTTCATGCAAACCCATTAGCCTACTGTACTTTTATTCTGCCGACTTCTCATTCATTTTAGTGAAAAGAGAGGTTAAAAAAGAGGACAGCGTGCGTGAGACAGAGTGAAATCCCGAGGGAGAGCTGTGAAAGCGTGCTTCGGGCTGTGCGCATGCTCATGGCTCTGGCACGCAGTAATATGTGATAAGTTAGACTAGAAGGGCCATGCAAAGCTGGTAAACGTCTCGTAGCTTTATTACAGCAGAAAGCTAAACACATAGCGATCAGACGGAAATTATGACAAGATCTAGATATAACAAAAACATTTTAGCCATTGCTTTCACAGACAGTATTAATGAAGTTCCGTTTTGAGGACAATGCTTCTCTCTGAATCATATTTAATTAATTGGCAACTAGTGCATTTAGCCGTGGACTATTATTGTACAGAAACACAGGCAAACCCCTTCCACCAACATTAGAAGTAACAATGTCATATGTGGCAGCCTCGCAACTGAAATAAACAAATCACAAGGATGCCCAATATTCATACATCCAAAAACACACTCAACATGAATGTACAACCCGTGCGCAACGTCTGAATTACATAAACTAAATATAAAATAAATAGTAAAAATTGATATCTACCGTGTTGCAGCGCTAACAACTGTAAACCACATGTATCACAGAAAACACCCAAATTATTTTGCCATTGGTCGCTTCTTTTGGTTGCAGCGCCACCTGGAAACCGAAAATACAGGGCCAAAATAGGAAAAAAACCAGTCTTATGAAATGCAGTATAATGGGAAATCGGCTCAATCTGCCAAACTATTTCTGATGAATATATATAAGTACTTACTTTATAAGTAAGTACTATGTAAGAACAATCCCGTGTATCAGTTGCTACGGAGTCGTAACTTGAAGAATTGTGTGGCAGGGGCTCACGGTTTGGGGAAAAAATAAATGAAAATCCACTTTTTGGACTTTATTTTTGTTTTACTCCAGCGACATGCCTTGTGAAACTTTGCTTTATTGTTAAGGTCTATGATCATGAAATAACATAATGTGAGAACACCTCCGGTATCTTGCTCGGTTTTGGGATATTTGGGCTTGAAAAGTGAACTTCAGCTGTTTTGGCCCCATTTTGAGGTCTTATATTTCAATACTCTAGACAAGAATGGAGCTCATGAGTAGGTTGATTTATACCTTCTGATACGGTGTATGAAAAGTGCCAAAAATTTCTATGGCACTATTTTATTGCTGTCCACTGTCAAAGTTGCCAATACAACCTTCTCGGCCAATTTGGGACCAATTTTAGGAGTCCATAAAATTTTACTCCAGCTCCATAGATATTTGAAATTTGGAATATTTTCAGACTCTACCATGTAGATTCAAGAAAAGGTGGAATCTTTATGGCACTCTATATGGTAAGCCTGATATTTGATGTGTAATCTCAGCTAAAACTGCCACTAGGAGGCGCCTTCATCTGTACCTTATTTTATAGCATCTCCTTCGATGTGCCACAGTAAAACCTTTGGAAACTTAATAAATTATCTGGACTGATGAGATAAAAATAATAATTTGTTATGGCATTAAGGTGGATTTCTTTGCTATGCCAGGAGGGCGCGCTGTCAGGTATTCAAGCACGTAGTCAATTTCTACGGCCAGGTGCCACAGGAAAACCTTAATGGATATCACCAATAACCTTCGTTTACCTGATCTAAGTGAATTTTTTCATTAGTTTAGAACAATGCTGTCCTGGACTCACATGTGCACTCCAGAGAGATAGTGCACTAAAAATCACTTCCCATGGGATAAAGGGCAAGGGCATGTTTTTACACCCTCCCCCTTTGTGAAGCTCCCTCCATAGCTGTGAGTGAGACTTCACACAGAGTGCCTCTAGGTAGTGAAGTACTAGTGGTGAGGGAGCGTTTTGGAATTGGACTTATGACTGCGTCCAAATAGTTTCTTTTGCCTTGAAAAGTTCCTAACTCCTAAAACATGAGCTGGAGGTCATTACATGGCAGCCATGATGAGTGCATTTGAATTATTTCAATGCTAAGGAAAGGTGTCTCAGTGCTTCTAATTTACCTCCTTTAGCATAGGGTACACAGAACCATCCTTTTTGAAAAGAAAGGAGATAGCACAATCCCACAATTCTGAACAGCAGCAACATTGAAAGCGGCGACCATTCATCCGGCTAATTGCGTAAGGCCTGTTCCATGTCAACTGAGTATGAAAAATGAACTTTCGGACATTAGTGGCTCTTAATTTGCTTGTCCTTGTAACTAGACATATAAACATTTCCCAATTAGGACCATCAGCAAATTCTCTAGGATTTTATGGCCTTCTCAAGTTCTGCCCCTCTGTGTGGCAATTTCCGACCCTGGAGTGAGGCAGACCATTTCTTTCATTCAATATCTCAGCTGCTCTTTATGCCACATGGCTGAAGCTTCTAGCACATAACAAGCTATACCCAAGTGTTTTAATCAACCAGAAAAGTGGGCCATTAACCCTTTACATTCCGAATAATATGGCCTCAAAATTTTGGTTTTTTCACATATTTTGGCAATATGCCAACCTCATAAATTGGCAACAGGTCAGAATGGTGTCTTTTTTGTTTAATAGTGACCAGAGTGCTTGACTGATCCATTGTAAAAGAACATTTGATACCTGCTGTAATATTTTTATAATAGGGCCCAAAGACGGTCACAACTCAAAAGTTACTCCCTTTGGGGGGTCAAAAGTCAACTAGGGATTACTCCAAATTTGAATTTGATAACCCATACTGAAGGTTTATAGTCTTGTCTTGACAGGGGAATAGGGTAGAAATGTGTTTGAAGCCTCCTTTTATGTGCATATTCATCAAGAAGATTGGGGTTCTGGATACAGGAGTGGAGACAATTCCAGCAATCTATCAGAACTAAAAGAAAATCTTACTTGTTTTAACCCAAGAGAGCCGCTCTGAACTGAATGGTCTTGGGCATAAACTGTTCAGTGATGGGGCTAGGCCTTTCCATGAGTAGGGGTTGGACAGTTCAGCCTCTGAGACTTTGCAATTGTTCTCAGATTTGTGAGTGATTTGATGTTTTTCCACGCAGCTGCATTTCTTCTTTATTGAATAATATAAAGGCTACATACTGCCGCCTGGTTTAACATATAATTAAAAAGAAAAAAATTAAATAAGCGGTCTAATGCCTACCGCCGTCACATCACCAGCCTTTTTTCAAAGGGTTCAAAAAAGGAATTTATGGAAAAATATTTGAACGGGAAGACAGCAGGCAAGAGGAGTAAAATAACTCCTCCCCAAGAAAAAGCTGGAGGGTTGACAGTCCTTTATAAAGCACTCAAATGCAGCTTTCTAGTCAAATTCACACCAAAATTTTACAATTTAAAAACGCAGGCTTCCGTCATTCAGGTTTATATCTTCAACTGCAGGATTAAATTAATTGCGCCATAACAGATTTACTGAAACCACAATACACCGATGCTGTACTACTCCAAACATAATACAGAGGACATTCAGCATTACATATGGCGTTAGAACACTGAAAAACATTGCGCACGGAATGAGACCCACGCACAACATCCACACGCCCAAATCAAAGATCCGAGGAGAAATACATGCTCGCAAAAAGTTTGGCGAGCTATATTGTATCCTGCACCTTTGGTCCCTCGAGCAATATTTTGGCCTGCGAGGAGAAATACACGCTTGCAAAATGTTCTCCTGCTTGCTTGCGAGTGGGTTTTTTTTTCAGCGGCTGATTTTTGTCAGTGAGGAGGCGGTTATTATCAGTAAGGAGGCGGGCCTGAGGGCATGCCAACCCCCAATTATAATTGGTTGAGCAACTTCGCCAGTTGGACAGCAAGGTACGGCACATCACTAGGACAAATGGAACAAACCACATAGCCCTGAATAACTTGTATCGTGAAAGTTGTTCATGTTCCGCCTGTTCCTTCAGAAGCCAAAGCATGGCCGACTGCAGAGCAGTAACGCTAATTTTGTATGGAAGAAAATGTATAATTACTATTCAGTGCATAATTTTTGTAACAAAGCTTGCCTTATTTCCTGTTTTCGACAGGCAATACAGATATTTTAAAAACTTACACTCCATGATTTGCGTTTATAGCCACGCGTCCGCAGACTTTGAAACAGCTATCTGTCCGCAACAGGGTGTCTCGAAAATGCAGACCTCAAAACGCAGACCTCAAAATATTGAAATATGAATATGGCCTGTATGTCTCATTTTCGTCTTGGAAATTTTTAAGTACGTATCTTATTTATTACAATTTAATGGCCAGTGATAACACATAAACTATAGATAATTTAAGTCTGTATCGTGTTACTCTTACCATTATTGAAAGCAAACAGTAAACAGTCAATTCAGAGCTATTCAGTCTAACCGGAATGCTATTCAGGCTAATAGGTGTGCTTCTTTAGCTTAAGTACAAATTTTCAATTTTTTGTAGTTTCGATAGCCAGTCATGTTTTCTATTGAAAACCTTGACCTGCTGCCGGTCAGTTAGACACTTTGAAATTCCTTGTTCATTTTCTGAATAAGTGGTCTGCGAAGTCAGCAAGCTTCACTTAATCATAAATAGGCAAACGCCATTATGCCACAAAGATCATGTTTGTGAAAAATTGTGACTTGGATAAGCGTTCTCCAAAAATATATTGCATAGTCTACGTCTCCAAAAGTCGGACAGGGTTTCAATATAACTCCGTGTCCGGCGGTCGGATGGTTTCAACATAACTCCATGTCCGACAGTCAATTATTGTTATTATACCATTTTTCATGAACAAGGTTCAGAAATCTTAAATAAAAGGTGCCAGAATAGCACTCCGGTTAGCCTGAATAGCCTGTTTACGGTTAGCTTTCAATAATCGTCAGAGTCACACGATACAGACTTTACTTATCTATATATTTTTTGTGTTATCACTGGCCATTAAATTGTAGTAAATAAGATACATACTTAATTTACAAGGCAAAAATGAGACACCATATTTCAATATTTTGAGGTCTGTGTTTGAGACATCTTGTCAGATAGCCGTTTCGAAGTCTGCGGGCGTGTGGCAATAAAAGCAAATCAGCAGTGTAAGGTATTAAATTATCTGTATTGCCTGTCAAGCACAGGAAATAAGGCAAGCCATTGTGAAGTACGGTTCAGGAACCACTCGCGAGAGACAGGAATCCAAAAAACGTATGACTTTATTGAGGTCCGAGTCAAAGCCAAAAAACACAGGAATTGCCAAGCCACAATACGAAATCCAAAAACAGTATCGACTAGACAGGCAGGGGTCAGAACCAATAAGACAGATGAACAGAGGTACAAAAAACGATAAGCAAAAAGTCATAGTTGATGAGCAAAGCCAAGGGTCATACACAGGGCATCCAAACACAGAAATTGTGGTCATACAAAAATGGGTCGAAATTCAGAAAGACAAAAACAGTACAGAAAGGGCTATGGCAAGAATCAGGGTAGGACAATCCAGTAGAGGCGAAACATTATTCAATGGCATACGAGGCCCTCCGCACAAAGAAGTATTGATCAACGTTCTGACAAGAGCTGTGAGTGAAAAGACTGTTTAAATAGACAAGAGGAAAGTCACATGCTATGCAGGGAACAGTTTAATTGGATCAAACTAATTACAAAGGAATGAACATGAGGAAGTTCCTAGTCACATAAAGTAGGCAAAAGCCAAAACACGGACAGGGATCACGAGACAGCCTATTGACAAAACAAACAGATCCGGTTAGAGATTTCTTCGTGCACAGAGTGAGAGGCAGAACAGTGATTAGACAGATGCAGAGAATCTGCTAGAAGCGCAGCAAAGTAAATTGAGTGAAGGCAAGAGTCTAGACTACACTAGAACAGAGCGAATGCTGAGAGACCGTTAGTCAATTAGTAGAGTGCAGCTATACAATCCCTAGTGCTTGTTAATAAGTTAGTATTATGTGTGAGGTTTCACGACATGAACCAAGTGCGACAGCCAGTAAAATACAAAATGGATGCTTTATTTCTGAAGGGGGAAACCCCCTCAACAGAGCTGACGACAGTACAAAGTCCACAATCCAAGGTCAGAATCCAAAGGGCGTAATTCAGGTTCAAAAACAGGGCACCAATAACAAGAATCGTAGACAGACAAAAATGGGTCAATAAACAAGAATGCGGCGAAGTACAGGGAGAAGGCAAAGCTTGAGGTCTAGGACGGTCCAGTCAGAAAGAGAATCACAATGATACAAGGCGAGAGAAGCGTGGCACAAGTAGCAAGGGAAGTAACAATCTGACAAGGAAGTGTAACAAACAGACATCTAATATACATTTCCGGGTAACCACATGACAAGATAACACAGGTGCAATCAATGGGCAAGATAACAATGGAGAGACACAGTGGGAACAAACTAATTACATGAAATTGGCTGTAGCCAAACCACAGACAAGGATCACAATTCAATTTATTATGTTTAGCGCTTTTCACAGAGACTGTCACAAAGACGCTTTACAGTGAGAGTTTAAAGAAATAAAAAGGCAGTGCCCAGCCTATTCCCCACTACAGCAAATGAGGCAAAAAACTCCTAGTAGGGAGAAAAATCCTCCAACAGCGGTGAGAAAAAACTCCCCAGTGGGAAGAAATCTCAGGAGGAACCCGGCCATAGTGGGGGAGCCCATCCTCCGCGGGCTAGCTAATTCAGAACAAAAAAGTAAAATGGAGTGAAATGACAGAAGAGTTCCATTTAAGTCCATCTAAACAGTGGCAACGGTAGCTTCAGAAAGTGGCAAGTCGAGGATAGTGCAGGACTGGACCAGGGCCGGACCGGATCGGACCAGGACAGCAGGACAGCAGCAGCCAGCGCTCAAGGTGAGGGACAGGGCTCATACGGTCCAGGACTCAGGGAAGTGGAGGGAAAGATCCTCGGAAAGAGACACAGAAGAAAGGGGTGTGAGGCACTGGATAACTACTGCATGATAATAAAAGTACCGTCCTCTGTCATGTGCCAAGTGAAAAGTTATAAGCAGACTGGTCAGGAAACAGTCAACACCCCTCCATCCACTTCCTGCAGCACAGAGGCCCAACACTTATTCCAGGCTGTTGGATCACTTTTCATTTTCTAAACAATAGTACCATATGGACCTCCCCGGTGACTAAGGCTGTAGCAAGCCCCACCGATGCCGTGTAAGTGCAATCTCAGTGCCACCGGTTCCACATGGATTTAAGCAATTTTAACGACCAAAAGCTAGTATCCTTCATCCACTTATTGCAGCACAGAGGCCCTGAAATTCCATCCCACCAAGGCTGCGTAATTTTTCAATCAGATACCACCAACACCATGTGGACCTCCCCGGTGACTAAGGCTGTAGCAAGCCCCACTGGCACCGTTAATTCATGCTCAGTGCCACCGGTTCCACATGGATTTGCTTAACAGTACACCAGTACCATATGGACCTTCCCAGTGACTAAGGCTGTAGCAAGCCCATCTGGCACCGTTAATGCATGCTCAGTGCCACCGGTTCATGGATTTACATAACACTGGCTTCCAATATCGTGAACATATCATAAATCAAGGTTGTAGTCAGTCCCACCAGAGCCAACACATAACTAATCATAAACTAATCATAGGCTTGACTAAAAAGATAAGTTTTCAGTCTACTCTTGAAGATAGAGAGTGTGTCTGAAGCTCGAATTTGTCTTGGGAGATTGTTCCATAAAATTGGTGCTTTGTAAGAGAATGCTCTGCCTCTAAGTGTAATTCTAGATATATTTGGAATTTTCAAGTAGTCAGCACCTTGTGAACGAAGTAATCTTGGTGGGGAGTAAGGAATAAGAAGACTGTAAAGATATTCCGGGGCCAAGTCATTTAAAGCATTGTAAGTTAGTATATTTTAGTATATTTTGTACTCGATTCTAAATTTTACAGGCAGCCAATGAAGATTTTTGAGCACCGGGCTAATGTGATCATATTTCTTAGTCCTAGTCAGAACCCTATCTGCAGCATTCTGCACTAATTGAAGACGTTTCAGGGCTGAGCTAGTGCAACCAGACCGTAAGACATTGCAATAGTCCAGCCGAGAAGACACAAATGCGTGAACCAATTTTTCAGCATCTTGAAGAGACAACATTTTTCTAAGTTTAGATATGTTTCGTAGATGGAAAAAAGCCACTCGGATGATATTGTTGATGTGAAGCCTGGAAAGAGAGTTCTGAATCAAGAGTCACCCCAAGGTTTTTAACGACAGCTCTGGCAGAAACAGAGAGACCATCTAAGTTAAGAGAAAACTTAATGAATGAGTCCTTAAGAGATTTGGGACCCAGTACCAATATTTCAGTCTTATCTGGCTTTAGTGAAAGAAAATTTTGCGTCATCCAAGCTTTCACAGCTTTAAGACACATCTCTAATCTAGTAACCGGATCATTTTCACCCGGTTTAAAGGATATATAGAGCTGCTTGTCGTCTGCATAACAATGGCATTTAACATCAAGTCTACTTATGATATTTCCAAGCGGAAGCATGTATAGAGAAAAAAGCAAAGGGCCCAGAACAGAACCTTGAGGTATTCCAAAGTTAACCTTGGAATACTCTGAACACTTGTTATTTACCCGGACAAACTGAGATCTATCAGACAGATAAGACTTAAACCATGAAAGGGCAAGTCCAGAAATACCAACTAACCACAAGACAAACCTATAGACAGATAAACAGCTCCAGTCACGGAGTACTAAAAGTGCATAGACTAGAGAAAGGAAAGCACAAAACAGTTTGTGGAAGACCCACAGAAAGCACAGCACAGATAATTAGGGAAAGGCAAGAGGCAGAGACTAGAATAGGCCGAATGCTGACAGATCGTTAGTCAATTAGTAAGTGCAGCTATACAATCCCGAGTGCTCGATAGTAAGTCAAATATACAAAGTTAGTGTTGGTTAGTAATTATCCGAAATAAACTGTTAGTATGTGTTAGTAAAATAGCAAAAGTAAGAGGAAAAAAGAACACAAGATAATGAAGGAGGATTGAAACCCAGAAACCAATAAATCACCCAAAGGAGTGGCACGCTAAGCAAGGGACCGTGAGCAAAGACAACACTCATGACAAGACGGGGCAGACGAAGTGCAATGCATGGAACAGAAACATGGCATGGTATAAACTGGACTAAAACCTGGAATATAATAAAACATGGAATCTAAATACCAAAACACAATACATGATTCTAAAGGATAGTCAGACATAAGCAATGATCCAGAAACACAAAGGTCAGTCCAAACATGGCACTAGGCTAGGCACAAAACTTGATACAAGGGCATGGGCATAATCATGGTACATGGCATGGGTGAGGCAGAATCACAACACTATGTACAATGTTAGTCTTGGTTAGTAATTTAACAAAAACAACAAACTGTTAGTACTGGTTTGTAATCTAGAGAAAGCAAGATTAAGGAATTAAAACGAGATTGGAAGGAATGTTTGAAATCCCAGAAACCATTAAATCACCCAAAAGTGTGGCATGCAATACTGGGGCTGTGAGCAATCACATGACATGAGACCAGACAGGGGGAGACAAAGTGCAATGCATGGTTGGAACAAAAACATGGACGGGAATATAACCATGGTAAAAAGTAAAACATGGAAAAAACTAAACTAAGAAAATACATAAACTTTAAGTAACCAAATAACAATACATGGATCCAAGGCACAGTCAGACATAGCTAACAGATCAGGGACATGGCAAAGCAGATCAGAATCATGACAGCCATGTTACAACAATTATGCACTTAATATTAATTATACACTTTCTTACAAAATTAACGTTACCTCTTTGCGGTTGGTCATGCTTTGGCTACTGAAGGAACAGGCGGAATGAGAACAACTTTCACGATACAAGTTATTCAGGTCTGTGTGGTTTGTTCCATTTGTCGAAGTGGTGTACCGTACCTTGCTGTCCAACTGGCGAAGTTGCTCAACTAATTATATTTGGGGTTTGGCATGCCCTCAGGCCCACCTCCTTACTGACAATAACGGCCTTCTCACTGACAAAAATCGGCCGCCGGGAAAAAAACCCACTGGCACACAAGCAGGTTGCAAAAATGTATTTCTCCTCGCAGTCTAAAATATTGCTCAAGGGACCAAAGATGCAGAATGCTATATAGCTCGCGAGTGCTTTGAAAGCACTCGCAAAAGGTTTTGCAGGCATGTGTTTCACCTAGGATGTTTGATTTGTGTGTGGATGTTGGGCACAGGTCTCATTCGCACGCGCAATTTTTGGAAGTGTTCTAACGCCATTATTACAAGACCCAAAACTTTCCATGTGTCATAAGCTTTTTTTTTTAAACAATTATAATATGAAAAATCATATTGACTTTTTCACTCAAAGTAGGCTATTTTATGAGTACATTAGATCACAGCTTTTGCCTCCACCTCATGTTTAAAAAAAAATAGAAATAATAAAAACCCAAACACCCACCTAACTCAAAAGGTATCAATATCCTGTACAGAAATTGGCCATAAAAAATCTTTGATGATTTGCCAAAAGAGATTCTTTTGAAACCAAAATGAAGCCATTTTGTCCCCTGTGTGATGGGTAAGGTGTAATTCAGTGTTTTCGGAAAATTTTGTATCATCCCTAAAAATCACAGTACAGATGGGTAATCCAAAACAGGGTCTATAAACAGGCAGAAGATCAAAAACCAAAAAGGCACAGACCACAGCACAAAAATCGCAAACCAGAGGGATAGTCGAGAGTCTGAAATCTGAGGTCATAAGCCAAAGCAGCAAAAGACAGAAATCATGTTACAGAAATTAGTCAATAACAGGAGGCAAACAAATCCAGGCAGGCACAGCCAGGTATCAGAATCGGGCAGAAGAGTATCACTAGCAGACAGGTAGCTCAGCACAGGAAAAGTTGATCCACGTTCTGACAAAGAATGAGCAGAAGTGAGGAACTCTTATACACAAGGGAAGTAACGAGTGAGGCGGGGCAACAGGTGTGAGGGATAATCTAAACATTTACTGAGAGAGGGAAACACAAGAGGTAATTAGCAATACAAAATGGGAAACAATGACAAAGCCTAGTTTCACAAGACATCCTAAAACAATAACAGCTCCATTCAAGGAGTGCCTAAGTGGGGAAAGATGGGAGAAACGGGAGAAACAGATTAGTAATAGGGAGTTTCTGCAAATACTTTGCAACAAGACAAAGTACTGGCTGAGCTAAGCGGGCAGAGTTATAGATTAGAGTGGGAAGTGGAGAGATCCAATCGGTAAAATTAGTAGACTGTGCAATAATAATAGTATTCAAATAGTGCAAGTTAGTATGATAGTTATTTACAGGATTAATATGAATTATTAGATAAACTAGACAAACACACGGAGTGTTAGGGGTTTTAATACTTAATTAGTAATTATTGTTGAAGGAAGCAAACAAGATGTGAAGGAACTTGTGAAACACCATAAAACTTTCGAAATCACCAAAATGTGACAGCTCACAGACAGGGGGGTGCACTGACAGTAAACAAAAAAGAAAGGCAAGACATCACAGGCAGAACAATGTGCACGGAACTGGTAATCGGCAATGGTGAGGCAGATAATACAAAATTCAATTACTAATTAACTAATTAACCAAGTGGAAGTATTGGGCACTGGCGGCCCCAAAATCTCCCTTCAAAGCAAAATTTCAAAGTTTTTAACGGACGGACACCGGGATGGAAGCACACATGGATGGAGCCAGATACCATATCTCCCGCGCCGCACGGGCAGCGGAAGCTAATAAAACATAAAACCAGAACATACAGAAAATTAGATCATGACAGTGTTAATGTGAAAATTAGGCTTTTTTTGGTTGTCTTTTAGTATAGGATGTGGATATTGGAATCTGTTTGAACTACACTGATTGACGGATGTGAGTATGGCTGATTAACAACTGATTGAGAACACTTGGATGACCACAACCTTTAATTGAATCTTTTGCACATTGTTCACCTTGGCCACAAACCCTGATGAAGCCAGCTTGTCCGGTGAAATGTTGGTAATATCGAACTGCAAGGTATTTGAGTATGCAACCATTTCATTATTTTAATTCGAGATATCCTAAAAATCCATACCTTGCACTAATAGGGGTACCCTTCTTATGTTTTTTTTTTCCCCATTCACACCCATTCACACTGCACACTCCGCAAGACTTACGACATTCACACACAATAAAGCATTCACAACACGCTAATCTCAGCCTGCCATGGATCAACAGTGCAAGGCGTGGGACAGCCCTCTACCAGTGGGGCGTCTTACCACACATGATCTTAGCCAAAAGGCCGAGAAGCGATGTACCCTTCTTATGTTTTAAGGAACTATATTGAGCCATTACATCACTTCCTGTTTTACTCTGGGATAAAAATTATATAACACAGATACAAAGTCCCATTGTCATCCAACACCTTGAGGAAAACAAAACAACTGCAAGTTGGTCATAAACATTAATAAATCTAGTAATGTTTATAAGAAAATTCACAAACAATTGAATACGCAACTGAGCGCTGTCAGGGCAATAATCAAACAGTTCCAAAGATATGGGACTATTGAAAACCTCAAACACACTGAACACAACAGTAATTTGCCCCCCAGGAGACTATGGAAGATGGTGGGAGAAGTAAAAAAAATCCCAAAGAATCACTGTGAAGGGATCGCAGGCCTTGGTGGCATCTTGGGGTCAGCATGTTTCAAAAAGCACCATAAGGAGACACCTCCACAACCACAGGCTCTTTGGAAGGGTTGCCAAAAGAAAGCCTTTTCTGACACAGACACAAACGCTTGGAGTTAGCCAGATGTCATTTCAATTATGACTGGAACAAGGTGCTTTGGTCAGATGAAACCAAATTAGATGTTTCTGTCAGACACAGCATCAGCATGTTTGGTGTGGAAACTGTGATGCATACAAAGAGAAGCACCTCATACCCATGGTGAAAAATGATGCTGGATCAGTCATGTTTTGAGGTGTTTTATTTCAAGTGGGGCACTGGTAAAGATTAATGACGTAATGAACTCCACCAAGTATCAGGATATTTTGGCTGGCAATCTGGTTGTTTCTGCCAGAAGGCTGGGACTTCGCCATAAGTGGACTTTCTAGCCAGACAATGACCCAAAGCATACCTCAAGATCCACACACAAATGATTTCTTGACAACAAAATCAATGACTCCATGCAGTTATCCTTGCCTGCGGCAGTTGGACTAACTACTAACTGAAGGGTGCCAATTATTAAGAAACCTTGATTTTGTCAAAATTTATTTCCCATGAAATGGTTATGATTTTGGTTGTTTCCACTGAAACAAAGTATTTCACTTATGTTGGTATATTCCGTTTCTCAATAATTATTGTGTGTTTTTTTTTTTTTTTTAATTATTGTTCATGCATTACTAGTCAAGGGTGCCAGTAGTTTTGGAGCCCACTGAATATAAATGTTCTGTTTTTCATCACAACTCCAAATTTGTACTCAGTTGGCTAAACAGGAGAAAATAGTTTGATAGCAGTTGTTTCTTTTCCACAGCGTGGACAGGTTTTTCAACTTTGTTGTAAAATATGTTGCAGTGATTCACAAATTTCCCCCAATACTTTAATGTCGATTTCATTTTTTCATAAGTCTTTATTACTTCAGTCAGTGTGTGCTCATCAGACGCATCAACAGAATTGGTGCAATGCTCAATTAGGGTTTGTATTGAGCTAGAACAGTGGTCGTCAACCCTGGTCCTGGAGAGCCGCAGTGTCTGCTGGATTTTGACGTTGCTCAGCACTTAATTGATAAATGAAAGCAGTTGACTACACACTTTACTCATCTCACCTGGTGTCTTCGGTTTCAATAGGGTGGAGAAAACCAAACTCGGCACATCCTGTGCTGTTAGCTATACTCCTGCACTAAGGGAATAATAAGCCAATCAATCAATTACCAGGAACTACCCACAAGACTCCTAGAGCCAATTAAACAGACATGCAGGTTGTGACAGAAGTCTATGTAGAAACCAAGATTTGTCAATGTAGTTGGACATTTAGCATAGTTGTAATCCGGGCAAAGTAGAGGTTCAAAGTAAAGATGAAAGTGTATAGGGCAGGGGTAGCAAGCCCTGGTCCTGGAGAGCCACAGGGTGTGTGAGTTTGGTTTTCTCCACCCTATTTAAACCTAACCTAAGACACCAGGTGAGTTGAGTTAAGTGTATTGGACTGCTTTCATTCATCAATTAAGTGCTGAGTAACGTCAAAAACCAGCAGACACTGCGGCTCTCCAGGACCAGGGTCGACGACCACTGAGCTAGAACCAAGTACACTAACTTCCTGCTACTTTAGAAAAGTGATTGTCAAGCTTCGTGTGACATCATACCTTGTACATTTTGCTCCATTGTCATCACCCTCATGACAGCCACTGCATTGCACATCATGAGCAGTGTTTGGCAAATCTGTTTCAATATTTCGGTTTCGGCTCATCTTTTAATGAGGTGACATCTGTGATGTCTGCTTATATGAAAAGTGTATGAAGGGAAAAGTTACATTACTGTGTTTCATCACAAACAATGTATCGACTCTCTGCAGTGTGCATCATAATGAGAGGTCAGTACTCTCAAATTCTCCACTTTGTGATCACATATTGGACTTCTAATCTCAAGGTTTCAAATACTCGTATCAGGGAATTTATCAGAGAGCATATTTCTATGAATTCTACACATGTGCTTTGTACAACATCCAGTGCTTGAGAATATTTTGCAGCAATACTCCTTTCAACATAGGGAAGGTTACAAGACACTGTGAAATTTAGCCCATTACCATGAATTCCTGACAGGTCATCAATCTTGCTGTTTCTGCATTGGGTAATGCAACATAATGAACAAGTCAACATTTTGCAAAGAAGGTAGATACTTATACCTTTGACATTCTCAGCAAACCTGAAGGAAAACATTTTATAAAGACCTGATCACAGAGATTCACATGGAACACTCCACATCACTGCTCACCTGTAGGTCATTTCAAATTTGCAGATTGCATTAATTGCCAATTTGGAAGAAAAAAAATGCTCAATTGCTCAATTAATTGAATAGAAATCTGACTTCTGCTATCTGACTACTAAGTCAGTTGCATATGTTACAATGTCTTTGTGGCAAAATATACTTTGGATAAAATCAGGGTCCATTTAATGAGTGCTGTGAGCCTGCAGAGTTTTGTGTTTCTCTAATTCATTTGTAATTTTCTCACTGTCTCTGTTATAAAAAAGTCATTCAGAAGAGCATTCTGCAAAACTCAAGAGGAACATACTAGAAGCCATGCAATATAACAAAAAAAAAAAAAAAAACGTGATTCCATATTCCTTTTTAGCTTTATAGGGAATGAACAAAATACCAACATTGGCCCCAGAGGGGAACATTAACTAGCCAAGCAAATGCAGAGGTCTTATGGTTTTCCAGATGTGATTGCAACCAAATGACATGAATAAAGATGTTGATTTAAGTGACCTCTAAAAATTAGACAGTTAAACATCTGGTTTTAAATTATGCTGAACGATGTATTGCATTTGTCATTCTAAAGTGGGTATGGTTATAGAACAAAGTGTCTCCAACAAGTATTGGCATCAGGAGTACTAATAATTGTGGCACACATGATTTGAAGTAAAAGAATTATTTCTTAATGTGGGATTTTTTTCCAACTGAATAAATACACTTGAATCAAAGGTTGGATTTTTCCTCTTTTTTCATTGTGGTCCTATATTATTTAGAAAAAAACTGAATTTATTAGAAATCTTAACCAGGGCTGCCAATAATTATGGAGGGTAGGGTATATATGTATCTGGCAACAGAAAAAAACTCTGAAGCAACCACTTCAGCTATAGTGAGCCAATGGTATCTAAATTTGTGGTTAAGAAAAATCTGTTTTCTGAAGGAAAATTTCAACATGGTATTGATACCATGTAATTCTATTAATTTGAGTCAATTATTGTGGTTTTTTAAATCCACCAGTAAACTCAAAGAAGAAGAAGAATAAATATATAAAGGAGAGACTGCCAGGTTGTTTTTTAAATACTGTATCTTTCATTCACCTGAGAATTGATTAAACAGCACAGGGAGAGAACAATGCCTTCTTGCTTTGCTTCTTTCAATGCGTACTATGAAAAATACTTTGTTCTTGTACTTGCATTTTTGACAATTATATTTTTTCACAACATACTTTACGTACTTAAGTAAATTTAATGTGAGCTACTTTTAGACTTTTACTCAAGTCATTTGGGTCTTATGGGTGACTTCAACTTTCACTTAGGAAGTAATTTTCAGTTATACTACTTCTACTGTTGCTTTATTTTTTTCAGTACTTTTTACACCTTTGTTATCATATTTGCTATGTGACAAAGTGCAATACTTGGTCAGGTTGTAACAGTCGCTTATGAAATTCATTCATGCTTTCTTTCCTGAATTCTTGTATTTTATTTCATTTTTTTAAACATTGCTTATATCATTTTTTTTGACTGTCAACTATGTTTGAGGTAAAATGGACCTAAATTGCTCACTTCGCAACACACTTTTTTTTATCCGCAGTGACTGAAATATATACCACGCAGTTCGCTTTTTGGGGGCACTATAAAATTCATAAACTTTCTTATTTCTAGGCCAATTTACATGATCTTGGTGTGAACTACAAGGCCTTTTTGAGAGTTTTCAATATGTCATAAATTCATTAAAATTAATTGTATTTCAATTAATTTGTCACATTGTTAACTATATTCAACCATCACCAATATCGAATAACGCTTTATGCCAACTCATTCACTCATACATATGTATTAAGAGGTTTTACTTGAATTAAAAAAAACAAAAAGCGGGTTTACTTATAGCATGCCCAAAGTTAAAACATAGCGAAAAAAAAGTTAATTTTGAAGTTTGTTCTTACACCCTCACTAGGAACTACCATGTGTTCACGAAAGTGACATCACATCCCCGGTTAGCACAACTGTAACAATAACTTTTTTCTTTCATTATGATTCATGAACATATATACGTACATACTTTAACTGCTATCTACATCGGCTGCTGCTGTCTCTCTCAAATTGACATTCACAAAATCAATAACTGCTACCCTTACTCTAGCTCTTTTTCCATTCAAATGTATAAATTGCTTTTGATATGTTTTCCTTACTCAAGACCCCCCCCCCCCACCTCCCACTCCCACTACCTCACACACTCTCACTCTCTCCCACTTTCCCCACTCACTTTGTAAATAATTCATCAGCTCCAGCTCATTACTAAACTTGCACTTCATATAATTGCATGAGCTTTGCCTCATTTAGCATCCTTTTCTTGTGCCCACATTCTCATTCAGCACTTGGCGGCCCAGCCATACACTGGGTTGTACCTAGTCTTGTTGAAATGCTGCATCACAATGCAACATATTAGCATAATACCTGACTTATGGCTAGGTTGGTATGCCTTGTAACAAAGCTGAGTAGAGTGGAGGCTGGGACAAGGTTAGTTTGTTCATATTGTCTTTTGGATAAGGTGCTGTTGTCTTCAGTGCAAAGGCAAATTCCCTTTGCAGGGACTGCCAAAGGAACACTATGTGACGAATCTGTGAATCTGTGGTTAAAATTCCTTTTTACCACTGTTCCTCAATAGTCAGAAAAAACCTCTTTTTGTGTTCCCTTCATTATACCGAGCTTTGCTTCCTAAACTGTAGTTGCCCAGTCACTGCAGAGTCAGCTTTAAAAGAGGGGGTGTTAAAGAGACTGCAGCAAAAACAGCCTGTTATATGCTGTGTGAGCCTGAGGTGCTGCACACACAGCCTGTGGGACTGTAAATTTGTGCTTTTTGGCCATAAAAATTATCCAAATGTTTGTAAATAGACAACAAAAATGAAAATTTTAAACTGGGAAGTTGGCATAATGTGACTTCCGAAAGCTTACCAGATTTTATTTGGTTTTAAGAGCACCCCTGCTTTATATGCAATAATAATGCTAAACATATCAAGAGCAATTAGGTAAATGGCTTGAAAATGTTACTTTCTACATTCAGTTATACATTAAACAGAACAATAAATATCATTCATGGGTTGAATTTCTTCATAAATTTCTACACTTCCTTACCGAAGATTGAACAACCCTGGTTTCAATGCACAGTGATGCAGATCTGCCCTTGTTTGAAATATTCTTCTCAATTGGACCCATTTTATTATTTTACTGTTGACAGAGGAGTACACATTATGCAGACATGCAACACTGCTTATATTGTACATACTTTCTAGTATATCTGAAGATAAATTGATTAGCAGCACTTAAATCAATCGAATGCAATGTGGGTTGTGTAATGAAACAGGGAGAAAGATGCCTCATTAGCTTTGATGCATTATTGCAGCGAATGTAGTGATACAGACTGAAGCAATGAGGTAAAGTGAGCCACAGTGGTGGATCATTTTTCACTTAATGCAATATAGCAAACCGCATTATTAATTGGCATTTTGAAGGGATATGGAAAGTCATTATGAAGTTGCATTAATACATTTTACAAGAGCACAAATCAGCTTGTGCACACATTATTCTAGATAAATTATTGGTCAGTGTCAATACAGTGGGAATAGTAACGACATGACTAACTTACTGCTCCATCCACAGAGCTATTACATTAAATGGGTTTAGGAATTTTAATGGGGTTCAGAGTGTGTTTCTGGGGGGTTGATGAATGCAAAAGAAAAAGAAAATCTCTCCAAATACAGAAGGAGGTGTTCACCGGTCCTGCAGAATGAGTTCACTAATGCATAATCAATGAATCAGTGAATCTGATTTTTGGGTCAAAATTATAATTAAATACCAGCTCTCTATCGCATATTTATTTTATATGCATTTTGTCTATTTTTTTGCAGGATGAATCAGATGAAAATATACTTTTTAAACATTCTGTCAAAATTTGAATGGCCCAAGTACTGTAACATGCCTGAGTTATGTTATGTTTATTTGTTATATTTATTTTATTCCTCAGGGACAATGTAACAACATTGTTACATTTCAAATGGGACATGTGCATGTATATACATGTTTAGCCTTAGGCTAATTTGCGGCCCCTGTCCCTGATATAACACTGAAGCTGATGCGAGATCAGAGAGACAACAGATGCGAGGTGGAAGGGAAAGGGAATTTATTTCAACAAAAGCAAACAGGCACGAGGTCCAACAAAAAACTTGGCCCAAAGGGTTGCAAAAGACAAACTAAGGAGAGCTTCACAGAGCTAATAAAGGATCAAAAACAAAAGCCACTGGAAACTCCAGGCAGAGAATTCATAAACAGAAAAGAACAAAGATGCTAAGAGATGACTTTATGGCTATGGCTATGGCTATGGCTATGGCTATGGCTATGGCTATGGCTATGGCTATGGCTATGGCTATGGCTATGGCTATGGAAAACCAGACTAGAACGAGACTTGGGAACATGAGCTTGAGCAAGAACAAGACACTGTCTGCCAGCCAACTTCCACCGCATCCAGATAAAGGGTAAGAAATCAAGACTTGAGGGGCAACACCTGGAGAAGGAGAAACAAGAGGCAGGGCAAGATTATGAGACATGGACTAAGATTGGTTGACAAGACTTGCTCATTAAGAGAATGAGCATCCTCAGCTTAAGTACCAATTAAGTATGCAGTTTGAAAGCAGCATGAATGTTTAGAACAGAAAAGCACAGCAAGACTTGAAATAGCAAAGCAGGAATCATGACATAAACTCCCTGTCTAAATTAGTAGTATTAGTAATGTGCCCATCTAAGAATTACACCACCCAGTGAATGTTAGTAACTAAAAAAGTTAATAGTCAATTAAGCTTAGACAGCCCCGAATCCAGCACAGCACAGAAGGAAGGGGGAAACACCAAAGCCAACCAGAGCTCTGAAATGTGCAACAACAACGAAGGCACGGGGCGGAACGCAGACAAGCGGCGGAGTGGCTTGGCAGACCTGGCAAAAACAAAAACATGGAAAAGTAAAAACATGAACAATAAACATGAGTAATGAAACGAGTAATCCTAATACAAGAAACTGTTAAAACTGTGATATGAATTATGAACATGAACTATGAAACTTGGAACATGAAACTGTTAAAACCATAAATGCTGTCCTGGCCAAAGGCCAGGACCCCAGAACACAACAGAAGTTTACAGTTTAAAATTAAATGCTCAACATCAGGCAATGCTTTGCACGTACAGAAAAATGTAAAAATTCTGAATAGATTCATGTGGATCTAATTTAGATAAGCGATTGTCTTTTTATAGTCAAAAAATTTATTTTCAAAATCAATGTGTTTTCAGGTTTGTTAAGAGCTGTGAGGAATCTTGAAATTGTGGTCAGTTTTCCTATTATCAAAGTGGCTCCACCCAAAGAAGGCCCACTAATTAAAACCTTCAAATAATTTTAAAGGTCAAATAGAAATAGATGATGGGGTCCTAATATAAAACCTGTCACTGTTTATTTCTATTCAATGTTCTGATTAAGAAAATGTGGCTTAATTAAATTTGCAAGGAGAAACAGCCAGTAATTAGTTTAGCAAGACAGAAGCCATATCAAATTTTCCTTGCCATGTCTCGCCGTGTCTCATACTATATAGTGAAGTGTCCCCAGCCTTCAAAGACTATTTACACTGGAGCTAATTATAATTCTTAAATTTATGATGGTGCCATTAATCAGTTTATTAATAGCCTCTGCATCACAGCCTGATGTTTAAACTGAGCAACAGTACAGCTAATGGAAACATGAAAAGGAGAAATCACCGTAAAAATGAAGGTAAAGCTGTGAAGCAGTGCTGTTTCAAGATAGCAGTTTTCACTGCTTGTTCTGTTCATTTCTGTTCCTTTCCCAACACATTTAGTGTGATGCCTCCATGTCTGAAATTTATTGGCCCTTCCTGGAGGAGTATGTGAGCCAAGGTCCCAGCCTAATTCTCGACCATGGAAGACGTGATGCGACTCGTCATATCTGGTACACACCGTGAGAATTCAGTCTTTGTGCCGGGGTGCTGGTGATATGACACAGTGCTCTAATTTCCACCACTTTTTCTCTGGCAAGATTGGGTGACTGATGCTTGTCAGACTTTCCTATCTGAAGCTCAGACCCAGTGTGGAGGCATTCACAGTCACAGCGCCAATCAGCACAGCCATGATTTGAACCTGAACCTCAAGTTAATGGCAAAAAATGGAAGCATTTGTGAAATGTCTCCATGCGTTTGCCTCTGCAGTTGTTGCAACTGAATGTTAGACCTGTAACAGTGTGGTAAATATTTAAAGCTACATCATAGGGAAAGTTCTTTAGAGACAGAGTTTTGTTATTTTATAACAAGCTCCTTAGTATGTCTTAAGATCAACAGAACTGCCACACGCAGTAACTTGTGCTGGCTCATGTTGCCTGTGTGGGCTGGTTTTTCAGGTCTTTGAGACAGAATGGGGAATCATACAAGATCATTCTCCCTGAGCAGACTGCATGCTGTGTTATTTGCTGAGCATCATGATAATGAGTGGACTTACTGTCATTATTTTGACTCTTAATTTCTTCAATTTCCTGGCACAATTATGTGTGCTTGCTTAGTATCTTCCAAGTCTTTGAGACACAACTTTGAGTTTGGCTAAAGCGCCTCCTCTGTATGCTGTTTTACTTGTTGAAAATGGTAATAACGAATTAGTTTATTGTCATCATTCTGGCTCTTATTTCGACTATCTAGCTTATTATATGTGGTCATTTCGCAGAATTATGCCTGCCGTTTTAAGCTGGTTGTATGCAGTCGCATGAAACACGAGCACATGCAGATATCTGAGGTTCATTTCAGCTTAATGTGCTGTAATTCTTTTATAATGAAAGCATTCAGGGAATAAATCATCCATGATTTTATATGGAGTAAAGTGGATCTGTGATATTGCTGCAGATGGCTTTGTTTAACATGAAAGAATGATGGTGAAAATATAAAAAGCAAGTGATTCTTTCAAATCTCAAATTTAAATGCATGACATTATTATTGGGGATCAAAGAACCCATAATGGAAAAGTACTGTAAAATTCATACAGAAATTTCGGAGTGATTCAAGCGACATGCTAGAAACATTCTTGCACTCCTCATCATAAAGGTCACCTCTCATATTACACATCATTCAAGGGGCTTCCTCGAAGATTTGTTCCCATATAAACATGAATTCAATATTCTTTCACGATACCGACAGGGTCATTGTGTCCTAAAAATTGTTGGTGTTCGGATGGATGAGCTAAAATGGATTAGATCAGTGTTTTTCAGCTCCAGTTCTGGGGACTAACAGCCCTGCAGATTTCTGTTTAAGCTCAGCAGTGTCATGATTCAGTCAGTTATCTAATCTTCATCATCAGTCCCTTAATTCACTGAACCAGTTGTCCCAAAACAGGGCTAGTAAAAATAATACATAATACTTCGGGTCCCCGAAACTGGAGTTAAGAAACACTTCTCTGAGATATATACTCAGCAACAAAAGTTTCTGTGACACCATTTATGTGTATGTTATAAATGACACGCAAAGATCTCAATGCAATCAATATGTTTATTTAACAGGAGAAACACTGACTTTTCAGTGCCAACGTCACTCAAAACGAAAAATGTCATTTTCATGCGTCATGAAGCACTTGTCTGACGTCTAACCAATTGTGACCTTCATACTTCAATACCGGGTGTGACTTCCTCGTGCCATGATGCAAGCAACGCATCTCCGGCGCATGGACCGAATCAGATGTGCCAGAAATTGCTGTGTAATGTCATTCCAAATCTGACGTAGACGTTGTCGCAATTCCTGGAGTGTAGCTGGCGGGTTATCCAACTGCCGCAAACGTCGATCCATCTCGTCCCAAAGATGCTCGATTGGGGACATGTCTGGGGATCTGGCTGGCCATGGCAGGACATTGACATGTTTTTGCATCAGATACTGCTGTACAATCCTTGCAACGTGTGGTCTGGCGTTATCATGTTGCAGCGTTATTCCGGGACCATGTTGCATCAAAAACGGTACCACCAATGGCCGTAGCACTTCATCGCGATATCTTTGACCTGTCAGATTTCCATCAATAACAAGCAAATCTGTACTGTTTCTAGCCGTGATCCCTCCCCAAATCATGACACTACCACCTCCAAAACGATCAAATTCCTGAACACAGTTGTTGGCATAACGTTCTCCACGTCGACGGTATACACGAAAACGACCATCACATCGGTTAAGCATGAATCTTGATTCATCAGTGAAGAGTACAAGATCCCACTGACGTTGGATCCACCGTCGATGTTGTTGTGCCCACTGTAGACGCAGTCGTCGGTGTTGTACTGTGAGTATTGGACGTCTTGCTGGCCGACGTGGGACAATGCCAAAATGACGGAGACGGCCACGGATTGTCTGTGCAGACAGTCGCCTCAAACCAGGTATCGTTCTTGCAGTTATGGTTGCAGGTTGGAATCGATTTCGGAGATGGGTTGTTCGAATCCAGTTGTCCTGTCTGGGAGTGGTTACTCGTGGACGGCCGCTGCGAGGACGGTCTCTGACATGTCTTGTCTGCTGATGACGCTGCCATAAGTTCCAAATGGTGTTTCGGTGGACATTCAGGCGATGAGCAACTTCCCTCTGCGAGGTTCCGGATTCAATCATCCCAATGGCCCTCCACCGATCATTTTCAGACAGTCTTGGCATTTAGAGGGTAGAGTTCCTGATCCGAAATGGCTGTGTTTTCGATAAGTGATGCTTCCGTCGTTCATCAGGCACAATGTGAACATTCCAAAAATTCTTTTCTTTTATTGCCATCCACAAGCATGATTTACGCACATTTTCACGTGCAAAGTCATTTTCTCGCATTTTCATGATTTCCATTTCAATGTTGTGTTTACGTGTACTGTTTCAGTCTGATATCACCATGTATGACAATTTCATAATTGCGTTATGAAAAATAATTAACAATATTGGTGTCACAGAAACTTTTGTTGCTGAGTATATAACTTTCTAATTAACAACAGTGTTTTGCAATGAAGTGGTTCCTGAATTTATGGATCAACAGGGACATGGTGAAAACAATACCTTGATAAAGTTATTTGTCATTGAAATAGTATCAGTTTCACACCAAAGAGAACAAGCCTCAGTTAAACTGTACAGAAAATTAACATTATCAAGTAGGTAATTTGTATTTCTCAAAGTAGCCTAATTGCCTCCGCTTAGGAGGTTATGTTTTTGCTGGCGGTGGTTTGTCTGTCTGTCTGTTTGTGTACAAGATATCTCAGAAAGTGAAGAATGGATATCTCTGAAATTTTGTGGGTGGGTTGCTATTCCATCAGGGATGGACCCTATTGATTTTGACCGCGATCAGTCAAACAATATGGCCACCACAGCAACCATCTTGAATTCCTATGTCGCAGATGCCTCAAATTTCTTATGAGCCGTGTTCACTCAGCAAGATTTCGACTGTGCTGCCTTGGTGGAGGTTTGCACTCTTGGAGTGCCTCTTGTTCGTGAAATTTGATTGCCAGAATAAAAAATATATATATTATATTTGATAGTATTATTGCTCATCTATGCTTAAGATTATTATGAAAATCAATTTTGACATTAACAATTCTCTCTTTGTTATTAAAATTTTATTTTTGTCCCCCCTGCAAATCTTCTTCAACTGTGTTTCTTTGCTCCAAAAGTAGCCAGTATGTACAACTGTATGATTGTGCTAGCCCTGATTTATCACAGATAATTCAACTAACCAGAAGTGTTGTGTTCCAGGGTCCTGGCCTTTGGCCAGGGCAATATTGTTTATGGTTTTAACAGTTTCATGTTCCATAGTTCAAGATTTCATAGTTTCATAGTTCATGTTCATGTCATAGTTTTAACAGTTTCTTGTTTAGGATTACTCATTTCATTATTCATGTTCCATGTCCATGTTTTTACTTTTCCATGTTTTTGTTCATGCCAGGTCTGCCATGCCACTCCACCGCTTGTCTGCGTTCCGCCCCGTGCCTTCGTTGTTGCACATTTCAGAGCTCTGGGTTGGCTTTGGTATTTCCCTCTTCCTTCCATGCTGTGCTGGATTCGGGCCTCTCTAAGCTTAATTGACAATTAACTGTTTTTAAGTTACTAACATTTACTAACACTCACTGGGTGGTGTAATTCATTAGATAGGCACATTACTAATATTACTTATTTAGACAGGGAGTTTATTGTCATGATTCCTGCTTTGCTATTTCAAGATCTTGCTGTGCTTTTCTGTTCTTAACATTCATGCTTGCTTCCAAACTGCATACTTAATTGGTACTTAAGCTGAGCACGCTCATTCTCTTAATGAGCAGGTCATGTCATCCAATCTCTGTCCATGAATTGATCTTGCCATGCCTCTTGTTTCTCTCTCTCCAGGTGTTACCCCTCGTGTCATGATTACCAAGCCTTTATCTGGATGCGGTGGAAGTTGGCTGGCAGACAGTGTCTCGCGTCTCGTTGCTTGTGCAAGTTTAGCCAAGTTCTTGTTATCATAGTTCCCTAGCATTTCTAGTTTCAAGTCTTGTCCCAGCCTCTTGTTTTGTGTATATATATTTAGTCTTGTTATTTACTTTTCTTGAGCATCTTGCCTGGAGTTTCCAGTGCCTTTTGTTTTTTGCCTTTTTGCATTTATTGTTTATAGCTCTGTGTAGCTTCCTTAGTTTGTTTTTTGCAACCCTTTGGGCCAAGTTTTTTTGTAGGCCCTCGTGCCTGTTTTGTTTTGGTTTATCAATAAATCCTCATTCCCTTTTCCCGCATCTGGTGTCACTGATTCCATATCAAGAAGATTGTTAGTAGTGATTTGTCGATTAACTGAATCATGCCCCTCCTGAGCTGGCACAGAAATGTGTTGGCCTGTTGGTCCACAGGACTGGAGTTGACCTGATTAGACCCTTGCCACCTCAAGTGGACACCAGAGTATGTAACTTTCTCACACTCCCTGCACTCCAGTTTCTCAAACCAGCAGCTTCTTGCACATTGCTGGACTCATATACATTTATGAGTCACTGGAGGCATGGTAATATTTTAGATAACCAGCTTATATGAAGTACTGCCCGTTATTCAAAATAGTTTGTAATACCACTGCATTGGCAGCATTGTGGCGTGGTTGCTATTTATCCCCCCAGCATATAATGCGGGAAATATAGTCATCAGTGCGGTCATCTGACCATCTGTCCTCTGCCTGTCCAATCCTGGACATTTTGTTTCTGGAGCAGAACTCGAGCACCTTTCAGTATTTTTTAATGAACTTTGTTGGGCGTATTAATCAGGTCTTAGAATTGCGTCTTTTGATATTTTGGAATTTCTGAGTGTCATGGTTCTGGTTTTGTGTTCATGATTATTGTCTTTTATTTATTCTTTTTGGTTTTTGTAATATTCAGGTATTTGGCTCATTCCATGTTTCAGTTACATTGCACTTGTATCCCCTGTCTTGTGATCTAGTTGGTTTAGTCCGCCTTCCCTGTCTGCGTGTTCACTGACTTCGGGTGATTTAAATGAAGTCCGGTGTTTAAAAATATTCCTTCGTATCTCGTTTTCTTCCTTCGACCTTCTGTTCTAATTATTAACAAGACTAACATTTGTATTTTGTATTATAGTCTACTAACACAACTAACCATGTATATATTCGATTACTAAATTAGTAATGAGCACTCTAGTTTAAGTTGTAAAGCTGCACCGCTACTAATAGACTAATTCCCTCTTCGCTATCGCCCTGTTGTATTCTCCGCCCCTTTGCTTTCCACCGACCTCTCCCTATGTTCAGCGAGAATCTCTCGCACGTGCTTAATTACTTTCCTACTCTTGTTATCTGTGCACGTAGAACTCCTGGACCGGAGCTGTTTAAATGTCATAGGCTGTTCGTGTGATTCCTGTCCGTATTTCGTATCTCGCCAATTTCCGTGGTTAGGGTTTCCCTCATGTGATTCTCCCGATGTAATTAGTCTCATTCCCCACAGCTGATCTCTGTATAGCATGTGACCTTTCCTGTGTGTATATTAGGAGTCTTTTCACTCACAGCTCTTGTCAGAACGTTGATCAATTTTCATAGTGCCGAGCTCCCTGTACGCCTATGATTATTGTTTTTCTTCTACTGGATAGTCCGACCCTGATTCTTACCATTGCCCTTTTTGTACTGTTTTGCCTTTCTGGATTTTGACCTATTTTTGTATGACCACGAATTCTGTGTTTGGATGCCCTGTGTATGACCATTGGCTTTGCCCATCGACTACGACTTTTTGCCTATTGTTTTCTGTACCTCTGCCCATCTGTCTTACTGGTTCTGACCCCTGCCTGTCTAGTCGAAACTGTTTTTGGATTTCGTATTGTGGCTTGGCAATTCCTGTGTTTTTTGGCTTTGACTCGGACTTCATTAAAGGCATACGTTTTTGGATTTCTGTCTCTCGCGTGTGGTTCCTGAACTGTACCTCACAGTACGTTCTGACCACCATGGAACCAGCGAGAGATTCAAAGTTACGAGAAAGGGTGGCGGACCAGGCCGTCAGGCTGGAATCCCAGCAGCAGCAGTCATTAGCTGTCGTCCAACACCTGCAGACCATGATGCACCAGATGACGAACCTGGCTTCAGCGGTAAGAGCTAGTCAGCCCTCACTCACCACCTGTGTCTCCGCTGCTACCCCTCCTGCTCCTGTGCCAGTGCCTGCTACTGCCCCACCTCTTCCAGTCCAAGAACCACGCCTACCTCCCCCTGAGAAGTTTGACGGTGAATCTGGGTCCTGCCGCGCCTTCCTGACGCAGTGTAAGCTGATTTTCAGCCTTCAGCCTGCCACCTTCCCCTCTGAGCAATCCCGCGTGGCTTACATCATCATGCAGCTAACTGGGAGAGCCAAACTGTGGGCTACGGCAGCCTGGGAGGCGGGGCTACCCTGTGCCCAATCATCCAGCCTGTTGGAGGAGGAGATGAAGCGGGTCTTTGATCGATCCAGGCACGGGCATGAGGCTGGTCGAGAGCTCCTGCACATACGTCAAGGTAATCATTCTGTTTCTGATTATGCCATAGATTTCCAGACCCTGGCTACGAACAGCGGGTGGCAGAAGGGGGCACTGTATGACACCTTTTTGAATGGTCTGGCTGAGAGGATAAAAGACGAACTCCTTACCCGTGAGCTGCCTGAAGAGCTGGAGGCTCTTATCAACCTGGCCATTCGTGTGGATGCACGTTTGGAGGAGCGAAGGGGGACGAAGCAATCCAGCGCTTCTCCGGACCCCCACATTGTGACCCAGGCTAGACAGCAGCCTCCTCCGCTTACATCTGCAATTCCCAAGACCGCTCCTGAGAGGGATCTTAGGCAGAGGAACCGAGCCAGACTGACCAAAGAAGAGCGGGAACGCAGGGTCAGGGAGAGGGCCTGCTTCTACTGCGGCGAGGCTGGACACATCGTCCTCCAGTGTCCAGCCAAGGGCCAATGCCCACCCAGGAAGACAGGGCCACTAGTGGGCGTTACTCCAGTGGAAACCTCCTCCATCAATCATACCTGTGTACCCATCAGTGTGGAGTGGAAAGGGGGGTCCAAGCAAACCACTGCCCTGGTGGATTCTGGAGCTGAAGCCAGCTTCATGGACACTGAGACGGCGCGCAAGTGGGGAATACCTCTGTAAGAGGTTTCAGTTTCTCAAGTGGCTAATTCTGTTAACGGACAGAGGATCGGCCGTATTACCCATTCCACTGCCCCCATCAAACTGCGCGTCTCAGGCAACCACCAGGAAACCATCAGGCTGACTCCCCTCACTCCCACGTTATTCTGGGCCATCCTTGGATGGTTAAGCACAAACCCGAGATTGATTGGGCTACCCATGAGATTAAGGGTTGGGGCCCCAATTGTTCATAGTCTTGTCTTGCTGATGCCCATGTTCATGTCCATGTTCCTCCTCCTGCAGAGATTCCGAGTCTGGAGAAAGTTCCACAGATTTACCATGACCTAAGGGAGGTATTTTCCAAGACTTGTGCCACGAGCCTACCCCCTCATCGCCCTTACGACTGCGCCATTGATCTCAAGCCAGGAAACATGCCCCCTAGAGGCCGTCTGTTTTCCCTGTCCCGTCCCGAGACTCAAGCTTTGGAGAACTACATAAGTGAGTCCCTCGCCGCCGGAATCATCCGCCCATCCTCCTCTCCTGCAGGAGCGGGATTCATCTTTGTGGGTAAGAAGGACGGGTCTCTTCGCCCATGCATTGACTATAGAGGCCTCAATGAGATCACTGTTAAGAATCGATACCCATTGCCACTCATGACCACTGCTTTCAAACTTCTCCAAGGGGCCTCCGTGTTTACTAAGTTGGATCTACGCAATGCCTACCACCTGGTCCGTATCCGTGAGGGGGGTGAGTGGAAAACGGCATTTAACACCCCCACAGGTAACTGGGAATATGTAGTTCTTCCCTTCGGGCTTACTAACGCCCCAGCTGTATTCCAGGGTCTGGTTAATGATGTGTTACAGAACATGATTAACAAGTTCGTCTTTGTATACCTTGACGATATTCTAATTTTTTCCAAGAACCTGGAGGATCATGTTAAGCAGGTGCGTCAAATCCTTAAGCGCCTACTAGAGAACCGTCTGTTTGTGAAAGCTGAGAAGTGTGAGTTCTCTGTCTCCACCACGACTTTCTTGGGGTTCGTTATCTCAGCCGGTGCCATTAGTATGGACCCCTCCAAGGTGAATGCTGTCACAGACTGGCCCAGACCCACAGACCGTAAGTCACTACAACGCTTTTTGGGGTTAGCTAATTTTTACCGGAGGTTTATTCGTAACTATAGCTCTGTAGCTGCCCCCCTCACTACGTTAACTTCCAGTAAACTCAAGTTCCAGTGGAATGAGGAAGCGGAAGAAGCCTTTACTAGTCTGAAGTCATGTTTTACCACAGCCCCAATCCTTTCAATGGGCCAATCCTGAGGCCCATTTCATTGTAGAGGTTGACGCTTCTAACGTTGGCATCGGAGCCGTTCTGTCACAGAGATCAGAGAAGGATCATAAGGTTCACCCATGTGCTTTTTACTCTCACCGTTTAACCTCCACAGAACAAAACTATGACATTGGCAATCGGGAGCTGCTGGCCGTCAAACTAGCACTGGAGGAGTGGAGACAGTGGCTAGAGGGCGCCAAACTCCCATTTCTCGTCTGGACCGACCATAAGAACCTTTAATATCTGCAAACAGCTAAGAGACTGAACCCTCGACAAGCCAGGTGGGCGCTATTCTTTTCCCGTTTTAATTTTCATCTTGCCTATCGCCCAGGCAATAGGAACGTCAAGCCGGATGCTCTGTCTCGGATTTTTGAGCCCACAGACAAAGAACCAGTTACTGAAACTATCTTGCCACAGGAAGTTTTTGCCAACGCCATTGCTTTGGACATTGAGAAAGAGGTGAGAGATGCTCTCACAGACTCTGCAGCTCCCAGTGCATGCCCCGCTAATTGCCTATTTGTACCTGTCTCCAAACGTCCCCAAGTTTTGAAATGGGGGCATGCCTCTAATCTGGCCTGTCACCCTGGCATCAACCGCACGTTAGACTTTATTGCTCGTCGCTTCTGGTGGCCTGTAATGCGGAAAGATGTCAGGGACTACATCTCTGCCTGCTCGGTCTGTGCCCAGTCCAAAGTCTCTAACCAGCCCCCTCAAGGTCTTCTTCAACCATTACCCACACCCCATCGCCCTTGGTCTCACATTTCACTAGATTTCATCACTGGCTTACCTCCCTCTAATCACCATAACACTATCCTCACTATTGTTGACCGATTTTCCATGGCTGTTCACTTCATTCCCCTCACCAAACTACCCACTGCACAAGAAACTGCCACTCTATTCAATCAACATGTCATCCGTCTCCATGGCATCCCCACCGACATTGTTTCTGATCGAGGTCCCCAATTCACTGCCGGATTCTGGAAAGCCTTCTGCACTTTACTCGGCACTTCAGTTAGTCTTACATCAGGTTTCCATCCCCAGTCTAATGGCCAGACCGAGCGGGCTAATCAATGTATTGAAACTGTCCTCAGATGTCTTTGTGCCAAAAACCCAGCCTCCTGGAGTCATCAATTACCATGGGCCGAGTACGCCATCAACAGCCACACCTCCTCCTCCTCCAAGCTGTCTCCTTTCGAGTGCTGCATGGGATACCAACCGCCACTGTTCCCCAGTCAGGAGGAGGAGGTGGCCGTCCCGTCTGCACAGGCCTTCATCCGCTGATGCAGACGCACCTGGAGAACTACTCGCGTTACCCTGCTCAAGTCAGTGGCTAGTATGAAGCGCCTGGTGGACAGAAGGCGTACTCCGGCTCCCAACTACCGAGCAGGACAGCGCGTTTGGCTGTCCTCCTGGGACATTCCCTTGAGGGGGAGTGGGGGAAAGCTGTTCCCCAAGTTCCTGGGTCCCTTCACCGTGGAGAAGGTACTTAGTCCCACTGCTGTCCGCCTCCGTCTACCACTGTCCATGCGCCGTATTCACCCTACATTCCATGTGCCCCAAGTTAAGCTCGCAATAACTCACCCCCTGTCCTCTGGACCTGATCCCCCACCACTCGCCCGGGTCATTGACGGAGGCGAAGCTTTTACGGTCCGAGTCCTCCTGGACTGTCGTCGGCGAGGTAGAGAACTCCAGTACCTTGTCGACTGGGAGGGCTACGGACCGGAGCATCGCAGTTGGGTGCCTTCTCGCTTTATTCTGGACAAATCTTTAATTAAGGACTTTCATAAGGTTCACCCTAGACCACGAAGATGAAACGCTTCGTAGGAGGGGGGGTACTGTCATGGTTCTGGTTTTGTGTTCATGATTATTGTCTTTTATTTATTCTTTTTGGTTTTTGTAATATTCAGGTATTTGGCTCATTCCATGTTTCAGTTACATTGCACTTGTATCCCCTGTCTTGTGATCTAGTTGGTTTAGTCCGCCTTCCCTGTCTGCGTGTTCACTGACTTCGGGTGATTTAAATGAAGTCCGGTGTTTAAAAATATTCCTTCGTATCTCGTTTTCTTCCTTCGACCTTCTGTTCTAATTATTAACAAGACTAACATTTGTATTTTGTATTATAGTCTACTAACACAACTAACCATGTATATATTCGATTACTAAATTAGTAATGAGCACTCTAGTTTAAGTTGTAAAGCTGCACCGCTACTAATAGACTAATTCCCTCTTCGCTATCGCCCTGTTGTATTCTCCGCCCCTTTGCTTTCCACCGACCTCTCCCTATGTTCAGCGAGAATCTCTCGCACGTGCTTAATTACTTTCCTACTCTTGTTATCTGTGCACGTAGAACTCCTGGACCGGAGCTGTTTAAATGTCATAGGCTGTTCGTGTGATTCCTGTCCGTATTTCGTATCTCGCCAATTTCCGTGGTTAGGGTTTCCCTCATGTGATTCTCCCGATGTAATTAGTCTCATTCCCCACAGCTGATCTCTGTATAGCATGTGACCTTTCCTGTGTGTATATTAGGAGTCTTTTCACTCACAGCTCTTGTCAGAACGTTGATCAATTTTCATAGTGCCGAGCTCCCTGTACGCCTATGATTATTGTTTTTCTTCTACTGGATAGTCCGACCCTGATTCTTACCATTGCCCTTTTTGTACTGTTTTGCCTTTCTGGATTTTGACCTATTTTTGTATGACCACGAATTCTGTGTTTGGATGCCCTGTGTATGACCATTGGCTTTGCCCATCGACTACGACTTTTTGCCTATTGTTTTCTGTACCTCTGCCCATCTGTCTTACTGGTTCTGACCCCTGCCTGTCTAGTCGAAACTGTTTTTGGATTTCGTATTGTGGCTTGGCAATTCCTGTGTTTTTTGGCTTTGACTCGGACTTCATTAAAGGCATACGTTTTTGGATTTCTGTCTCTCGCGTGTGGTTCCTGAACTGTACCTCACACTGAGATTACATTGTGGGGGACAGGGGATATGTCATCTTCTGATGACTTGCTTATAATGGTCATTGTAGCTCACTTGCTCTCATTAAATTACTATTAATTATATATCATCATGATTTATATTTTATTTTACTGCTGTTCTAATTATTGACTCCAGACCACTTATCACCAACACTGTACACAGGTAATACTGCTGTTTGCTGTGGGCACAGTCCCCTCATATGCTATCCTACCTGCCATTTAAAGTACTGAGGGTGAACTCTGATGGGAGATGTTTCCCAAACAGCAATATTGTTATGTACCCTGTACTGTTGGCTTGTTGTCAGAACTGTGTATTGGTGCCTGGTTGGTCATCCATTTAACTGAAGTCACATCAATTACATGGGCTTACTCAATAAACAAGGCCAATCATCACATAAGGACTGATTGGCTTCTAATGACATGGTCCAGACTCACCGTAGCAAATTCTGGGCTTGGCTCTTTATCTTTGTGATTCACAGTGTTCATGTAATGCAATATAAGCTGAATACTTCCTAATAGCCTTGAGGTATCATTTGTGGTCTGCATGCCTCAGTTATAATGTGGTTCGCTAACAAGCTTTATGAAAGGACTTACTCGCCGACTGGCAAATTTCAGATTGCCTTTTTAAGAATATACAACTCATCATAATCTCCAATGGTATCTAGATAAATTTGTCCTCCAGAAGTTATCCTAGTTTAAATAAAACTTGCTTCCCAAAGTTTTGTCTAATTGTACGGCCAAAACTCATCTCAGTGATTTGATTAATTCCACACTTCCAGTCAACAAGTTTGGGAAGGGGAACACTTGTATGTGCTAACTTTGGTGGAAGATAATCAAAATAGATGTGAATGTATAAAATAATGCATTTAATCATGAGCTGTATCAGCTACACTTAAAAATGCAAGTCATGATGGTAATTAGTTCAGACCTTATTAACAGGCTTCAGTACTTTGATTCCCTGGCGAGAGGAGTACTGACACATTTGCATGTTCCCAAGTACATATAGTCAGCTTCTGGCTGTACGCAGAATGTAAGGTACTTGCGTCATCATAAACCAGAGCAAACGCCATGCATAGAAATAATAATTTAGCTGCAATGAGTTAGATATATGATATTTGTGGCGTGATGTGGGGCTTGATGGCGGGAATGGTGGGATGGGGTTGTATTTAGGGGTAAGTTAGCCGTTTTTTTTTTTTTTTAATATCAGCAAGCCAAAGCCGATAACATAGTGACCTTAAATAAGCAGCCAGGCTGGGATTGGGGGAAACGGGCCGCTGTGGCTCTAAGCTGGACCTTGCTGTGGCAGCTATTCTTTTGGTGAATGCGCGGCCCAGTGTGACTCTGAAAGGCCTTGTTTTGTCCCGGGTTCGGCCTGCCAGTCCCAGCTGTCGCACGGGGGAACAATGGTGGGGCGCCATAGGAGTAGTATTGAATGGAAAGATAAACTCAAGAGCCTTCCCAAGACCCGTCATCTGCATTTGACAGAATTTCCTTCTTTTCTGCTCATTCTCTTCCCTCCTTCTTTAATCCCCCACTCTCTCCCTCCCTCCACCCCTCCCTCCTTGTTTGCTGCAGCTGTGGCTCTCTCTGCCATCATTATTTCCCAAACTAATAAGTAATTAGTATTATATGTGAGATTTGTTTGCCGGGGGAAATGTTCTTCACTGCTTACACTGTCAAGGTTTGCTGTTTATTATTCAGCGGAAAGTGTGTCTTCTTGGGTGACAAGCAAAGATGTTTTTACCAGTGCCTCTCGGATGTATGAAGAAGGAGAAAAAACCTTAGTTTCCAGGATTTTTCTGTGCAGCTCCTGAAACTCTGAAGCTCCTGAAGCATTTAAATCATTTATGAAGCCAAATTCTGCTGCTGAATTATTTAAAATAATCATCCAAATTAGTGGTTCTCTTTCAAAGCACGCAGCGCCTTTTGAATGGACGTTCTTTCAGTTCAGGAAGAGAATGCTTAGAACTGAGAGCAAGAATTACTGTAATGGGGCTTTGGAAATACATACAGACATATTTTACACTATTCATGCCATATTGTGCAAGCAATTGAATGTGTATGTGCATTTTTGTTTGCATGTGCACGTGTGTATGTCAGCATGTGCATACGTGTGTGCGTTTGTGTGCATTTTTTCCCCTGGTGTTTCTCAGCTTCCGCTTATTCCCATTTTCCTCGGTGCTCCAATCTAATGCCAAGGACATGGGTAAGAGACTATGAAAGAAAGGGAGCGTAGGTGGAGAGAAGCAGAGGCGAAGGAATAGTAATTCACAAAAAGAAACCCCCAGCAGCATAACAAATGAGTGACAAACACAATGTCGGTTCATATTCCGTCTCCTCCACAAGCTTATTAGCAAATCATCCCACTTTAAGCAATCGCTGTCGGCAACATGTGGAGGCATTACTATAGCAACCAGTGGATATGACATGTGGTACGGACAGGGACTATGTGAGGCCACTGAATATAAAGAGGGGCTCAAACCCACACTTCGTGGTCACCGAGAAAAAAAAAATCCTTCCCTCTTGTTTCAAAGGCGCACCAGGACTCCAGGGGCTCAGCCGTCCCGCTGCTGTCGAAATCCGTACGACTTGAAAATCTGGCGGGCATTTCCCCCCCTCCGCACTCTCTCTCTCTCTCTCTCTCTCCCCTGCACTCCTCGATGAGAGTGTGACGGCTAGTGCAGTCTTTGTTGCTGCTGAGGCGAATAGGAAGGTTGCAGCTAACTTTTAGGCTTAAGATTGAGAGTGTGCGCAGCAGAGCGGCTGGTGCCTCCCGCGCTGGTTGCGCCGGTTAGAAAAGCTCTCCTCTGGAATAGCCGAGAGATCTTCGCTTCTGCACGCGGTGGAAAACCCAGGATCACTCTGCCTATAACTTCTCGATGGATTTAGGTAAACGCTCACGCGTGCACGCAATTACACGTCCTGTCTGCATTTCATTTGTGTGCTCTGTAACGGCTGTGGGATTATGCATTTTGGACGTACCCCAAATTTTCACTATTGGCGTCGTACTTTAATTGTAAGCTTAAAGCGCTTAATTGCGTCGTACAACATTGGTTTTGACATTTCCAGTTTATCTCACACTGTGATGCCCTAGTGACATTCTGTTGTGATGTGTTACCGCTGCCAGGTGCTGTGATTTTTCTCTTTATTCTTTGGGCAGTGTGTCTGGTAATGAATCACTATCCAGATTTATACGTCACTTTGGTCATCATACTGTCCAGACGGATGGATTTTGTTTTTCTGCCAATTCATTTTATCCTCGCCGGTGGAACGACTTGTTCGAGGCTTACTTTATTGCACGGAAATTGCTTGTCGTCTTCAGCAATCGCGCATTTCAGCGAATTTGCCTAAGCGCTGCGAAACCTACATGCTCTGTATTTAAGAACTCTCATTTCCACATCTGGGTAATTCTATGTAAAGTTTGCTCATTCTCAGAAGTCAGTCGCGGGTTTACTGACTGTGCCAGGGAGTGTGTATTTTATCCGCACTTTCTCACCTTGTTTGCAAGAACAATCGGTGGTATTTTGTATTCATTTAAAACAGAGAGAACAATTATTTACTTTTGTTATATCATACAAGCATGCTTTATGAAGTTTTTACACGGTGTAAATTTCTGCTACTCACTCGTTCACTTAAATTTGTCAAAAATAAATAATCTTGAAGTTAAAGCCGATATTTAATATTTTTATCAATATTTAGAATAGATAAGTTGGCCTCGTCTCCATGACTCAGTCGAATAGGCCTATAAAACGGTTAAACTTATGTCCAGACCGTGGCTATGAGCATGGAAATCGTCACTGCGATCCATTTGCCGATTTTATTTTTCACAGTGTATATTTTCAGTGTTCGTTTATTCGATATAATGTCCTTTATGTTGATTGAGAAGTGTATACTTTTTATTTTGCACCGATTTTACTGTGTATTTTGTTGAGAAAATGTCAGTACAGTTAGCATCTCTTTTCAAAAGGATGTATGGTTTGCTTTAGGCCTATTGGCTGATTATAGAACTATATTCTTTTATGAATGATTTAATATATATTATCAAGACATCCATTACAAGTATCTTAGTGGCACTACTATCCATTTGGGAATGCTGCTACTCGTTCCATCATGATTGGAGCCTGCATCTCATTTGGCTATAGTCAGCTTTACTTTTAAAATTTGTTTCGCAAGGACTTATTGCATAACTCATATCTCCTGCAGTATGTTCTTCGGTCTTGCCTCTGTAACTGAATTCTGTTGAAAACTGAACATACAGTATTTTGGGGTGGAAAATTTTGGCATGCAGTAGAAAGTACTGCCTCCTCCATCATACTGTTTAATGGACTTATGGAGATAATTGTATGTATATTGCAGACGGCCCTGTTCACCTCAATTATATTCTATTTAAATGAAAACAATTCAGACCTTAGAATGTAGATAACTTTTTTGAGTCCGTTAGGGCCTCCTTCATCTGTAAATTGCTGCATCTACCTATAATGTGTTCTCAGCAGTTCATCATCTAAAGGCAATTTGCAGCTTAAGTGATTCTGTTTCTGAATTGGGCAATTGAATGCTGAAAGTGAAAATCTGTTGTATGTACGTATGTGCATGCAAGTGTAGTTGTGTGTGTATTCTTACGTGTGTGCTTACGTGTGTGTTTGTATTGGTTTGTTTGTGTGCCTATGTGTGTATGTGTTAGTATGTGTACTCACGTTTTTAAACATGTATGTGTGTTTTTGTGTACATATATGTGTTTGTATGCACGTGTGTGTGTGTGTGTGTGCACGTTTGTATGCTGGCATATGAGGGGTTGCTAACTGAAAGGGTGACAACAACTTTTTATAAGTATTGTGCTGTCAGAGGTTGCTGAGAGATCATTGTGTCGTCTCAGCTCAATGGGTGCAGGAATCTCGCTGTGACCTTTCTCAATCATTTGAATAAGCCAGAGCTCCAGATCCATCTGCGCTTTGTCTTTTGTAGATTTCGCTAATCCTTCATACCCCCTCATTGAGAGGATGAGCGCCTTTCAATCTCACCGTCTAAATTCTTACAAAATGGCAAGAACTAAGAAGTGCGGCCTTAATTCAGGTGATGAATCGGCCTAGCCCACAGGCTGGAGATGTGGTTTGTTTCTGTATATCTAGCTAGTAAACGGAGTGTGTCCAAAAATACTGTGATCAAACAAGGTAATAATTGTGCGTTTTTTTCCAATTTATTTTTTAAAATTAATATTTCTTGCACTATGGCACACATCTGGACAATTTGTGTCATATTGCACATGCATTTTAGTCACTTTTGCACCTCAGTTTGGATATAAAGTATCTGATGGGTTGAAAAATATCCTTTTATTTGGTTTTTTATGACAGGAATGACGAGTAATTGTGTATGAAAACTATGTTAATACAAACAAATAAATATTGTCGTATTCTGTTACTGTTAAGAGAAGTTTTTTTTTACCTTTTTGACAAAAGAAAACTAAGAGGATACATTGCAGCAGGTTATTTGAGTTAATCTGCCCCAATCACATCTAGACAAACTGAACAAAAGTGATTTTTCATGAGATTCCCCTTGCCTTTGAGACGTTTTTTTTTTAATAATAAAAAAAAACTTTGGAAAGGACCTGTTGAAATTTTTTTAAAAGTTTCTTCTATCAAGACATTTATTTGGAAATGAAAATCTGAAACAGTTAGAAATGGTTTTGATTTGAAAGTACTTTCATTTTATATAATTTAAAAAAAAAGTAAAATTGCAATGATGCTTGAAGGCAGAAAGCGTGAACTTATGAATTGAAATCCGACCATTTCCGTATTCTTATTCCGCTCTGAAACATGCAAACAGCCCGCATCCATTACTGATACCGTAAAAAATTAAATTGATTTTGAATATTTAATATTGTTTTTTTTAAAAAGCGGAGGAATTTATTATTTTTTTAATTAGTGCTTCAAGACCGACCATTTTCTGACTGACATTGTTCACTGTTCTTTGAAATAGCGAGCCTGATCGTGCGATTGGACATGTCCAGTAGTCTCAGCTGATTTCTGTATTTATGTTTATTGTTTTTACTCCCTTGTTTCGCCAAACATAATTAGGAAATCTAAATGCATTTGTTTTGTTTAGTTATAATTAATTGTAGACATTATTTAGCTAGCCGCAATCTTCTATTCATCGAGATCTTTTCATGTGATTCGATTGAAAGTGTTAAGCCTATTGAGAAGGAGGGAGGGGTGTGTTTTAAAGTGGCTTCATTGCGAATGTGCCCTTTCTGTGTCTTGCTCTGTTCTGTTTTCCATGCTCTTGCTGTATAATGGCCTTGTGTGAAGCTAAACCTTACACCATATGCCATGTGCACATGCTACATTTCAGTCCTTCATTGAGCTAAATGTTCTTTTTTCAGCTAATCATTTCATTAGTACAAATGGAACGGAGTGTCAGACCTACACAGCTGCTTGAAAAACCTATTTTCACCAACAAATCCCTAAACCCAAGCTGCCTAATCCCTCCACTCATGGCAGCCTGTGTGGATGCATTTATCAGGACAGTATAGCCGCGGCAAACATGTTAATGAGCATTAGAATGAGGCAGGTATGACAACATCTGGGTTCAGAGGCACTGGTATCTTTTTGTTTTTTTCTGCCTTTGGAGACAAGGTAAATTACAAATGGAAGTTTTAATCTGCTGCTTCATCTAAAATACGATAGTTCTGTCTGTAGTGGAGAGGAGAATGAGTATGACTGACAGAGACACATGAGACACATTAGGGACATACACACATTATATTCACACACAGGCACGCATATTAGGAAGTGTATGCAGAACAGCTCCCCCCCCCATTCACATTTTAAAATGAGCTTTTTTTTTCATCTACCCAGTCCTTAGAGTGGCGATTTCTTTTTTTTTCCCTCAGTGCTAAATTAGAGGGTGAGAACGCAGATGCAAGATGCTGGTCTCTCGCTGGGCCCATCGCTTTCTGCCTTTGAGGCAGTTTCTGGCTTCTCCTTTTCTTCAGATGTGGTGTGAATGCTGCAGTTAGGAATAAAAAAACCCGCGACTGATCTGCTCGGGCCCTCGTAAGAGAAGAAGAAGAAGGGGGGAAAAAAACAGACATTCAGCCGCGCAGGCATTCTGAAACAATGGCTCACAATGCTGACGGATTAGCGAAGGCTGTCACCTCACCTCCCGGGGCTAACAATCTGACAAGCCTCCCTTCTGAAGAACATTACCAGGCAGGACTGTCCTGGGGTCCCTTTCATGCCATGTTTCCATTAACTCACAGTCCGGACCCCGGCCTAATCCATAAAACCCAAGGCACGGAGGCTAATTAGGGACAAGCTTTTTACAGTCAGGCCCGACAGTAATTGGTCGGTGGTCTCTGTGATGCAAAGGTAAAAATGAGCCTTTTCTGGTCCATGTGGAGTCAGTGTTTACACCGCATAAGACAGTGTGGAAAATAAAGGCGCTGAGTTGAATACGCAGCACAAAAATTGCTATTAGAAGAGAATAATGAACGGCCTAACTAGGCATTTATAATGGTGGGAGGGAGGAGTGGAGATTTGTCTCGGAGTGGAATCTCTGTTTTATTTATTTCATTTTTACGCCTTTTCTGTAACATTTGCGTGGAAGGTGACAGCGCTGGGCCGCTAATTATTCCCCTCCCGTGAAAGCCAGCAGCTGTTTGTTCCTTGGGATATCCTGGATAAATGGATGTGGGAAGAAAGAGGGAGCCATTGGAGTAGCCTGGGAGAAATAAGGGAGCGCTTCTTTTCTTCTGAGCCTCCCCTTCGTAACCGCGGCTCAGACGGCTGTGGAACACAGCCGGGCCTGATGAATTATTCGCTGTGGTTCGCGCGCCATTGGCTTCCACCGAGCAGCCGCTGTTCCCATCACTGGCCGTTATAGAGAAGTGAGAAGTACGTATTATGAATGTGTATTCACAAAGAAATGAAAAGGGGTTTTCTATTGCAGCTACCCCTCTGTTTGCAATGCATGGTCTGCGTGAGCATTGCCGGGAGTTTTAAATGACACCTTTCAAACGTCAACATCCATCTGACAATGGCGGGTGACATATGCCAGTCACAAAAAAATCTCATTTGCTTGAAATAAAACGTCATGTGCAAGTGATCTCATCTTTGCTCCAAGATAACACGACAGACACATCACCATTGTAATATCCTGTATGTAAATCTGAGTGTACCACTCACATTGGGAGTGTGTGACATATTTGATGTAGAGAATTACATCTCTTAAATTTACCCAAAAACAAAAATCAAGGCTGACAGAGATTGAATTTAGTAAATTTGAAATAAATTTTTGAGATTAAAGGTTCTATTGTTTACATAATTTCATCTGATGTAAAAACTCATTATCATAACACCAAGTAGATGACTACCAATCAAAAACAAACACTTTTTGTAGATGACTACCAATCAAAAACAAAGCGAAACGATGCATTGCGTAAAGGAACTATCGAACACCAGGGAAGGAGTGTAAAATTGGGAAAAAACGAATGTGGTTGAAATGACGCTAACAGTTTTCTTTGGTATTTCAGAAAATTGGCCTGAGTGTGCGACCCATCAAGTACAGAGGGTCAGAATCGGTGAAGTTCCTGGTCCTGACGCTGGTCTCCATCCTGTGCATCATGGGTGTTCTTCTGGGCTTGGGGCTCATGTACTGCTGCCGCCACCGATCCCACCACAAGCTGAAGGAGAAACTGAGCTCCCTAGGAGCTGAACCCAGTGCCCACACCACAGCCACCAATCAGGTGAGAGCATCCTCCCTCATGACCTCTGACCCCCGCTGTGTCTCAGCTTTGGCTCACCCGCTGGGCAGGCGTATTGATCACAGGTACCGCTGAATTCTGATTGGTCGAGTCATGAGGCTGAGCATAAATATACGTACTCACGTGTATTTGACTGAGCGTGTAGTGTGTGCACGTGTCTGTATTTTGAATTTATACTTAAATTGATATTTGATTATTTTATACATTTTTGGTCTTTTGTTGGGCAGGTTCATAGAATGCTGGGGCTTTGTTTGTAGCTCTGCCTGGGAAATGTTGCAGCACAAAATAGTTAGGAATGGTAGTGTATGTTTGTAGGATTGTATTTTTGCTTTTTTGTTGAATAATTTAAAACTGTGGTTAAGAAATGTATTATGCACAAATTACCTAGCATTTTAAGAATTATTTATGTTTCAGTTATTTTGTCCATATATAATTATATAAAGAAACTGTATTAACAGAATATTGCAATCCACTCAAATATTGTATAGTTGACAGTAAAATAGAATGTAAATTTTACTGGAAGGTTTGCAGGTTGTAGTAATCGCAATAATGGTTGAAAAGTAATTTAAATTATTGCAGAAAGATATATCATAAGGTTTTAATGGGGGCATTGTTCACTGCAACCTAATTCATTTCTTGCGTTCCGGTTTGATAGTTCTGATTCTTATTGTTATTTCATGATTGTCGTAGGTCTGTTCCTCTTTTATTGCACACTCATTGTTTATAATAAACATGAATAATATTATTTATATTATTTCATTTTGTTTTTGGTTCCCCATGATTGGAAAAACATCAGTTGTAAAAAAAATTATGTACAGCTTAGCATTTTGATATTTTTATAAAATAATTAATTTTGAGACTTGTTTTAGCCATTTGATAAGAAATCTGTTCAATCTTGGAATGAAGAGTCAAGGAACATATCATTATTTTTCCCCTCAACATAATTTTTTTTAAACCTGATATGTGGCATTTGCACTGTTGTATTTTAGGTAATTCCCAATCTGCAGCATTAGTAATGTCCTTCATTAGTCTTCATGAGTCAATATTCTTTGCGTACAATAAATTAGGACGAGTGATGAATCAGAAATGACTGGAGATAAACTATAGTCAAAGTCGATTTTAAGTTTTTGCTCAAAAGTCAAGAAAGTCTTGATTTTTGTTATTAATTAATTTAACTGTTTCGCAACTGAAGTTTAGTGTCTCTACATACAGCACATTGCATTTTTTTTACATTTATACAAATTCGCTTAATATCGGCTTTGAGGTTTATGGGCTTTCTTTGCAATATTGAATCGTGGACCTTTTGTATGTTTACGGATTAATGGTGACGGTTGTTCATTTCCTCGTGAAAGTGAACTCTCGCATCAGACCCTCATTGTTTTGAAGACCTATCGTACACAATCAGGCTGATCAGACCTATCATACACAGTCAAGCTGATCAGACCTATCGTACGCAGTCAGGTTGATTAAAAGAGTGTCCTTTTGCTTTCTGGGATGCCTGAACTGGGAATATTAGTGTCTGCTGTAGGTGCTTAGTTTTTTTAAATGAACAAGACCAAAACATAACAATTCAAATTCATGTCATTATTAATGAAATCCATCGCTAAAATTTTGCCTCCTGGCAAAAAAAAAATGCTTTATATTTTATTGTCTAGAATTTTCCTCATCCATTCCTTCTTGGGTCAGGGAAGTGCTTAGTCCAGTGCTTATAATGAATTCAGCTGAATTTAATTCTGGAAATCTTCAGTCATTTTACAACTTCGAAGTGAAAATCTTCACACTAGTTACACAACTTCATAGTTTATATACCCCTTAAAAATATGTTGTGTCAGGTTTAACATTTTCCTTATTACATATTGCGGTGTGATCTGGTCTCAGTGCTGTGTTGGCAGAACAAAGTGATTGTATTTTTCTGTAGTTAAGGGTGTGTTTTTTTAACTTTTATATTTATTTATTGATTTGTATGGAGCATCATTCTGCCCTCTTTTTGTAGTACTAATTTTGTGATTGATGGGGGGCATGGCTAAGGAGCTGGACTGTGTTTGGGCTGTGTGCAGTCGCGTGGGCTCATGAGCGTGCGTACACGTGCGCACCGTCGCTCAGTTTTAATGAGCGTCTCTCCGGCATACAGAGCCCGAATCCTCTCCGTTCCAGCAGCTGTAAACAGTGATTCCCATGATTGCTTTGGAGCAGGCCTCTCTGTAGATCTGGGAATGGCCGGGATCCGATGTGTACAATTAGAATCAGTTTCCCAGCCACAGACACACACTGTTTCTCATTCAGATGCGAGGTGCACTTCAGGGTCGCCTGAATGATTATGCTATTGTTGTGTTACGTGGCCTTGGTTTGAATATTGAAGTGACTTGAATTTGTGATGAAAATATTAATTAATTTTACAATGCTAGTCATGTTGATCTTACATATATAGGACAGATATAAATATAATTTTTTTTTCTTGGGACAAACTTGGGACTTTGTGATTGATACAGTATATTTCATTGGACGGCAAGAGCTGAAAGTTTATTTTAATTTCCAGAAGGGTACAATGGTGAAAAAAAATTGGCTCTAATTTTATATTTTTTTTCTATCAAATGTAGAATGTACTTTAATGCTCATAAATTAGGAGTTTGGCAAAGTCACATTTCCTCTTTCAGTTCTGCCATAGATCAGAAATAGATTGACAAGAGTATATAATACGTCATGGTAATGAAGGCCATCTCACCATAGTGTGAGGACAGGCTTTTCACTGGGTGATATGATCAGTAGAATGTAAACAGAGATGCCAAGATAATAGGAGTGTTTTCCAGTTGTTGAGGAGGGCTCCGTTAGTGCTGTTCAGTAGAGTGTATCTTATTTAACTGGTTGGAATAGGTCTGTATTATCAGGGCATTTTCCAAATGGAGCATCACCAAGCCTTATCACTAGATAAATTATACAAAGCTGAAATGGCCTACTATCATGCCACTGGTTGCATTTCATCTGTACTACTTCATTTAGATCACATTTTATTTCACGTAAACCTAGTGTAGCCGGATGACTTTAGCATGCTAAACAGGCTGCTCCTCAGCCAAGCAGAGAGGGCAGATTTATATGGGTGTCCAAGAGCGTTTGAAAGACAATGGTAGGGCGTGCGTCCGAGGCTAATCAGGCAAGCCTTTGCACCACTAAGGAGCACGTGCCTTCTTTTAACAACCTGTGGGTCTGTCCCTATATTCCCTCGCTACCATCGTCTCCCAGACTACCGCCTGTCTTCTTCTGCCTCTCTGGAAAGAGAGGTCCGGGCAGAACAGCGTTGTTATGTCTCTGTGCGCCCGCCGGCACACATCGCATCCCAGCTCAGATATGGCCTGTCATCCCGCCATCAGCAGGCAATTATCATTGGAAGGGAGCAGCGGCTCGAGTTTACACCCACAACGTCTGCTCTTTAGAGACGCTCCCTGGGCTTGGGGTGACGCATTCAGCAGTAACCCTGCTCACTGGCTGCTAACCCCTCAACAGTATTTATGTGCAGTCCGGGCTTTTTTATTTCATTATTTCTTTTTTATGTCACACATTCATAGGGACCTGCCACAAATGGCAGTGTTTTTTTTTTTTCAGTGGTTGTTGAAAAATTGTAATGGCTTTGTGGATGCTTGTGTGGGCGTATAATTGATTTAATGTGGCTGTCTCCTCTATTTTCTGGAGTATCGCACCTGTTTTTTTATTTTATTTTTTGTTTTTGTTTTTATTTTCTAGTAAAAACACTTTTTGATTCCCTGTCTAACCAGAAGAACAATTGAGCTGGCTGTGACAGAAACTTCTGATTTCACAGCCCAAAACATTCACGCATCACAGCCCTCTATCGTACACTCGCTCTATAATCTCAAAATACATTTCCAAAAGGAGCCCAATAATTTCATAGAAAATTTTCCATCTAATTCAATTCTGTTGTTGTGCAAAATAATACTTGTGCAGTACACATCTATGACACAGGGTTCTTTAATGAAGTAAAAAGGGTTTTTCACTGATGGTCGATATCGGGGGTGTCACACTGGTCTGTAAAAGGGCCAAGGGGCTGCAGATTTCCATTCCCATTGAGCAGAATGGCCCTTTTGCAAACCAGTTTGACATTCCTGGTCTATGGGCTGTTATCGATTCTGTGAAAGATGCTCGGAGCACTGCAGTCCATGTTCTGTTTTATTTTTTTACTGGTTTATCTGTATTTAATGTACAGGGCTTTATAGAGTAGGGTTTGATGTTTTTTTATATTCAAAAATCCATGTCGGGGTTTTATAACTCATTTGTTTTTTTATCACCTGTTGTCATGGTTACATCACTATTAAGAGTAGTCACATGTATATGTTACATGTCCAAGGATTACAGAAATCTTCTGTTCAACAGCGAAACAGCATTTGAATAGACGCAGTTTTCTGCTGTTATCACTGCAGTTCATCCGGTTAAGGCTCCCTCTGCTTGACTTCCCCTGCTCGGCTGCCATTTTGGCTCTCTCAGTATTGGCGCCAATGTGGTGTAAAAATGCGGAAACCTCACTGTGCATTTGAGTGGGAGGCCAGCATTTATCTTTCACTCACCTCCCACGTCACACTTACTAATTTGTTTATGCTGACCGTCCCTGATTTGTCTGGCGCAGCCTGCACTGACAGCTCGGCGAACTTCTATAGCAGTAAATGATAAACTGAAATTGGAAATTTATACCGGTGATAGATGGTCTTGAAGAATGAACCAGTTTCAAAAAATGACAATTTCTCTGAATTGGAGAAAACGACTGAGTGATTTTGTAGTCTGGTGATCTAGTCCTAATTGTCTCACTGATTCCGAACAGGAATAATTGACCTGATCGGTGTCATTTGCAGTGAAGTAGCTCTTCATGTCACTCACACACGGACTGGTGATGGAAAGATTGCACAATTTAACATGAAAAGAAAAAAAAATGATCAGCTGCCTATTGAACTTTTTGTACATTAAGTTTAAATATAGACGCCCTCCTGTCATTAGTCATGCCAAACTGGCATCCTGTTGCCGATAGCTGTCTGGCAGTATTTGAATTCTACATCATTACAATATTAAAATATTCCAGGGATGGACAAAATATGGAAAGCACCCTTGAAAAATGGCTTTAGTATTGAAGTCTCTAAACCACAATGACAAAAGCTTCTACACAGGCGTTTCATATCAGCAGCATCTCTTTAACAGAGGGCTAAACTTTGGACCTTGTGACATGTTTATAATCTAAACACCAGTGTGTAAAATCATAAATGCCAGGTGAATATTTTTGTAAATAGGTATTCTCATTTAAAACACTGATGTTTATTGGATGTTGCAATCAAGGTTTTTCAAATTTGTTGAATACACTTTAAAACTGAATCTAAACACTGTGACACGTTTAAAAAGTGTTACAAAAAAGTGTTTAGCTTATGTTCAGGACTTAAACATTTGGTTTTACACTGGAGAGAGCCGCACTTTTCTGATAAGTCTTTAAAGTAAGATTAGGATACAAAAAGACTTTGCAAGTAACTGGAAAAAGTATTTAAGGTGGCAAAGGGAAACTGGCACAAATTGTGACAATATCAGCCGAACACTAAAGAACTGAAATAATGGCCATCAGCTTTAGCTTTCTGGCAGGGACAGATTGACTTAAGGTCGGACAGCTGCTAATTCTACAGCTGCTAATACCACAGAACTACAGCTCTAATAACCACCGCAGAGTTGAGTCAATCCATGGCTAAGCCAGTTTCAAAAAGTCTATATTATTGGTTTAGCTTGAATCAAATGTTTTGCCCTTTCCCTTTGAGAAAAGCAATACCTAAGAAGGTGCATTTTTTGAAAAAAAAAAAAAAAGTTATTAACCTTGTTGAAATTTCCTTAATACTGAACCACAGTGCTGTTCCTTGAAAGCCATTTATCTATTGTAGAGTGGGCTTTGTAGCATTCTTTTAAGAAATAGTAGTTGCATTTTTATATTTCTCAAGCGCTGAAAGGTTGAGGAAAATAGATGAGGCACTTACCAGCCAGTGGCAAAAATGTGCGGTAAACAGGAATTAAATTTTCACCTAGCAGCTGAATAACACTGCACTCCAGCTGTTCAGCGCCAAACGTTGACGTCTCTGTGGTCTTCACACTTTACTTGCAAGATAAATCATTATGCATCTGTGGTTTTCTGTTTGTATTGTGATGTAGAGACAGGCATTTGAATAAATTCATCTCTGTTGAACAGAAACGAATGGAGCAGATCAACTAATAATTTAGTGCCATTTTTCCTGTCATACTTGACATTGTCATATCATCCCTGATGGAACTGTAATGTATTTAAATATAATAATGTTTTATTTCAATTAAATTGAGTATTCAATAATAAAAATAGTAAAAATTAAATAGTGATGTAGAGAAATGTTGTGACGAATCACACTTCATGTGAAATATATTTATTATTGCATTTTCCACAATTCTGTACTGCAGTGCCTGGTCCATGAGGGTTAAGTCTTGGTACAGTATTATTTCTTTAAATGCATGTTGCATATAAAATACCCTTGTAGAGCAGAGCATTCACTCTACACAAGCACAATTTCCAGCTCAGTTCATCTGCTGAATATTATAGGGAATATCCTGTGTCGCACCGAATGGCTGTCTGATCTCAGGGCTGTCCTTGATCCCATGAACATTTCCCCTTGAGCACCAAATCTTATTCTAATCAATGTCTGACTATTAATATCAACCTCCTTTCAGGACACCTGCTGAATCAATTCCGAGGCCTATATTACATCCTATAGGAGGAAGTAACCTCATGCACTCAAATGCAAAACTTTATCTGCATGTTAATCATCAGTCCTTACAAATATGGTGTTTCGTACGCCTGTCATTTAGAGTAATTTGGAGATAATATTCTAAGTGCAAATCAAACTAAATTCACAATATTTTTTTAACTCACATTTTTTCCATCCTGTTTTACAACAAGCAAAGTGTTGACTGAGTGAAAATAATTACCAGTGCGTTGTTGTGATGGCTTTGCTTCTACTGAAAAGCCTTTGTGTTTGTTTACTTTGGTCATGAAAATATTCACCAAAAAATGATCAAAATTAAATTAAATTCTTAGTTTGAGAGTGAGACATTGCTGCTCTTCTGCAAACAAGTAATTTTATAATCATGGGCAACATTACCACATTACCAGTTATGTATTTAAATCCTATCGGTTTAGTCTCATGTCATGTTAGAGATTTTTAACATCACCACTTCGGAAAACATATGAAAGGATTATGGTGTGTGCAGTGCACACTTTGCAATGCATTAAAATGTATGTGACAGCACTAAGTGAAAACACAGCCCTTTACAAGCTTTAAAAGATAAGATTATGGCAGATGTCTCATGCGAGAATGATAAATTATTGATTGGGAGCGTGCGGATGGAAATCAATAAGCCACAAATGAAGACAGAATCGGTGGCCTCCCGTGGCCCTCTGTGTTCTGTAAACTAGTATCATAAATATTAGTCTGAACACGGCGCTGACCTTCAGCGGCTGCATTCGTTTGCTTCTGCTTTTCTTGATTGAAGCCATTTAACTTTTAGTTGTGCTCCTATTTGTGGGGTGAGGGGATTTGCCTGGCCCGCTGTGCATTCTCCGGCTGACTGTGTTAACCTCCGGGCCTCGGAAAGGTCATTGATTAGTCGAGGGGGAGAGGGTTTTCGGCGTGGATGGCGGGTCTTCCGTGCGTGGCGGTGGAGCATATCCGCCCACTGAGCACTATGCCGGCGGTGGGTATTGTTGAGGTGGGGCAGGGCTCTTTCCTGTATGCGGTTCTCGTGCACTTCCTGTGGGACATAATGGAGGAGTATGACTGATCCCGCTGTGCGGTGGAATTAACATAGAAGGGCAGATCACTGTCCCCCACCACCCCTCCCCCACGGTACCATCCCTCGCCCCCCTGTCAGCCGCTCGTCTCCGGCGTCGAGGGGGTCCGTACCTCACCTCGCTCGCCTCCGCCTCACCTCCGCCGTTCCGTCATCCGGCATCGAGGCACCTTTCTGTGGCGACGGGGATCTCCACCACTGATCTCATCGTCAACCCCTCGACGCTCAGATAAACAAAGACACGTCTCGTTTCAGGAAGTGCACCATGCCTCACGCCAGCCATGGTCACAATGCTGCAAATTACTCTGGTGTGCTGCAGATCGGGGTTGTTAGTCCACATCCTGCTCATTAACCCCCTGAGGTGTAAGAATGCAATTGAGTTTCCTCAACTGAACGTTGATTTGATGACGCCTCTATCTCTCCTGGTGATGGAACACAATGAAGTTCTAGCACACAGACCAGCACTTTTGAAAGACAAAAACACTCTTCGAAGGGTTATCGCTGCCCGCGAACCGCATCTGCTGGGTTTTATTCTGCTTTTCAGGGATTCAGTTTGCTCAGGGTCGTCTGCACGACTCAGACGCACAGACAAATCATCTTAGCGATTCGTGCCAGGGCAGTCTGAGGACAGGTAGGCTTATTTGCATATGAATCGTGTCCGGCTGCCACATTATGCCTGATTTTTATTCAGGGGCCCATATTGATAGTGGACTGAAAGGCCGGATGAATCGGTTGATTTGGTCTGGATTTCAAAGGAGACCACCTGCTATTAACAATCCGGCAGCCTTTATCACAGAATGCATGCACCCATTCAGAGCACTGCTGAGTGGGAGAAAGATTTTGTAAGGTAGGGTTTCACAATAATGCACTCATGCCCTAGGAGTAGCATAAAGACAGAAATGAAGCAGTACCAACTCTCTGCTGTTCACAAACACTGTTAAGACGAATGCTGGGTGGGGTCATTCTCACTTCGTTCTAGATATTTTCGCTTGTCATCATTTCCAGAATTATTTTTAATAACGTCCACACCTTTTTTTATTTCTGACTATGGATGTTTTATCTCGCAATTATCTCACATGCCCTGCGGGCAGTATTCTGTTCACAGATATATGGCAGTGATACTGTTATACTGTATAACACGGTCAGTAATAATGGGTTCACAGACGTATCAAAGCTGCTGTAGATTAAGGGAAATCTTGCATGGTTACGCAAAAAAATTGGAATCATCACAATGACCAAGATTCTCGGTGAGACTGGAAATTTAAAAAAACTAACATACTGAAGGGTCATTTTTCCGAAGCTCAAGAAGTTTTGTTTTTGGCATGAATAATGAAACAGCAGTTTCCTTTTTTTGAGGTCACGGAATTTCAGAAAGTTCAGAATCACTTGAGTTGTGTACTCCTGTGTGCTTGGAAGTATTGTGTGCGCATGCGTGTGTGTTTATTTGTGTGGGATTTTATAGCTATACTTGTGAGAGGGAAACCACATGTGTTGTGGGGACATTTTGGGTGATCATCTCAGAGGATCACAGAGGATTTTGGCTATTTGTTAAAGTCATGGTAACTGTTAGGGTTAGGCTAAAGTGAGGGTTAGGCCTAATTTGGTTACGTTTAGGGCTGAGGATAGGCTGGGGGGAATTAACGCTTGTCAATACCATGTCCGCCGAAGTGTAGTTGTACAAACTTGTGTTTGTAGTTTTACATTCATAAACTCTTGAGAGTGAATGTGCAGGATACAGAGTGATACAGAGTGCAGGATACAGTGGTGTTTGTTTGAGCTGGGTTTTTGAGTACAGGAGAGTGTGTGTGTGTCTTTGTGTGTCTGTGTGTGTGTGTGTGTGGGTGAGAAGTGTTGTATGATAGTGAACATTTGGTGTTTTTTTGGATGCACAACTTCACATTCAGAGGTAGACATGTTGTAGCTATGTCGACTGCCATTTCTTGTACTCCGGAATGTGTGGTGTATGTATACTTGAGAAATTAAGTTATTCTGTATGATATTGACCCTCAGTTCTGTAGTCTAGGTTGTACATTTTGAAGGGATGGGGTGGCACCTGTCCTGATAGACAGGAAGTGTTTCAGCACTGGAGGAGTGTCCGTATGGGGCTCCGCCCCTGGCCTCAGTCTGAGGCCCGGAGAGCAAGAGGCCAGTTAGGCGGCCAAGTAAGTTCCTGTTTCTATTTGGGTGCAGTCCCAGATAGAACAATAAATGTCATATTTGGCTTAAACTTGGCTGTCGCTTGCAGTCTGCCCGTCTTTAGCGTAGCTGGCTAGTTGGAGTACCCTTGTTCACCGAAATATGCCCTTTATGTTGGTGGTCACTGATGCATGATATTTTAGTGTAACTTAAGGATTCTTATGTCATTTGCAAAACCAGAAGTCTTCATCATCTACAATCCATGGCATGTATATGTTCAATGAAAGCTCATGTCTTTAAGTGTTACTCCTCTTATAATATGGGCTGCACGTATTTTGTCAGAAGTTATGATTTCTGTCATTACTTTCTGCTCATCTCAGTTTATTGCCTGTCTGTTGTCTGTTGGAGAGTGCATTCTGAAGCATTAGAGACATTCTCAAATACCACGGATGAGCGGTCCCTCACCACAGTCTGTTTATGTGACACAAACCCCTCAGCTTTTTGAAGGTGTAGGTAATGTTAATCGCAGTTAGGAGTGCGTTACCTCTGTTAACTGTTAACCTGTCTCAGGAATCTGATTCTGACCATCTTCCCGATACTGTGGCGTGCGCTTTGTGTGACTGCCACTGTAGGCTGTCTATTCTGCTGCGATTAAAACTCATTTGAGGACACAGTGGTGAATGAACAAAAGGTGTCCAGCTTTAGAGGCTTCCTGTAGACAGAGGACTGACATTACATGATTTAGGACTAAGTGAGCGGCTGGAGTCCTGGGGAGGAGAGACTGATTTTCTGACCCCACCCTCTCAGGAGCTGTGTCGGCAGCGTATGGCCATGAGGCCGCCGGAGCGCCCTGAGCCCCTGCACACCTCCAGAATCAGCAGTGTGTCATCCCAGCTGAGCGAAGGGCCCTCTCCCTCCCCCTCTGCACGCAGCAGCACCTCCATCTGGAGCGAAGAGCCCATCCAGTCCAACATGGACATCTCCACCGGTCACATGATCCTGGTAAATTCTGTCTCTATTACCGTCTCCACCGGTCACATGATCCTGGTAAATAATGTCTCTAATACTGTCTCCACCTGTCACATGATCCTGGTACATACTGACTCTAATATTGTCTTCACCGGTCACATGATCCTGGTAAATACTGTCTCTAATACTGTCTCCACCAGTCACATGATCCTGGTAAATACTGTCTCCATTACTGTCTCCACCAGTCACATGATCCTGGTTAATATTGTCTCTATTTGTATCTCCACTTGTTACGTGATCCTGGTAATTATTGTATACTAACTGTGTTCACCCGTCACATGATGCATGATATATACTTTTATCATTACTGTCTCCACCGTTCACATGATTCTAGTGAATACGGTGTCTGTCTCTGTCTCTGCTGGTTACACGATCTGGTTATTACTGTCTCCACGCTATCTTTCTATCCTATCTCAATTAGTCACAGGATACCTGTAAAAATTCTCTATTGCTCTCTCCGGTGGTCATATGATACTGGTAAAAACCCTCTCCATTGCGTTCTCCACTAGTCACGTGATGCCGGTAAAAACCCTCTTGATTGTTGTCTCCAGCAGCCACACGATCATGTTTATTGCTATTTCCTCTGGTCCTATGCTACTCGTAAACTCTGCCACCATTCCCGCCTCTAAAAGTCACAAAATCCTGGTAAAAACCTGCTTATATTCTGTCTTTACTGGTCACATGATCCTGCTAAATACTTCTATCATTTCAGCCTCCACCTGTATCTGTTCCTGATAAAAACTCTCCCTCGGTTTTTGTCTTAGCTGCTTGACTTATGATCCTGTGACCTTGCTCAACTCTGTCCATCTCTGTCAGTCCTGCTATATCTGTATATTTGTCTCTTTATGATTGAGCTTAAGTGACACTAAATACATACATTTTATTGTGTGTAATGTGCGTAGTGTCCAAAGACTGCCAGTTCTAGTAACAATCAGTAACCAGGAATATAATAATAACTATACTTGTATTTTATTTTATACATTTCATGCATCTGTCTACCTATCTTGTATCATTATATTGCCAGAGCTTACCTGACTACCATTATTACGGCTATTAAATGCATTTTGTATTTTAATATGTTCATTTGAAAAGGTATTTAAGAGAGACTCACTAGCAGGCAGCAACATGCTAGGTAGTCAGTATGGGACATCGTTCTTCTGTAATCAGTCTGTGTCCAGTCGGACAGGGATTTGCAGTTAGATTGGTGTTATTTTTGGGAAGGAAGTGCCTCCCTTTTTATGTTATTTTGATAAAGCGCAGCAGTCTCTCAACATCTAGTCCAATCCCTGTGGTCCGTGGCAGTCCTCTGAGGCAGCCCTGTTTGTTTGTGTTGTATTGCGGGGATGTGCTCAATGAGTCCAGTCTCGGTCAAGCTATTATGTTGATGAATGTCTTTCACCACAGATAGATAATCTGCAATGCTGTAGCGTATTCCTGGAGCTGCTAGCACTCAACTTTAGGCTCTCCTCCTCCCCCTACCCTCTCTCTCTCTCTTTCCCTCCCTCTCTTTCACTCTCCATCTCTCTAATTCCCTTTCAGCTATTTCTATTGTATTTTGTTGAAGCCAAATGAGGTGTGATGAGAGCCATTCAATCCAGTGTGATTGCTTCCCTGATTGGCAGTTGTATTTTAGCTTTTTTCTCAGCTGTTTTCTTTTTTTGCCGTTCTTTAGCTGCGGTCTCATTCTCGACTGCGGGAAAGTTGTCAGCTCAATTGATAATTTTAATTTAGAGCGACTATTCTATCCATTTAAAACAAGTTTAAGGATTCTCTGAGTGAGTAGATCTCAAAGTGGACCTCATTATACAAAAAGCATTTGTCTTATGCCACTCTCTTATAAACTATTTAATATTGTTTTGAATAATGGTGTTTTGATTTTTTTGTTTACGTGTGCATTTTTTTTTTAGTAGTAGTAGAGTGGTTTGGCAAAATCTAATATGAGTACCCAAGATGGGATTTCAATTACTCAGATAAAAGTATCACATCATAATTTTATCCAATCAACATTCGCACGTTGAATCACATGGTCTTATTTTTAAGCGCAGAGCATTGGATTGCTGGGGACCCTTTGGCTTTAGCTGTTACTGCTCAGAGCTTGCACCATTTCGCCCTCTACTTCAGCCATGTTGACTCTGAAGACGCCCTCATGTAAAGAAAACCCATTTTATCTGGGGGGCTGTGAGGAAATTAACCTCTAATGGTGATTTTCTGGAGACCAGGGCTGCTGAGACCTATTTGTGAAGATCTACCATCATGTAGTCCAACCACTAACGAAAGCAGACCTCATTCCACAGTGGGAAATGTCATGGAGCTTCAAATAAACTGGCCAAATTAGGGTTAAAATGAGAACCCACAGAACTATTGAACCTATAGGAACAGAGCTGGGCTGCTCTACATCTTGTTATATTATGCCTCCCACATATATTGATTTCAGGCTGATATTCTCTTTCCCTTGCTGTTGGCCTGCACATAGTGTGTGTGCACAGGCGCGGTGCGGCGCCCCTCCTCTAATATCGCTGAACCCTCCAGCTCTGCCCGCCGGTGCTGTTTTCTGCAGACCCCTGCTGTTTGCTGTTTGAACTGAGATGATGAACATGGGAATCGAAGTCTTTTTCGAGGAAGCCATTTGTATTTCAGGCGCCGGCTCCCACCATTACGGGAAGGGCCGAACGCGAACGCCAGTCACGTTCTTATCTGGAGGAAGCGCTGGTTTCATGATGGGATGTACAGCCTGTTAAGGGGAGGGATGTGTAATGGCACCATGTGCCCTGAGGTTGAATCAGCGTGTACTTAGATGTGTGCATATTGCCGAATACAGGACAACAGAGCTCTGCGGGGAATATTGAGTGGGTGTGCTGGAGCTGTGGCCAGTCCTATCTGATGTGTCTTTCTCACCCCCGTCATTCTGCCTATCTCTCTTTCTACCTGTGGATCCACACAAAGACCAGGACTTTTCTACCAGCTGTTCGTCCTTGTTAAAGAAAATGTGATGCGTCAAAAACTACCTTGTCCTTCTTCAACAATTTTCAAGCAGTGAGGGACGGAAAAATGAAATTTAAATGCTCTTTGCTATACCAAAAAAACTGCAAATCTTATGTCGATCAAAGTGGTTCTTTTTTCTGAGCAGATTCAGTGTATTTTTACTGAAAGAACAGACGTTTACTGAAAGAGCCCAGACTTTTCCAGACTGGTCATATAGTGACGCTACCTGACCAAGCGTCAATATACAATGAAACGGGAGGCTTTTGGCGTCCTTATTTGATGCCAGTTTTAAAATGAGTCCTACCCTCCAACCCTTAGTCCTCAACCCAACCCCAACCATATGGGTGATTCCTGTTTTGGACCACATATTTAGTTTTCTGTTTTCTCAAAATTCAAGTGATTGTATTTTAATATATTAACAGTTTGTTAGAACTGTTCCATACTTAGCTATGAGGAATGCATGTTGGCCAAGCTCAGGGGCTGAAAATATTGTAATTAATCTTTTCTTGGAGAGAATATGTCCCTTGTGCTATGATAAAAGCTTCATTCTTGTAGCATTAACAATTTTAATTCTATGAAGAGCACATATCTTGAATATTGGAATCGCTGCGTTTTTGGTCCCCATTTTGTTGTCTGGTATGAATGATTTTATTAATCAGAAATAAATTTATATGTAAATACATGATATGAACCTCAGTTAACAAAACAACATACCAATATGCCAAAAGTTGTGATTTAAATATTTTTAAAAAATCCTTGCCTAACAGGGTGGAATGGAACTTAACAGGGTGGAACTGAGTAGACCTCTCTCAAGTGAGACTCAGATTCACCCTACCATGCAATGTCATTTTATTATAAAGTACATAGTTGCCCTTGTATTACACTGTAGTTCCACAATAAAACAACAGTTATATTACTTCTTCTTCTGCCACTACTTATTATAATGCGAGTAATGATGAGGTAACATTTTATTTAAGAGGGTCTCTGAACCAATGTATCTGCCTCATTAAGTATAGTGTAAAAACCTATATATTAAAATAATATGCATTTACTTTGTTCCTTACCCTGCATAATGCATGCACAATCTAATGCTAGATATTACGTGTGAATACATAGGTTATTACTCGAGGTATAAATACATTGGATCAGGAACCGCATAAAATAAAGTGCAACCAATAATAAAAGTAATAATAAAAAACTGTAAAATAAAAGTATATTTTTAATTTTTAAAAGTATTTTTTTCATTATTTATGTTATAGTTTTATTATTATTACTTTTATTATTGGTTACACTATATTTCACGGGGTCCCTGATCCAATGTGTCTAGACCTCATTAAATACAGTGTAATAACCTACGAATTAATATTTTAATGTAATGTCATATTGAGTAGTAATTATATAAAAATATCGGTTATTTATATCATGATTTTATAATATAAAATATACCAATATTCTTGTAGAATTAATACTCAGTGCATTGCATATCCCAAAAAACCTTGTGGGGTTCCACCCTGTTAGGCATACATAGCCTAACAGGGTGGAACCTAACAGGGTGGAAATTTTTAGCCAAGTAAGCCCTAGCTCTTTGAGCTAGCAACATTTAGCTAGCACACACTCAACAGATGAATAGCACTTAAATAACTATTTTTAACATGTTTTGAAAATTATTTTATCCAAAAAACATTATCCATAATATACACTAACAGGGTGGAACTTTAAGGTTTCCTCAAGCAGCCGTGTCATGAAAAATTGAGAAAAATAAACGAGAGAATGGATGATGGAGCTTACCTCAGTTTTCCACATGAATTTCCCTCCAAAAACATATGTTGTATCATCAAGTAAATGGCTATAGGGATTGGTAGTCTTTTTTGGGGAGTCAAGAAAGTACTGACTAACAGGGTGGAAAAGGACTGCAGGGACATATTACATATTATATAACCACAGAAAATAAATGTAGTTTCACCATTTTTACTTCTTTGTTTAGTGTAAGTAGTCCCTTGTCTATCAAATAGATAAATAATAAGTTTAAGTTTTGATAATTTCAAGTTTTATATTAATTGAAGAAGTTGATTACATGGCATTGGGGACATGCTGAAATTAAAACGTATACCACAGAGAAGGTGCCTTAAAGAGATTAAAAAAATAAAACAAAGTTATTTAACTATGTTGAAGCAATAGAACACACCTAAACACATAATAAAATACATTTCTTATTAGTATTTGTCTAATCTAAAAAAATGATAAGAGCCAATAAATCACAGGGAGATGAATATGTGGCCCAAAACAGGAATCACCCATAAACGTCAAATAAGGACACCAGAAGCCTCCTTTTTTGCCATACATCGACATTTGGTCAGGTAGCATCACTATATGATGAGTTGGGATGAGGCTGATGGTTCTTAGCCTACACCAAGTCTTAGCCTACACCAAACCGGGACACGCTGCACTTTTGGTTTGCTTTTGTTTTTTAGTGTCCAGCTTGTGCCCTTCTGGTTTGAGTTTACGTACTTTGCGGGAAAATGTAAATGATAAGTTTACCTGTTCATTTTGCCAAATATACATTTTTAATGACTCTACAGTATAGGTCACACTCCAGTGAAATAATAAAACAACGGATTCCATTTGACTTCTCAGTGTTCACGTCTTGCCTTAGGCCAATTGAGGTTATTTACATGCGTTAAAACTGCTTATATTTCACAAAAAACATGGAGCTGAACCATGTCTAAAGTATTCAAAAACCTTTAACCGGTAGTGTGTCTTAATTGTATCTCCCAGACGACGGTATTCGGGAGATACTAAGATTTAGTTCTGGGGCCACCGCGCCTGCAGAGACTTTCTGTTCTGGGCTCTGGAAGCGACAATTATTACAGGAATTTTTTCTAATTTTGCACAGGCAAGGATATTTATTTGACAATGCTCAAGACCGATTTTTGTCAACTTTGGACATCCAATGGCTGCCTGCGGCTATTTTGTCCGAAATCTGAGGAGCGGGGAGATGCACGACTCGGTCCCCTTGGCGACCGAGTTATCTAGTTGTTGAATCGTTTTTTGAAACCTCCTGCCATTTCCATCTAATTCCATCTAATTTCCCTCATCTTATTTTGTTACTATGGCAGTAGAAGTGCTAGAACGCTGTTGCCCATGTCCATATAATACCCTGTTCAGTGCTCATGCTGTCTCTATGCTGCATTTAACCCTATCTAGACCGGGAGAGGGCTTTTTATACCCGCGCCAATTTTCATGTCGTATAATTTCTGAACGGCTTGAGTTAGGACCACCAAACTCGGTGACTTTTCCTAAAACTTGTCTGGAAACAATTTTATACCAGTAAGTCAAGTCCACCATCTTCTCTGCTTCCATGGCAACAGTTTTCTAACAGGTATGTCTGACAAAAAATCGCCGATTTTGGTTTCATCAATCTAGTTTCCAGATTTTCTTTTTAACATATACTTATTCCATTATATTTACAATATCTTACATAATTTTACGTCAGCTTTGTTAAGTAGAATTAATTTAAGCTAATTTGATGACGTCATTGAATTTAAAGGGCCAAAATCCAAGATGGCGGACTATATCCTTGACTCAGGTACATTTTCCCTCAAATTTCATCAATTCCTTTTATTTTCTAATATACTAAACACAAAGAACTTCATGATAATAACTAAGCAAGTTTTGCTCAGGCAAACCTGTAATTACCTTCGTCAGCGAAGTCAATGTTTTGATCCCCGTGTATTTAATTGTTTGTGTGTCTGTCTGTCTGTCTGTCTGTGTGTATGTATGTGTATCGAATAACTCAAAAAGTCCCTAACGGAATTTCATAAAATTTGGTGGGTTGATTTGGCATGACCTGAGGATCAATCGATTAGATTTTGGGAGTGATCGGGTCAAAGGTCAAGGTCAAGGCCACGAAAAGGTCAAAACCGACTTTCGGCCATATCTCGGTCAATTTTTATCCGATCGGCATGAAACCAACGCCAAAATGTGCAGAATTATATACCCGATCCTGTGATGTGAAACACGGTACAATGGGGTCAATACCCTTCTTAGCGGTTGGGGGTCAAAGGTCAGGGGGGTCATTACCTTTCGAACTTAAAGGCGTATTGATGTAAAAAAAAATATATCGTACTCTTGTCATTCATCGATCATTTAAAAAAATAAAAATTGGTCCTCAGAGTTATGTGGCGAGGGATTCAGTGGCGTCGGCGAAGGTATGCGCTCTACCGAGTGCCCGTTCTAGTTCTTTATGAGTTTACTTTCATTTCTTTCTGACCTTAAATTTTAAGAAAAACATTCTTAAATGAGAAACTAATTTCACGGAACAGAGATAGAATTTCATGTATTTTATGGCCTCTCAAAGCTGGTGCACTATTGGATAAAATAAGCAAAGGATTCTGGGTAATAAAATCAAAACATGATTTCAAAATGATGTCATAATAAAACCAAAATGATTGTAGTGACTTAGATTTAAGTGTGCATCATTCCTTGCGAATGTGGTGGTCATATGCCATGTGGTTTAAGAGTTATAGTTGAACTGTCATGTTATGAGAAGTTCAAGCTATTTTGCCATATCTATATTTTGAGATTGTTGCTATTGCCTTTGGCAGCAGAAATCTTTGTAGACATTGAAGTATAAGACACATTATGTGTAAAAATTGTGATGCACACCCTAAATTTGCTAGAAATTACAGGATTATGACAGTTTCGGGCAGCAAAATCAAAATATGATGTCTTAATAGGTCATAATAATACCAAAATGATTGTAGTGATTTAGTTTTATGTGTACATCATCCCCTGCAAATTTGGTGGTTATACGCCATGTCCTTTACTAGTTACCTCAGGAATTCCCAAAAAGCCCTGTCTAGATAAGGTTAAAGGCTTCCTCTGCTTCAGGAATCTGTTGAGTGGCAAAGCTCGGAGCATTTCAGGACCTTGGACAGTTCCAAACGCAACAGTTGTTTTTCACAGTGCATGGCTACTCTTTCTGACATGGTGTGTAGGTAACATAAAAAAAGATTTTGTATCATCATATTATTGCAAAGTCTTATAATGTGTTACAAGTTCATGGTATAACATGTTATTTCTGCACACCTCAATCGCCTTCAGAGGGGGATGTCTGTTCATTTCGAAACCATTGTTTGTACGTGTGTGTTTGTACATGCTTACTGCATATAAACTCTTTCTGATCAGTGACACTGTTTATTTGTTCCTCTCTCTGCACAAACTGCCTCTTGATCCAGTACAGATCTATCACAATGCAGTAGATTGATATTTGTTAAAGTGTTAAAGGGCTGGATTGCTTTCATTCCACATGTGCACTTACCACACTGTAATACTTTATCAGTGAAAAAAATTAATAATCGGGAAATTATTAATGACATACATTATTGATCGAATTAGATGTAGGTTTGCAAACGTACAGACTGTGAAGCTGAAGGTGAAGCCACTGGTCCAGAAACGCACTTGTGAAACCTGAAATGGCACACTGTAATTATTCTACTTATCCATTAAATATAGTCTCAGCAGCGCGGTGTGTTCATTCACAATGGGCCTCCAATGCTTAGGCTGCTCATTTATTCTCATTACAAACCTGTGATTTGAACGCCCTAGCAGCTGCTGGGAAAGGCAGCTCTGCTCGGGGGCTGTGATGTTGGGCGCTGAGCTCGGCGCACGTTCCCTTCAGTGGATTAGCTGTCGGAATTACGCACTCGTGCGAATGAGCTTCCGTCAAAATTAGCGTCTGATCGTGTGCTGTCGAGCGCTGGCGGATCTGTCTGCACCCGAGGAGAATCCGCCATCAGTAATGCACTGGGAGCGCAGAAGGAGAAGGGTAATTGGAGAAGAGGGGAATACATCTGAAAGAGCACTTGTGTACGTGGGTTTAAAGCAGGGAGGATCTGTGCCTCGCACCTTAATTGCGACTGTTGCCGTATTTTTCCCCATTCAGGGTATTTTCTTTGTTCTCATTCCTGTGGAATAAGAATACTGAGACCAAATTGTACGTTTTTTTCACAAATCCTTTATTAAAGCTTTGAAACCACCATTTTGAAGTTCAAAAACTTTTGCCTGCACTATGGTCTACCCTATTTGCTTTTCAAATTAGCATTCTTATCTTAAGAAAAATGCCATCAATGCAAATACAGTCAGACACAGGATTGTATTTACTGGAGAATAAAGAAATGAAACAAAACCACAGTTCAGTCAAAGCCGCAACAAAGGGATCCATATCTGTTTGAAGAAAGAATGCAGTAACGTTATTTGTTTTAGCTGAAGTCTTTGTATTATGGGCAGATATAAAGAGCACTGATAGTTGTCACTTTGACAATTTTTATGTCTTTATTTATTTGTATCTGGCTGGATTTCAATTTTGAGATGGGTTCAGCTTTTTAACGCTTGATAAATTAAAAGCTTTTGCTGTTTTCGTGCCTTTTTATTTATTAAGTTTGGGTTAGGAGACACTTTTATTTGATAAGTTTTAACAGCTGAGGACAATGATCGAGCTGTAGGGGCTGGAACACCAGTCCGTTTAATCCTGAGACTGTACCCTGACACTCTCCTCCTCCCACCGGTGCATTACTTCATTTTGATTCTTATTGAGCACCTTTGACAGCTGTGAGCCGGGCGAAAGGGGATTAGTAAGTGTTTGCCTGAGATGTACTCATCTCAGGATCTCCTGATTGGCTCGCTCTAATCTCTTTACACATTACAAAACCCCATTACTTTGGCCTTAACAATGGGTAGACCAGTCTCAGTCTGTGATGAAGCCCGATGTGAGATACGAGCACGGCAGCCTGCCTAGGGGTCATCGGTTTCATCCGCAAAAAAATAAAAAAATGCACCAAAATTTTGTCAGTTTGGCAGTTATTTGAAATGAGGGTTAAACTGGACAGGTCTTAGCAAGGGCACGTGTTAAACCGGTATCAAGAGTAATCTGTGTATTGAAGGCATGGTGCTGTTGAGCTGTGGATCTACTTTCCCCATGTTGCTAAGAGGATAGCACCGTCTGGCTTCTGTCAGGGGTTGATGGGATCTTGCCATTCGACAGTCATTTTTGGACAGCACAATATGATTTGTGTTTGAGCGCATGGAAAAAAAAATATGAACACTGCAGTTTTGTCGCGAGTGTGAGAAGAGGATAAGCTTTCACGCTGTATTTGATACACTGCAGAATGTGGCTCTCACCGCAAAAAAAAAAACATAATGCATTTGCTGCTGAGGATGGGGGAGATGACCTGAGCATGCGATGAGTGGCATTCGCTCAGAGATTTGAGATGTGATCAGCTATATGAAGATGTTGCTGTTGTGTGGTGTTCTCTCAGTTGCAACCACAGTTTTCCTGGGATGAAGGTTCATGGGTTGGCGCTCTGAATGGCAAATGGAAAAATGATCAGAGTCACATTTTCACAGTGTCGAGAAATGATGAATAAAAAATTCAAAATGATCTTAGAAACAAAGCACTGAAAAAATATGCAAAAAATATATAAAATATATAAAACTATAAATATTATAATGATAGGTAAAATAGACAAAAATGCTACATTTGGAATCTGATCATTTTTCCTTTGTGGTCTACCAATGTTTTGGGGTTTGTCTACCCCTGAAAGAAAGAAATGATTTTTCAGGAATAGAATACAGACACCTGTCAGACCTTTTTTTTAAAAAATACATATAACTTTGGCATCTCTAATCCACCCCAAATTTGGAATGCCCAATCCGAGAACTATGTACAAGGCCTGCTCGTATACAACCCTCTAATGTAAGCTTAAGAGAGAGAGACAGTTTGTGGCTTTCCTCCGAAACATGTGCCTGTCAGCCTGTGACGTGCGGTGGAGGTTAGTTTGGTGAGGCAGAAACCACCCCCTTTGCCTGATTAGCAATCATCCGATTAACTAGTTTACTAAGACTATTCGGTGATGGGCCAGTTTTAGTTTCCGCGGCGTTATTGCTCAGTACATCGAACCTGAAATGCTCAACTGCAGATTTGCGTGTACTTGCTTCCAGGAAGCCGAAGCAATGCCATCAAAAAATATTAACACAGTTCGACTTTGCAGAGTTCAATGCTTAATCAATAGCCTATATTCTTCTTTAAATATGCGCTTTTACACCCAAACAAAAAGCGGGCGTTTATTTTCAGTCGTCTTTCTTAATCCGATTAACAAAATGTTTGAACGATATACAAAATTACCAAGAGAATTTTTCCTAATTAAATATTCAGATTTCCATCCTTGCAGTCTCGAATTGAAGCGTATACGTGACTGAATTCATTATCTCCTCCATCAGTATCAGGCTTCCTACAGGCTTGGTCTTAATTGTTTTCATCGTCAATCAGGAATATTACGTGGGAACAGGTTCACAAAATCCTGTGATAAAAGTTTGGGTCTCTGCCTCACCTCACCGTACGTCTCTGGCTTCCTGTAAGCAAATACTCGCAAATCTGGAGTTTCGTGAGCATTTCAAGTTCGATGTAGCCCACTGAGTAATAACGCCGTGGAAACTTAAACTGCCCGTCATTCTGCCGAAAAGTCTTACTAAACTAGTTAATCGTCTGATTGTTAATCAAGCAAAGGGGAGGTTTCTGCCTCACCAAACTAACCTCCGACTGCACGTCACTGCTGTCAGCCCCTGCATCTTTACACTCATTGGTCGAAACTATCGCAAGTTCAGAACGAGGGCGGAGGATACTCAAACGTGAGCAAGCTTAGAATCTCACTGACGAGCACTTGGCTGGCCAACAGGAGGCGCTTGAGCAACGAACAAGGCAATCATATTTAATTTCCCTTCCTAGCAGTCCGTTCCCAATTTGCATTTCCACAGCGCTTTAGCCAATCGTGCGCTGTTCAGAAAAAGCTGCCGACCACTGCGACCAAGGACCAAGGATCGAACCCGCACCTTAGTAGTCACTACTGCATTGCAATTGTGGCGCCTGAACCGAGTGAGCTAACCTGGCAGCCTGTCACACTTATTTTGTCAGCCAGTCCAGGTGAAGGACAGCTGTTAATTTAATTCTGAACTTAGGGACTTGAGCCTCAGTGCATTGGTGAGGAAACTGATGCTGATGTGCCGCTGATTCTGATTGGTGGTTTGATGATGGAAGTTTGTCTTGGGTTCAGCTTGAGGAAGTGTGGACTCTACTCTGGCACAGCCACTCGGACTCACTACCCGAGAGGCACAGGGAAGTTCTGCAGGAATGATCATCTGTTTTCTGTCTCATCAGGAGATATGGAGTCCTCCGTGTTCCAAAGTCTCTGCTTGAGCCAAGGCCCGATCAGACCGGCACGGCGCCAGCATGCGCATCCCTGCCATTGCATCAGTTTCACACCGCAAAATGTGTCAAGATGCTCTTGCCAAAATTGTTTGGCAGGCGTTTAGGTTTCTGCATGGTAAATTGCTCAGTTACTGACAGAGTGTCTTTGATACCTGTCAGACACATATAAACTGTGTAGGATGCTTCCTGCCTTTTTGGCCTAATGTGCTGTCTTGTGGAATCGTCACACTTCAAGACACGTTTTCATGCTGATTTTCAGAGTCATTTTGTCAGGGCTGTCTATAAGCTGAAATGTGTCGCTCATTTTTTCCTTGTAAATCACCATCGTATATTACATTCTTCATAATTAAATGGCGTAGATCTCTGCGTTCTTAAAATGCACATCCTCAAAGCAGTGCATGGAAGTACTGTGATCAGGTTATTGCCCTTGGTGTCCTTAAAAGCTGGAAATTGTCAAAACTGTAGGCATCTGGATTCCTCATCACTGTGACACTTGCACATTCTAATCAAAGTTCCTTTCAATGAATTATGAATGCAGTGTGGGAAGAAATGGGCTCTTTTTTGCATAATCATGCAAGATATGGTTGTGAGCTTTGAGCAAAAAAAAATCTCTCACATTTTATGAAAATTGTATCATTCCACATTTGCCCTAAAAAAATGAGAAGTTGAAAAAATGTGATACTGAGATGGTTTCAGTGACCATACCATCCTTATCTATGAACATTGCTGTTTTATTAGTGAATCTGGGCAGTTTGTCTTTCTGCTTTCATCAATTGAGCAAGCACCCCTCTCATCTCGGCAGTGCCTTGTTATTTTCTCATGGCTTCTTGAAATCTCTGAGTTAGAGCCATGTTTCTTTTCACGGGAGAAATATACAGTATATTCTGTAAGGAGTTCATACTTCCAGTTTCCTGCAATTGACATCACAGCCATAAGGGACGTTTGATGTAGGCATTAAACAACATGATACAAAAATAATTACAAAACCACTTAGGTGTGCAAATATTTTCATATGATGGCAGGTATAGAGTTGTTTTATGTGCTTACACAATGGTTAGTTACCACACACAAATGCTTAGCTAAAGAAATAGTTTTCATGTTTTTGTTCAAAAAATGTATATATGTGGCCTATTTACTTTCACCACAATTAAAATGTGTAGGTTTGTGACAGCCAAATTTTCTTTTGCTGTATGCAAAATGCTGTGAGTCTGTTTCGTTTTATTGCTATACAGTCATACTCCTTCCCTGTTCCTGTTGCATTGTGCCTTCTGCAATTTGTCATAATCACCGTACCCTTGAAATATATTCACAGTTATACTGGGTATCTCTTTACATGTTATCTGTGTCTATTTTAGCCTTCACTTTCATCGTTTGCAACTCTGTGACACGAAGTTTCTGTTAAAGTCAGCATGGAATTCAAAATTGATACAGTGTTTGAATTGATACAGTGTCAAAAGGCTAGCATATTTACAGCTAACTCATAGGTGTGCAGTTGTAGGAAAGTAAGGCAAACCCTTAGAGTGTCCTTCAGCCATTCACAATTGAGTACCGGCAGATCAGTGGTGTAAGACTAGATAAACATTCTCCCAGTCAAACAAGACCAATCTCTGTACTACACTGTTGTATGGATATCGGCAGATACACATAAATGGATTAATACAGAACCCATATGTGCATCATGTATGGAAAATAGCCAGTACCCTGGCGTTAGAACAGCGAATGCATAATATATATCATCTGTCATCAGCAGATAGAAATAAAGCCATTATGTGTATGTGTATAATATTGATTATCTGCGGAACTCTTCGGTAGTGTATTTGTGTGACCAAAAAATACAATAGAATTTTCCAGCTTCACCCTGACACTATGGGCACTTAATGTCCGTCAACTGGGTTTTTGTTTCTGAGAAAACGTGCCAGAATGTGGCTCTAGAATTCACAGAGGTGGTCCTAAATGGATAAAAAATTATCTGAAAGTGCTTAAATATGTGTTCACAAACAAGGGCTCTGCGCTGTTTACATTTGTTCAGAGATCTATCGTAGTGAAGTGATGTAGATGGCGAAAATAGCTGCTGTTATTTCAGTTGACCTCTTGTTGTGTTTGCAAACAAACATTCTTAGTATGCACATGCATCATCTCAGCTGCTCCACAATCGATGGAGAATCAATAGCAGCCCAACCTGAGCATCTTGCAAAACACTTTCCGAGAGAGAACTCCGCCTTTCTGACTTACTTATTTTTTGATTCAGTTGGGGCTCCCTACAGTCGAAGAAATGCCATTCCTATGTAATTAGGTGTGTGGGAACCTTTCACCAAAACAGTAGGCAGGAAATCCATTTTAGCATTCATTTTTGTGGATTTAATAAATATACAGAACTGACCTTTGCGGCATTTTCTCTCAGAAATGAGATACAACCAACTGTGCGACTGTGCGAGTTGACTGTAAGAACAAGTGTATTACACTATAATGTTCTGATGTTTTAAGATTTCACCTTTATAAATATATTTTCTGCGAATAAAAAGCAATTGCCCTCAGTACATATCTCATATATTGGAACATAAAGCGACCTCTGACAAAAAATATATATACACAATATTTTCTCCACTAGAGAAGTAAAAAAAACATGAAATGAGCTTCTTTAGTTGACGGCGAAATGGTTGCCTTGGAAATCATTCCATGGCTGTGCTGACAATACTGGAAAGTAGCCTTGGAGTATTGATGCGGTCATAGCTACAGTTTACAGTGCTCGAGTTTGAAACTGCCTTTACCTGAAATGTGCTTTTGTGTCTTAGAAAGAAACGATGATTAATTCAAACCTGTGAGTCACTGATAACTCATCCACCCAACAGCCTCACACCAACATCACTGTCTTCCCTCCATCCACAGGGTGCATGTTTTAGCATTAAATAAAATCATACAGGTCAGGTTTTGTCTTGCGGTGATGAGTTATAGTATGTCCTGGGGTGCGTTTACCAAAAGCGTAGTTGCTATCTTAGATAGCGACTTACATAGTTCGCCCATTCACAGTCAATGGGTCCAAATATGTAACTTAGCATCTGTGATTTCGGGCAAGCACCCCTGGTTAATAACTTTTTTCTTACCTTACATTACATACCTTAAATTTTATTAAATATGATATGTTAACAGAAGTTACAGGAGCTCGTAATACTTACATTAAGCTTTCTGTTATATTGCATGGCTTACATGATCACAGGGTTGGCTTGATGGCTTCTTTTCATCTTCCATTTTAAAGTGTAATCAACCTTGCTGCCTAATTTTTCAGTCAAGGCTGACTCTGCATGACTTGTTTTGTGCAGCAATGAACTAAAGCTTGTGTGTATTTGAAAACATGTTGTTGACTGGGAAAGTTGAAAAGGACTGAATCATATTGATGCCCTTTAAACTTTTGAATAAATTATGCCATACAAAACATGCTACAGCTATGAATTCATCTTAAGTTACCTCCATTTGAACTCTTTATTGTATTCTGTAAGCTCTTACAAACGTTTGGTGCATTGCAAACAGGAGGATGTTGGAATTGGTGAAGAGTATCACACCTGAATGCACATGAGACATAGGAGGAAGGTAAAGCGACCGTCCTCTTGGGGTTAGCCTTAGGGGCAATGGAAGAATATCTGAGTATTGCTTTCTCTGTGGGCTTTTGCATGGGTTCATAAAGACGTAATCCTCCCTCGCTTGTAATACCCCGTGAATCGTTTAACCCTGTGGGGTCCATAGATGGAACTTCATAAGAGCATGTCAAAAAGGACTGTCTTTGAAACAGCTTTACTCAGTCCAGTCTCCAACCCCCCCCACCCCCCCCCCCGTTCCCCACTCCAATCCCCCCCCCCCCCCCTTTGTCTCCAGTGAATTCAATTTCAACGTCTCAGCGCGGCAGCTTAAAGACAGACAATCTTATCAGCGGTTTCACAAATGGTAAAAGGGGTGATTGAATCACCCTGAAGTATTTCAAATTGTAAAAAAAAAATCCTTTCGCTAATCTTAATTGGGCTCGATAGTTGGTCTCCGTCTCACGGCGAGTTGTTCCGAGGGTGGGGTGAGGAGCAGATTATTGTTCCTGGCTCTGGCAGCCAGATCGTGGCGGGATTTGTCAGGTTGACAGGGGATTGGTGGTTTGGTTGTCTGTGGAGATGATTGAGCTTTTGCTTCGACTTATAATAATTAATATTGAATTTTTCTTAAAAAGTGACCCTCAAACCTTCAGGAAAAAAACTTATGTGTACACACTCGTGCATACACACGCGCGCACGCACACGCACACACGCACACGTTGGGTTTTCATGTTTTGTGGGGACATTCGATAGACTTACATTAATTCCCTAACCCCTCTCCCTGACCTTAACCCTCAACAGTACATACGTAACCCCAACCTTAACCTTAACCCTAACCTTAACCTTTAACCCTAAAATAGCTCAATTTCCTCATATGAACTTGAAAATGTCCCCATAGGGTTAAAGAAATCCAGAATTCCATGTATTATGGGGACATTTTGTCCCCACAAGGGTAGGTAAACACAAACACATCCCCTCATATACACACAAACACATTTAATATCATAATATCAGGCTCGAACAAGGGCATGTATAGTAGTTCTGTTGTGTATCAATTTTGGTAAATTAAAAGAAGATAAAGTATTGGTAGAGCCTGATGTTTTTAGTTGGCCTGATAGGCTGATACCTCTCCTAAGCCCCACACTGAGGGTCTCACCCTTTTTCATTTCTCTCCATCTGTTAGAGCGTTGTTTGATTTGTCTTCGTTCCAAGAGCAGGCTTACGTATTGCTGGCTGGAGTTTACATGGACTCTCTTTGTGCTCTGTTCACCAGACGTACATGGAGGACCACTTGAAAAACAAGAACCGGCTAGAGAAAGAGTGGGAGGCCCTGTGCAGCTACCAGGCTGAGCCCGACGGCTGCGCTGTGGGGCTCAAGGACCAGAATGCCAAGAAGAACCGCTGTGAGGCCGTGATTGCATGTAAGTGCTACCTTACCTCCTCTGAATGTTGCCTGAAGCAGATTCAATTTGCCTTTCATTTTTATATTTTTTTATTTTGCTGTGCCGTTCCTCTTATTGTGAAACTGCTTATTTTGATCAACCATAGCAATATCTCATGTATTTATTTCTAGACTTCAGGTGTGGTGTAAGATGATATATTTTGTAAAAAGGATGGAAAGTCTGGTTGCATTGCTGCTGGTGAAAATAATTTCATACTGGGGAAAAACTGTAAAAATCCAGTTATTTTAACAGGATGACTGTTAAATAATGATATGCTACAATTGCTATGTGAGACTAGGGTGGCATTTTAAAAAAAAAAAGTGAAATCCCAAGAAATTTTTACAGTCATTTTACTCAAAAACAGTTCATTTACTGTGCGCTGCTGCTGTATTTATGGAGGTTTCAGTTAGAGCTGGACTCCCTGTTCCCATGTTAACTTTGCCCATACAGTTCCTCTGTTACTGAGAGAGACATTCGAAGAATTTTGCTGAATAGCTGAGGAAATCACTGCAAACAAATACAAGCAGATAGTTTTCCTGGACAGGACAGCTTTATTTTCGAGCATGTCTTGGAGGAGCAAATTATGCAGCAGTCATACCTGGTCAAGGTCCCCCATGATCTATCATTAATCTCGTATGAGAGGGTGTGCTAATTGTAGCCCCCAGACAGTCGGGCGACAACTATGGATTCATGCATGTCGTCTCCGCCGCTGCCGCCTCGTCCATATCCACAGACACTTCCTTGTAGACGCTGTACAGGCTGTAATTTTTGACCCAGTACTTTCATATTTGGCACAAAAATGTGTTAAAGACAAGTTATGACACCTATCGATTATGGTTGCTGTGGCAGCAGTATTGACCCAATAATGCGCAAAAAAAGGGAAGAACAGGCTTTCGGAGGCTACACCCATGCGTTTGCGAAGATTGGACTGTCTAGTTGAAGCTGTATGTCCTTTAAAACCTTCCATTGGATTAAGAAAATGTGTGTCTTGAATATGGGTTCATCGGAGATGCAGAATCTAGGTAGAAGAATGTGGGACTGGACAGGGAGGGGTTAGGAATGTGGTATAAAAGCAGAGGGGAGTTGGGACAGGAAAGAGAGGGGTTACGGATGCGCAGTATGGGCAGAGGAGTGTTCCGACTTGAGGGGGAGGCATTAGGGATGTGGAAGGCTGAAGCCTGTTAGGACTGTAAAGAGGGGGTTCAGGAATATGGACAGAGGTTTTGGGACTGGAGCGAGAGAGAGGGGCAAGGGGTGTGGAATCTGGGTAGAGGGGTGCGGCACTGGAGAGAGAGAGGGGTTGGGGATAAGGAATATGAGCAGACAAGTGATAGGACTGGAGAAAAATGGGAATAGGGATGTGGATGATAGGCAGAAAGGGTGTCAGGACTGGAGAGAGAGGGGTTAGGGATGTGGATGATGGGCAAAGGTGTGTTGAGACTGGAGAGAGGGGGGTTTAGGGATGCAAAATGAGGGTTGAGGGTGTTGGGACGGGAGGAAAAAGGTTTAGGTGCATGGAATAAGGGCAGAGACTGTGTTGGGACTGGAGAGGGGTGTAAGGGATGTTGAGTATAGGCTAGAAGGCATTTGGATTGGAGGCTAAGGGGTTAAGGATGCGGAATATCGGCAGTGACGTGTTGGGACTGGAGAAAGAGGGGTTAAGGGTAAGGGATATGGGGAGTGGGGTGTTAGGAGTGGAGAGAAAGGGGTTAGGGATGAAGTATAGGGGCCGATGGGTTTAGTGATAGGAAGGAAAGGGGTTAGGGGTATAGAATAAGGGCACATGGTGTTTTGGTATTGGAGAGTTGGTGGGTAAGCGAGGTAGGGTATGGGCAGAAGGGTGTTGAGACTGGAGGCTGAGGGGTTAGGGATGTTGAGTATAGGCTGAGGGGTGTGTCGCCCTGATCTATTGGGAGCCCCTCCCACATTGATCATTGGAATGACTATTGGGAGACTAAGCCAACCATTTAATTTTCTAACTGTCCATTTTAAATTGTCCCTGAAAACTTGCATTTAGCAATTCCTCTTTCTTTTTCTCTTCATTACTCTATTTAATCCTGTGTAAACCATGCGTAAGTGGTGATGTGAAGATCATGTTTTAGGTGAACGTTTTCAGTTGGTGTGGCTGAGTCATTGTTCTCTCTCCTATGCCTCTTCCTCTAGTCATCTCTCAGCCTCAATCTTTATGGCTGCATCGTGAAATCATGCTTCTCAGAAACCTGCTAACAAAGCAATTTGCAATTGAGAAACTAAACAATTATGTGAAAAACCCCATTCATTGAACATTGAATCTCCCAGCTAATAAATATTTGTATTAATTTGAAGTGGAGTTTTATTGCTGCAAGTTGAGAACTTTTTCAGCGGTCAATGTTTTTGGTTGCATCATTCATTTCTGTCATATTATCATTTTTGTTTTGCCTCCATGCTGACAACAGCTGTAGCCAGAGACATTGTGTTTTTGAGTTGTTTGTCCTTTTGTCAGTCTGTTCCATTCTTATGATAACAATATCTCAAGATCCCATTGAGGGATTTTCTTCAAATTTGGCGTAAACATCCACTCGGAGTCAAGGATGAACTGATTAGATTTGGTGGTCAAAGGTCAAGTTTTCTTTGTCCTCAGCTTTGTCCCATTTTTGTGAGCATGATATCTGTAGAACACCGGCTGGCCTCTTGGACAATCGAGGATTAACTGATTTGAACTGTGTGGTCCAAGGTCAAGGTCACTCTGACCTCACAAAACACGTTATTGTCTATAAATCAATAATTCATTGCATAATTATGACAAAATTTCACACACGTCCCTCAAGATAAAATATTGATGACATTTTATAACCAAAAGATCAAAGTATAACTCCACTGTGACATCATAATGCTCAGCAAAAACATTTTTCGGGCCATTATCCATTTGGACCCCAAAGTACAGCCCAATTTCCAAAAATGTTGGAATGCTGCGTAAAATGTCATTTGAACTTCATATTTATTTGAAAATAGTTCTAAGACAATATATCAAATGTTGAAATTGATAGTTTATGTTTTTTGGAAAATATGTGCTCATTTGGAATTCGATGCCAGCAACTCGTTTCAAAAAAGTTGGCACAGGGGCATGTTTACCTCTGTGTTGCATCATATGTTCTTCAATCAACACTCTCCTAGCGTTTGGGAACTAAGGAGATCAACTGCCGTAGTTTTGACAGTAAAATGATTTCCCATTCTTGCTTTATGTTGGATTTTAGCTGCTTAATACATTGTAGCCACCTTTGTCATATTTTTTGTTTCATAATGCGCCAAATATTAGCTTGGTGATGCTGAAATGAACAAGGCCTTAAAAAAAGGCATCTGGGAAAATGTTGCACCAAAACCTTTTTGCATCGTTCACCATAAATGTTGTCTTCACAGATGCACACGTTGCCCATGCTATGTGTACGAATGCACCCCCATAATATTATGGATGCTGGCTTTTGAATTGCTGATGGCAAGCTGGATGGACCTTCTCTTCTTTAGCCCAGAGAACAGGGCATCCCTGATTTCCAAAAATAATTTCAGATTTTGATTAGTCAAACCTCTGGGCAGTTTTCCATTTCCCCTCAGTACATTATAAATGTTTTTTGGCCCAGAGAAGAAGGCAGTATTTCTGGATCTTTTTTATATATGGCTAAATCTCTGCATGGCAGAGTTTTAACTTGCATTTGTGGACGCAGCGACAATCTGTGTTTAATTAAATGGTTTACGGAAGTGTTCCTGAGTCCATGCAGTGATTTCCACTGCAGAATCCTGTCTGTTTTTAAAGGAGGGCCACCTGAAAATCACAGCCATTAAAGGTTAGATTTTGGCCTTATTTCATGCGTACAGAGATTTTTTCTGGATTCTCGGAATCTTTTAATGATATAATGTACCATTGAGGGTAAAATCTCCAAACTGTTTGCAGCATGAAGTTGAAAACGTTATTCTTAAATTGAAATATTTCCCCATTTTTCATAGAGTGGTTAAGCCCTCACCATATTTGCTTATGAAAGACTTTTTATACCCAATCATGTTACTGACCTGTTATTAAATAATCTAATGAGCTGTGAGCTTTCTGCCAGTTGTCTTTTTTTTTTAACCATCATTGAACGTTTCCAGTCTTTTATTGTCCCTCCCAACTTTTTTTAAGCATGTCGCTGTCATGAAATTAAAAACTAGCAGATATGTTTCAAAAAACAATAAAATTTATCATTTCCGAAATTTGATGTGTTGTCTTTGTCCTATTTTCAATTGAATAAAAGATTTAAATGAGCTGCTAAACATTGCGTTCTGAACGCGATATCTCAAAAGTGGTTTGACCAATTCCATTCATATTTGGCTTCAATTTGTATTACTGCGATACGCCGACCCCAGTCGATTTCCGTGACCTGGTGGGGGGCATGACCACGTTTAGTGGCAACACTTTTTATTCACATTTTGCACTGCATACCCACTTTCCTGGAAATGGGGTTGTACTTGTATGAGTCCTCCTCACTTCCTCTCCCTGGGAATCTGGACAAGGGGCCTCCTTTTCCTCTGGTAGTCCAGCACAATTATCTTTGCTGATATTGAGCTTCAGGGGCTTGTCATTGCACCTTTTGATGAAGCTCTCTATCATTGTCATGTTTGTCTGAACAAAGGAAATAAATTAAGATCACAGATGAGCCGTAAGTGCATATTCAATTGGAAGAAGTTTGCAGGTAGTCAAGCTCCCAATGATGAAGATAATCAGGAGATGGTCCAAAGTCAGGTGGCAGCTGGCAGGAACATGGGCTAGCCATTGTAGAAGAGATGAGCACAAGGTCAGTAACTGGGATGGCAAGCCGATAAAATCAGGGCACGGACTGGTATGAGGAAGGTGCAGGAAGAACCAGCACTCGCCTGGACCGCAGGCATTGGGGAGGATATCCCAGATATAATAAATAGATACTTGCTTCATTTATCTATTCACCGAAGACGGAGGAGAACAATCCAGCAAAGGGGTGAGGGCGACCAGGAACTTAAATGCAAAAAACGACAATTGTGAAGGAATGTGCAAGCATGAGGAAGGACACATGGAGAGGGAAGAAGAGTGCCTCAGTAATTAAACAATGAAAACCAGCTTGGGAAACGAAGCCAAAACTGAGTCAAGTGTACCGTCTTCATTGGCCGTAGCTCTTTCCTACTCGTTTGGCAGGAGCAGTTTCTATTACGTCATTTAGGGGCGTTGACAGCGAATCTGTATGGATCCATGCAGTTTTTGACTGTATCAATATTTATTTATTTTATAGCTTCTCCTGACTGTACCTACTCTGATCAGAACAGAATATATTGGCTTGGACTGCACGACCAACGGTCAGCCATATACTAGGTATTGATATAGACTTGTGTTCTCTGTATTTCAGATGACCACTGCAGGACAGCCTTGAAGACAGAAAACAACCCCGGAAATTCAGATTACATCAACGCCAGCCCAATTGTGAGTGCATGTCAACTTGGAATTTTATTTTGTGAATATATTTTTCTGACAGAAGTATGACACAAATATTGATCTCATAGTGTACTGGTATTACAATTACTTGACTGGAGATGAAAAATGAGAGCAGGACTCCTCAAGTGGTTCTTCATTTTACATTATTTTTGCTTTGACTCTCCTGTTTCACTCAACAGACTTTTTTTAAGTAGACTAGTTTTTAGTGGTGTTATTTTAAAATTTGTCCAAATGTGCATTCAATTTGGAGCTATTATGACAGATTTTTAGTCACTTGTATTGAAACTGAGTGGAATAGAAGTACATATTTAATACATTTTTGTCTATAGCTCAGTACAGTATATCTTTCTGAAATGAAAGAAAATGGAGAGAAAAAAATTGTCAACAATGGATCAAGATTTTGAATGCATCTCACAGAAAAGTGCTGGAGCTTTTTAAATGTGGCAAAATAAAAGCAGCATATGATTTCCCCAGAGGCGGTGACAGAAAGAGATTCCATTAAAAGAACAGAAAACTATGCATTTCAAATACAGGAGTCCTGAGTGAGAGGCCACACTTCCATACCCCGCTGCACTACAAGCCCCCTCTTTTAACAGCAAAGGCTGAAAATGGTGGAAATAACAAATTGAATTGCGCTGGCATCCATCTACTGAGCCTAAACAATGGGAGTTCTCAGAATAGATCCACACTATTTTCGCTGTGATTTGTGGGAAGCGAAGCTCTCTGTGAGCAGTCTCATGGTGTCAGACTGTGATTCCACCTAATGAAGCCTGACTTTGGAAAAGCTCTTTCTGAAATTACCTAATATCAGTGCATTCAGTCTTACAAGGGGACATGCTCACAATATGCATGTCTGTCTGTCACTCAGGAGTTCTTCCTTGCTGCTGTTCGGCTATTACTATTAGATTTTTTTTATGTTATGCTGTATTTCCCTCCCTTTTCAGACTCTTACATCATAAAATGTGAGTTCTTGAGTCTTTTGTTTTAAGAATGCACTTGCTATGGTGGAAATGACAAGTCAAGCAAGCCTTTCCACTCGCCCTGCTTGTGAATGAGAGGCCAGTAATTACAGCACTAGGAGACTCTGAATGTGCACTGTTCACTTGTAATAATTACACCTGTCAATGACTTTGTCCTTATTAAGAGTCGAGGAAATGGTTTGCAAGTAAACACGCTTAATTTTTTGGCAATCTTGGCATGCAGTGAAAGCTTACTGGGCTGAGGTACTGACTCACTCATATCTATAGCTCAGCTCTATCATAGTTTTACAAGCCACAGCCAAGCTCACATGATAAATGTCATCATTAATTGAAATATTCATTCTTCAGAAATCTTACCCTTGGCCAGTTTGGTCTTTGGCATACAGTTCATGAAGGGTTGGTCATTGAGGCTTATCATTTGCTTGGGCTGGGATTGGGGAGTTATGGATTGGACTAGCAGCACGGAAGTCGATAGAAACATTCACACCATATGGGTGGAATGTTCCAGTTCTACAGTTACAGATGCTTGATCTGATGTCATCTCTCCTGGTGCCATTTGGGCCAATTTGAAATCAATAATGGGGAGTCCTCCTGTGTGCTTCATTAGTTATTCATCTGAACTGTCAATGGTGTTTTGCTATAGAAATGCTTTGCAGTAGCTTTTAATTCGTCTGCAACATTGTACGGTAGCTTCACATCTAAAATATCTGCCTCCACAGCTTGTCGCTAGCATTGATATCATTGTAGCTTTCAAAAAGAAATCCAGTCAAAAATGGAAGTAGCACTTTCATGTACACTCCCGCCCTAATGGTCTTTGTTCATTACCTTCTCTAGCAGACCCTCATTTTATATATTTGAATTAATCAAATTGTCTTATTATTTGATATAAATCGCATTTTTAAGCTACCAGTTCCTTGGCATCTTAATTGTTTAACCATAATGAAATGTTAAAAATGAATAAATAAAAGTGTTATTTCAAATATACTTGAACCGACTTGATTGAATTTACTGCTGAGAGGCGAGAAAGGACTAGTTATATTGCTGTAATGCAAAATTATGAACAGATGAAGTATATGCATTTAGTGCTTCTGTCAGTATCTGGGCATGATGAGTGTGAATCTTGTGAAAATAACCCAGCTGTGCCCATGGACTGTGTCTCCTCTCTTCTTTAACTGAATGAGATGTGAGATTCTACTTTTTAGAGAAGGTGTGCAACTTCTGCTACTTGCCAGTATCAAAAGCAAGTGTATGTATTTTCCAGTTCTAATGGGGGGAGTAAATTATTACTTTTCTGAGGGTAGTGTGGGTGGCTCTTATGGTCTGTTATGTGTTTTCTGAGTTACCTGGTCATATTTATTATTCACCTTCACATTTATTCATTTTTAGCTCCCCTGACGATGAAGTTAGATGAGCTTATGTCATGGCCTGTTTGTCTGTCGTTCGTCGTCGTTCGTTGTCGTTGTCGTTCGTCGTCCGTAAACATCTTCTCCTCCAAAACCACTGGGCCTATGAAGCTGAAACTGAAGCTGACAGGTACCTTCCTACCCACGAGGACACCAAAATTTGTTCAAATCGTTCCGATCCGATTTAAAACATGGCCGCCATGGCGGCCATATTGAAAATCACATAATTGGCCATCTGAAAGCTATTTATCCACATATTCAGCTGAAATTTGCTATGTAGTCAGTAAGTGGCAAGATACATCACATATCATACGGCTTTTCCCGTATTTCGAATTTTGACCTTGCTTTGACCTTCAACTTTATACAACCCCTGTGAGTTACATTGAAATCTTTCAAAATCATCTTCTCCAAAACTACTTGGCCACTGAAGGTGAAATTTGACAGGTACCTTCCTGCCTATGAGGACAGTAACTTTTGTTTAAGGCGTTTCGCCCCGATTTCAAACATTGATTGACAATCACATAATTGCCCATCTGAAAGCTATTTATGCACATATTCAACTGAAATTTGCTATGTAGTCAGTACTTGGCAAGATACATCACATATCCTACGACATTTCCTGTATTTCGAATTTTGACCTTGCTGTGGCCTTCAACTTTATACAACCCCTGTGAGTTACATTGAAATCTTTAAATATCATCTTCTTCGAAACTGCTTGGCTAATGATGGTGAAAATTGACAGGTACCTTCTTGCCTATGAGGACACTAAGTTTTGTTCAAGGCGTTTCGCTCCGATTTCAAACATGGCCGCCATGGCGGCCATATTGAAAATCACATAATTGGCCATCTGAAAGTTATTTATGCACATATTTTGCTGAAAATTTGCTATGTAGTCAGTACGTGGCAAGATACATCACATATCATACGTCTTTTTCCGTATTTCGAATTTTGACCTTGCTTTCACCTTCAACTTTATACAACCCCTGTGAGTTACTTTGAAATCTTTCTAAATCATCTTCTCCAAAACCACTTGCCAATGAAGGTGAGACTTGACAGGTACCTTCCTGCCTATGAGGACACTAAGTTTTGCTCAAGGCGTTCCCATCCGATTTCAAACATGGCCACATTGAAAATCACATAATTGGCCATCTGAAAGCTATTTATGCTCATATTCAGCTGAAATTTGCTATGTAGTCAATACGTGGCAAGATACATCACATATCATACGGCATTTCCCGTATTTCGAATTTTGACCTTGCTTTGACTTTCAACTTTATACAACCCCTGTGAGTTACATTGAAACCTTTCTGCCTACTAAGTTTTGCTCAAGTCGTTTCGCTCCGTTTTCAAACATGGCCACCACGGCGGCCATATTGAAAATCACATAATTGGCCATCTGAATACTATTATTGCACATATTCAGCTGAAATTTGCTATGTAGGTAGTAAGTAGCAAGATACATCACACATAATACGAGTTTTTCTGTATTTTGAATTTTGACCTTGCTTTGACCTTCAACTTTGTACGACCCCTCTAAGTTACACTGAAACCTTTAAAACTCTTCTTCTCTAAAACTACTTTACCAATAAAGCAGAAACTTGTCAAGTATCTTTCCACCCATTAGGACACTAAATTTGTTCAAGGCGTTTCCCTTGAGTGGTCAGGTGAGCTACAGGGCCTGTGGCACTATTTTTTATGTTGCACTGATTACTGCTCTCATGCTGATATGTTTGTACTTGTATAAAATGGAAGAGACAGATGGTGTCTTGTACAAGGGTTTGTTTTTCTTATGGCAGATTGCCAATTGCCCATTCCTGATTTTAAGAAACAGAATGCCCACTGTACTTTGCCTTGTGCAAGCTCTTGTATCCATGTTGTGATGTCACAAAGTGGTTCCTGTACATTAGTCCATTCATTGTGGAGCTCAGCGTTTATGTTTGTTCTGTAAAAGTCTTTGAAAAGCGCTGCCATCTGAGGAATGCTGAAGAATGCTGCAGTGCCAGTGAGTCTTCCTTCAGGACTGCTGTGTTTCATGGAGCCACACTATATCATGAGGTTTCCTAAATAAGATTGTAGGCAGCTTGTTTTGTACTGAATTGGTTCAGCTATCTGGTATTATTTCAATTACAATGCATTTTATTGTGATTGTCCTAATTTGAATACTGGCCCTTGCACAATTGTCTTATGGTTTTTGTGGTAAATCAGAGTTCATGTTTGACCACAATTATTGCATCTGTGAAAGAGAGTAGATTAAGGGTAAATTTTGGACGCACAGATAGCCATCTGTCTATTAATTGTTCTGACACAGATTAATCCATTACACAATTATGGTTTCCATATAATGGTTCTCATTTTTGCAAAAGAGGTGTGAATTTCTCTAACTTACTGTCTGGCTCTTGAAAATTCATTTTCAATGCATCATTGCAGTCATATTCAAGGCAATAACAGACAGACAGCGCACTGACTCCTGCATTAGCCACACTAATGAGATGCTATTGGCCTCACTGTGTTGATCCAAGGTGAAAGCTCTCCAAATAACCTGACTGAGCTGCATTTTTTTTCAGCCAACTGTAGTTTTCTGGTAAGCAATGCATTTAATATGCACACACAACATTGAGTTTAATGCTTGGGTTCCCCTCATTTAACTGCCACAATGCCTTCTTGCGTGTAAGATTGATGGTCACACTGTGTTGCTCTCCAAATTATAACTTAGCTACAGAAATAACATTCACCTCATTCTAATAACCCATGCTTCCTGTTCAAAATTAATAGCGTTTTCCTACTTAGAATGTGTTCTTTCCAAGGAGTTTAGAAATGCAGCTTTATTTTTATTTTGTTTTTCTTTCTTTTTTCATTTTAACCATTTGTTCCTTCATATTGTGTAATGGCTGTTTACTCCTGCAGGATTTTGTTTGTATCAGGATCTGTTTTTGAATATTTCATTTGGATACTCTTTCCAAAAGGCCTGTGTGCTTTCCAGAATGTGACATACAATTATTTTTCGAATCAATGAGTAGTATGGTTAAATGGTATCAAAGCATCATGAATCATGTTGCATTCCCAAGTAAAGGTGAGTCTTAAGGTTGAAAAATGACCAGACTCTGATTTTTCCCGTATGCCAGTAGCAACGTGAGAAAAGTCATTGTGTTTGGCTTCTCTCTCTGATTTGATTGCCGAGGCTATTTTATTCGCCAGATTTTCTTTAATTTATGAATTTGAAAGAGCGGTGATGATTTGAATAGAGAGGGGGCCGAATGCTCCTGCTCTGAAAGTCTGGTCTGATTATCTCCGGCCTCATTGGAGTAGGGTCTGGCCTCACAGCCGTTTCCTGGTCTTGACAGCTCGCAGTCATGCATTCTCAAATCCACCAGAGATCCGTGGCTGATTGAATACATTTCACCCAGAAGACAAAAAGAAATCTTTTAAGTGGGAGTTATAATGGCTAATCCCATTAAACCTTTGTGTATGCATGGACTCACTGCGTTCTGCGGCCTGTTATGAGTGTTGTCTTTCTTTACAAAGAAATATATCCAATATTAGCAACGCGAATGAAGGAAGTGCTTGTGTGCGCTGTGCTGATAGACATGTATTTTCAATTTAATGTTCATCATTCAGCCTATGCATGAATTGTACACTATTTTCAGTCGGGGAATCTGTTTCACACAATATAATGAAGCGATTGGCTTCAAATCCATTGACCTGGGCACTGTTAACACCACAAAACCCCCACTCTGTTATAGACTTAGCGGAGATGATTGCTTTGGCTGAAGGTCTTCCAACTGTCAGATATATTTAAATTCTGCCTGCTATCGAATCCAGTAAATCTTCATCAGTGTACACATTCATAAGGTCTTTCTGTGTCCCCTACTTTCCACAGATGGACCATGATCCTCGCAATCCAGCCTACATCGCCACCTAGGGTCCGCTGCCTTCCACTGTTGCAGACTTTTGGCAGGTATGGTGAGCTGCCTGTCTTCAGATGTGCCCGTTACACTCTTGCTATTTGTGTTTGCCAGCTCACTGCTGAGGAAGTGTGCCCAATAGCCTCAGCCTGGAACGGCCAAAGTTGGCCTGGAAGAAGCATGAGGTACAAGGAGAGATCAGAGCAAAGATCTTGAGCTGCAGAAATCTTTTTTTGAGCTGGAAGCCTTGCCTTGTACAGGAGCTTTATGGAGTAAATGGGATTAAATAACTTTTGATCTTACTTTCCTGTTGAGATATGGGGACTCTGTTGGGACTGTTTTTTCAGAAATAGAGATATGGTCCAGTTTGCCTGTTTCTGCCACACTTTCCCCTCAGGCTGGTATTGTGGACAGATGTTGTCCAGGCTCAGGACAATAAAATCAGATTAAATTTTAACTACCTAAATGGTACCTCATGGTCTCCCCGTTTTACAAAACACAATGACCATTTGTCTTTTTCATGAAGTTTCAGGAGTAAATGTTGTTATGTAAACCAGCCAACCTCAGGTTTTTTATTGACGTTGTAATGAAGAATTCCACTCATGGTCTCAGTATTCAGTTTAGCTTGTTTAACTTCATATGGAGGAGCACTAAAATTTCTCATTTTGTTTTTGCAGATGAAACTATTCTCAACGCTGGTCACTGAATGGAACAATAGATTTCAAAAGTTGCATAAGATGAAATGTAAATTATTGTTAGTATCTGTCAATGATGCCTAATGGCTGGTAAATGCGGCTATAATAGTCACGTCGTGAAGTAATTAAGGGGATTGTTGCTTTCGACCTATGGTAGGTACTGATGAATGTTACCCGTTATGAAGGAGACGTGCACGTGGATTGACAGATGGAGAGGTCAGCTGTTCATCTAGGCGCATTTAGTTATGTGGTATTCCGATCCACTTCACGGCAATTTTGTGGAAACACCGTGGTAATTCCTTAAAAGCCAGTGAAATAATCTGAATATGACATATTTCAGGTTGAATGAAAAAAAGAACACAAAGACATCTCCCAGGGAGAAACCAGAGGTCATAATCTGGCAGTGTTAACCAAATTCACGGTCATCATTGGGATTTTTTGTGTTCAATGCATGGCACAAATTTTGCTTTATTGTTAGAAAAGTATATAGTGCAATTAATTTGAAATCTTTAAAATTGGTTGCACTCTTTCTTGTCATTTCTGATAATTCTAAAAATAATCACTAGTCTGTGAGTGTGTTTTGTTGTTATTAAATAAAAAACGTAGCTAATAATTAGAAGTAGCTCATTAAATTTTAGTGTTATTGCCCTGGTTTCGGAAAAAAAACATGCTTTTACCATGCATATATATATTTTTCATTATCTCAGTCTTTAAAATAAGGTTTTATCTTAGTTTTTTCTCTTATTTTTTCTTCTTATTTTTTAATGTTTAATTTTGCCAGTATTCCAAAGTTTCACACTGATCCCTAGAGCATTATACTGTATATGAAAGAACAAATATGTTTTCCAATGAAAGACTGTGAAAGCTCGATTGTGATCATGAAGTGCGATTTAGTATGTAATGCATTTTCACTGGAAATTTGAAGTGATGGATCAGTTTTCTGGGACGAGTCAATGAGCATTAGAAAAGTGACATTCATATAGCATTAGATTGACAGTATTAGTATCAGTGACCTTTACAATAGCAAGATATAAATGTTTATTTTCTCCAACCAAGCTCTTTCCTTGAGATTTTTCTACCTGGTGGTTTTGATTTTCACTTTTGACAACTGTACTGTTAATTTCTTACTGATTAACTGGGAAAATTATGGGGGGGGGGGGGGGGTGGTTGTTTATTTTATAAAAGCTGTTATAACATGCACGGACAGAGATTGCTTGCCTTATGCCTGTGGTAAGCCTGTGTCACCACAAGATTTCAAGTAATATACAATGGACAAAGCCACACTAATCAAACAGGGCTCTCTCCAGTCTTTGAAAAGCTCTTTCTAATCCTCACTGCCTCACTCACAAGTACACCCTTACCCAGACCCCCCCAGACTCTTTTTACTAAGTACATGATTGCTCCTGTTATTCAGGAGCTATTTTGAATCATTTTGCAACCTATTGAACAAGTCAGTCAGCACATTGCACCAAATTATCATCCATATTTGCAGAATATTGTTTTGCTATAGGCAGGAATATGCTGTATTTAGTTGCTTTTTATTAATTTAATTCTGTGTCTTTGAGGTAATTATTGTGATCTTTTATCCCATCCGTTTAAGTAGTAATGCCTCTGCGAGTGGGTTTGAAGTTATTAGTATTAGTTCACAAGGGAAACCGAACTAAAATAATGACTACTCAACACGTTTATTCAAATTTATATATTTTTTGTGACCATTTGAAAAGGAACTAATAAAGCTAGTTAAGGTTGGGTTTTGTCATTACAACAGGCATGGAATCAGATCCTCTGAATACATCTCATTGAAACCAGGAAGTTTTATTTCTGGTCGAGAGTTGAGAATTCTTGGAAGATTTTACTAAAACTCACTAGAAGTGAATGCAGTGCTCCTTACTGAGAACAAAGACCATGGTTCAATCAATACTGGATGCTCCCTCGATTTTTGGCAAAATTACACAATTAAAGTTATAACATTTAGCCTTTCAGTTTTGGGCCATTATATGTTAAAGCATCAAGATAGGCTTTATTTGTTGCTTGTGTTTCATGTTTGAAATTTCAGAGATGCAACAGACCATTCCAGTAACATTTGAGGTAATTTGTAGTTTTTAAGCTATGTTAATATGCTCCTTGAATGGGCTCAATTTTGTGTACTCCAGTGGTAGAAGTATGGGTACAAAATACCTGTATGACATAATCTTCACAATAAAGGTTACCTTGCCCAGCGAAAAAATGTTGGTATTATTTGCCAAGACCTTACTTTGTTATTAGAAATAAAGAACAGCAAAAGAATTGTTCTATTATTTGAAGTACTGATAAAACATTTATTTTGTTGAATAAATTTATGGAGATTAGCATCATCTTGAGCTTTTTTGATCAAATATATGACCAATCTGTTTTGTGGAAGAATGGCAAATTTAAGAAATTATAGTAATTTCAGAATTAATTGAATAAAAATTTTAAAGATAAATAAATAATACAAAAACATTTTAAAAAAAAACTGCGACACTGGTTGTCGTTTCCATGTAGATTAATATTCTTTCATGAAATAATTTGGCACCATGCTGCGACTGTTGTTAAAAATAATGAAAACTTTCATATTTTCCAAAAAGTGAAGGAATAGTGCTGGAGGAATTATTTGGGCCCATATTTATAATAATAGCTGTCTACTGTTTTGTTTTCATTCTGTATTTGGCTCAGAACTTACGGTGGTTATAGGCAGTAAAATCTTTGAATGTTTGTGCAAATGTGTGATTTTTTTTGTTGCCATTGTGTTTTTATTGAAATCATATAATTTTTTTTGTTTATCTTAATTTAATATTTTTACTTTTGTCCTCAATGAGCCATTAAATAAAAAATGGGAAAAAAAAAATATATATATATATATATACGTATATATATATTTATATATATAGAATTGTTCCAAAAGATGATTGAGACATTTTAAGTGCCTTAGTAATGAAGGGAAATTATTCCTCTCTTAGAGGTCTTAGGCACTGCAAGATATGCATTTAGATTTATATAAATGTGCTCATAAATGTGAATATTTAGATGTGGATTCCTAGGCAGTAACTGCCAGGGTACTGTGTGTGGCCCATTACATTTTGACTGGTAAATTTTAAATGCGTATAAATGACATAGAATTTTTTTTTCCATGTTTAATTATTTTTTTTTTAGTTGAAAGTGCATGGAAAATTGTCCAAAAAGCTAACTCAATAAGTATCAACAAAGTATACAGGCTTCTTTTAAATCATGTGCTGCAACATGATTCAAATCTAAATTTGAATTAAGTGTGGTCACTGTTTAGGCTAAGAACTTCTTTTGTTGGCTAAAGTCAAAAATACATGCAGTCATTAAACCATTATACTTAGAGAAATGTCAATTAGATCATTTTCCCCCTAAAAGTTTCAAATTTTATGCACTATTCTTGCGACAGGTCAGGTGTTTCTTCTTTATTTTTGAATCGGGCGCATAATAAGGCTGCATGGTGAGACAGGCCTGGATTGGTACATCCTGGATAGGTTTGTGTGTTTGGAGCTGTGCACCTTGCACAGTAATTAAGAAGTCACACTGAAGTCGTTGGCCCGCCTCTCTTTTGTCCACAGATGGTATGGGAGAGTGGCTGTGTGGTCATTGTTATGCTGACGCCTGTCGCTGAGAATGGAGTCAAGCAGAGCTACCACTACTGGCAGGATGAAGGTTCAAACCTCTACCACATTTACGAGGTATCTATGAGAGATCGCCCGTGGATGTGTCTGTGCATCTCTTATTGTGTTCCTTTTTTTGGCAAGAAATCAGATTATTTTATTTCTGCATCATAAGGAGCCATGTATGTCTTTGTGTGAGCGTGAGCTTGTCTGCTTGTGCGTGTGTGTGTTTTTGTGTGTCAGTCCTGTGCGCACCCCTGTTGGCACCCCTGGTAAACTTGAGTAAAAAAAATTATTAAAAATTAATCTTTCAGTTAATTCGCTCAATCTCACATTGAAATAAATTTTAATTATCCAACCTTTTTTAATAGATATTGTCTGAGAAAAAAAAATGCCACAAGTTACAATTATTTTTAACAAAACCCCATGTGCCATAATTATTTGAAGCCCTGGATTTACTAGTTTGTACAACCTCCTTTTGCCAATAAAAGAGCACTGAGTTTTCACCCATAACATCAGGGGTAGTGAATTCAGAGTACGGAATTTGAGACTTTTCCGATTTACAGAATCTCTCTAGATCCTCCAGGATGACGGGTCCTCTCTTGTACATTCTCAAGATCTTTATCCTGTTGGAAGATCCAGTTTTAGTTTCTTGACTGAGAGCAAGATTTCTATGACAAACCTGTTGATATTCCACGGTGCTGTGGATCTGCAGAAGGTTCTTAGGCCATTGAAGGAAAACAGCACTACAACACCACACAGCCTCCGCTGTATTTACACAACACCACACAGCCTCCACCATACTTTTGCAAAACCACACAGCCTCCTGCAAATTTGCAAAACACCACCGCAGTACTTACACAACACCACACAGCCTCTGCCATATTAACACAACATCACACAGCCTCCGCCATATTTAAACAACACCACACAGCCTCCGCCATATTAACACAACACCACAGAGCCTCCGCCATACTTACACAACACCATACAGCCTCCGCCATATTTACACAGCACCACACAGCCTCCTCAATACCTACACAGCACCACACAGCCTCCGCCATATTAACACAACAATACACAGCCTCCGCCATATTTAAACAACACCACACAGTCTCCGCCATATTAACACAACACCACACAGCCTCCTCAATACCAACACCACACAGCCTCCACCATAGTTACACAACACCACACAGCCTCCGCCATATTTACAAAACACCACACAGCCTTTGCCATACTTACACAGCACCACACAGCCTCCGCCATACTTATAAAACACCACACAGCCTCCGCCATACTTACACAGCACCATACAGCCTCCACTATACTAAGACAACACCACACAGCCTCCGCCATACTTACACAACACCACACAGCCCCCTCCATATTTACCCAGCACCACACAGCCTCCACTCTATTTCCACAGCACCACACAGCCTCCACCATATTTACACAACACCACACAGCCTGTGGCATATTTACACAACACAACACATCCGGCGCCATACTTACACAACATCACACAGCCTTCCCCATACTTACACAGCACCACATAACCTCCACCATACTTACACAGCACCACATAGCCTCCGCCATACTTACACAGCACCACATAGCGTCCGCCATTCTTACACAACACCACACAGCCTCCGCCATATTGACACAACACCACACAGCCTCTGCCATACTTACGCAGCACTACACAGCTTCCGCCATACTTACGCAGCACAACATAGCCCCTGCTATACTTGCACAACACCACACAGCGTCCGCTATACTTAAGCAACACCACACAGCCTCCCCTATACTAACACAGCACCACACAGCCTCCGCCATACTAACCCAACCCCACACAGCCTCCGCTATACTTAAGCAATACCACACAGCCTCTGCTAAACTTACACAACACCACACAGCCTCCGCTCTCCTTACACAGCACCACACAGCCTCCCCCATACATACACAACACCACACAGCCTCAGCCAAATTCACACAACACCACACAGCCTCCGCCATACTTACACAGCACCACAGAGCCTCTGCCACACTTGCACAGCACCACACAGCCTGCGCTATCTTACGCAACACCACACAGCCTCCGCCATACTTACACAGCACCAGAGAGCCTCCGCCACACTTACACAGCACCACACAGCCTCCGCTATCTAACGCAACACCACACAGCCTCCTCCATACTTACACAGCCCCACACAGCCTCCGCCATACTTACGCAACACCACACATATCCAACCTTTTTTAATAGATATTGTCTGAGAAAAAAAAAATGCCACAAGTTACAATTATTTTTAACAAAACCCCATGTGCCATAATTATTTGAAGCCCTGGATACACTAGTTTGTACAACCTCCTTTTGCCAATAAAAGAGCTCTGAGTTTTCACCCATAACATCAGGGGTAGTGAATTCAGAGTACGGAATTTGAGACTTTTCCGATTTACAGAATCTCTCTAGATCCTCCAGGATGACGGGTCCTCTCTTGTACATTCTCAAGATCTTTATCCTGTTGGAAGATCCAGTTTTAGTTTCTTGACTGAGAGCAAGATTTCTATGACAAACCTGTTGATATTCCACGGTGCTGTGGATCTGCAGAAGGTTCTTAGGCCATTGAAGGAAAACAGCACTACAACACCACACAGCCTCCGCTGTATTTACACAACACCACACAGCCTCCACCATACTTTTGCAAAACCACACAGCCTCCTGCAAATTTGCAAAACACCACCGCAGTACTTACACAACACCACACAGCCTCCGCCATATTAACACAACATCACACAGCCTCCGCCATATTTAAACAACACCACACAGCCTCCGCCATATTAACACAACACCACAGAGCCTCCGCCATACTTACACAACTCCATACAGCCTCCGCCATATTTACACAGCACCACACAGCCTCCGCCATATTAACACAACAATACACAGCCTCCGCCATATTTAAACAACACCACACAGTCTCCGCCATATTAACACAACACCCCACAGCCTCCTCAATACCTACACAGCACCACACAGCCTCCACCATAGTTACACAACACCACACAGCCTCCGCCATATTTACACAGCACCACACAGCCTCCTCAATACTTACACAGCACCACACAGCCTCCGCCATATTAACACAACAATACACAGCCTCCGCCATATTTAAACAACACCACACAGTCTCCGCCATATTAACACAACACCACACAGCCTCCTCAATACCTACACAGCACCACACAGCCTCCACCATAGTTACACAACACCACACAGCCTCCGCCATATTTACAAAACACCACACAGCCTTTGCCATACTTACACAGCACCACACAGCCTCCGCCATACTTATAAAACACCACACAGCCTCCGCCATACTTACACAGCACCATACAGCCTCCACTATACTAAGACAACACCACACAGCCTCCGCCATACTTACACAACACCACACAGCCCCCTCCATATTTACACAGCACCACACAGCCTCCACTATATTTACACAGCACCACACAGCCTCCACCATATTTACACAACACCACACAGCCTGTGGCATATTTACACAACACAACACATCCGGCGCCATACTTACACAACATCACACAGCCTTCCCCATACTTACACAGCACCACATAACCTCCGCCATACTTACACAGCACCACATAGCCTCCGCCATACTTACACAGCACCACATAGCGTCCGCCATTCTTACACAACACCACACAGCCTCTGCCATATTGACACAACACCACACAGCCTCTGCCATACTTACGCAGCACTACACAGCTTCCGCCATACTTACGCAGCACAACATAGCCCCTGCTATACTTGCACAACACCACACAGCGTCCGCTATACTTAAGCAACACCACACAGCCTCCCCTATACTAACACAACACCACCCAGCCCCCGCCACACTTCCCCACCACCACACAGCCCGCGCTTTACTTAAGCAACACCACACAGCCTCCGCTATACTTACACAACACCACACAGCCTCCGCTGCCCTTACACAGCACCACACAGCCTCCGCCATACTAACCCAACCCCACACAGCCTCCGCTATACTTAAGCAATACCACACAGCCTCCCCTAAACTTACACAACACCACACAGCCTCCGCTCTCCTTACACAGCACCACACAGCCTCCCCCATACATACACAACACCACACAGCCTCAGCCAAATTCACACAACACCACACAGCCTCCGCCATACTTACACAGCACCACAGAGCCTCCGCCACACTTGCACAGCACCACACAGCCTGCGCTATCTTACGCAACACCACACAGCCTCCGCCATACTTACACAGCACCAGAGAGCCTCCGCCACACTTACACAGCACCACACAGCCTCCGCTATCTAACGCAACACCACACAGCCTCCTCCATACTTACACAGCCCCACACAGCCCCCGCCATCCTTACGCAACACCACACAGCCTTCGCCGTACTCAAACAACATCAAACAATTTCCGCCATACTTGGACAGCACCACACAGCTTCCGCCATACTTACAGAGCACCACACAGCCTCTGCCATACTAACACAGCACCAGACAGCCTCCACCATACTGACAGAGCACCACACAGCCTCCACCATATTTACACAAAACCACACAGCCTCGGCCATACTTACACAACACCACACAGCCTCCATCGTACTCACAAAACACCACTAAGCCTCCGCCATACTTGGACAGCACCACACAGCCTCCGCCATACTTGCACAGCACCACACAGCCTCCACCATACTTACAGAGCACCACACAGCCTCGGCCATACTAATACAGTACCACACAGCCTCCACCATACTTACAGAGCACCACACAGCCTCCGCCATATTTACACAACACCACACAGCCTCCGCTATCTTACTCAACACCGCGCAGCCTCCGCCATACTTATGCAGCACCACACAGCCTCTGACATACTTATGCAGCACCACACAACCTCTGCTATACTTACACAACAGCACACAGCCTCCGCCATACTTACACAGCACCACACAGCCTCCGCCATACTTACGCAACATCTCATAGCCTCTGACGTGCTTACACAGCACCACACAGCCTCAGCCATACTTACACAGCACCACACAGCCTCCGCTATACTCACGCAACACCACGCAGCCTCCACCATACTAATGCAGCACCACATAGCCTCCGCCATACTTACGCAACACCTCACAGCCTCCGCAATACTTACACAACACCTCACAGCCTCCGCCATACTTACACAGCACCACACAGTCTGCGCCATACTTACACAGCACCACACACCCTCTGCCATACTTACACAACACCATACAGCCTCCACCATACTAACACAACATAACACAGCCTCCACCCTGTTTATACAACACCACACAGCCTCCACTATACTTACGCAACACCACACAGCCTCTGCTATACTTACAAAACACCTCATAGCCTCTGCCGTACTTACACAGCACCACATAGTCTGCGCCATACTTACACAGCACCACACAGCCTCCGCCATACTTGCGCAACACCACACAGCCTCCGCCATACTAACACAGCATCACACAGCCTCCACTATAGTTACAAAACACCACACCGCCTCCGCCATATTTACAGACAACACACAGCCTCCGCCATACTTGCGCGACACCACAAAGCCTCCGCCATACTTACACAGCACTACACAGCCTCCACCATATTTACATAACAACACACAGCCTCCACTGTACTCACGCAACACCACACAGCCTCCACCATACTTACCCAGCAACACACAGCCTCCACTATACTTGAACAACACCACACAGCCTCCGCCAGATTTACACACAACACTCAGCCTCCACTATACTTACACAACACGACACAGCCTCGGCCATATTTACACAGCACCACACAGCCTCCGCCATACTTACACAGCAACACACAGCCTCCGCTATAATAACGCAACACCACACAGCCTCCGTCATATTTACACAACACCACACAGCCTCCGCCGTACTCACACAACACCACACAGCCTCCGCCATACTACTACAGCACCACACAGCCTTTGCCATACTTACAGAGCACCACACAGCCTCCGCCATAATTACACAGCACCACACAGCCACAACCATACTTACAAAGCACCACACAGCCTCCGCTACACTTACACAACACCACATAGCCTCCGCCATATTTTCAAATACCACACAGCCTCCGCCATATTTACACAACACCACACAGCCTCCGCCATATTTACAGAGCACCACACAGCCATCGCTTTACTTACACAACACCACACAGCCTCCGCCATATTTACACAAAACCACACAGCCTCGGCCATACTTACACAACACCACACAGCCTCTGCCATATTTACACAGCACCACACAGCCTCCGCTATACTTACGCAACACCACACAGCCTCTGTCATATTTACACAACACCACTCAGCCTCCGCCATATTTACACAGCACCACACAGCCTTTGCTTTACTTACACAGCACTACACCGCCTCCACCATATTTACACTCCACCACACAGCCTCTGCCGTACTTACAGAGCACCACACTGCCTCTGCTTTACTTACCCAACACCACACAGCCTCCGCCATACTTAAACAACACCACACAGCCTCTGCCATATTAACACAGCACCACACAGCCTCAGCTATAATAACGCAACACCACACAGCCTCCGTCATATTTACACAACACCACACAGCCTCCGCTATACTTACACAGCACCACACAGCCTCCACAATATTGGCACTACACCACACAGCCTCCGCCGTACTTACACAGCACCACACAGCCTCCACTATACTTACACAACACAACACAGCCTCCGCCATATTTACACAGCACCACACAGCCTCCGCTTTACTTACACAGCACCACACAGCCTCCACCATACTTACGCAACACCACACAGCCTCCGCCATACTTACACAGCAACACACAGCCTCGAATATACTTAAACAACACCACACAGCCTCCGCCAGATTTACACACAACACTCAGCCTCCACTATACTTACACAACATGACACAGCCTCCGCCATATTTACACAGCACCACACAGCCTCCGCTATACTTACACAGCACCACACAGCCTCCATCATACTTATGCCACACCACACCGCCTCCGCCATGCTTACACAGCAACACACAGCCTCCGCTATAATTACACAACACCTCACAGCCTCCGTCATATTTACACAACACCACACAGCCCCTTGCCGTACTCATACAACACCACACAGCCTCCGCCATACTAACACAGCACCACACAGCCTTCGCCATACTTAAGCAACACCACACAGCCTCTGCCATTCTTACACAGCACCACACAGCCTCCGCCATACTTACACAACACCACACAGCCTCCGCCATATTTACACACAACACACAGCCTTCGCCGTACTTACAAAGCATCACACAGTCTCCGCCATATTTACACAACACCACTCAGCCTCCGCCATACTTACACAACACCACACAGCTTCCGCCATTTTTACACAACACCACACAACCATTGCCATACTTACTCGATGGGATCATGTTCTCTTCAGGATAGCCATCCTTCTATTATATACCAAATCTACCTTGAATTTTTTTTGCCAAAAAGTACATCGTTCATTTCGTCTGATGATAGATCATGGTTCCAGTGGCGACTCATTTCGCAACCTTTTGGCTCTTTTGTTTTTTGTGGTTAAATGACAAGAAAGGCTTCTCTCTGGAATGCCTTCCTTATAATCATTTGACATGGACATGGTATCTGATAATCATTTTGGGAACTTGGTGATGCTACTGTCTTTTGTAGTTTTCCAATAGCGATCCTTTGGATTTTTTTTTTACCATCCTGCTCACTGCGCATGGAGGCAAAATAAACGTGGTCCTCTTCTAGACTAGGCTGCAAGAGTTTTTTTTTTTCTAATTATTTTGCTAACTTTTGAAATATTGCCCTTATAATACAATTGGGTGTTTTTAAGTGAGTAGCTTCTATTTATAGCCATTTTCTCTTTCCTCTGGTTTGAGATGTGTGATCTCTTATCTTTAGTATGTTGATAAATTAATATGAGAATCTGTTTCACCTCAGATTTTGGGCTGAATTCGCGTGTAAACTTTTTTTGCATAATGCTGTTTCTGAAGCCCAGACTAACGGCACAAAATCATGGATACAGAAGCATTAATCACTTCAGTTAGTCATTTCTTTTTGAACTTTTACTGGCCTTTTGTTGTTTTATTTTTGTTTTTTTTTACAAGCGTACAAGCTTTCAACAAAAAACGAACTGTCATGGTGGTAGGAAATATGTAAAGCTGGCAGAATCTGTTTTTTCGTGTAATGAATCCTTGTGAGGTGCTCCCAGTCAGCAGTAGTAAATATCTTAACAACAGTAGTCCAAGAAGGGATAAACTACTAACTGGCAAAGGTATGAAGTGCCCAAGCTTCATTAATGCCCAAGGGCAATTTAGGCTGCCCTATCTTGCCTGAATCCACTGAAGAGCTACTGCGGCCTTAAGTCAGAAATGTTGGTTACATGGTCACAACACATTTGTATCATTCCTTTCTGCATATAGGACTGATTAACCACAGACCATTCAGATTGTCCATGCTAACCCTTGTCTATCTTCAATGGTCATATAAGCACCTGAGCTGGACCTTTGAGCAATCAGTAAATGTTGTCTGGTCCAAGAAGTCACTATTTTCTTTTGCAATATGTTGATGGCTGGGCACGTGTGCCTTTTACCTTGAGAAGACAAGCCGCTATCCGCCATCTTCAGACAGTCTTTAGAAACTGAAGAAATACCAAATGATTGGAAACAGGGCAATATAATACCAATACATAAGAAAGGGGACCGTACCGAGCCAGGGAACTACAGGCCAGTTTAACTTGCATTTCGTGCAAAATATTGGAATCTATCATCAAAGATGAGCTGGACTTATTTCTTGAACGTAACAGTATCTTGAGGGATAGCCAACATGGTTTTCGGAAGGGAAGGTCATGCCTAACAAACCCTCTGGAATTTTTTGAGGAGGCCACCCAGACTTACGACCAGAGCAGGGCTTATGACATCATATACTTGGATTTTCAGAAAGCTTTCGATACAGTACCGCATAAGAGACTAATTTTTAAAATGAGCTCCATTGGAGTTACAGGAGGTTTTCCCAAGTGGATTCAAAACTGGTTACAGGACAGAACACAAAGAGTAGTGGTCAGTGATATCTCATCTGAGCTGGGTATGGTGGGGAGTGGCGTGCCCCAGGGATCGGTGTTGGGACCCCTGCTGTTCCTCATTTACGTTAATGACCTTGATAAGAATATTGAGAGCAGATTGGTTAAATTTGCAGATGATACTAAATTGGGGGGTTTGGCAAATAGTCTAGGGTCCACTAAAGTGATTCAGGACGATTTGGATAGAATCCAGAATTGGGCAGAAATGTGGCAAATGAAATTTAATCTAGCAAACTGTAAAGTTGTACGTTTAGGTAATAAAAACATTAGATGGGATTACTTCATGGGTTTAAAACTGGAATGTGCTGCACAAGAGAAAGATCTGGGAGTGATTGTTAACCAAACCTTCACGGGTTCTAGCCATTGTGCCGTAGCAGTTAAAAAAGCTAATTGGATGCTAGGATACATTGCCAAAAGTATTGAGTACAAATCTAAGGAGGTGATGCTTCTTTTGTACAACATGTTCGTTAGACCACACCTGGAGTATCGTGTACAGTTCTGGGGACCATACTTTAAGAAAGATATAGAGGCTCTAGAGAAAGTTCAAAGAGCCACCAAGCTCATTCCAGGTATAAAAGATGAAAGCTACGAGAAGAGGCTGAAGATCTTTAATCTCTTTAGTCTTAGGAAAAGGAGACTCAGGGGCGTTTTGATTGAGGTCTTTAAATATGTTTAAGGGATTAACAAAAGTGAATCATGTAGGATTCCTTCGACTAAGTGTTGTGAGTAGGACTTGGGGTCACAAATGTAAGTTGACCAAAGGTAAATTTAGCACTGATATTCGAAAATATTTCTTCACCCAAAGAGTAATTTCAATGTGGAATAGCTTACCTGACCATATTGTTGAGACCTTGGGGGTTTTCAAGAGCAGGCTTGACGTAAAGCTAGATACCATTGAGTCATTTAGTATCTGAAGGGATATATTCACAATAGTATAAGGAAACTGGCGAGCTTAGTTGGGCTGTTCTTGCCATTCATGTTATGTTATGTTATGTTAAGAGATGGCAGTGTGGGAATAAGACAAGCCGGTGGAGGGAGTATTATGTCCCACCTGCCTAAATATCGTTGCTGTGGAGGTACACCTCTTCATTCCCGAATAGCAGTGGCCTCCTCCAGCAGTATGATGCCGCCTGCCACACTGCACAGATTGTTCTAAAATGGTTTGAGGAACACGGTTAGGCATTCAAAGTGTTGCCCTGGCCTCCAAATTCCCCAGATCTCAATCTGATCAAGCATCTGTGAGATGTGTTGAAATAGTCAGTCTGGCCCCATATCGTACAGGATGGAAACAATCTGCTGCTTATATCTTTGTGCCAGACACCGCAGGCTGCCTTCAGAAGTCTTATGGAGGCCTTGCCTTAACAGGTCTGAGCTGTAAGTATTTGCCCCCTTCTCAGCTTATACTGATTTTGCAAATATGTCGCAACCAACTGTTTCAGATTTTAATACAGAGAAAGAGAACCTGAGTAAAGTGAAAATACAGTTAATAAATTATTCTTTCCTTTACTACACCTGCAAAATTGAGTTTTTGGGAATATTATGGATTCCCCTCGGAGGCTGCCACTGTAGCAGATCCTTTGTGTTGGCACAATAACTAAAGCAGTGTTTATGTTCATCACCTGAATGACCGTCTGCACCCTCCTTTAGTGCAAATTGTGACATAAACACTAGCCAACTGCCCAGGGAAAGTAAAAGTTGAAGTTGGACAAGTGTTTTGGCGCATGAAAAAAAGAAACTGATTGCCCAAATCGGGCAAACAGCTATTTCTACTATAAGCTAGAGTCTTTTCTCATTCAATCACCTTAAAATACCACAGAAACAAGTGAATGAGTTTCAATGCTATTGTTTCCTGATGAAAGAAACACACTTTATTATTTACATATAGACACCTTCAACCTCGTTCCTGGGGCAGTGCATATACAACTACCTGCGGCACGTGACACTGGCCAGTCCAGTGCATGAGGTGCACAATTGCGCAACTTATGTGTTGATTCGTTCCAATTCCTGCTCACGGTGTATAAAATATTGCTGGGCTGACTTCAGTGAACAGGGAAGTCATCTGCATGCCCCGACAAAATTGCATTATAAGTTAGCCTTTTGTCAAGCATCTTGCGCTTTTTGAATGGTGCAATACCCCCTCGTAATCTTCCAGACACGCAACACTCCGCAAGTGAAACGAATAGTGGAGCGCCAGTCTCGGGTCCCATGGTGAAGAAAACTTATTCAACAATCGTCCTACGAAATAGAAATAATGACTCTGAATTCACGCAACCTGTAGAGAGCTCACAGCCTTAAAAGAAGTTTCGTAGGCACGTGTACATTTGCAAATGTGATTCCCCGGTCCCTTCCCGACAAATTAAGATGACGTATTTTTAATTTGTTGACCCTGCCTTTTGCCATGGTTCACACATATTCATGTCAGCAGGCAGTTCTCAGGCCTTGTTATGCCAACATTTCGTTTTCTGAGAACTGGGTCGGATCATTTTAGGACTTAAATTTAAAATAAATGTTTTGCTTTGGGTCAGGTTTTTTTTGTGCACAATTTTTATTTTGTATCTCCGTGCATTCAGATTTCACAAAGGTATCCTACATGCAATATTATTATACAACTGGATACATATTCCTTCAAACCCCCCCCCCCCCAGGTGATGACCTCTTTCAAGTCGCTACCCACAATGTTTGTATATCCATTATATTGCTACCAAAGAACCCCCATGTAATAAAGCAGTGACTGAATGAACTGCCTCGTTCCAAGCCTTCACTGTTTTACCCTGGGCCCCATGGATCCTGGCCACTGAAAGCTCCATGTAAATAATGTCAAGGTAACTCAGGACCCAGTGGCGCCAAGATAAAGAATAAGGAGGTTCCCTTCTCTGAACCAATAATTTTTTAGCTGCCGGTATGCCAGCTAACCATATTCGTTTCTGTTGCTGGGAGAGGACTATGTCATAGTTGTCATTCAATAATAATATCCTACAAGAGAGAGGAACATTAATCTTCACACAATGGACAATGTTTGAGAAACACATTTCCAAAACATCAAAACTCCTGGACCCAAAATTCCCAAAACATGTGTAAAAAGGTGCCCATATTGTCCCCTGGCAGAAAGTACATAAAGGACTGGAAGATATCTTCATACGGTAGCGCCCAAGACGAGTCAAATATGTCCTGTGAAAAAAATTTTAGTGAACCATCATGTGATTAGGGTTTCTAGAAGCTGAATTAATATTGTGCCAAATGCTCTTCCAAGAAATGTCCACCTCCTTCATATTCAGGTCTCTACTCCAAATCGGTACCATTGCTAAGGGTTTATATGAAGACTGTAAAATAAAAATGTAAATTAATGATGCCAATCCTTTCGATTTATGTTTAATAACAAACAAATTGTGCATTGGGTAGCAAGATAACCTTTCTCCCCAGGGGACACCATAGGCACGCATAGCAGAGCGGAGTCTTAAATATAGAAAAAACGAAGAGCCTGGAAGATCATATTGTAATTGTAGGTCCTGGAACGATCAGAGGCCATTTTCGTTAAAAACATCAGATAAGGTATGAACGCCCTTACTGCTCCATTGTGAGGAGACAAATAAGCGATTATTAATTATTAGATAATCTAAAGGCAGCAACACATTGCAAAAAAGTTGGCACAGGGGCCTTTTAACCACAGTGTTACATTGCCTTTCCTTTCAACGACACTCAGTAAACGTTTGGGAACTGAGGAGACCAATTTTTGAAGCTTTTCAGGTGGAACTTTTTCCCATTCTTGCTGGATGTACAGCTTAAGTTGGTCAACAGTCCGGGATCTCCGTTGTCGTATTTTACTCTTCATAATGAGCCAAACATTTTCAATGGGAGACAGGTCTGGACTACAGGCAGGCCAGTCTAGTACCCGCACTCTTTTACTACGGAGCCATGCTGTTGTAACACGTGCAGAATGTGGCTTAGCGTTGTTTTGCTGAAATAAGCAGGGGCGTCCATGAAAAAGACTTTTCTTGGATGGCAATATATGTTGCTCCAAAACCTTTCAGCATTAATGGTGCCTTCATATATGTGTAAGTTGCCCATGCCTTGGGCACTAATACACCCTCATACCATCACAGATGCTGGCTTTTGAACTTTGCGCCTTTAACAGTCCGGATGGTTCTTTTCCTCTTTGGTCCAGAGGACACGACGTCCACAGTTTCCAAAAATAATTTGAACTGTGGACTCGTCAGACCACAGAACACTTTTCCACTTTGCATCAGTCCATCTTTGATGAGCTTGGGCCCAGCGAAGCTGGCGGCGTTTCTGTGTGCTGTTGATAAATGGCTTTCGCTTTTGATTTTTTTCCATCACCCTTAGCCGATGACCGATTAAGGACTGCCGATTTTCTTGGGCCTATATTTGTGGCCGGTACTGCTTTTGCTCCCTCAATTTACATAAAAAAATGACACAATGGTAACAAATATCGCAGGTCTCAAGTAAGACAAACATTTATTGTAAAGTTTTAACCAGCCATCGATGTGATGGCTGCTCCTCCCCAGTGAGATACCCCCCCCCCCAACACACACTCACACCAGCTGAGCAGACGCTGACTGAAAAACTCTGCTACCGCTGGATTGATAACGGCAGCAAATGTCTCTGAATACGTTTTCACGAAACACTGACACAAATTAGTACCACATATAAAACATTTCTCTCATCATTTAAGTTCCTCTAGTGCAGCTAAAGACCTCTCTGATAGCAGACATGGCTGCGCCACTCCGCTCTGAGGGAGAGAGCACACACACATCAGGGCTGAAGTTAACTTTTTTTCTTGGTAGCGCTGCGCTCCCAAGTTCAAAAAGTTAGGAGCGCGAGCAAAAATTTAGGAGCGCACAAGCCGAAATCAAAGAAGCACCAATATATGTATTTTTTAATGTTTAAAGAAATTACAATATAACACTCTGCATTAACAATACAACGGTCTCCAACAAATGACAATTATTAAAACAATATGAGTCTCTTGTTCATTGATTAACAAAGGTTTCCTCTACATTGGCTTTATGCCATATCTGGAGGCCAGGATTTAAAATTGAGTCTCCTTGCTCTCTGCCCTTCTATCCATCTCCTCACTGCGTGTGAGGCATCAAATATGTCCAGAGGACCTTCCACACTGATCCCAATCAAATCTTAAATTGCGTTAGGGTTAATTGCATATCTGAAGTCCTTTTTATTCCCTCAATATTGCAATATGAAACAGTCCACAGCGGTAACTTTGCTATTTGTTGGCTTATTATAACATAAGCAGACTTTATAATGAGTTGGATATGTTTGTTTTAAGAAAGCCTATGCCGTACGCCCAGGCGCGTCTCTAGGACTAAAGATTGGCGCGGCCCATAGCTCCCCATAATTACTAACCCTGAGTTGCTCTCAATCATTCGCATAATTGACAAACAATACTTCCCGGATTTTCCTGGCTTTTTTAATGGTTTTTTTTTTTTTTTTTTTTTGCGGTAACTTTTTCAAAAAGTGGCAATGAAAGTTGCAATGTCTTGGCAATTTATTTTTTTTGTCCGCGAGAAATTAGCGTGGATTGGTTGAATTTGCTTTAATAGTTGCAATCGCAGCATGCAACTTCCTTGAGGGACTGAGCAATAGGTTCACTTCAAGAACACGCAGGTACGGTGTGATACATTTCGGTACAGCGACAATCATTAATCTGGAAGCGTAATTTCGTGCATTTAAATCAGCGTTATTCAGAATTGCACGTAGACGTTTTAAATGGTCTTATATTTTATTTTAACAAAACGTCATGAAGCGCCAGTTTACTCACTTGACATGTGGAAAAGGTAGCGCAGACGTTTGAGAGCAGTTTGTCTTTCATAAAGCGTTGAACAATTTTTGAGTGGCCAGAAAAATTATTTAGATCTGAATTTATCCCATTATTTAGGCGTCAATTGATCTCACGGAGAAAGAAACCGTAGCTTCGATTGCCAGAGGATTATAGTCAAAATTGGAAAACGTGTTAATAACGGAAAATAACTGAGTACAAGCCAGGAACAATCCTTGACGCAAAGGCATGGTCCGGGCTCCACCAATTATCACTTCCAGAGACGCCACTGCACACGCAAAGGTCTTCTAATTTCGGCATTTTCAGGAAAACGTTGCGTGTACTTGCAAATATATTAACGTTTAGGCCTACTGGTCTAAAGAAACGCTGTAAAAATTGTGAATGATTTTTGCAGATAGGATACTGAAGATATGAGCTAAGAAACCGAGACAGATTTTAGGGCTGGGCAAACGCCGAGGCAGCATATTTTGATAAGTAGTGACTATTAACAGAAATACGGATCTACTCGTTGACGCACATTTGTCACAGTATTTTCTGTGTTTCGTGCTTTCTCCATGTTTGGAAGGACTTTCACGTTTGAAGTGTTTGGACTCAGTTGATAACGCGCTGTTAACAGCCAGATTTGGGTCATTATCTTTACAATGAGCACGGTGCACTTCACCTTCTTATAACCTGAGCCATTCAAAATTTTGATGCAACTCTTTGCGAAAATAATCAACTGATTTTCGCTGCCGCTTCATCCGAATCACCATCATGATTTTCAGTTTCAGTAACTTTTGATACCGACTCGACTTTTTAACGTTAACGGAACCAGCGGCGGCTGGCTTGCCTTCTAACTACCAAATGTATCTGAAAAGAGGCGATTAATTGGGGGGAAAAGCGGTCGCACAGGTGCAACTATTTTAATCCGAAAGTCGCTCAGTCTTAATTTTGTTCGCAATTTCGAGCCCTCCACATACACACACGACACTAAACGCATTTAGCCTCACCCCGGTGTTCGCTGAATTTAATTTGCAGGATTAAACTCCTACAAACACCATGACAACATTGACATTACTTAATCCTTAAACTGGTGTTCGTTACGTCTGTACATATTAGCCCACAACTACGTCAACAGCTCCCAAAATACAATGGTCAATGGTAAGCACTTTTAAAGACGAAGCATTCAGCAGCATTCCCGTTTTACTGACCCACAAACTTAACTATGTTTGCAAGCACGTGTACTAATTGGCAATTATTTGGCATTCATGTTTCCTATTTCGAAGTGGGTGGCAATATTTCAACTAAGTTAAACAGTGAGAGGCGAATAGAAATTTTAAAACAAAAAAAAAAATTTAAAATTGCGTTCACCACTCTTCCAGTGGGGGAGGGGTAATGCGTCTGCATGTGCTGCAGGGTCTTCCGGCAACACAGAGCTGCCCCTGGATGGCTGTCTGTACATCATGCCGCGGAAATATAAATCGGCGAACCCACGCGCGAACGGCCGATGCCGATTCTTGAAAAAAAATGCAAATATCGGCCTAATATATTGGCCGGCCGATGTATCGGTCGATCCTTAGTTTTAACTTGCACTTGCAGATGTAGCGACTGTTATGGCCCCAATTTGTTATTACATTTTCAACACAACAGCTACAGCAACAGCAAGGGATGACAGAAACAGTTCTAAAAACTTGAACACATTTAATGAAAAAAACAAAGACAATTATGACTAAACTAATCTACAGACCAAGATTGATTATAAAAAACAGAAATATTTACAGTCCTTTTCGTGGGGCGGCTTGGTGATGTCCTGGGTGAGAAAAATCCACAAAAGAAACTTAACAGGTCTTGAACAGAAATGACAGGGCTGGTCACACGTATCCTTCTTCTTGCAATTTCTCCTACAACCACTGTCTCAATTCTTTTCCTTATATACTCTTTTGCAGACCCCACCCACATTTAGACCTCTTTTTTTTGAATTTTCGGGAACTTGCCCCAGACATGTCCAGGACATGTCTAAACATAGCTCCAGTCTGAGCTGAATAAAAAAAAAGGTAAATACTGCCATCCAGTGGCCTATATTCACATTACACCTCCATTCCAAAAGGGAAAAATTTTGACTCATAAAGGCAAAATTTTTCTTTTCAATACAAAATGGTTAAGTGAACACTTGTCTATATATACATATCATACAATATGCTCATAAACACATGGGATATATACACATCCTCAAACACGGGATAAGCAATCAGCAATTACATTGTCTGTACCCTTTACATGCTTAATTTCCAAGTCAAACTCCTGTAAAATCAAACTCCAATTCAACAATCTCCGATTCTTGTTTTTCATCTTACTCAAAAACATTAACGGATTGTGGTCAGTGTACACAATCATTGGCTTTTCCCCTGTACAAACATAAACCTCAAAGTGTTGTAAAGAAAGGACCAGAGCCAACAGTTCCTTCTCTATTGTGGAATAGTTCCTTTGGTGGCGATTGAACTTCCTGGAGAAGTATGCCACGGGATGCTCAATGTCATCAGAGTCACTTCTCTGTAGGAGCACAGATCCAGAAGCTTGGTCGCTAGCATCGACCGTGATGGAGAACGGTTTGTTGAAGTCAGGAGATTTGAGCACGGGGAAGTGACACAGCAGAGACTTCAGGCGATCGAAGGCTCTCTGGCATGCTTCATCCCAAGTGAACTTTACGCCTTTCTTCAGTTGGTTAGTTAGACTGAGAGCAATCTCAGCAAAGTTCTTGCTGAACTTGCGGTAGTACCCGATCATTCCAAGGAAGCGGCGCAAAGCTTTTTTGTTGTCAGGAACTGGAAAGTCCATGATGGCTTGGACTTTAGCATTAATGGGTGCCACCTTACCCTGGCCTATGACGTAGCCAAGATAGGTGACAGTAGCACAACCAAAGTCACTCTTGTTCAGGTTAACAGTCAGGTTAGCCTGGGTCAGGCGCTGGAACAACGTATCTACATCTTTCAGATGTTCTTCCCAGGAGCCACTCCATGTGATCAGGTCATCGATGTACGCACCGGTGCGTGGCAATCCGGCGATTGTAGACTGTATCATCCTTTGGAACGTGGCTGGGGCATTTTTCATGCCAAAGGGTAGGACTTCATACTGGTACAATCCAGATGGTGTGGCAAAAGCAGAGATGCTCTTGGCCCTCTCAGTTAAAGGCACACACCAATAACCCTTCAATAAATCAATCTTGGTCAGAAACTTTGCTTGCCCTACTCTATCAGTACAATCATCAATCCTAGGTATTGGAAACCTAGAACATCAGTTCTAGTTACAGCATTGACTTTGCTATAATCTGTACAGAATCTAGTACTTCCATCAGGTTTTGGAACTAGCACACAGGGTGAACTCCAATCTGAGTTGGAGGGTCTGATAATATCATGTTTTAACATGTACTCAACCTCTTTCTCAGCAATCTTTCTCTTTTCAGGATTCATCCGGTATGGATGCTGTTTTATTGGTTTGGCATCACCAACATCTACATCATGAGAGGCTATAGAAACTCTTTTTGGAACATCAGGAAACAGATCCTCATATTTCTTGATCAACCTCTCAAACTGATCTCCCTGTGAGGGTTCTAAGTGCTGGAGTTTTTCATCAAGATTTTGCAACACTTCAGAATTTGACAATTTACATGAAAGAACTTCAGCTTTAATTCTAGCTTCATCATCTTGAAACTCCCCCTCATCTTCACAAATCTCGGCCATAGGAGAATCTAAAGTGACAGCTGCAACCCTAGCATTTCTGTCATGATAAGGCTTCAGCATGTTAATGTGACACAATTGTTTTGGTTTTCTCCTATCTGGAGTCTTCACAATGTAATTGAGATCATTGAGTTTTGTCAGAATTTCATAAGGACCATGAAATCTAACCTGCAATGGATTGGACTGCAAGGGAAACAACACAAGGACCTTGTCTCCTGGTTTAAACTCACGGCTTCTAGCCTTATGATCATACCAAGTTTTCATTTTTCCCTGACTTGATTTCAAGTTCTCTTTGGCTAGGTCACAAGCTGCACGCAATCTTTCCTTGAACTTGCTAACACAGTCTAACAGACTGATGTGCGGCTCTTCCTCTTGCCATTGTTCACTCAATAATAGCAAAGGTCCTCTCACTTCATGACCAAACACTAGCTTAAATGGACTGAATCCAGTAGACTCCTGCACTGCTTCTCTAGCTGCAAACAACAGCAAATGAACACCTTCATCCCAGTCTTTCTCATGGTCATAACAATAAGCCCTCATCATTGTCTTGAGAGTGGAATGAAACCGCTCTAAGGCACCCTGACTTTCTGGATGATAGGCACTAGAAAGAATCTGCTTTGCACCTAGTTCATACACAACCTGCTGAAACAAACCAGAAGTGAAATTGCTACCTTGGTCTGGCTGAATTTCCCTGGGAAGGCCAAACAACGTGAAGAACTTTATCAAAGCCTTTGAGATTGCAGTTGCCTTGATGTTACGTAGAGGTATGGCTTCAGGGATTCTGGTAGATGCACACATGATTGTCAACAAGTACTGATTTCCAGATCTAGTCTTAGGTAATGGACCAACACAGTCAACAATGACCTTAGAGAACGGCTCCCCAAATGCTGGGATAGGCTGTAATGGTGCTACAGGTGGGTCTAACTGGTGTTTTCCAACTACTTGACAAGTGTGACAGGTTTTGCAAAAGTTGGAAACATCTTTCCGAAGCCCAGGCCAAAAGAAGTGTTTCATGATCTTATCAACAGTCTTGTTAACACCAAGATGACCTCCTAAAGGTAAACTATGAGCCATTGTTAAGATCTCATTCCTGTATACCTTCGGAACAACAATTTGCCTGACCACTGCCCAATCTGCATTGGCAGGGATATCAGGAGGGCGCCACTTCCGCATCAACACACCATCCTTGAGATAATACCCAACTGGAACTGCATCTATTTCTTTATCAGGAAAGGCTCTCCTCTTTAGTACACAAATTTCAGGATCATTAGTTTGCTCCTCAATCAACCGCTTTCTGGACAGAGACAAGTCTCCAGACACATCAGAATCACCAGACCCATCTGGCTGGCTGAACAATGAACTGATAAAAGTGTCTGATAAGTCCTCAAACGGAGAAACCATAGTAGGCCAATCAGAGTCATGAGGCGAACCACCTGAGTCCTGACTATTCAATGTGCTGGATGGCACCACAACATCTTCTTCTTTAGCCTTCTTGGCCATAGCACGAATCACTGCGCAAGAAGGATACAGAGATGGGTCCTCATCCCCATCTTCAGTGCTCGGCTGTGAAGTAAGATGCACAGGGGGAACTACTTTGCCCCCAGCCAGGTCATTGCCTTGCAACAGAGAAACACCCTTTATAGGTAGACTTGACATAAGTCCCACCTTTACCTGTCCTGTAACTAAATCTGACTTCAAGAATATAGAGCGCAGGGGTACAGATACAGTCCTCCCTTCAATACCTTGTACAAGTATGAAATCCCCTGAAGCGGTCTCATCACGTAACTCCAAGGAGTCCATCAACAAAAGTGATTGAGAAGCTCCGGTATCCCTTAGGATATATATGGGGACAGGAGTAGTATGCTCATTCAGAGCCACAAATCCCTCTGACACAAATGGAAGAAATTCCTCCCTCACGAAGTCAGCTGTATCAGGCTTTTTAGCCCCACAAGAAGCAGGCAATTTAGCAGATCGGTTATCTACTACAGGGGTTTCTAACCTTGTTTTCACAAAGGCATTTGGTTTGGTATCCTTTTCTTTTTCTTTCTTAGCTTTAAGGAACCAACAGTTAGTTGTAACATGACCAGATTTCTTGCAATAACTGCAAACTAGACCACTTTTGTCACTGTCAGCTTTCACACTTTGATCAGACCTGTTACTGGATTTCTGAGCACCATCACCAGATTTGTCTTTGTCTTTGGGTGAAGAATCTTAGGTATCACCGTAACCCTTTTTCTGAAATTGGGACCATCTATTGTTACTGCTAGACTGAAATTTGGACTTATGTGTGAGAGCATATTCATCTGCAAATTTGGCAGCTGATTGCAAATTCAGTGCTTGCTTCTCATTAAGGTAGGTCTTAACATCATCCTTAACACAGTTCTTGAATTCTTCAACTAACACCATCTCTTTTAGTGAGTTGAAAATCATCCTTGACCTCCATAGAAGTACACCAGCGCTCAAAGCAAACCTTCTTCTCATTAGCAAATTCAACATAAGTCTGATTTTCAGATTTCTTCAGACCTCTGGAACCAACTCATAAGCTCTCAAAATAACCTTTTTGACAACCTCATAATCAGAGGAATCATCTGCAGACAAAGCTGAATAGGCTTGTTGAGCTTTACCCTTGAGGACAGTTTGCAACATCAGAGGCCAGTGTTCCTTTGGCCACTGGCAACTCTTTGCTACCTTTTCAAAACACTGGAAATAGTTGTCTACGTCCTTTTCAGAAAATGAAGGCACCAGTTTTACCTCCTGACTGGCACAAAATTTATTTTTAGTTTCAATTTTAATTTTTAGTTTCTCCATTTGGAGTCTTTCTTCTCTATCCAACTTCTCTAATTCAAAATCTCTCTGTCTCTCTCTTTCTGCTCTTTCCTCTTTCCCTCTCTCAAATTTTCTTTGTTTTTCTTTTTCCTCCCTTTCAATCTCTAGCATTTTTAATTTAAGTTCCATTTCTATATTTGGATTTTCCATTGGAAACTGTTCCAGATCTCCTGGTGCAAACACATTTTCATCAATGTAATATTCAACTATCTCTCTAGCCAGTCTTGCTTTTCGCATGGCTGGTTTTACCTCTGTCAGCTCCAAATGTCTGCATATTTCCAACAGTTCGGTCTTTTTAAAAGACTTCAAAACCCCTACGGTTGGTGATGCCAAGAAATCATCCATTGCTGTTGTCAATATAATTATATAGGAAAATTCACAAAAACAATTTTACAATCTGAAATGTTAGATTTTTAATAAATGACTCACAAAATGGTCTATCCCGGACCTTGAGCCCCCAATTTGTTATGGCCCCAATTTGTTATTACATTTTCAACACAACAGCTACAGCAACAGCAAGGGATGACAGAAACAGTTCTAAAAACTTGAACACATTTAATGAAAAAAACAAAGACAAGTATGACTAAACTAATCTACAGACCAATATTGATTATAAAAAACAGAAATATTTACAGTCCTTTTCGTGGGGCGGCTTGGTGATGTCCTGGGTGAGAAAAATCCACAAAAGAAACTTAACAGGTCTTGAACAGAAATGACAGGGCTGGTCACACGTATCCTTCTTCTTGCAATTTCTCCTACAACCACTGTCTCAATTCTTTTCCTTATATACTCTTTTGCAGACCCCACCCACATTTAGACCTCTTTTTTTTTAATTTTCGGGAACTTGCCCCAGACATGTCCAGGACATGTCTAAACATAGCTCCAGTCTGAGCTGAATAAAAAAAAAGGTAAATACTGCCATCCAGTGGCCTATATTCACATTACACGACAAACTGTAGTTACTGACAGTGGTTTTCTGAAGTGTTCCTGAGCCCATGTGGTGATGTCCTTTACACACTGATGTCGGTTTTTGATGCAGTACCGCCTGAGCGATTGAAGGTCACAGGCATTCAATGTTGGTTTTCGGCCTTGTCGCTTACGTGCAGTGATTTCTCCAGATTCTCTGAACCTTTTGACGATATTACGGACCGTAGATGATGAAATCCCTAAATTTCTTGCAATAGCTCGTTGAGGATTGTTGTTTTTAAACTGTTCGACAATCAGCTCACGCATTTGTTCACTAAGTGGTGACCCTCGCCCCATCCTTGTTTGTGAATGACTGAGAATTTCAGGGAAGCTGCTTTTATACCCAATCATGGCACCCACCTGTTCCCAATTAGCCCGTTCACCTGTGGGATGTTCCAAATAAGTGTTTGATGAGGATTCCTCAATTCTCTCCGTCTTTTTTGCCCCTTGTGCCAGCTTTTTTTAAAAATTTTGCAGGCATCAAATTCCAAATGAGCTAATATTTGCAAAAAATTACAAAGTTTACCGGTTTGAACATTAAGTAACTTGTCTTTGCAGTGTATTCAATTGAATATAGGTTGAAAAGGATTTGCAAGTCATTGTGTTCTGTTTTAATTTACGATTTACACAACGTGCCAACTTCACTGGTTTTGGGTTTTGTACAATAATGTACAGGAAATACTGAACTCCACTAATTTATTTCTACTTTCAGTTGCATGCTCTTTGATCATTTGCAGCCTGTATCATTTTCTTGTATTTGTTTTCCCAGAAATTTCAAGATAATTTGATTGAATAGGCAGAATTGTTGCCAATGTGGATGAAACCCTTCAATCCGTACCTGCCCCTTCATGCCCTTTATTTGCGAAAAGGACGATCCTGTGGAGCTAAAATATTTTACCCCTGGTTGATTTGTGGCCTGCTTATATGATGGCCAGTGGTGGATGGCCAATATTTTAGAGCAATCCCTTGAAAATGAAGATGTTAAAGTATCTTTTATGCATCCAAATGGCCCTGCACCACAATTCTCTTGGCCACGAAGGCAGGATCTTTATTGGGAACCACTGAAGCATATCATGTTGGTTGATGCTCCTTGCATGAGTGGCAAGGGCCGGAATTATATAATCGCCAAGAAAGAGCTGGACCGAATCTCAGTGTGGTTTGAAAAATAGGATTTAGCAAAATAGTATGCATTATCATTTGTATCATGTTTGCTATATCTGCCTTTCTTCTCAATGTTTCCCTGTTCATTTATGTCCATTTACCTGTACACTGAGAGTAGTTGTGCCAATGTGCAAATAGCCCTTAAAGGGGGTCTTATTTTTCCAAGTAGGAGTATTTGTTCCAAGTTTGATTGTGTTGTATTTTGAAATTCTTTGAATAAGCTTTCATTTGAGGCCAACTTTTTGAAAATCAAAACAGGCCCACGTGGTCAAAATGAGGGTCAAACAGTGCACAGTTTCAGTAATTAGCTGAAAATCGGTTAATCTTTCTCCAAATTGGATGAAGATAGGAAGATGTTTTTACCTTCATTTGAAACTCCGTCAGGTATACTATCAAAAATGCAAATAGCAAAGGGGACATTCTAAGGATACTTGCATAATATGTCATTTGAAATCGACATGTTTGCCACCAAATTTCAATGTTTAGGGGTTAATTGCAAAGCACTCAAAGGGTTTATCACTATATTAAAAAGTTTATTGCAGACTTTTGAAGAGAATAAACATATCCTGAAAGAATGAAATTTGTATCCTTATTAGTTCATTGGTTATAACCCTTTGAAAATAGTCACAAACTGTGACCAGAGGGTTAACGTGGGCCACGCCCCCTTTTTTGGGGGCCCATTAAATGAGAACGGAACGAGATATCAACTTGAAACCACCTGCAATTTAATTTGCTCATCACAGGCAACAAAATATTACCAAATGAAGCATTTCTGAGACCATCAAGATGGGAGCTTGGGTGATTTCATATGGAATGACCCTATTCCAATTTACAGTCTGAAAGTGTGTCTGAAACCATGAAACTCTGTTTAAAACTTTAAATGAATGTCAAAGATCAAGAATGTTGTGAATTACATAAAATATGGACGTAGCACATGAGCTATCAATGAGTATTTCATGTTACATGCACCAAACAGACATGATGTATGTAAAGGAGTATTGTTAGATTGTCTTAAAATAAGATAAGTGCTTATAAAAGTAGAGAGAAAGTGAAATAAAAGAGGTTCAGCTCTCCAAAAAAGCTAGTGTACTAGCAATATTCTTGGTGATTTGTGTGTTTATTTGTATTTGTTATTGTGTTGTATTTGGATTTTTTTTTCCCGAGCAAGTAAATTTCCTCTTCGGGCAAGGATTTTGCAGATGCTTGAAAATTTGCTTGCCCTACTGGGCAAGTGCTGAAAAAAAATTGTCACAGCCCGCTTTAGTGTCACTTCTAGGTCTGCTTCAGGTCCTGTCCACCGTTTATAGGATCACAAATTTTCCTTTCAAGCAGAAAAACCTGGGAAAGAATGTCTAGTCATCATCTGGCATCTTAAGAGCAAGTACACCTCTGAATGGCTCCAAAAAACTAAAATTAAGATATGAATGGCAGTCCAAGTCCTCACTTATGTTGAAGCTGGATGTCAAACAGATCATGTTGGAAAACCTGCCTAATAAACCAATTTTGCTCAGAGGAGTGGGCTAAAATTCTTCCACAACAACCAGAAATGACTGATCTTTAGCTATGAACCAAAGCGTCTGGTTGCTACTTAAGGTAGCATGACCAGTTTTTTTAGTTTTTGGAGTGCAGTCACTGCTTCACATGGGTGATACAGATGTTCGATAACTTTTTCCCTTGAATTGCATGATCTATTAACATTTTCACGATGGCTCTTGTTCTCCTGACCTATCATCTAGCAAATATTTTGGATGCAATTCAGGAACTTTGTATTTTGTATGATTTTTTTATTTTGGTTCTGCACTTTTGTGCTTTGGGAATGATAGGATCCAATGATACAATTATGTACATAGTCATCCCATTTTTGGGCACATCAAAAAGATATTGGACAATTTAACATATATATACACGTTTGTATATTGTATGCCAAAACATTAAATATTAACATTACTGATGCAGCAAATGATGATCTCATAACAAGGGCATATCCAGGTCTGCAGACATGTTTAAGCAAACAGTTGATTCTCATGATTCAACATGTCGGATTTGGGAGAAACGGGAGCTGAACCACAAGGGCAGAATGGCTGTGGCATGACGGGTCGGGTTAGAGAGTCTCTGAAGTGGCAGCTACTGACAGTTGGTCCTTAAATTTTCACCTCTGAAGGTAAACCTGGTGTCAGAGCACATTTGGTGTGAGGACTTCCTGGTGCGGAGCTTCTACCTTAAGAATCTTCAGACGAACGAGACACGCACAGTGACTCAGTTTCATTTGCTGACTTGGCTGAACCAGAATGTTCCGGACTCAGCGAGAACCCTCTCGGACTTTCGCAGGTACAGCTTCTTTGCTCCACTGTGGATAGAACTTACTCAGCAGGGTTCTTACTGTTGTTTGGTTTGATTACATGAAGAGGTTTTGAATCCCTTCTTTTCTGAGTGTTTTTTTATTATTGCTTTTCCTCTTGTCCTTTTATCCTTTTCTTTTCCTTTGGTGAAACTGAACGGTTTTTAAACAAGACCTGCGGCTTCACATCAGTCCTTTTATTTCTGGCCTTCTTTCTCACTCATACCGAACTGCAAATTAAATGACCTCATAGCTTCGCAATTCTCAGTCCAAGCATCTCAATCAACATGAATCGCTACTTGTAAAAAAAAAAAAAAACGCCAGTGACTCTTTTCTTGTGGGCTGCACGACTTGTCAGAATGTCCATAATCGGCCCTCTCAAAAACTTGAAAGACCTGAAAACATATATCAAATTTGAACGGACAGCAGTGACAGGAAGAGAAGACAGTAAAAAAGTTTGCTATTGAGATGACTGGAGGTGAGGTTTTTTGTCTTCAATAAGATGAATTTAAGTGCCCAGGAACTAAAATCATTAGTTCTCTTTTATCTATCTTCTTGGACTTTTGGGGTATGCAGTACACACAAAGTATAAGAACGTGACTGCTTTTCCCTAACTAGATATACATTTAATTGTGAAGTTTTTCCTTTCCAAGTTGCTCGATTCTAATTGAGCATGAACCTTTCCATACCACAATGACGTTATGTTGTACTACAGTAATCCACCAAACTTCATCAACTTCGAGCTAAACCTGTCACAGAGTTAATCTAAATTTCCCCCTCCCCTCCGACACATTCATTATATCCTCGCCCATACAGTCAGCAAGAAAGCTCTGACGAGTATTTTCTGCTCTCTTTGTTGTGCATTTCGACATATGTATGTTTGTTTTTCCATTCAAACTTTGGTGGATGCTTCAGAACAAGGCCAGTTTTGAAAAATGACATCAATTTTTGTAATTGATCCTGTGTTCTCTGGGACTTTGAGGATGTGCAGCGTTACATGCTTTGCTGTTGACAGAAGGTAATAGTCCTGCATAGTATGCAATACAGAATAGAAAGAGGAAGTTGGCATCTATTGTGTTGTGTCCACAATAGATAATGTGGTGAATACCGAGGAGGCAAAAAAGCATCAGTTAGTTTTCTGTTTTATATGATGTTGAACCAGGTTAGTCACGCAGACATTATGACCTCTGCAGTGTTCAGAGTCTCCACTTTTACTTCAGCGAAATCCAGCCGGTCCTAATGACTGCTGCTATTAGAGTCGTAGATATGCATGTGTGAGTAGCAGCATTAAGTTGCAGAATTGGAGGGATTTGCTTATTGGTAGGACGTGCTTCTACCCTACCAGCTTTCAGCCTTATTAGTTAAAAAAAAAACAATTCGTTTTTTTTTTTTTTTTACAATGCAGTGATACTGTTTTCAATTATTTATCCCTCCACATGCATGTATACATACACAGACACGCACACACACACACACACACGCATGTGTACTTGCAGGCACGTGCACACACAACAAATTGGCATCAAATGAGCTTGTACATCTCATGTTGACACTTCTAATTAAATATTTTCTTAAGCCTATGGGGAGCACATTTGCACTTTAAAGAAAGATTGCTAAGCTAAAGGATAATTAGTTACATGCAGGGGCTTTTTAAAAGATAAATTGCGCCTTAATTTCTCTTTGCGTGCTGCAGTGTTTACTAACAGAATTTCCTATTCAAATGAGCGTGCTTTTACTTTCTTTTCCTTCTTTTTGGCCAGCTAATTAGCGGTTGCCAGTGTCATTTTTGTGATGTTGCAGCTAGTAATATGAGCCCAGTTGCATAGTCACAAAAGTGATCATTGGAAACTGTGACTCTGCAGCCGAGGCCTTGTGGGAAACTACCTCCCTTTCCACAGCCTCTAACGACCTTTGACCTTTGCTTGCCCTTGATTTGCATGTTGAGCCCTTTTCATTTTACTCTCAATGAATTAAACATCTGGTTTGTATGAATAATTTCTTGCCTTAACTATAACATCTGTTTTTTTTGCTTGTTTATTGACTGCTGTCTTGGGTAGTTTTGCGAATACTTTGTTGTTTTTGTTAAAGACACATATGATTTGTTTGACTTCTCATCAGAGTATTCAAGCAGGGATATCATAAAAGAATAACCCTTTTAAGTGCAGACTTGTGAATTGCTTTTCACAAAGCTTTTGCTTTTCATTTGTTTTGTTTTTTAACATGAGACATTCTTTAATAATAACCATTCATCAGCCTGCACTTTTCTTGCCTATTACTTATTCCTAAAAACATTTTCAAATTTGATTAATTTTTTTGGATCCATTTTGTATTTTAGCAAAACTGAAAGATTGTTTAAAATTTTGAATCACTGTTTCCCTGACATTCTCTCTCTCAATAAACTTTAAAAAATTTAATTTGTTTTAAAAAATTGAGCGCGGATAAGATCCCTTGTTCTGAGTGTCCATGGCAACCGACAGTTAAGCAAATTAAACTGGTGTCTCTAAAAGGAGTTCTGCCCCTCACCATTGTGCAAGTGTGTAACACTGTGAATTGTGCTGGTTAATGCACTGTGGACGACAATATGTCTGCACGACATCAATCATCCCTGTATTGGCATGGTAGATCTTACATGTTATTTATTCTTTCTGTTTACAAAACATGGACTTTAATCCTCTACAAATTTTTGATTGAGATTCAGTAAGATTGACTTTAGGCTTCATTATGACGATTGATGCAGACATTTCCAAGATGTGGTCTCCATAACTATAATGTCATTATTTTTATCTAGCAATTAATCACAGAGAGGATTTTTTTGAACAAATTAATAGGAGATGGCAAAATTAAAAAAATAATTTACTCATTCTTACGTTTAGCCTGACAGCATCAGTAAATTTTTTTTAAAACAAAATGTTTATGATTTTTTGTTTATCTGTTTCCTTGCAGAAAGGTTAACAAGTGCTTCAGAGGTCGGTCTTGTCCAATAATTGTCCACTGCAGGCAAGTATAAAAAATAATTTTGTTAATGGAAGACAATGTTGCGCAATTTCTTCGGTCATAGGCTGTCATGTAATGCATGCTAGGAGCAAATAAATTGTGATAGAATGAATTTGCCGCAAGCATATATTCATATATTGCAGTACTTGTACATGCATATGAGTTCTAAATCATGACCCAGTATCCCTTCTTGCTATGAGGATCCCCATTAACTGCGCAGAATTTTGTTTCCATACCTGTAAACTCAAGGATTGACATTTTCCTGTCTGTGGAGATGGCTGTACTGAAAAAGGGGAGGGGTAAGATGGGGAAAAACAAAAAACCGTTTCAGATCCAACAAATTGAGTATGAATTTCTCACCAATGGATCCTCCGGTAAATTTTTGTCAGAAGAAAATAACAGGAAATCTCTGTGGAACAGGCAAGCGAAAACAATCTGATGGCTGTATTTTTAAGTAGGCCTCCCCCCCACTTTCTTGAATCCACTACATCGATTCAAGATGAAAATCAATCAATAGCATCTTATTTGGGTATCAGATGTTGTTATCTATTTTAGGGAATGTCTCTTTGATTGGACCCTGTGCGGTAATCACTGTGTTCGTCCGCTTGAGACACTTGGTCAGTTTGAGAGGGGTATGAAAAGGCCGGGCAGGTGTAGCCCAAGGTGCACTAATGTGTTTCCTCAGACAGCAGGTGTTATGACGGGGGCTGGGCAGGTCTGCTGGCTCACATTTCAGGTGCGCTGGCCTTCAAAATTGGGGTGCATGAGTTTGTTCGGCTGCTGCTCAGCACGACTGATGCGTTAATCATCACCAGTGGCCCAGGCATGAGGAGGCAGGAAGGATTTATAAAACGCGGGTGTTATTCCAGCTCTCTTTGCATTAGAGGGATGCACACCCCTTGATTGCAATTAAAAGGCTGACAGATTTAACGGCTAAAGACCTCGGAAGAAGGTCTCACAAGGTTATCTGTCATTTGTGTAACAGGAAATTCTGCTTTGCACAACTGAATTTTATTAACCTGCTTCATTATGATCTTGGTACAATTGATTGTTTTTTTGTTTGTTTTTAAGAATGGCTATTTCCTTGTTTTCCACCCGATTATTTATCTTTTATCAGTCAGTCCAGTCGTCATGGGATTTACAGCATAATGATTCAAAACTTTTCAGAAATGTGTATTAAATGTAAGTTCAATAATTCTTTGCCTAACAATGTCTATAATTTTCACTATAGAAATGAAACGAACAGTAAGGACTGGAGTTTGAAAGGCTTCTCTTAAATCCAGTTGTGAATGACATTGTTAATGCCACTGTCTTTTCAAAATGTGTTCAGTGAGCTGTGAGCCTTTCGATAACAATTGTGTTTGTTGTCAGAGAGCTAGGAAACCCAGACAAAATTATGAGTGAAATGTGAAATTTGCTTTTGAGACCTGAACTGTGCTAGGTTGAACAAAGCCATTGCTTAAAACCCCTTATATGTTTTCTTTAGTAATGCTAATGGTGTTCTCCGTCATTACTTGCAGTGATGGTGTGGGGAGAAGTGGAACGTACATTCTGATTGACATGGTTCTGAACAAGATGGCGAAAGGTGGGAGTTGAAAAGGCTTTTTCTTATTCCTTATGCTCGTGTAGATGTGTTACCATGGCAACGATAAAGCCTCAGTTTTCTGCAGAAGGTCTCACAGCACAGTGGAGGTTGACTGAAGTCGTCAGTAAATACTCAGTGGGTATATGGAGAGTAAGAGCCCAGACACTGGAGACTGGAGTACATTATTCAAATAATTCAGCTCTTTGAAGAATATTCATTTGCTGCCACTTTAAATTCTGATCTTTGGTGGACATTCAGTTTATATAATTTTAATGTCTGCTTGCGTAATATCACAGCATCACAAATGTTGTTTGGTTCAAAAGCACAGTAATTATGGATATTGCCTGATTAAAGGGGGATGAAACCAGAAGATATTTTACCCCAAAATAATGTTTAATAGGTGAATTCCAAATGTAGCATCCTCATTTGCTGGTGACTTATTGTTCGTGACTGCACATATTGATTTTTACTTGTGTAGGCTGCCCTCTGCCTGCAGAGGTGCTTGTTTGTATTTATGTCTATGTGAATTACGCATATTTTATACAGATATAAATGGTGTGATTTATTTGACTATTATAGCATGCCATGTCACATTTGGCTCCAGCAGTGGCCTTAGTTTTTGCATAAGACAGAATAAATCATGTGAAACTAGCCTGGGGATACAAAAGGAGAGGCCTTAACCCCACCCCCACCGTGCAGGTCATCCATTCATTTGTTCATGACCTGCTCTCCTTTCTTTGCCTACGCCGTGTATGATTTGAAATCTCCTGACCACTGCTCTGTCTCTGGTCTTAATGAAAGATCAAAGGGCAAAGCGGCCATCTTAACCCCACTGGGAGGGGCTTTCCCAGGCTGTCACACTGTGAGGCGGCTGGAGGTTTTGTTCGGACAGGAATCTGGGCCTGGCCCGCCAGTCCCGCTCCCCTTTGTCTGGGCTCAGAAGTGTGAGGCCCAGGTTGGAGCTCCAGTGTGCACCAGCGTGATCAAAGCTCTGTTATCCTCCACACAAAATCATTCTCCTCACTCATTTTTTTTTCCCGCCATCTCCTTCTGTTGATGAATGAATTGTAAATTAGTCAAGAATGCCATGCTTTCTCCCCCCCTTCCAAAAAAAAGCCCCTTTTCTTGTCAAACGCTTACCCCAACTGGAGAGTCCGACACATCTTTAACATGAAAGTCTAAGAGGACTTTCAGAATGGACCCGGGTGCATTACCAGGGACTGCCTGGCTCTTTCAAACTGCTCTCTGAGGACGAAAGCTTTCTTTCCAGTTTTCTTGAAGAGATTTTTTTTGTCCGTGAATCTGAAATGAGTCATTATGTTCTCATCCTTCCCCTGGTTTATTAGAATAGTTCAGTTGTTTAAGTCGTTCAGAGCGAAGGTGGAAAAGATTTTTAATCAGGGGGCCCAGAGCATGAATTTTTATCATGGTGTTCGCCATTCACCCATTGCTATTGAAGCATTGTGTTCATTTGCCTGTATAATGTGCTTCTAGTAATCAGAGTTTGACTTGAGCAAATTGTGTTGTGAGGGGCAAAATGAAAGTGTAGAAAATTGTATCAAATGGCCTATTCAGTTATTTGTTCCAAAGTTCATTATTTTTTTTTTCAAGCCACCCATTTGAATTTGCTGAAATGCTTCTGTGACATTTATTTATTTATTTATAATAGAAGATGTATTTGTCACCCACCAGGGTTTCGTGGGGGTCTTTGTTTGTCTCTTTTTCATGAGAGATAAATTACATTTTGTGGCGCTCAGGACTCAGAAATGAGGCCGTATTGTGGCGTGTCGATTTGTCACGAGCCCGGATGGCGGCCATCTTCATCTTGACACGGGCATTTGTTAAGTGGGGGCCTGGGGAGCGCATCGCCTCCACGGGGATCTGGGGGTCCCGCAACTGGTTTGGGAGCCGTGCCATGTGGGTTTGGCCTGAGCGAGACATGCCAGTCGGCTCACTCCTATCCTGTTTCGATAACAGCTTGCGCCCTGCCCTTCCTTAGAATTCTGTTCCCCGTTCACTCCCCTAAGGTGCTGGTGCCCAAAGCTTTTCATCAGAGAGCCAAATAATAACAAGGAAATGCCAAGTTCATTAAACGTTCAAAATCACTAAGATCATTAAGCATTTCTTTTTTTTTTTTTCAATTTAGCTTTCATTGTTAATCCATCATGAGGGGCAATTCAGCTGATGAAAAATTCCCTCCCATTTGTAATTTGTTATAGCACTAATGATAACTCGATGAGGAGAAACACGATGATAAATATTTGCTCTGTAATGTATTCTGAAGCTCTTTTATTGCTTAAGTCATTTATTTATTTCTGCTTTCATTAATCCTCAACTGGGAAAGCCCATGGGATGCCATTTTGAGCACTCCTACTCAATAAGAGTCACATACCCTGGTCAGCTCCGACTGCACGGTGTTGTGGGGATACACTGCTTTCACTGAACATCTATTGATCTGTTGCAAGTATTCTCACCTTCCTGATAAGCTGAAACAGAATATTGGATTGCATCATCTGATAACACCACCCCTTCGAGAAAAAAAAATACCAAAAAATAAGTGTTTTTTGACCCTTTGTTGCACTTTTTTAAGCAGCCTACAAATACAGCTAGCGGTGGCGATTTGCCAGCTCTTTGGAGGGATGAGTGTAATAATTTTCAATCTCTGCGCGGGTCCGATGGGAGCAAGGAAAAGGAGATAGACAGATGCAGGCTGGATTATCTGCAGCTTTGAACTTATTCTAATTTGTGGTCTGTTGCAGGAGCTAAAGAGATTGATATTGCTGCTACGCTGGAGCACTTGAGGGACCTGAGGCCTGGTATGGTCCAGACAAAGGTACTGTCCTCACCCCTCTGGGAAACCTAATGGATATTTTTTGAGGGGTGGGGGAGTGTGTGTGTGGGGGGGGTCATGCAGGGCTGGGGGAGGCCTTTAAATCAGGCCAGTGATTACTGTGCGTGATTGTAGTGCGCTGTGCGTGATTCTTGTAGGCTGCATGATTATTGTGTATTGTGCGTGATTATTGTGTGCTGTGCATGATTATAGTATGCTGTGCGTGATTATAGTGGGCTTTGCGTGATTATTGTGCGCTGTGCATGATTATAGTGCACCGTGCATGATTATAGTGCGCTGCTCGTGATTATTGTGAGCTGTGCGTGATTATAGTGCGGTGTGTGATTATAGTGTGCTGTGCGTGATTATTGTGTGCTCTGTGTGATTATTGTGTGCTGTGCATGATTATAGTGCGCTGTGCATGATTATTGTGTGCTGTGTGTGATTACAGTGTGCCGTGCTTGATTATAGTGCGCTCTGCGTGATTATAATGTGCTGTGCGTCATTATTGTCCGCTGGGCGTGATTGTAGTGCGCTGTGCTTGATTATTGTGTGCTGTGTGTGATTATTGTGGGCTGTGCATGATTATAGTGCGCTGTGCGTGATTATTGTGCGCTGTGCATGATTATTGTGTGCTGTGTGTGATTATTCTGTGCAGTGCGTGATTATTGTGCATTATGCGTGATTATTGTGCGCTGTGTGTAATTATAGTGTGCTGTGCGTGATTATAGTGTGCTGTGCGTGATTATAGTGTGCTTTGCGTCGTTATTGTGCGCTGGGCATGATTATAGTGCGCTGTGCGTGATTATAGTGCTTTGTGCGTGATTATTGTGTGCTGTGTGTGATTATTCTGTGCAGTGCGTGATTATTGTGCATTATGCGTGATTATTGTGCGCTGTGTGTAATTATAGTGTGCCGTGCGTGATTATAGTGGGCTTTGCGTGATTATTGTGCGCTGTGCATGATTATAGTGCACCGTGCATGATTATAGTGCGCTGCTCGTGATTATTGTGAGCTGTGCGTGATTATAGTGCGGTGTGTGATTATAGTGTGCTGTGCGTGATTATTGTGTGCTCTGTGTGATTATTGTGTGCTGTGCATGATTATAGTGCGCTGTGCATGATTATTGTGTGCTGTGTGTGATTACAGTGTGCCGTGCTTGATTATAGTGCGCTCTGCGTGATTATAATGTGCTGTGCGTCATTATTGTCCGCTGGGCGTGATTGTAGTGCGCTGTGCTTGATTATTGTGTGCTGTGGGTGATTATTGTGGGCTGTGCATGATTATAGTGCGCTGTGCGTGATTATTGTGCGCTGTGCATGATTATTGTGTGCTGTGTGTGATTATTCTGTGCAGTGCGTGATTATTGTGCATTATGCGTGATTATTGTGCGCTGTGTGTAATTATAGTGTGCTGTGCGTGATTATAGTGTGCTGTGCGTGATTATAGTGTGCTTTGCGTCGTTATTGTGCGCTGGGCATGATTATAGTGCGCTGTGCGTGATTATAGTGCTTTGTGCGTGATTATTGTGTGCTGTGTGTGATTATTCTGTGCAGTGCGTGATTATTGTGCATTATGCGTGATTATTGTGCGCTGTGTGTAATTATAGTGTGCCGTGCGTGATTATAGTGCGCTGTGCGTGATTATAGTGTGCTGTGCGTGATTATTGTGTGCTGTGCGTGATTATAGCGCTTTGTGCGTGATTATAGTGCTTTTTGCGTGATTGTAGTGAGTTGTGCGTGATTAAAGTGCGCTGTGCGTGATTATTGTGTACTGTGCGTGATTACAGCGTGCTGTACGTGCACAATCTGGCGTGTTTGCAGTCTGGAGAGATGCTATTTCTGAAATATAAGCCCGGTATTTCCTGCAAAACGGGTGCCACGCCCTGCGCAAACACGAGTGTAAGGGTTTCCCAATGACGTCACAGTGTGCCTCGTTGGCGGGTGGCTCTCGTAATGCAGCCGAATTTTGCCCTAGCAGACAGCGCACAGGTGCCAGGGTGAATATGCTAATGCGCTACTGAGCTGTTCACTTCAAGGGCCCTGCAAAGTCACACATGCCTTACGAGAGCCGGCTGAAGAGTAATTCTGAATGTCGCGCTGGTTTAAAGCAATAATTTCAAACACATTTTAATATGTCGCTCCGCAGTAACACACTCGCAAAGGCATAACTGAGCCGTATCGCATCCCCGTGTAATCTTTGCACTGACTTGAAAACAGTAATCAGAATTAGCATTCCAAGAAATTGCTGTCTCCTTGTACAAGCATGTGTCATTTTGAAGCAGGGAAAACTGCTTGCTTCAGGCTCACTGTCGGAAGCACATTGTGTCTGCATTCTGCAGACTGTGTGGCCTTTAGTAGATCTAAGAAGTCAAGGTAGAAATTCAAGCAGCAAATTACCGCAGTCCTTTGTGTCTGGGTTTGTGCGTTTGTCTGCCTGTATGTATTTGCATGTTTGCTTGTGTGTGTGTGTGTGTGTGTGTGTGTGTGTGTGTGTGTGCGCGCATGTGTGATTGTTTTTTATTCTTCTCCCTGCTCTTTGAAGTAATTTCTGAGCTCGTCTTATCTGCCACGCTACTTTTTAAAAGTGTCTAATTCGTTTATCCAGACGTTCGCCCAGCAAATTCCACATGAGCAACTGCGTGGCAGCAGGGCGCCCTCCAGAGAATTTGTGCTGATGGGTTCAAAGAAACCAGCCTCTCCAGTCCCTAAATACAAATGACATGGAGAAGTCATTGTAGACTGTCCATTGGACGACAGTTATGAAATGTCAATGACATGGAATCCTTGTGTGGAATGAGAGGTCATTGCTGGCAGAACGTCTTTCGTGCCACTTAAGATGGACGCATTGTTTGGGAAAAGCTAAACAAAGACAGTGTGATGGGCTGAGTAATAGAATCCAGCCTCCATTGTTTTGTTATGCATCCCAAAGACGTCGACTGGCAGGACTCAAGCAAGTCCACAGTTCGTTTTTATTGGGAAATTTGTTTTGTTTTATTTATGTATATATTTTATCTGCTAGAACGCCTCAAATTGTACATCTGCAAAGTTATGAGCTTTATCATTATACTTATTTTGACATCATATTACTCTTAGCATTTGATGTGGGAAAATATCAGCACAGTAACATTATTTATGTGACATAATTTATATTTCGTATAGCAGTTAAGCAATTGTATGCCAACTGAAAACAAAAAGCAGAATTCTAGAGCACGGATCCCATCCATAACAGGCCACAAGTAAGTATAAAGTCAAAGGGATTTCATTGGAACCAGAAAATTCTGTTACCTCTCCTAATTCAAAAAGTGAGGAGTAATGGAGATGTGTGGTAAACAGATTGAATCTTCATTTTGCATCTGTGGTGATATGCAGTTTGTGAATTTATTTCTAGCTTGTAGATTCCAGTTTGCTAACAGATTCATGTGACTGGAGGTAAGGAGCAAAATCCATCATTTCTAAATGACTTGGTGTTTAGACCAATATTTGTGAGAATTCACTTGGTCATGAAATCGACAAGGATATTAGAATACACCTAAAATCTCTTGTTTGGTTTCTCCTGAAAAAAGTATTTCAATTCAAGATCTAGCATAAATAATAATAAGATAAATTAATTATTTAATGTTGATCGGGTGCAAGCAAATCTTGGTTTACAATTTGTTCTTGTTTGCAAGTGTAGAAGTAAAAAGAATCTTTGTGGTCCATGTGGTGTTTGAGGTTTGACGCCCCCATGTGGTGCCTGAAACAAAACAGTTCTTTAGGCAGGCAGTCACACAAGAGGTTCGCAGGGAACAAGGCAGTGCACAGGGCGACATCTTTGCGTGTATACTTAGGTGTGATTTCGGTATTTTTTTGTCCATACATTTGTTTTCCATGTTATTTTTTTTCGCACCAGTATTTTCATCTTAGCGTGAAATTCAACCACAAAGCCAAAAAAAAAAACAATATTATGGAGTGATTTTCAACCACTGCAGGTTATTGCCTTGCTCAGTTGGAAGACTGAGGTTTAATGAAATTCTGTTGATTCAATCAAAACAAGTAAGGCTAGCACTTCAATAGATTTAAAATATTTTTTTCAGAGCTCATGCACTCTTGACACGAATAGGTGCACTGATTTTATCATATATTCGCATAAGCCATTGATTAAATTGAGCTAATAGCATTATTTGCCTTAGAGTTAAATTCTTTCGCTTTTAGTGGGTTGAATGAAAGAGTAAGAGCTATCTAAATAGTGCTGTCTGGCTGGTTTAAGTACACACATGCATGTGTTTGCCCTTTTTCTGTTTGAGCAGAATATTTGGTACTCTGCTGGGCTGAGCATTGATTGCTTAGTCTGTAATTTGTCGAAGCATGCAGCGATAAATATATGCTTAATGATAGTCTGTTTCCTTCTCTGTATCAGCTAATAGATTCTGTCGGTGTGTGTGTGCAATGGTAAATGTCAAAAGCCTTTTATCTTGGCGACTCCGTTACTTTTTCATAAAATGCCTACCTCTCATGTATACATTTCAAGGCCCACAGCATGTACTCGGGGAGGGAGATTTCAAACAGTAGTTCCAGGACGGCTTGGAGAAAGATTGATTGGTGCCAGCTTCCTGTGAGGAAGAAAAGTAGTGACTCACAAAAGTGCGATGAGTCAGAAACATATTTAGAGGCAGCACAGTCCCCGCTGTCTCTTATGGCATTGCACAAACATTTTACATCTTGCCTTCTGTGTTTTTAAGGCAAAAAATGTGATTACAGTGTTTTGAACCATGTTAATATAAACTCTTTAAAATGAAAGATATATTGTAGTCAAACACTGACTAAGGCTTTTTGCAGGAAAGAAGTTATTGCAGCCTCAGTTTAATGCGTGAAAGCGTTCATGTATATTTAAATTCTCAGTATGCGGTGCAATCAGAGGGTTCACTTTGCAGTCCAGATCACTGCAGTCTGAAGGCTGCGTAGGTAGAGCTGTTGTTCATTTATAACTTTGAATTGTGTAGGGGTAATTATCACTGCACCTATACCAATAGTCAGCATGTGTATGCGAATGACTTTTGTGTCATAAGTGATAAGTTCCATATTGATGTATCTTGGCGTATATGTGTTGATCCAAGATGATCTTTTATCTGTCCATGTACTAAACTTATGAATAATGATTTAATATAAAACTGATTCCTGATTAGGACTCTGATTGAGAAAATCTATATATTTGAGTTCACGCTGAGGTAAATGTCTGGCCTTTGTGTCACCCTGTGCTATCAGCTTTTGATATCAGCACTTTGTTAGCATGCTGCAGTTCTTTCTCAACTATTGTTGAGAATATGCTGTAAACACAATGCACCTGCCTGTTCATTTATGTATTATATAATACCTGTATATGTGCTGTTTCCTCTCATAGGATGAATGCAGTCATTACATAGGTGTCACTCTAGGCTGTCATGTTAAGCATGGACACAACATAGCTGATTATATAATGTAGAGCAGGGGTGGGCAGTTCTGGTCCTGGAGAGCCGGTGTGTATGCAGGTTTTTATTTTTACCAATTACCCTGACTAATTGACTTAATTGGTTGCATACACAAACATAGATTTGTCCAATGACTAGATCGAAGAAAAATGTTTTATGAAGGGAGACAAGAACAATCTTTGGTGGTCATTAATGATAATTTAAAGAAATGCACCTGAAATATCAGATTTCATAAATGGTTCAGCTAATTTAGACAGTCAACTAATTAATGGCCAGAAGTTGGTGTGAAAACCAGGGACAGATACGGCCCTTGTTGCCCACCTCTGATGTAGAGCAGGGGTGTCAAACTGACCCGTAAACGGGCCAAGAGTTGCAGGTCTTCAATCTTACCGAGCAGAAACTCACCTGAAAGCACAGATTTAATCAACTGATCTAGGCCTGCACAACTGATTAGCTGTATCAGGTGCGCTTCTGCATTGTTGGAGTGAAAACCTGCAGCCTCTTGGCCCGTTTACGGGTGAGTTTGACACCCGTGATGTAGAGGGTAGATGCATTGGATGTGTTTTCTTGACAGAGTCTGAATTGTGACAATATTGCTTATGTGTAATGCACAATTTTTCTAGAGGAGCACCGTAAATAAAACTAACTTGATTCTGATTTAACATCTTGCTCTAATGAACATGGTTTCTTGACTTCAATGATAAAATGAAGGATATTATGTTAAAATTACAATTTAGACTCATTTTCAATTACAGTAATTTGTCATCAATGAAAGTTTAATATATGTTGTTGCTTGCGCAAGCATTTTCCACGAGGCTAGCAGCACCAGGTTTTTTTATTTTTCATTACACACAAAGTATGTATAATAAGCTGACTCCAGGTGCTTAAAGTAGTACCATCTCTGATATCAAGTTGACAGCTACTTTTTTATATTAAGAAGTGCTATCCGAGCATTGGCCAAAAGTAAATTTCACATTTAGCCATCTAACCAAAGTAAGTGCATTAGAACATAGTTTTGATTGACAGAATGTAGCATTATAGAAGTATTGATGGAGTGATAAAAGGTTGATGAGTAGGGTAATTAAATAAAGGAATGACTCGCCATGTCCCTGGCCATTCCAGTGGCGTGAGAAAGAGACCTGACTGTGTTCAGAGGTCAAAGGTTGCTCTCCCCCCATCCATCCCCCTCACCCTGTTTTATTGGGAATTGGGTTTAACTTTTAAGAATGGAGAAAAGTTGTGGTGTCGGGGGTGAGCTTCGGGTCTCAAAGTCGGTATTAAGGAGCAGCTGGCCCACTCTGGTGAATGGTATGCAAATGGCCGCCGGTGTCCCCTTCACCAGAAGCAGGCAGTGAAATTTGTTCTCTCCTTTCCCTCTGTCCCCACAGGCGCAGTTTGAGTTCGCGCTGACAGCTGTTGCAGAGGAGGTGAACGCCATACTCAAAGCGCTTCCACAATGAAAGACGCAAGCTGTCCCCTCGCTCCCATAGCGACCACTCCCGGCCCTTTCTTCTGCCCTCTCCGTCTTTCGTGAATGTTGTATCAGAAACATGACCTGATCTCAACTGTGTCGTAATGCATTTAGAAGTCCTCTTCCATGCAAAGCGTTTTAGCGCTGGTAATGAAACCTATTCTCACTGATATATAAGTGTTTTTCTGTTGTAAATGGAGGAAATATTATGAGAATTGGAAACAACCTGAGTTTAAAGTGTGCGCATATAACTTCATTAGTAGGACTGAAGTGATTACTTACACGGCTTCAGGAGATGGGAATAACGAGGAGTTTTAACATATGGTCTTTAACCTTTATACTCTTGACTGTCCTTATGAAATCTGTCCCTTATTGTGTCATTGGCTATAACTGTTATTACAGTTGACTGTGTGTGGTGATGGGGCTAGTTTTAGAGATAACATGAATTAGACTATGACAACCTTCACTGTTTATGGCCATGACTACATTCATTGAATTTGGTTACAAATAAATGTCAGCACCACCAAAATAAATAAGCAATATGCATTTTGTCAAGAAGGTGATCATGATTTTAGAAAAGTCGTTTGTATAAATTTTTATGTGCCAGGTTATATCATACATTGGTGTGACTCATGTATAATTATAAAAGATAAATCCGTTGTACAATTTCATGCATACAGTGGTATGAAAAGCAGGTTCCATGTTGTACAGTGAGAATAATTGAGGATAATACTTTGTCTGCAAATAGAGTAATTACACCTGATTAAAAATAAACCTCCATCATGGTTTATTCATGGTATTACCTACTGCAGTTCTCTGTGTATTCTTGGAAGTTTTTACATAAATAACACTGTCATTTCCCTATCTGCTGAAGCTCCTGAACACTTAAGTTTATTTTATTTTTAAAATAATTGAAGGAAAAGACTCATCTTGCACTAATTACCTTCTTGTTCCGAATAGGATGTCACTTATGAATTATGGTTGGACCCTGGCAGAGTTCTGCTATGGTTACAGCACTTCAAATATTCATTCTTATTGCTACTGCTGAAATATTGCTCATAATGCAGTTTGCACACAAATTTATCTATTTGAGGCGTAATTTTTACAAAATAATGAACAAACAAGACTCCTGTGCTAGATAGGTGCACCAATGCCATAGTAAGCACCTCATTAGCATAGGGACAGTTACAGGCAGTTACAAGTTAAATATAAGTTTTAATTAAAACGACTAGAAATGCCAACTTGTGAGGGACTAGTAATAGTCTATGAATATGCGGGTAATGGAAGTACTTCTGTGGCAGTATTTAAAGCTAGGGTGTTCCATTCATCAAGTTAGCTGCTGAGTGCAATTCCTCAATCGATTTGAAAAAAATAAATCATAATAGCTCTGCTTTGGGCATTTGCATATCTGTGCCTGAGAGGTACTCCACCTTATTGACCTCAAGGCTTTCCATATAAAGCCTTGGTGTTGGAAGACCTGGGGTCTGTACTGTACATCATTTCTAATCAACGAGTCCGCTCACCACCAATTTGCTCTTTCCTGATGCATTTGCTCTAGCAAAGATATTTTATGTTAACTGTCTGAGCACTTGCCCTATCCCCCACAGTTGAGAGAACTCTTTTTAACTCCTCAGACATGCTCTGAAAGGCTTTATTTCAGATGAAGCAGTTTTAAGTCTTTTCTCTCTATGGGGGTCAGAGTAAAGTGTGGCATGTTAGACTGGCAGCAGTAGAGTTGGGCTTACCTTCACAAATGTAACTGACCCAGCCCAATTGACTGATGCACATTACCACCTGTCTGTGCAATAGCTAATGAAAAGCAGTATCTGCTCCCCATTGAAGGCTCTTTCATTTGTTTTTGAATTGCTTGATGTGCAAGTGGACGCATAATTCACAAAGGTACAACCAGAATGGAGTCAGAGTTGCCTTTAATAGTTATGGTCATATTTACCGTAATGCATTTAGTGAAATTTTTTTGTGACCAAAAGAATGATATAAACTTTAACTTGAGCTTGTTCGAAGCAAAGTACCTATTACTCCTCAGTTGTATAATGTGTTACGACCAAGACTGAGGTCATAACAAGAAGGGAGACCACACAGGGAAACAAAAGTCAAAACAATATAATTTATTTAGCCAAGGCATATTTGTCAAAGACAACCACTAAACTCCACACCATTGCCACAAACAAATCCAATCTCCTCCCCCCCCCCAATTTGGAGAAGGCGGCTCATTTAAATAGTATCACACAGGTGGAGCTAATGAGCTTCAATTCTCTCTTCACAAATTGAACTGAATGAGTTAATTGAATACTGATACCAATTAGCAAAGTGGAGTTTTTACACGTACTCTTATCTAAGCTTTAACAGACCAGCAGGGCTGTAACAAATGATGCCGTAGAAAAGGAGCACAACAGGAGTAGAATACATACTCTCAATTATGTGCTCAGTGACAGAAATTAAAATCTGATAACCTTTTCAAGAACCATTTGAATTCTCAAATTTATGCTTTAATTGACCTGCTCATATGAAGCCAAGTAAAGTTTAGAGCCATTTTGCAAAGGCTACACACCTTGGCTAGCAGTCTTACGACTAAAAAAGATCATTCATTGCTGTCATGGTTACAGAAAAAAACTGGTAACCAATAACTAGCTATATTGTACTACAGTGAACTGGATATGTGGCACAGTGACAGTTCACAGCTTGCACAAGGATTTATCAATTACCATTAATCCTCAGCAAATATTAATTTGTTGCAATCTAAACTCACTATTGTTCATTGCGTGTCATCAGAACCAGCTTTTAAAGGCCATTATTTTGAAATTTTAAAAAGAAAAATCTGTATCTGCTCATATGGACACAAAACACACAAACTCACTTGGCTGTTTTTTGAAATACATCATTAATACAAACCCAAAACCAGTGAAGTTGGCTCGTTGTGTAAATCGTAAATAAAAACAGAATACAATGATTTGCAAATCCTTTTCAACCTATATTCAATTGAATACACTGCAAAGACAAGTTACTTAATGTTCGAACAGGTAAACTTTGTTATTTTTTGCAAATATTAGCTCATTTGGAATTTGATGCCTGCAACATGTTTCAAAAAAGCTGGCACAAGTGGCAAAAAAGACTGAGAGAGTTGAAGAATGCTCATCAAACACTTATTTGGGACATCCCACAGGTGAACGGGCTAATTGGGAACAGGTGGGTGCCATGATTGGGTATAAAAGCAGCTTCCCTGAAATGCTCAGTTATCACAAACAAGGATAGGGCGAGGGTCACCACTTAGTGAACAAATGCGTGAGCTGATTGTCGAACAGTTTAAAAACAACATTCCTCAACGAGCTATTGCAAGAAATTTAGGGATTTCATCATCTTCGGTCCGTAATATCGTCAAAAGGTTCAGAGAATCTGGAGAAATCACTGCCCATAAGCGACAAGGCCGAAAACCAACATTGAATGCCCGTGACCTTCGATCCCTCAGGCGGTACTACATCAAAAACCGACATCAGTGTGTAAAAGACATCACCACATGGGCTCAGGAACACTTCAGAAAACCACTGTCAGTAACTACTGTTCATCGCTACATCTGCAAGTGCAAGTTAAAACTCTACAATGCAAAGCGAAAGCCATTTATCAACAGCACCCAGAAACGCCGCAGGCTTCGCTGGGCCCAAGCTCATCTAAGATGGACTGAAGCAGAGTGGAAAAGTGTTCTGTGGTCTGACGAGTCCACATTTAAAATTGTTTTTGGAAACTGTGGACATCGTGTCATCCGGATCAAAGAGAAAAAGAACCATTCGGACTGTTATAGGAGCAAAGTTCAAAAGCCAGCGTCTGTGATGGTACGGGGGTGTATTAGTGCCCAAGGCATGGGCAACTTACACATATGTGAAGGCACCATTAATGCTGAAAGGTACATACAGGTTTTGGAGCAACATATGTTGCCATCCAAGCAACGTCTTTTTCATGGACAATTTTGCTTATTTCAGCAAGACAATGCCAAGCCACATTCTGCACGTGTTACAACAGCATGACTCCGTAGTAAAAGAGTGTGGGTACTAGACTGGCCTGCCTGTAGTCCAGACCTGTCTCCCATTGAAAATGTATGCCGCATTATTAAGCGTAAAATACGACAACAGAGACCCCGGACTGTTGAACAACTTAAGCTGTACATCAAGCAAGAATGGGAAAGACTTCCACCTGAAAAGCTTCAAAAATTGGTCTCCTCAGTTCCCAAACGTTTACTGAGTGTCGTTAAAAGGAAAGGCGATGTAACACAGTGGTAAAAAAGCCCCTGTGCCAACTTTTTTGCAATGTGTTGCTGCCTTTAAATTCTAAGTTAATGATTATTTGCAAAAAAAAAAAAAGTTTCTCAGTTTGAACATTAAACATCTTGTCTTTGCAGTGTATTCAATTGAATATAAGTTGAAAAGGATTTGCAAATCATTGTATTCTGTTTTTATCTACGAGTTACATAACGTGCCAACTTCACTGGTTTTGGGTTTTGTACATTAGTTTTACCAGGATTCAATTTTAAGTCCATTTGTGATTTAAATATCACAATATGCATAGAAAACAGACACAACACTTTGCACCATGTAAGTGAAAGAGAGCAAAAAGTTTCAGTTACAGCTAAAATTAAGCAGACCTTGGGAGATGTTATGAAGACATTGATTGCACTTATAATCCGAGAAAATCCATATAAATGAGGCCCCAGATGTGTTTCATGTATCTATTTATTTATTCTGCTTATTTGAGTGGGCTCTGTGCCACAGTCTTAATGTTGCCTCTATGGATTATACCCATTTGTATTTTGAAACTGGGCAAGGGGACGGGATGCAAGTAATGTGTCAGAGAATATGCTCACGAATAAAAACATTGTTATCCCCCTCTTGTCCCATTGTTAACTCTTGCTCCCTCATGGTGTATCATGGCGTATTTGGCAATGCATGTAGGATTATTCTGGCATATGCAGAGGAATTAAAATCCTCATGTGCAGGAAATTTGGCACTTATTTTATAGGAGCAATATTCCTGAGTACAAATATAAGCCAGTGCAATACAGCATCTTGACAAAGAATCTCATACTGACCTGTGTACAGAAGTGTACGTCAGTGCTTTGCTCATGAATACATTGCATTCATTGCCCACAACACGTTAAAAATGCCAAAGCAGCCATGTGGCCTCTTTCTTTACAGGTATAGCAGTGCTCATATATGCTGTCCCATATTTTCTAGAAAAATGTATAGGCAAAGAGGGTCAGAGGAGCCGTGCAATAGTTCATTATGGTGTCTTCAAAAATTCATATTTATCACCCAGATGCTGTTTCTTTGTCACATGCTGCTTCAACTGTAACTCTCATAATAATCTCCACACAACTTCTATTTTACAAAGAGCCACCCGTAATTTCATGGTTAGAAGACGACACACATCATTTTAAATGAGTAAATAAATAAATAGCAGACATTCCCTGTGAAGCGTGAAATGACGGTCCAGAGATATTTTGTCACATGGGAGCAGTGTGTTTATTCACTGTTTTGACAGAAAGGAGAGATGTGGCTGCTAAAGAGAGAAAGACCCCTGCTTAATCTTTTCCTCATCAGCTGAGGCTGAAGTAGGCTACATGCCAATTTATTTTTGATGTAAAGGGCTGCTTTTTAGAAAATGAAGTTTATTTATGAATGAAAATGAATTTTTATTTATTAGTTTAGTGTTAGTTTGATATTCTCACCCACCAGGCAAACATCTTTCTTGTCTTTCCCTCTGATCCCTATACTTTTGAATTTTCATTTTTATTATATGAACAGATTATCACCAGAATTCCAGAAACTATTATTTTTTGTCTCTGCAAAAATATGGAAATAAAACCTCATTTTCAGCAGAAAACAGGCAATCATTTTATGACTGGTAATAATCAATTTTTCCAGTCTTCCCTACAACAATTTCAAAATGTGAAAGTGGTTCATTTTTCTTCTGCTAACAATAAGTAAAGTACATTTCCCAGACTCCTGAGTTGTAGTTTTGATGAGCCTATTTGATAGCAAACGCACTCTCAGCCATTATTTGTCTGATTTTTGAAATGACTCATCTGCAATGTTGTAAAATGTTTTCTCACTGCTGGTCTCATACGAAGCCATACGTATTTTTCTGAGTCTCACACTCTATCAGTTTCGAGAGATCCTTCATGGGAGAGTAAATGAATCGTTGCACTCGTCCATCTGTCAAACTGGTGACTCAGGGGCCCAGGAAGAAAGAATCTATTCCACATTACTCAATAGAGCGCTGAAAGACGGTGACATGGAGGGAAGGGATCTCTTTGATTTCATAGACAGCTCTTAAGTAGCTGATTCGTCCGAGATTATGACACCAGCAGGTCAATTACTCACAGGGATCTTAACTGTCACGTCTATTGTGCCATTGAAGATGTGCCTTGCTTATGATAAAAAAAAGAGTTTTCAGAAGCCAGATGGTAACAGCACACAAGTGAATGATAAAGATAATCCCACACACAGGATGTAATCGGAGGGTGGTAACTTGTGGCTTTATCTATACCGTTTTTTTCTGCTTGAAATATTTAAATTCATAATTCATATCAAAGAAAAAAGTAAATGAATCATACATATATCAAGGGCTGACTGCAATAAACAGTTATGTCCAGATGTTATATATTGGACATAACTGTTTACTGCAGTCAGCCGTCGATATATGTATGGGTCAATCCAAGCAACGATGTGTGGGCCTATTTTAGAGTCATTTTGACTTCAGAGAGCTATAGAAATAAACAATGCACCATTCTTCCTGTTTCTTGTCTCATTTGCAAGAAAACATCCAGGGCTTCAAAAGACGGGCAAATTTGTCAGCCTATAATTTCGCAAATTATTGAAGCCCAAAGTAAAAAAATTGACCAAAATTGCAATTTTTGGGCCATTTTCACCTCATTCCATGTCTTGTCAAGCCAGATAGTGCTAGACCACCATGAACTCATTTTTCCTTACTGGGGGGTCATTTCCATTTGGTTTAGCCATTTTATGACCAACATTTTTTTTTCCTATATCTTTTAATTGGAATTTCAACTCGTTGAAACGCAAATTAATGAAACTTTTAGACCATCTACTAGAATAGTAAGAAGGTAGTCCCATTGTTCATATTAAATCCAGCCAAGAGGGTCCCTATAAGGGTTTTTTCCATAGAAATATTATTTACATGCATTGACCTGAGCCTGTGCCAGCTTGAAAAAAGGTTTTTTCAACACCGGCCTCGTCACGTTTCATTGACATCTACCCATATATAGCGCAAACTACTGCTTATTTCTTTACTTCCTACCATCCAAACAAAATTATCGGGTATATGTAGCCATCTATACGTAAAAAAATAAAGAAAATTAATTCAGGTTGGCTCTATGGGGCGTTAATCGGTGAGTGAAACATGAGTGATCATCCAGTGCCAAAAATGTTGCGGGAAGAGGAAAGCGACTTCCTGTTAACCGGCGAAAGTATGCTACATCCGGGGTCCTTCGTAAACAACTCAGAGGATATCAAGCTTCGATTGAATCAAGTTTACGGCAGATTTTACTGCAAAATACAAGAGAAATTCTTTAGAAAGGTAAGGAATTTGGATAAAATTCTTACAAAATATTGTTGAGGAGGTGTCTGGGTGTATGCAGATGTCTAAATTTGTACCGAAACAATGTATTTTGGGTTCTATGGGTTAAAACATATCAGCGAGTGAAATTTACAAGCCAGTATAGCCAGTGGTTTTCGTGTACGGTGCCATTTGCCGTGCCTGGCGTGGGTTTGGGGACAAGTGATACGTGAGTGACCGTCCAGCTACCTTGCTATAAATGGCCTCTGTGGCTTGAATTCCTGTATCCTTGGCTGTAAACCAATGTTAATTCTGTAGAATGAGGTGCCTCGCATGTGTTCCTTTTTAGGCCATGTTTAGACATTTTGAGTCGACCCCCAACCCCAAAGAAGGGCGGAATGGCAAAATTTTGTCAGAATTTTCACTTTTTGGCCCCCCAAACGGCCTAATTTCGCTAGATTACATGGTTTTTCCATGTTATATTCCTTACCACACCTACTCTTAATCGTTTTAGTGTGTTCAACCTATCCTGGGTAGTATAATATAGTCACAGTGTAGGCCTAGACGTACTTGGCTATGCCGCGTCACTCACGTTTCACGTACTACGATTATGGCTGCCACACACCTCTACATGCACAGCCCGGAAATTTTCACTTGTTATTATTTTTGATAGGCCTCTTCTCTAATAACCTGGCTAGAAGTAATGAAGATTGTGCAATACCTTCACTGCTTTTAGGTACATTTTCCCATCTTCACTCCTGTTTCAATTTCAATTTTTTCGTCAGAAAGGGCACCTCCACCTCATTCAGCCTATTCATATTTCATTAGAAGATGGCCCTATGGTACCCCTAACTTACACAACAGCTAATATGTAGATACTGTGTACTTTATTTAATCAAAAATTTCCGAGGGCTGTATTTTGGGTTTTGACTGGATATTTGGTCACTATAAATCGCGGCTCGTGAACTGCCAACAGCAGAGGCTCAAACAGAACGATTGTTCATGACCTGTTTTCGATCAGTCATTTAAATAACCATTACAGAAACTCTGAAAACTCTCAACATTATCAGGTGTGGCCAGTTTTCATTTATAATGCATACCTGTCAACTCTCACGCATTCTGTGTTAGTTTAAGGGCATATTTTTGTTCCTCTGCTGTAGTTATTCAATCAAGGAGTATCCATTTCTGGTGTGGAACTGAAGTCCTTGTGCATGGAGGAGTTGGAAGCAATGGAATTGCATAAAGACATTTCAAATTATCTTATTTCATTTAAAATATCGCAAAACATGTGCATTGCTTCCAACCACTGAGTAAAGAAAAGCGTGTGAAGTCCGGAGTCGTAATCTGTATGTGTTGTAAATGAAAACTGACCACACTTATTAATGTTAACAGCTGGCCCATGCGGAGATGCTGATCTCGCGAAAAAGAGTTATATTTTATTTTCCAATCATGGTAGAAACCCTAGATGGGCCAGATATGTATATCTATGCCCTTAATTAAATAGTAGAACATGTTTTGTGTATGTAGAAGTGATATGGATACAATTCAAAGATGTATAGTGGTGCTGAGGTGGACTATAGAATATATTGTGAGAGGTGAAACGCGAGTGAAGAACGAGAGGTTTTCCGAGAATCAATGTAGGGCCTGACTGAGCTGTTTAAGTAATTTATGGATGGCAAAGGGTAACTGTTGGACACACTGTTGGCAAAGTACAGTGATTTTGAAGAGTATCTGATGAGTTTTGAGGAAATGAGGGTAATGTTAAGAATGCGAGTCAATTTTTTCCAACTTGTACCTTTTGCACTATATATTCAATGACTCATAATTCTATAAATTTTCAACCCGGATTTTTGATTTCTTGTACAGTTAAGGTAACATATTGTAGTAGTTTGCAAACAAAATTTGGTGTAGATATAACAATTATTAATTGTACTTTTGATGTTGTATTTAATTTCATTACTCATGTTTCACACGTTTTCGAAGGTTTTACGCCACGTGTGATAAAAACTGGCCCGTTAGGAGTTGTTGACTTGAATGAACCATTTCATAAAGCCAAGATATAGTGCTATCAATAAAATAAAGTGTTAATAAGTAATACTGAGTTTGTTCTTTTCATCCCCCTGAGCATCATTTCTTGGACTGATGCACGCACATATACATATTGCAAGTACCCTTGTGAGAGCTTGCTGCCATTTGTCTTTCAGGGTAAGTCTCTCAGAACTAGATTATCATCTTGCTCTCAGAGCCTCATCATATTGGTTCCTTCAGGAGCTTGGTTGGACAAAATGGCACATGCCTCTTCAGACCCCAGTAAGTTGATAACACATCAGGGATGAAAAGGAGGGAAGAGAAGGATGTAAGGGAGCATGGAACATTCAATAGTCTCCAACAATACTTTAGAGTTTGCTCTCAGCTCCTTCAACTATGCATTAGTTGGCCTTTCATCATTTCTTTTTTATCTGGTGTTTTTGTTAACTGAAGTGAGTGATGTTCAATTTCTGTGAAAGCTTAATGAACAATGAGACACATACTTTTATCAAGCGTTATCACATCATTATCCCAGTATAACCAGCTGGATCCACAGTCAGACCTTAACCCTCTCCAGCCCAATTTATTATTTTGATAAAATATTTCATTCATGAAGAAAAGTTCTTATATACTAGTGGCTGCAGGGGGAACTAACGTTGTATTTTTGCAATACTGAGCTGGAAGGGTCACTTAATCAAACCATTTCCCATGTGGTCTTTATATTTTATAGTCAGTCATCAATTGATTTATTGTTGCAAATTTGCAACATGAGCCTGGAGAGGGTTAAACTCAACTTCTCAACAGGAACTGCACTTCTCCCTGTCACAGGAAATTCATGCTGTAAGTGCAGCCTATTACCTCCTTGACCTGTCTCTGGCCATTAACACAAGAAGCGCCGGAATTTTATCACTACTAGAACCGCCATGAACGGTCGTTTGGACCGCTCGGTTCAAAGCATTCTAATCTGACTCTCTGAGCACCTAATCAAGCAATTAATGCATCTTGTATGTTACTATGTGTCTCAAAAGAAGGGCACAACACCAGCATTAAGTTTTTACAAGTTTAATAATACATTTGTGGATATTTAGGCAATAGAATTATACATAATTAACATGAATTAAGCTGCTTTCACACCGGATGCGAAACAAATTTTTCACAAGGCAGATTACATTCAAATTCGATGCAAAGACGCAAATACGCGTGTTTCGCACGGATTCGCGTCTTTGCATTGACTTTTGTATGTGACCGGTCGTGCAAAAAATTTGTTCGCGTCCAGTGTGAAAGCTGCTTTATTGTAAACATTTTACAACAATATTTTTGGGTAAAGAAATAATTGAACAATTCAGAACGACAAAAACAACAATTAAAAAAACATCTATTTTGATTCAGCATTTATAGCCTAACAGCATAACCATATGGAATATCGTATTTATTATGAAACAATTAATCAGAACAATGACACGGAATTAGAAAACAACAGGTAGGTGCTGAACTTTTTTTCCGATTACCTTTTTATTTATTAGCGTGGCATAGCATATAGCCTACTCGTAAAAGTCTGCGCAGGAGACCTCGGTTCTACTGGTGCGATTCCCACAGATGGGTCTGAAGCATCTGCAGCAGGTGACAAGGGTCTTATTTTGTGAACAGCGCTCGCGGACCTGGCACTGCCTCCATTTTACTGCCAGTGTCTTCCGCTGCTGCTGGCTCAAACTTTTTGCCAGCACTGCTCAATAAAATAATTCTAGACTACTCTACTCTACCAACTCTGACAGTAGCATCGGTTAGTTGCTAGGCAACCAAAAGATACATTTTTCCAAAAAAATAACAGCCGCAAAACTGTATGGTCAGTGAGACCGCTATTGGCAGAAATAGGTAGATTTGATGGTATTTTATGCTCCGTAGGTTTAATCTATTAAAAATCATTTGCACGTTAAAATATAGACACTTTTAGGAAAATCACTGTCCCTCAAGGTTGTATTCTTTTACTTTGAAAAGTTATGACACAAACTAATTTCAAAATGGTCAAAATGACCGTCGGTTCTCGTGTTCTTCTTTGATCATCCCGTCCTCCAGTTGTCCTTGGGAGCAATGGGCATCTGCAGTTCAGAGCTATCACTCCAATTGCTCCTTTCAAGTTGTCTGGGATGGGGCTGTATCAGCTCTTCGTCCATTTGCTTACAGGAGTCACCAAGAGCACAGTCCTGAGTCCACCTTTCTTCTCCCTCAACACACGTTTGCTTGTTCCTGTGATCTCTGGCCAAGGTTTGTCTCATGACTTTCATACCGGTAACACTCAACTATTCATCACTCTTTCCATTTGACATGCAGGTCTCTTCTTGGATCTCCGCTTGCCTGACATACATCCAGAGCTACGGCTAGGGAAGCCCCAACTGATCTTCAAAAGATCATTAGACCCTGTACACCCGCCATACTTCTATCGCTGCTGGTCACCTGCAGCTCCCTCACTGTTCCTTCCAGTAGAGCCCAGTCAAGTGTGCTGTTTGCTTTGGCTGTCACCAGGTGGAATGTCCCCCCTCAGCATAGAGGTCAGAACAGCAGAGAGTCCGTGCAGTTTTAAGACAGACCTCTTCAGACAGAGCCTCTCTCCAGAACCTAATTTAGTAAATAGCAATAGGTTTAGATATGAACTGAATTGAGTTTTGGCTGCACAAATTGTTTTAGAGGTGCATTTTATCAACAGGTATTTTACAGAGTCCTTCTTAAGTATTGTCACTACTGGTATTGGGGTTTTCTGCACTCTTTGGTCCTTCAAATGAACTTTATGTTGCACACTGCTCTGGGCAAGAGCACCTGTCCTTCAAATGAACCTTGTGTTGCACACCGGTCTAAGTAAGCGCATCTGCAAAATGGCAATAATATAATGTAATTATTAGACATTGGAAGTGATATAACACACTGTTTTCTGTGAGAATGACCCCCCTGCAAAATATATGAGCAGAGATTGGGTGAGGGGAGGAGGGGTATTATGTTTACCCACTATGGCACTATGCTACTATGCTTTGTGTCATCGACAGTGAAAATTATGCAGTACCCGATGCTGTACCATGGACTTTAATGCTATGTGACAATGCCCGCTCAGTGAGAAAAGTCCTTTGTTTCCAGCAGTTCAATCATTATTGGCAATTTAAATAAGCAGATATGGCATCCTGCTATAGTGTAATTCCTAATTTGCATGACAGCTGAGATTGGTCGACAGGTTGCCACTCCTCATGGGCTTTGCTTGCGATCGCCACTGCCTAGGCGAGCCAAGCTAACATGGTAGGATTCTTGCGCCAAGCACACACTAATCAGCTTATGAATAACTGTATAGAAACCATAATTATGCACATTTAATGGGTTATCATCTGTGGGATACAAGTTTATTAGAAAATTATTAACTGTAATTGCTTCCTACACAGGATTGTACCATTTGATAGCCTGTCAACTGCGATTACTGCATTTGGAGGATTAATATATTCTGAAATCTCTCAATATGACTGGAGCAAAATAATTAATTATTGCTATTCATCACTGGTTTAGCTCACAGTGGTTTGTAATTAAAGTTTTTCAAGATTGCTTTTACTGTCCTCTGAGAAAAGGGGAGACAGTCCTATTTTGATAAAAGGACACTTTCAATGAAAGGCAGTGTTGATGTTGAATAAACTGGTTAGCTGTTGGAAATTTTCATCACAGTCAAACATATTTTAGATGCTTTATGCATGGTTAGATCATAGTACATGCCTGCCTTGTGGAGAAACACTTTGATGCACTTTAATAACACCCTAATTTGCCCACAATGACTATTTGATTATGCATTAATTTTTAAAAAAATATACATAATGGTGTCAGGATTTTTTGTACCCAAGATAATCTCATAAAACTCTTATTCCATACACTTATTTCTTATTTCTTATTATCTTATTTCATCAAAAGCTTTCAAATGTCTGTTATGTGTATCAGTGGAGTAATCCTATCTTCACTCAAGTAACAATTACATATCTGATGAAACTGCATATTAAAATTGTTTTGCGTTATTAGACTTACAACAGTCAAAGTAAACTTTGCTACCTTTTTTGTTTATCAGTGCTGTCTAAAAATATCAGGGTTTGTACTTTTAAAAAATAGATATTAATCACTGGTCTTGCAAAGCATCTATACTAAATGTGACATGAGGAAGCACCCACATGAGTGCTCACTTTTCATCAGTGTTGGGCTCTTACTGCGGATACTTACATTTACATCGATGGTCACCTCTGGTAGGAGGTCACCTACCGGCATGCACAGTGCTGAAGGCAAAGAACTGAGGGAAACAATCAATATTGCCAATTTAAAACTTTCATCCTGTCTCCAGATGGTTACACAAAACTAATCCAGCAAACATACCCTTGCGGGTCCATTTTGGGTTTATTGTGGGCCGGGGCAAACCCACAGCTATCCCATGTGGGCCATCTGAGGGTAAGGCCATCCAGGGCCCATAGCAGTTTTGCACTTTCGGGCACCCAGTGGGTTCGCCCATGCTTGGCCCACAGCAGTTTTCCCCATTGGGAACACCATGAAGTCCACAGTGGGTAGTTTCATGGGATGTTCTGTGCCTCCTCATTTTACGTTCACCTGCTGCAACTGCCAGTAGGTTATCTTTTTTAACTCCCATATATAGCTATTGCCACAATGTACAAGACTGATCTGCTTTTTGAATTAGTGTGCTGTCTTTGCTGACACTTCAGTTCACATAAGCGGCACGTGCCATTTCGTGAGCCGGATATGAATGGAATGGAACACCACACATCTTGAGTGTTATGGAAAAATCTAGCAAGTACCAAAAAGTAGGATTTGAGAAAAAGACAGAAAACTGTACCACTCTGGGTTTAAGTTCTTGTCCACGGTGAAACTGACTTGGTAGTTGATTGTTCATTGCATAAGGAAAAATATTTAAGGAAGACTTTTTTCTTCTTTTTTGTCAGCATCCATGGCAATATGATGACAAGTTTTTCCTATCAAAAAATGAAAAAGATCAATTATCAATATGATGGACAAAAACCTTGCAATTTTGCAGTTGCAGTGGTGTTTGACAGTTTTTTCAGTGTTAACTACACCATCTGCTTCCACGTTGAAGCAATTTTTCAGTTGTTGTCACGTGAATTACGTGACTTATGAATTCAGACCACGCATGTCCTGCACATCCAATGCCCTGCATGGGGACTAACCTGATAGATCATGTAATAGGAATGATGCTTCATAATTGGCTGATTCAAGTTGTCAGGTTTTGCCATAACAAAAATTTGAAAATTTGATGAGGGAAAAACCCAGGAGGACAAACTTGCTGTGTTTTTGCTTCAGAAACGATTAAAATCCGACGACTTGTTTGGTTTTGCTATGGCAAAACATAGGGAATCAGGGATTATTTTTTAATGCATCTCACTATGTGTGATGACACAAAGCCTATTAAGTACAAAAATGGACCTAACTCTCTCCAAACTTCTTTCGTTTTGAACGAAATTTACTTGGTTTGTCTATAACAATCAAGATATGCACACTGGAAAGAATGAAGGAAATGCCCTTATGACTCTTAGTTGGTGTATTTCCAATAGACAACTTAGTTCTTCGAGAAACTCCCCACACCAATCTATTCTGATCGCGTTTTGTTCATTTTCCTCAACCGTTTCCTAATGCACTTGGCTGCATCCTCCAGTTAGAGTACACACCCTGCACAAAATATACCGCCCCTCTCATCTTGAAATAGAGATCCTATGGATGATGAATACTGGTGGGTGAAAGTAAAAAAATTGCGAGGAAACGCTGCCAATTGAATGCTTCTTTAACAAAGTAGTCTTTTTACTTCACTGGATAACGGTGCAAAGTTTGTATTTTGCAAACTTATTGTATTTTAATTTAGAGAATGAAAGGCGCAACACTGCTTACTCTACAGAACAACCAAAATTTATTAATTAAAATTCATTTGGCATGACTAAGGCTGATGTTTCGGTCATAGGACCTTCATCAGAGTAGGTTTGCCACATAATCAAAGACATTATATACAAAAGGCACAAAACAGGAAACAGGGAACACCCAATTGGATGCCCTGACTAATTATTCAATTATAATGATTACAATGATTAACATGTGTGTCAATCACAGGATATCAAACAAAGACAAGTTGGATTACGCATACATTTGTGAAGAGTTAAGTTCAGATTACAACAATAAGGTATATTTGCAAATTTATAGCATTACATTAAGGCATTGTTCCTCATTCAAACCATGTTTTGCAGTGTGTGGATCCAAAAGGCTTCTCTTTGTAGTAGGATCACCTCAATATCACCACCTCTTTTTGGTTTTTTCACCAGTTCTATTCCACACACTTGCATGTGATTGATACTGTGTTTAAAATCATTAAAGTGGACTGCTACAGGATAGTCTCTGTCATTGCGTTTTAAAGTGCTTTTATGTTCACTTATTTTGACTCTCAACGGACGGCTCGTCTTTCCTACATACACAAGACCACAAGGACATGTAATTATGTAGACAACATGAGTGGATGAACACAAAATAACATTGTTGATTCTGTAGGTTTTATTATTTAGAGGGTTGGTAAAAGAGTGTGCTTTTTGGACATGGTGGCATTGCGCGCAATGACCGCACCTATAGCTTCCGTTGGGGATGGGAGCTAAGCGTGTCTGGAATGACATTTGAGGCGAAGATTTTAAATCAGCATGGACCAGGAAGTCTCTAAAATTTTTCCCCACTGGTAAGTGGTGGATTGGAAGACAAGATGTGCCAGTGTTTTTTTAATGATTTCTTTTATTGAACCAAATTTTGGAGTATACGTTGAAATAAATGTCAAAGGATTTTTTGTCTGACCTGTATCTTTATGTTTGAGTAGGTCTGAGCGCGTACTGTTCAGGGCTGCGACATAACTATCATCAAGCCAATTCTCTGGGTAGCCCCTGGCGCGGAATTTCTCTTTCAAAACCACTGCTTTCTCAATAAAATCGTTAGTATCATGGCATACCCGACATAGTCGGAAAAACTGGCTTTTTGGTAGGCCTCTTTTTAGGGGCACTGGGTGATATGAGTTGGCAGCCAAAAAGGTATTTCGATCAGTGTCTTTGATAAAGAGACTGGTGATTAAAGAGGAGTCGCATTTAGATACCCACATGTCCAAAAAGTGTACCTTTAATGTATCCGAATCTACCGTGAATCGAAGATGGGCGTTTTGATCATTAAGCCATTGCGTAAAGTCTTGCAATTGAGAAGCAGATCCATCAAAAATGCAAAAAATATCATCAATGTAACGGTACCACGAAAAGATATGACTAAAAAACGGATTATTCATTGCATTCAAGACATACCTATTTTCCATAATGCCCACATATAAATTTGCATAATTTGGTGCAAAGGTGGAACCCATTGTTGTGTTCTGGGGTCCTGGCCTTTGGCCAGGACAGCATTTATGGTTTTAACAGTTTCATGTGCCAGGTTCCATAGTCCATAGTCATTATTCATGTTCATAGTTCATGTCACAGTTTTAACAGTTTCTTGTATCAGGATCAAGCATTTCATGTTTCACATTCCTTGTCCATGTTTTCACTTCTCCATGTTTTGTTTCCCACCAGGTCTGCCCAGCCACTCCACTGCTTGTCTGCGTTCCGCCCCGTGCCTTCGTTGAAGCACATTTCAGAGCTCTGGTTGGCTGTGGTATTTCTCCCTTCCTTCTGTGCTGTGCTGGATTCGGGGCTGTCTAAGCTTAATTGACAATTAACTGTTTTTAAGTTACTAACATTTACAAACATTCACTGGGTGGTGTAATTCTTAGGTAGGCACATTACTAATACTACGAATTTAGACAGGGAGTTTGTTGTCATGATTCCTGCTTTGCTATTTCAAGTCTTGCTGTGCTTTTCTGTTCTTAACATTCATGCTTGCTCCCAAACTGCATACTTAATTGGTACTTAAGCTGAGCACGCTCATTCTCTTAATGAGCAAGTCTTGTCATCCAATCTTAGTCCATGTCCAATGATCTTGCCATGCCTCTTGTTCTCCTTCTCCAGGTGTTGCCCCTCATGTCTTGATTTCTTACCCTTTATCTGGATGCTGTGGAAGTTGGCTGGCAGACAGTGTCTCAAGTCTTATTACAAGTTCTTGCTCAAGTTTTGTTGCCTAGTTTCTTTGCTCAAGTCTCATGTTAATAGTCATAGTTCTTGTCATTTGATATATAGCCTTTGCATTCTTAGTATCTTTGTTCTTTTCTGTTTATAAATTATCTGCCTGGAGTTTCCAGTGGCTTTTGTATTTGTCGTTTTTGATCCTTTGTTATTAGCTCTGTGAATCTCTCTTAAGTTTGTGTTTTGCAACCCTTTGGGCCAAGATTTTTGTTGGCCCTCGTGCCAGTTTTGTTGATTTTCAATGAACTCCTCATTCCCCTTCACCTCGCTCCTGGTGTCTACCTGATCTCGCGTCACCCATAGCGGTGCCCTTTATTTGTAAAAATGTCATTTTCAAAACTGCATTTGTGCTTAAATGTAACTATTTCAGCCAAATCAACAATAAACTGAGAAGACGATCTTGAAGAAAATTATTGTGTTTTGTCACTCCTGTTTACACACTTTGTAATTTTAAGTGAAATGGTGTGCTGTCTTGGCCAGGTATCCTTCGAAAAAGAGATTTTGAATCTCAAGGGATTTTCCTGGTTAAATATAGGTTAAATAAATAAAAGAGTAAAAATATGTGGACCATAGATCTTAGTTAAAAATGTAATTCCTGATTTTACTTGGCATAATCATCCAACCAAAACAGCTTCATGCGACTGGCCTCAGCCAATAAGCTCTTAATTTTATAATTTGACAAATCTGTATTTTGCAGGGCCAAACTGCAAGGCTGCAGGAGCTCGATAGGCACTAAGGAATTCTCTTCCTTGGACATGAACATGTAAGTCAGGGGTGTCCAATCTAATCCAGAAAGGATTTTGTTAGAGCCCAGCACTAACACGCTTCATTCTACCCAGCAGGGTCCTGATTGAACCGCTGATTAGCTAATTTGTGGATTCAGGTGCTGTAGCACTGCTGCATTAAACAAAAACCAGCACCCACACTGGCCCTTTATGGACAAGTTTGGACACCCCTGATGTAAGTTTCTCCTTTTGTATTTGGCTATTAATATAATCACATTTTATATTGCTTTTTCACTCCAAGGACTATTAGTTTTGATTCTGATAAAAGAACTAAATTCTTGTTGCAACACGAATCTGCCCACAGCTTCCTTGTTACTACCAAGATTCATGTGCAGCTTCTGGCGTATGCCTTATATTTAAGCTGTGATGTTTTGTGTTAATAATTTACAGCTGGTGGTGCAACTAAAAATGAATGGTGGAATACTGGGACATTTCCAGTGTCCATTGTGATTTCATTTGCTACGTTCAATTCTTTGGTTTCATATGACACGGATTGGGACCTGTACGTATTCACAAAGTATCTTAGCGCGAAAAGTAGGTCCTAACAGCCACATTTAGGGGAAACTCCCAAAAAAATGGGCATGTCAGATGTAAATTTAAGACTCCTAATAATTTTTACTAAGTGTTATTCACAAAGCATTTTAGGCCTAAAAGTAGTTCCTTAGGCTGGAAGAGCTTAAAAGTAGTCAAGAGGACTCCTAACTCGCTAAAACCTATTCACAAAGAATCGGAAAATGGCTGCTGCTGTTGAAAGACGGAATGACTTGGAAATTCTGAATGATGCGCTGTTGTTGAAAAGATATCGGATCGACCTTGAAGGGATTTTATTTTTTGTTGACTTGGTGAGGGAGAGAATTTCGTCTCCAACCATGAGAAACAAGCCAATACGCCCCGAAGTAAAATGTTTAACAACACTTTGTTACTTGGCCACTGGAAAAATGCAACTTTGCAACGCGGACAATTTAGGGATTTCACAATCATCTGTCAGTCACTCAATTCATCAAACAATCAATGCGCTCAATGAATCCCATATCATCCGACAGCTTATCCGGTTTCCAATGGACATTCGCCAACAACACAGAATCAAACTTGAATTCATCCACATCTCAGGTATGGCCGGTATCATCGGTGCTATTGAGGAGACCCATATTCAAATTATTTCTCCGGCCCAAGATGAAGAGGTATTTCTAAATAGAAAAAAGTTCATTCCATCAACACCCAGATAGTATTTGATGCCGAATACAATACTTTGGACATTATTGCGAAATGGCCAGGATCCATGCATGCACGACTCGCATTTTAATGGAAAGCAGCTTATGCCAATTATTTGACAGGGATTATGTGCCTGTGGGATGCCACTTGCTCGGGGACAGTGGTGTACCTCCTCCTGATAGCATGAATTATTTTATTCGGCTGTTGAGCGAGGGTTACATCATGATAATAATACCAACCTTTGTCATATTTTGAATGCATTTGTAGGCTATAAATTACAAATCAAGCTTAGTATGCTTTCCTGTTTGAACGATAGCCCATTTATAGGCTACAATCTCTGACCTCCCCTGCGATTGCAGCCCATAATACCGCCTCTTGCAGTCGTCTGCCATCAGAGACACCGATGGGAATGCAGCATTGATCTGTATACTGATATTATCCCAAGCATCCCATTTGGATTTGCTGTTCACCCCGAGGCAAATTTCACTTTGATTACATGCTTTCGCTCCAGCACCAACTGGGCTAGCAGGAGTAACTGGTCATGGCTCCAGTTGGGCTTTTGCGTCCTTTTTGAACTTTCATCCATGACAGTTTAGGGCAAACAAACTTGAACAGCCCGACATTTAAATGATCGCAACATATTCTCATTGGGTAATAAGTTGCTAATTATTCGAGCAAATGACATGTTTTATTATTGACTCGTTTTATGCTATTGCCATTTTTACAACTATCTCTTTCCTATGTATGTTCATTTGCCTAGAGCGTGATATCTGGGGACTGCGCATTGTGCTTTTTCAGGAGTGCTCAACATGTTATTATGGGACAAACCAGCTGCTTGGACTATTTCCTCATTTTTTCCTCCATGTGTTGTGTGTGGGATATTTTTTTTCAATGGGCCGCCCTGTCACCAAACAACCAATCACCACATTCATTGTCCCAAGACTCGTGCATGAGAATTGACGTCATGCAGAGATTTACTCCCACCTATCTCAGAGCTACTTCTAGTCTAGAAGTTACCAGTTTTCTTATCTAAAAGTTGCTCTCAGCAGCTTTGTGAATAATTTTTAAGATTTTACTCCAACATAAAATGTTTTAGCGCAACTTAGGAGTACTCCTTGCAGTAAGATAAGATGCTTTGTGAATGCAAGCCCTGATGTTTTCCATACTATGTGGACTCCAAGCTAATATCCTTTCTTCAAATCAGAATTGAGCTACTTTCATATGTGGTCGTAAATCAAGTGCAAATCTAATATGTGGCCATACGACATAAATGAAAACAGTCAGACCGTAATCCATGTGGTTATTTGACTGTAGGCATGTTGAGCACTGTTAAAAAGGTAAATGCTGGCAGTTTGGGTTTTTTTGCTGTCTTCACGGCATCTGCTACAGACAACAAACTATCGACATGTACTGCAAAATCACATCCATACATTTGCTACAAGCGTGTCCATTTTTTCAGTTTCAACCGAGTTTTAATACACCATAGGTGCTGTCACAAATATGAATTTCTTTTTGTTGTTGGTGACACAGATATCTTGCTGTAATGTGAAAAGAAGCCCCTAGATGGCAGTATTGACCTTTTTTTTGTTAAGCCCAGACTGGAGCTAGGCTTGGGCATGTCCTGGGAATGTCTGAGACAGAGAGTCCCAGAGAATTAAAAAAAAAAAGTCTAAAAGGTGGGAGGGGTCTGCAAAAGAGTATATAATGAGGAAAATTGAGAGAGTAAAGTAGTAGGAGAAATTGCACGGAGAAGGATACATTTGACCAGACCTGTCATTTTTTTTTTCATGACCTGTGAAGCTTTTTGTGGATTTTTGCCTGTGTTGGAGTATTTTCCTCACCCAGGATGACATTAGGCAACCCCACCAAAGGGACTGTAAATATCTTTGTTCTTGTATTTATCAATCTTGGTCAGTAGAGTAGATAGTAAATTACTTAAAAGTGTTAGGAAAAAACAGAGAAGACCGGTTGCTCTGAATAATAAGAGTAAATAGGAAAAATAAGTACGTTGGGTGCTCTTGGAAAAAGGGGGAAAATAATAATTAATATAATTATATAATAAATAATTATATTATTATTATAAATAATAATTATAACGCTGGGATCGGACCCACAGCACCGACGCACTAGAAGGGTCTCGTTTAACCTCACTAGTAGTGAGGATGAAGGGAGATCCTTTGTGTCTACTGACCAGGATTTTTCCAAGAGCGAATGGTCAGCTCTTCCACCGCCGGGAAAATTACCGGCATCGGCAAACGCCGAACGCGCCGGGGGAGGAGACGCGCACCGGCGTCCAGCCGCAGGGAGAAGAGAAGGACTGCGGAGCAGGACTCCGAGACACTATCCACGGTAATTAATCTTTCTAATGTTCATTTAAATAATGAACACCTCTCCGTTTTGTCCAAAGGGCCATCGTTTTCCCCTACCAATAGTATATGTGCCCTCAATACTAGGGTGGACTTGTTCCGGTTTTATCGCAACCTTCATCTTAAAACGTGGTATTTCCACAATGCAGGACACAGGCATGATTTGTCAAAAATGAATACTTCTGATGTAACTATTGACTCTTCTTTTAATTTCAAACCTAAATCACGTTTTTTGCCCATTGTATCCAATTCTGCGCTCATTACTTTCACTAAAAAGATGGACTTTGAGGTGGATAGACTAATTAATGACAACCTATCTACTCCTAAATCTAACCTGTCTCGCAAGGAACGCATGGCTTTAAATGAACTCTCGACTAATCCTGATATCATCATTCGTCCAGCCGATAAGGGGGGTGCTGTAGTTGTGCTATCTAGAGATATGTACATTAAAGAGGCTCATCGCCAACTTAACACTAAGTACTATGAAAGACTACACACCAACCCCTTATTGAACATGAAAAACCAGTTCGATGCTTTAATTAAGGAGGCTCGTGACGAGGGCTGCATTGATGCCCATGTATGTGGTTTTTTAACGGTTGATCACCCTGTTATGGCAACGTTTTACCTACTCCCAAAGGTGCATAAAGAGCTGGTCGGCCCATTATATCAAGCAATGGTACCCTAACTGAACCAGCATCTAAATATATTGATTTCTGGATTAAAATTTTAGTGAGGAAACTACCATCTTTTATCAAGGACACTACTGATGTGCTGAATAGTCTTGCCACTCTGACTGACGTTCGCTCTCAATTTTTCGTAACTATGGATATAGAAAGTTTGTATACAAATATTGACCACCAGGGGGGACTAAATGCTTTACGTCATTATCTCTCCGATAGTGAACACTCTATACCCTTTGACTTCTTATTGAAACTGACTGATTGGGTTATTCACAATAATGTTTTCTTATTTATGGATGAGATGTATGTACAGAAGATTGGCGTTCCTATGGGTTCTTGTTTTTCTCCCAATTATGCCTGTTTATATTTGGGCTTGTGGGAAAAGGAAAATGTTTTGAATCCTGTCAACCCTTTCCACCACTGTATTACTTGGTACGGTCGGTACATTGATGATGTGCTATTGATCTTTGATGGTAGCATGACTCATCTTCTGGATTTTCATAAATACCTGAATTCAATTAATCCCAATATAAGACTCTCTCTTGATTACTCTCAGCACAGTATAAATTTTTTGGACTTGAAAATTGCTAAGGGGGCTGAGGGACGATACATACCAGTCTTTTTCGAAAAAGTTCCTCCCGTAACATCATCCTGCGGGCTGACTCTTTTCATCCTCGCCACCTTATTGAGAACATTCCTTTTGGTCAATTTCAACGTCTTCGGCGCATTTGTGACCAGGACTCTGATTTCGCAGCACAAGCTGATGCCATGTCCAATAGGTTTTTAGATAGAGCTTATGAACCCCAGCTCATCAAACAGGTATGGAACAGGGCACAGTCTCTGCAGCGAGATACGGGCACGGAACAGGGCACAATCACTGCAGCGGGATACCCTTCTTCACAAATCTAGACCTACACAGTCCCGCCAATCCCGTCCTTTTTTTGTCACTACTTACAGTACATATGCCGAAAAAATCAAACGGATCATTAAAAAAAACTGGTCCATTATTGAGAGTGACACACTCCTGAGTAGAGTTATATGCTTGTGAGGTTTCAGTGACATGTGTGCACTGTGCGCCGGTCAGCCAAATTACCACTGCACAGAAAGTATACCAGGTTGGAGCTGGCGAGCTCTCTGCGCACTTTCGGTGGAGCCTTTTGCCACGAAATTGTCACTGCGTCACAATGAACATGTGACACCTCCCCCTACTACACCGCCACACCTATCTTGGCGTACGTCCATCTACCAAATTTCCAGAGTGGCAGCGCACGGTGTTGCACTGCACGAAATTACCTCTGCGTGGGCTGCACCGGATGAAATTTCCACTGCGTGGGCTGTGCCAAAAAATAAGAGCCCTTGGGGTTTGTCCCAAGACGATGATAGGACTCCTTTGCAAATTGGATGGATGGATGGATGGATAGATAGATGGATGGATACTTTAATCATTTCATGGGAACATTTTTCTGCCAGAACCACCAAAAATACAACAACACTCACAAAGTATGTCAGGGTATGAAAAAATATTTTTATATATATATATATATATATATATATATATAGAACAGTAGTTCTCAACCTTATCCAGAAAGGGCTGGTGTGGATGCGGGCTACCATTTCAACTGTGCTAATACATGCCTAATTTCATTAGTCTTCAGGAAAGATGCTGAGGGTCGATTAGTGGGATCAGGTGTGTACCTGTTTTTACTTGATCCTGGTAATATGCAAATACTCTTAAAAGGGCTCTAAAAATTTCTTATCAATTGGATTTTCTCCCTCACCTTCATCCCATATGAATAATACTGAAAAGGGTGTGCAACTCTAGCATGTTAACCTGTTGTGTTGACTCATATTTGTTTAGTATTGTCCAGAGGCTGAGGAGAGCATGCCAAGCAAGGCCACTAAAGCACAGGTCTGAAAATCATAAGCTTTCTGAGAAATGCAAGGAACTGAGCACATGGAAGTAGGAGCGCAATAAGAATGAACCATTTCTTTGATACAACTGTCAACATTTCTGCTTCTATTTTTCTACCTATTTCTGTCATAATTTTCTTTCTTTTTTTGAATTTATTGAGACAATGAGGCATATATTTGTAATAAAAAAAAATGTAATTTTTGTTGAACAGTGGCGATTCAGGACAAATTTTAGTGGGGAGGGGGGGGGGCCAGGTGGGGCCAGTGTTTAATCAGGGGGGCACATTAAAAACAATAATGATGGCCTTAGACATGGGCCTGTAGCTGAGATGTGCTGCAACACCACTCTCTCCCTGGCTCTCTAAACTTTCCAGTGTGAATAAAGGCAAAAAGCCCAAAAATACTTTTAAAAAGCAACAACGATGATATTAAAGCGTTAAAAACTTCTATTTTGCTTTAGCCTATAAAATCATGCTGAAGATTTCTTCATGAAGAAAAAATGCATTGACTGATGGCCATCAAAAATGAAAAATAAAATACAACATAATAAAGTGTGAAGTATCAGACAAATCAAATGGCTTTTGGCCTTAAGAATGGGCGACTCGTTCGTAGAAAACAAAACCTATCAGAACCACAGCACACAAGTAACATTTGTACAAACTCGTCTGTATTCATGGCCACTGACTTGAGAGTCCAGTCTTCACACTTATTTACAAAATATGCTGCCAGTGCCTGAATACATAGCAGCTCACACAGGTGTGCATGTCATGCTGACTAAAATTTGTGACAGACAGAGCTACAGTGCTTAGAAGGATCTGGTCAGTGAGGAGTGGTAGTTCTTCAAACATAAATCAAAAGTACAAATATACAGTATACAGTAGGCTATCTGTCGATTGAAGCTAGTATTGAAAAGGAGTTTATTCATACAAATGTAACAAAATAATTAAGTAATCAACATAATCATAAAACATACATACCTATACCCTCCACTAACTCAGAAACAATGTGCCATTTCCATTTATGGCAGCCAATATTACTGTGGAGTGATTGATTGAAAATATGAATTGGAAAAATGATGCGGTCAACTGAAATACAATCATAGGTTTGTGAATTGCACTAATACTAGGCAAATATTGCCATATATGCGATTTATTTTGTTTCCTGTAATTCAATTTTTTTTTTTTTACTCAGGCAAAAAAGGAGGCGATATCCCTTCCTCATTTCATGACAGTCTTAGAAGATGAAAAAAATGTAAAGCGATGCACACATCTCATCTCACAAATAACCATCCCTACTTAGCACGGGCAGATAGGCTACGAAGTAAAGTAATCAACAGTAGCCTATTATTTTTCAAAATGGAACAGCCTAGTCAGATGAGGTTAGTGGTTAACATCGTATCATCGAGTGGAACTTTTCATAAGTACTTTGCCGAGAGTGATTCGTAACGTGATTCTAAGAGACATTCACAAACTTAACAACAAGCTTCCGTTGCCAGAATGGGGAACAACAGTAACACGGCCACGTCTACAACAAATTACTTTATAAGGTGCAGTCGTTTACCTAACCTTCGTCTCTTGCAACAGGTTGTTCTTGCTGGTTGCCTCATATTCAAATCCCAGCCAACGTATTGAGGTCAGTGAAACCAAACGCAGGTAGCCAACACACTTTGGTGCGTCGCTCTAATCAGTCCGTGTAGAATGTTGAGTGACATTAGTCCTATTTTAGTGCTAGCGCATATCATCGTAAAAACATATACAGTATAATTTTATTATTCAGTCAGCACAGGGGCCAGCACGGGGGCACAGGACATCGGCAGGGGAGCACAGGCCCCTGTAGGCCCCCGTGTAAAACCGCCACTTATTATTGTTTGTTCCAAAAATACATTCGCTAAACCTTATTGTAGTGTGGTATATTCCTGACCTACTAAGTGGTGAGGGGTAACAGGGGAAGGTGAGGGAGGATGGACTCAGGCAGGAGGAGCTGCAATGTAAAAACTGGCTTATTGTGAGTCCAGTAAGAGTAGCATGTACACCATCGGCGCTTGTCGCAGGTCAGCAATGGGCTGGCCACACCTGACATGTGTGGAGTTAAGGCTGAATTTAATTGAATTTTTTTCAAAAATTCTTTGACAATGTTTAGAACTCCATTGCTTTACATTCAGGGTTGATTTCTACATCAATCCTAGGATATTTATTTCAGAACATTCTCATAACATATTTGAGGTGTCGACTTGCAAAACCTGCTAAGTCAAGTTTTGAAAATAAATGAGTTCTCTCCGTTAGCCGCTCTTTCAGGCACCTGCGCATGTCCCACTGATAGCTCCACTTTCAAAACCTACTAAATCATGTTATAAATTGTAACGGAAAAAGCAAAACTCTATCGAAACCTGCCAAGTCAAGGAGTAAAACTCAAATTCTGCTGTGTCATCAGCCAATGTGGAAATGTGATTCCTTTTTGTTCGCAAGAAGGAACCAATCACAGTTGAGCTTTTATACCCTGTTCAACTTTTGCTTTCGCTAACTACCTGGTTTGGGCAGTTCAGAAAAGTGTGATTATAGTGATACTAAAAAGCGGGATTTGAACCCATGTTTATGTTGACATTGTCATAGCAGCTATTTAACCACTGTGCTGTCTGTAGCATTGCGTTGCATGTAGAGTGGGTCCTGAGTCAAATACCTTCAACTAATGAGCAACAGGGCTGGTTTAAACGTTGTGAAAACCTGCTAAATTTCCACTCCACTTTCAAAATATGCTAAGTGAAAACATTGTGTTGCAAAATCAAAGTCATTTCTTTAAAAAAAAAAAATTTTCTCATGGATTATGTCTGCAAGGCTAATAGTTTCAGTATAGTGAAAATTGGTATCTATGGAAGATAATTTCTATGCCCACCAAAAAATCTGATTCTTTTAAAAAAATGGACCAAGTTGACTGAGAAGGCCTTGCGAGTGGATTCCTCATTTGCAATCTCACTCCTTAGTGGGCTAAAGGGTAAAAACTGAATATGATTTGACTAAACCGGGTCAGCACTACAAATACTCATCCACCTCTGAAATTATAGTTCTGCTCTTTCCTGGAATCCAAGCAGCAAACTTGTGTTTCTGCCTTTTCTTTTCTTTTGTTGTTGTTGTTGTCATTCTTCCTCCTCCTTCTCTGGCTGGGGAGCCTATGGCTAGCCTCAGATTTGTATGGTAAAAAGTTCAAAAATCTGGTATACTGAGTAGGGATAGGCCCCTGATTCTTTTCACCAAGTTTCATGTCTTCGCCTTGAGCACTTAAGTGCCGCCAAGGGCTCAAAGTTTGAGGTGCGTTTATGTGTTTAATATGCAAAAGTCATGGGCAATATTTTCAAAAATGAGCTACTGCTGGATTCCTTGGATCAAGCTGAGATCAAAGTACCCTATTTTTCACTGGCTGCCAACTGAATTATTTGCTATATTGGATTTTTTAAAAAAGCAAATACATTTTCTCAAAAATCTTTTCTAATTTCCATCAATATGGGCACAGATGACCTTCAGACCAAGTCACACAAAATTATAGGACAGAGTTTTGATTTTCAAAAGCATTTGCTCATCGCAGTCCTTTGCAGCCAAGCCACCAAACAGGAAGTGAGGTCAGCAACACTTTGATGAATCAAAACAAAACTTGGTAAAAGTCCTCAAAACCTAATTTTGTGAAAACACACACAAAAAACTGAGTTGCTTGACCTCTTGGGAGCACAGCAATAAGTAAAAATTTATTTTGCTAATAACTGTTTAAAGGTTTAAAATTTTTCCTCAGGCCACAAATTTAGTCCAATTTTCACGTAAATTGGCACAAATGATCTTTGAACTTAACCTCACAAATGTTATATATTCATTTTGCTTTTTCAAAAGCATTCTCCCATCACAGCCAAACCAATAAGGTAGAGTGGTAATTTCTTAGCAAAACTTTCATATTAGTGCATCATGGCCTCCAGAACCCATTTCGAGGAAGCACAAGAAACAGTTTGTAATTTGTCTGGTAGGGGATGCTGCAAAAAACAAAATTGTGTTTTGACAAATAACTGTTGATGTATTTGCTTAAACAAAATTTTTGTGTTTCGTAGTATCATAGGTCTTAAGTCAAAACAACTTGTCATGTCGACCGAACTGCTGTGCCTGCCATATTGGATGTTATCAAAAGAATTTCTCACAAGGCATAAATTTTGTCTAACTCATCAGATTTGCCACAGATTCAGGGATATGATTTTTCTACTAATTTGCAGAATTCCGCTTTTTCATCTTCAAAATTTAAAAAATAAATAAAACTCTGATTTTTCAGTCATGAAAATTCAATTTCATATCTACAGCATTCCGACTTTTAGTATTTCCGTAACAGAATTGATCTTATGCATGATGCATTCTACAGAACTTCCGTTTTCAAATTAGCCAGCTAAGGCACTTCCGGTCAAATGTCATGCTGTGTGGCAGCGCTGCGGTGGCAAGTTTCAACACTGTGGAAAAGAAACGACTTGGATATTGCGGATAATCGAGAGGACAAATAGCTTGTGATAATAATTAATATTCCGTATACCTGTATTTTGTGTACCCCACTCGGCTAGTGGAGCGAGGATGAAGCAGTCTTGTAGCCTAAGTTTCAGCAGCGTGAGTGGTTGACGGCTGAACACTGCTGCATCCCTTTATGTAACTCGTCGAGATAAATGCTGTACACCGCTGGTAAGTTGGTTCTGTGTGTATCAGTATCCACCGGGAGCGCGAGTGGGTGCTCGTCTTAGCTCTTTGACGCACCTTCACCAACTCCCATTAATGGTAGTATGGCCAGTCAAACCATAACACGTAAGCTTACCGACAAACCTGACGGACCTTTATTTTCCTACCTCACTTTCGCACACTTTAATATGAAGCATTATCACCCCTCATTTTGACTTCGGTGAATGCTGAATTAATTGGTTACTGTGGCCAACATACGCATGGGTTATCAGTGCTAATGCAGCTGGGCGTCTAGCTAAAGCTAAATCATGGTTATTTCATCAGCTGCCTAGCTAATCCATGACCTTTAGCAATATTAGCGAACGATACCACTACCACACGGAACTTTTCTATCGCGTTGTATCATTAAAGGTGCTTAAGGACCTCGACGAGGAGCCCTTCCTTGTAGTTTCACTTTTGTTTTTTCATCTAAATGGAGCGTCACTGGACACCAAATGTAGCCGAATGTGGCTAGTTAGTGACACTGTTATCCAATGTCGTTTGGCTTATTCACTAGGTTAATATGTAATGCATAATATGTAATGTATATTTCCAGGAGTTCCATCAGGATTGTGTTTTTAGTCAATAAGTGGAAGCTTAAAATACTCACAGAACTCTATATTGAAAATAGATGGTTTCTACAGATGATTGGATATAGAAAAAAGATTTATTAGTGGTGTGTATCCACAGTGATTATGTTCTTATTTTTCATTTTTGCTATTATCAGTACATTAAGGGAAGTCTAAATTCATAAAATTCCATGAGCATGTGACTTTGTGATATGATTTTGGAGTTGACTAAGAAGTCAATGATATTACTGATAGATTGGCTATATTCACCCATCCATCCATTTTATATACCCGCTTATTCCTCACTAGGGTCATGGGCGAGCTGGAGCCTATCCCAGCTGACTACGGGCAAAGGCAGGGACCCACCCTGAACAGCTTGCCAATCCATCGCAGGGCGCACACACCATTCACACACCATTCACTCTCACACTCATACCTATGGGCAATTTGGTGTCTCCAACTAGCCTGATATGCATGTCTTTGGACTGTGGGAGGAAACCGGAGTAGGCTATATTCAATGAATGTTATTTGACTTTTATCTGAGTGCAATAGTGGGATATTAAATTTTTTACAAGCTTGGAGCTTGTGACTAATTTTGACTTGACTTAGAAATCAAAGATTTTCTTAACAGTACACCAGTACCATATGGACCTCCCCAGTGACTAAGGCTGTAGCAAGCCCCACTGACACCGTTAATGCATGCTCAGTGCCACCGGTTCCACATGGATTTGCTTAATATTACACCAGTACCATATGGACCTCTCCAGTGACTAAGGCTGTAGCAAGCCCCACTGGCACGTTAATGCATGCTCAGTGCCACCGGTTCCACATGGATTTACATAACACTGACTTCCAATATCGTGAAAATATCATAAATGAAGATTGTAGTCAGTCCCACCAGAGCCAGCACATAAATAATCAAGAACTTATCATAGGCTTGACTAAAAAAGTAAGTTTTCAGCCTACTCTTGAAGACAGAGAGTGTGTCCGAAGCCCGAATTTGTCTTGGGAGATTGTTCCATAAAATTGGTGCTTTGTAAGAGTATGCTCTGCCTCCGATTGTAATTCTAGATATATTTGGAATTTTCAAGTAGTCAGCACCTTCTGAATGAAGTAATCTTGGTGGGGAGTAAGGAATGAGAAGACTGCAAAGATATTCCGGGGCCAAGTCATTTAAAGCTTTGTAAGTTAGTAATAGTATTTTGTACTCAATTCTAAATTTTACAGGCAGCCAATGAAGATTTTTGAGCACCGGGCTAATGTGATCATATTTTTTTAGTCCTAGTCAGAACCCTAGCTACAGCATTCTGCACTAATTGAAGACGTTTCAGGGCTGAGCTAGTGCAACCAGACAGTAAGACATTGCAATAGTCCAGCCGAGAGGACACAAATGCGTAAACCAATTTTTCAGCATCTTGACGAGATAACATTTTTCTAAGTTTAGATATGTTTCGAAGATGGAAAAAAGCCACTCGGATGATATTGTTGATGTGAGCCTGGAAAGAGAGTTCTGAATCAAGAGTCACCCCCAGGTTTTTAACGACAGCTCTGGCAGAGACAGAGAGGCCATCTAAGTTGAGAGAAAACTTAACGAATGAGTCTTTAAGAGATTTGGGACCCAGTACCAATATTTCAGTCTTATCTGGGTTTAGTGAAAGAAAATTTTGCATCATCCAAGCTTTAACAGCTTTAAGACACATCTCTAATCAAGTAACCGGATCATTTTCTCCCGGTTTAAAGGATATATAGGGCTGCGTGTCATCTGCATAACAATGCTATTTAACATCAAGTCTACTAATGATATTTCCAAGGGGAAGCATGTATAGAGAAAAAACCAAAGGGCCCAGAACAGATCCTTGAGGTATTCCAAAGTTAACCTTGGAATATTCTGAACACTTGTTATTTACCTGGACAAACTGAGATCTATTTGACAGATAAGACTTAAACCATGAAAGGGCAAGTCCAGAAATACCAACTAATTTTTCCAACCTACGAAGAGGAATATGGTGGTCTACAGTATCAAAGCCGGCACTTAAATCGAGAAGGACGAGAACAGAGATGCGACCACTATCCACAGAGAGAAGCAGATCGTTTACTACAACAGTGAGGGCTGTTTCAGTGCTGTGATGCTTTCTATAGGCAGACTGAAAACTGTCAAATACCTCATTAGTTAGAAGGAAAGAAGAGATCTGTTGGGCGACACATTTTTCAAGGATCTTAGATAAAAATGTGAGGTTTGAGATTGGCCTATAATTGGCTAGGACTGTGGGATCCAAATCTGGTTTTTTTAAGCAGCGGCTTGATTTCTGCCATCTTAAATGAAGTGGGAACAATACCTGATATCAGAGAAGAATTAATTATGTGAAGAATTGGGCCGCCAAGAATGGACAGGAGTTCTTTCATTAGCTTTGTGGGAATGGGATCCAAGATACAAGTAGATGATTTGGAAGTAACAACTAATTTGGCTAGTTCACTCAGGGATAGGAGAAAGGGATTCAAACTGGTTTGTGTGTAATGTGGAAGACTCCATATCATGAGGAACGACACCGCAAACTGATAAGGAAGCAGTGATCTTCTTTCTAATTCCAATAATTTTGCCATTAAAGAAATGTAAAAAATCATCACTGCTGCAAGAGACTGGAATTTGAGGGTTACTTGCAGCATGATTGTTAGTTAACTTAGTTTTGAACAAAAATCAAGAATTATTTTTATTTTCCTGCATGAGATTTGAAAAGTAACAGGGCCTTGCACAAGAGAGAGCATGCTTAAATGCAACAAGGCTCTCATTCCAAGCACTATGAAATACCTGGAGTTTAGTGGAGCGCCACTTGCGTTCTAGTTGACAAGATTTTTGCTTTAGTGTCCTTGTCTGGTCAGTGTACCATGGGGCTGGCCTCTTCTTCTGAGTAATCTTTTTATATTTCAGTGGCGCGACAACATTAAGGGTACAACGGAGAGCATCAGCAAACTTTTCTGCGGTATTGCCAATAGAGAGGGCACTGACTGGATGCTCAAAATAAGATAGGAAAACCCCAGTGAATTTTGAAGAAGTTGTTGCAAAAAGTACGACCAGTGTACATCCTAGTTTCTAACAATGCAGGGTGGGTCAATTGTAAGCAGAATGTGATAAGAAAATGGTCAGACAAATTGGGATTATGTGAATGAATCCTGACCTGCCCAATGTTAATGCCAAAGCTTAAGATCAGGTCCAAAGTATGACCATGAAAATGAGTTGGGCCAATAACACTGAGCGAAGCCTACTGACTCCAAAATGTTAGTGAATGCGGATGTTTGAGAATCATCTGCCCTCTCAAAGTGCAGGTCAAAGTCGCCCAATATAACTATTCTATCATAGCTTAAAACTAAGTTTGAAAGGAATTCTGAAAAATCTTGAATAAAGGCAGAGTAAAGGCCAGGGGGCCTGTAGACTGTCACCAGAGCTAAAGGCTGATCAGGGGCAGGACCCACACCTGTATCCAGCACTGAGAAATTCATTGCTAAAACCTCAAATGTATCAAATTTATACTGTAGTTTTGGCACTGAGTGAATGGAGTCACTATAGATAGCTTCCACACCCCCACCTCTCCGGCCCAGGCGGGGGTTTTGAGTGTATATAAAAACAGGTGGAGAGGCTTCTTTCAAAGATAAGTTTTCATCTGGTCTCAGCCATGTTCCTGTGAGACACAGTATATCAAGATAACAATCAGAGATTAATTTGTTCACAAGAGCTGCTTTAGAGTTCAAGGATCTAATATTTAATAGACCAATTTTGAGAGAATATTTATTTATAGATGGATTGATACAGTTGGTGTTAATGCAAATCAAGTTTTTGTGATGTACTCCGCGATTCTTCTTTCTTAATTTATTTGGAATTCGAGGAACAGACACAATCTCTATAGGGTTTGACCTAATCAACGGTTTATCAAAGCTGAATGTCAGGAATTTAGATTTAACTCTCGGCAGTCGACTACAATAATTTAAGTCGTAGGCCAGATTTCTTGACAGAAGGGCAGTGCCCTCTCGAGATGGGTGAACACCATCCCTCCTCAAAAGACCAGGGCCTTTTCTCAATACCACGAATGCTAAGAACGAACTTGCATTCTTGCGAGAAATGTTCTCGCTAGTCGTTCTAGGAAGTTGCACGTCCAAGGCTACGAGCACTCAGAACGCTGTCAACGGTTTGAGACGATGCATTGTCGTTGGTATAACGTAATACGCCAGCCAGTGAGCCGTGACTTCCTCCGCGTTCATCCTTTTTCCCCCCCAGTAATGTTATCTGTGGGGTAAGAGGGGGTCTGTGAGTGTGAGCCAGTTAAGATGCTTAGCTATGTTCCGCCGGCTGTTGCGGTGTTTCTCTACTACAAAACCACTGGAGCATATTCGACACAAAACATCGTAAAGCAGCCAATATTCCAAATGTACTCAGATAATAGTTCCTCGCCTGAAAATTAACAGAATAGAATTTAACTAAGAAAAAGCGAACGAATACCGACTGATTACATTCAAAGTCAATGCAAAGACGCAAATTCTTTGAATGTAAATCTGTCGTAAATCCGCTCCCGCTTATATGCCGAAAAGAATTCTGGGATATGCGTGCTGCCAAGTTCACACAAGTTACCATCCGATGCATCCTCGGAAAAATGGGCGTATCAAGAGCACTTCCGGGACTGGAAACCATTCTCGTCGAGATGCGAACTTTGAATTGAGACAGTACATGGTCACAGAGGGATGACATTTCTCAAGTTCACAAGAACAGAAGTACCGAGAAGAATGCATATTGAGAAACGGCCCAGGTCTTCGCCGGAAAGCTCGCCAATTGTCCACAAAACCGACGTTATTATCTGCGCACCACTCAGACAACCAGCGATTGAGCGAGTCCAATCTACTGTACATTTCATCACTACATCGAATCGGGTACGGATCACTGACCGTGACATCTTCAGAGCTCGGGCGCAGGCCGACTTAAAACTGCACTTTGTGATCTCCGTCTGTCATAATCCAATATCATTTGTACCGGCGTGGATAATAATTTTGGAGAACTTGCGTTTGCCCTGATCGAGTAATTTCAGAATCGCCAGTCACACATGCGCCAGGGATACAGCTCACTGTGGTAGCCGGTTTAAACACCCTTACATCTCTAACAATGGAATCCCCAATAATTAGTGACTTTTCCGGTACTCGTTCGTCTGGCTCTAATTCTTCGAGGGGAGCAAATGAATTAAACAGTTTAACGAGAGAGGGACTGGGTGGCTGCTCAAGTTTCTTTCCCCTACGTTTACCTCAAACTGTTACAAATACATCACGCTGTGAAGAAGCTGCTGCAGTAGGTAAGGAACGGGAAACCGAAAGAGAACTAACATTAACACTCGTTTCAGGCTGGACCAACAAAGAATCAATGAACTCCTCATTCGACCTAATGTTCTGCAGCATTTCAATGCGAGCTTCCTGCTGTAAAAGCTTTTCAGCTAAGCTAGCATATGAGTTACATTTCTTGCAAATGAAAGTGCCGCTAAGGGCAGAGGAGTCGTAGCAAAACATATTACATTCAGAGCACAAGACAGGAAAAGAGGTCGGCGAACAAGAGGAAGCCATCATGGTCATTAACTTACGTTAGTAGGATGCCGCGTAGCCCAAGTCCAAGGTTCACCTCATGGGCGTCTTGCAGAAGTACTGGCCGTCAAAAAGTGCATAGACCTAATTTTATTTTTCTAAAATGGGATTTTGTTCTATGCTTCATTTCAGACGGGAGAGGGAGTTGGAAGTGCATGGCGAAATGCATTTTCTTTTTCTTACATACAAACATTATGCAATAAGTCAATGTGAAATAATAATAATATTAATAATAATAATAATGCAACTCATGATTAACTTAACAAAAACAGATCCTCCCGTCTGAATTTGACCTCATGCACGAGCGATTTAACTTTGTCGACGGAGAAACGTGGTGACCTCCGTTACGGGTTTTGGTTTAAGGATTTGGGACAGCGCAGCCTGCTCCTAAAAGCAATCGCACCCGGCACACAGATTCGTATAACTGGCGTAAAGCCCAAACCAAGCCGATGCATAATAATAGCGCTGGTGTTTTAGGGATATAGGCAGGTGTGCAAGATAGCAACTTTCTTGGGGGAACGCCTCATACGCAATGCTAAATCCCCAAATAACGGGGTTAGGGACTCTGGCGTAAGATAGGGCCCTATGTGTACTATATATACAGCGCCCTCCATAATTATTGGTACCCTTGGTTAAGATGTGTTAAAAGTCTTAAAATAAATTAAATTTTTATTGCAGAAGCATACTCTTACACTAAAAATTTTAGAAAAATGTGACCTTCAACTCAAGTGAATTTTAAGGGGGAAAAAAATCCCTGACAAAGAAAAAATTATTTTTCATAGAATCACCTTTTCCACAATTATTGGCACCCCTAACGATTCCTAGGAAATAAATGTAATTGAAGTTGTAATTGTAATTGGAGACTAGCTCTTCGACTATTTGAATTTGCGTTTCTGAACTGTGAGCATTTCGATTGCCTTCTGTATTGGACCGGTTTGTTTTGACCTGCGATTCTTGCCTTGCCCTGTTTTTGGTTTGTTCGGATTCCTGTGATTGACCCTTGGCTTGTCGCTCTGTGACTTTGGTTTTTGCTTTTGCCCTTCTATCTGGTTGTTCGGTAATAGATGCCCAGTTTTTGACTTTGATTCTCTTGTCTGACTACCTCGCTCCTCTCGCCCTTTCTGTGCGCTGTTCAGTTACTCTGGTTAGCTAGGGTATTCCCAGCTGGATCTTACTATCCTTCCATCGGGATACCTCTTTATTGTTTTGCTTTGTTATTTTCCCTTTATATTTGGAGGTGGTGACTCTGGGTGGAAACATGGGGGTACATGACTCGTTCGCTCAGTCCACGCTTCTTGACAGAGCGTTCTGGAGTTACGTGTTTAAAAGCCGCCCTGTGCCTGGTAAACCTGCGAAGACAAGCGTTAGTTTTAGTTAGCTCTGGTTAGGCAGTATAGGGACCGGAGTGCTGTGCAGCGTTCAGGTTCTTTTGTCTTCGCCACAGTTTTCTCTCCCCATGCTTCCTTCATTTCTCTACCAGTGGCCACACTACCTAGACCGGGTAGTAACAAGTGGTTGTGCATTGTGGGTGATATACGTCACTGAGGCCACTGTGGTTTGCTGCTGGTTTTGCTGCTGCCCATATATTCATTTATTTATTATTTTTTATCGGAAAAACTGGTGGCAGTAATCGCCCATGGCTGAGTGCTCTCCCTGTGCAGCACTGTGCCAGAAAATTTCAGATTTGGAAGAAAGAATAAAAACGCTGCATCAAATCAAAGAAGGCGAAGTCTTACTCGACTCCCTCTTGGTCTCCCAATGCTCCAGCATTATGGTTGAGAACTCGCACACCGGCCTTCCATGCAGCGAGTTGGGAGTCAGGCAAAACTCCATAACATGCTCCTCTCCTGTTGTTACGAAGCCATGGATTCCTGTTGCGGGAAGGAGGGGATGCCGTTCTTCCCGTCATCCAGGTAGAAAGCCCCTACTGAAACTGGAAAACAAATTCAGTATCCTGGAGGAAATGGCTACCCTGGTAGTGATGGATGCCTCTGCGGAGAGCCCAGAGAGATCGATGCTGGCGTCTCCCGCAGGAAGGCTCTCTGCTCCAGCAGCGGGGACCGACGTGGCCTGCTCTCCGCGTCAGGTTGCCCAACCGATGCCGATGCCGGAGCAGGATCTCCTGCCAGCTGCCGTGCCCTCTCAGCGCAGCGCGAGTCTACAGCTCAGTCTTCTCAGCTTTCCTGTGGTGGGCCGCGGCTTGCTTCCTCCTTGAACCGGCCACAACCTGGTTCTCCCCGTGCTGGCCCACTGCCTCGGATTGCTCGCGAGATGCCTCGCCGATCCTCATGTCAGGATGACCCGTCAGTGCTGGTCATCGGCTCCTCGATAATTAGGCACCTTCACATTCCTGGGGCAGAAATTTTCTGCTATCCTGGAGCTCAGGTGTCTGATATTAGGCCAATCTTGCCCTCCATCATGCGCACCCACCCTGCAGCGAAAACAGTTGTGGTCCACGTCGGTTTGAATGACATTTCTTTGCAGAGCCCCTTCGGCTTGCAGTCAGATTTTAAAGACCTTATTAACACTCTCTTAGAAACTAGTAAGGAGTGCATGGTCCAATTCCATTGGTTTGTTTAGGAGACGTGAACTTCAGCCAGATTTGACAACTGCATATCTGGCTGAAAGGCTACTGTAGCATGCTGAGTGTCCCTTTTGCGGATAACTTCTCTAGCTTCTGGAAAAGGAAATACCTTTTTGGATGAGATGGCCATCATCTGAGCAAGAATGGCTCTTATCTTTTATCCAGTAATTTGGAATTGGCAGCCCAATCCCTCCTCACACAAAATAAGTGACTGACGGTGAGTCCGATGCGGGGTAATTGTAAAGGCAGTTTTAATCATTCTACTCTGGTTTCTCGTAGTTTTAATCGGTTTGCTACTCAAAAAACAGCTTGTGGATCTACGGTTCCTTCTTATAATAATTTTGTTACTGCAAAGCCTCTTAGTTTGCTGTTAGAATGGCAGGAAGATTTTGTTAAACGGAAAGGCTTAGGAATAAATCATATGAATGTACGTAGTCTCCCCACAAAGATTGATTTTATCAAAGTTTGGGCTCTGCAGACAAACGCTGATATTTTTGTGTTCACAGAGTCTTTGCTGTCTGGCAAGGTTATAGATAATGTGATTTCCCTCGAGGGATACAATACATTTAGGTGTTACAGTGTCAGACCTTCTAGGGGTGGCAGTGTGGCCATTCACGTGAAGGAATGTTTTACGGCTTCTGTTTTAAACTCTGTATTATTGTACGGGTGCTTTGAATTTTTAGCTTTGATTGTCGGTTTTGGTAATGGTGTGAACTGAAACTGTGTAATTGTTAAGGGGGCCTATCGTCCACCGTCGGCTCAATCCAATACAATTGATAATTTAGCTAATTTGGTGTCTGCTAATGAAAACTCGGAAATCATTTTACTCAGTGATTTCAATATTGACTGGCTCTCCGATGCTTCAAATAGCTTAAAAGATGTGTGCACTAACTTGAATATGTCTCAGCTGATCTTACGTCCTACAAGGCCTGACCCTAAGGATCCTAATTGAGCTACTCTTTTGGATCTTATTTTAACTAACAGGCCACATAATTTTAAACTAATGGCGTTTTTCCTCTCGATTTTAGTGACCACTGTCCTGTAGCTTGTGTCAGAAATAATAGTATTCAAAAATTAGAATCCAGAGTTATAGTATTAAGAAATTTTACGTATTCCTCGGAGCAAGCCTTTTTACATGAATTTTTTCAGAGCGACATGCATTACTCTACTGCTATCCCTGATCCTGAGTTAGCGCTGAATAATTTTATTATGTCATTCAACACTGTGGTGGATAAGCATGCCCCCTTTAAAAAGTTGAGGGTGAAGAGTAGGGTGAATCCCTGGTTTTCCCCTGATATCTCGAAGCTGTTAAAAGCTCGGGATTCTGCAAGGAAAAAAGCATGTGTTTCAGGGTTGCAGTCTGACTGGCAACATTTTTGTTGCCTTTGTAATAGAACCTTTTCAGCTATTCTGCAAGCCAAAGCGTCGTATTATTTCTCCAATCTATCTGACTCCGGCAACAATCCAGAGAAATTTTGGAGAACCTTTAAGTCCTTGTCTCAGTCCTCCTCTTCGGCTTTACCCAGTAAGATTTCCAAAGATTCGATTATTATTTCAGATAAAGCGGAACTTTGTGATATTTTCAATAAACATTTTGTTAATGCAGGTCTCCTCTTTGAAAATTTAGGGTTATTGCCGGGTCTTCCTAGCGGTGATAACAGGCCTTTTGTGCCTGTACCCCATAATTCCACCAGCTTTTCCTTGCGTCCTTTTTCCGAAAGGGAGGTTCTTGATGCACTTCGTAGCATTGATCCTAAGCAGTCTACTGGTGCGGATCGCAAATATATTGACGCATATTTTTAATTTATCCCTGTTGACTGGTTCGATTCCTGTCTTATGGAAAACGGCCTTTGTTCTACCCTTACATAAGGATGGCTCTTCTGATGATCTAAATAACTATCGGCCAATTTCAAAACTGCCCTGCTTAGCTAAGGTTTTGGAGAAACTGGTCAATAATCAAATTCGATCATTTCTATCGAAACATGCTGTCCTGAATGTGTTTCAATCAGGCTTCAGACCTGGTCACAGCACTGTGTCAGCTGCAGCTAAGGTTCTAAATTATATTGTTTATGCCTTGGATAATAAGCAAGATTGCGCTGCCCTTTTTATTGACCTATCTAAGGCGTTTGACACTGTTGACCATTCTCTACTCATAAAGCGGTTAAGTGCCATTGGGTTTGATATTAAATCTTTAAATTGGTTTAAAGATTATCTTAAGTATTTATGTCATTTCTACAGTAATTTACAAAGTTGTTCCAAAGTATCTAGGAACATTTAATTAGTAATTAATCACTTCCTGTATCCCTGAGGTATAAATATAACGTGACACAGAGGCCATTTCTCTTATCCACTCTTCAACATGGGAAAGACAAAGGAACACACTATTCAAGTAGGGCAGCTGAGTGTTGATCTTCACAAGTGAGTAGATAGGGGCAGGCGCAGGCGAGTTGGAGATGTGTGTCGACCTTCACAAGTCAGTAGATAAGGGCAGGCTCAGGCGAGTGGCTATATTCTTGCAGCCATTAATGGCTGCAAGAATATAGCCACTCGCCTGAGCCTGCCCCTATCTACTATCAGAGGTATCATTAAGGAGTTTAAAACAACTGGAACAGTGGTAAACAAGCCTGGACAAGGATGCAAGGTTATTTTGCTACCATGCACAGTGAGGAGGATGGTTAGAGAAATAAAAAGTTCTCCAAAGCTCACTGTTAAAGAATTGCAACTAATGGTAGCATATTGGGGTCAAAAAGTCTCCAAAACAACCATCAGGCGCTATCTACACGCCAACAAGCTGTTTGGGAGGCATGCACTCACTCACAATCATAAACGCAAACGTCTGGAGTTCGCTAAGCGGTACTGGGACTTCAACTAAGACCGTGTGCTTTGGTCAGATGAGACCAAGATAGAGTGTTTGTTGCCAAAAAGCTCTAAGTGGGTCTGGCGGAACACAAAAGATGAGTATGCAGAAAAGCACCTCATGCTCACTGTGAAGGAGGATTGGTGATGCTGTGGGCCTGTTCCTCTTCCAGAGACCCTGGGAACCTTGTTAGGGTGCATGGCATCATGAAAACTTTGAAATACCAGGACATTTTTTTATCAAAATCTGGTGTCCTCTGCCCAAAAGCTGAAGATGGGTCGTCACTGGGTCTTTCAGCAAGATAATGACCCTAAACATGTGGCCAAATCTACACAGAAATGGTTCACCAGACATAGAATCAAGCTTCTCCCATGGCCATCTCAGTCCCCAGACCTCAACCCCATTGAAAACCTGTGGAGTGAGCTGAAGAGGAGAGTGCAGACGAGAGGACCCAGGTCGCTGGATGATCTAGAGAGATTGTACAAAGAGGAATGCTCGAAGATCCCTCTTTCTGTATTCTCCCATCTTGTGAAACATTACAGGAGAAGATTAGGAGCTGTTTTGTTGGCAAAAGGGGGTTGTACAAAGTATTAAAATTAGGGGTGCTAATATTTGTGGCACACAAGATTTGATGTAAAAGAATTATTAGAAGCTAAAGAACACATCTTTACCAGAGGTGCCAATAATTATGGAGGGCGCTGAATATATATATATATATATATATATATATATATATATATATATATATATATATATATATAAACTCTATGACATTTTATTTAATTAATCAGGATTCATTTGGAATGTGTAATTTCTGTGAAATCTTTCTTAATTTTGCATAGTTTTTTATTTCAAGATTGTATTCATTATTATGAAATCAAAAATTGTCCAGTGTCATTTCTGTGTCAAAGTGCCTTTCATAAATGAGACCCCTGGTCTGGAGTTGTGCACATAGCACATAGCAGATATAAGCAGATATCATTGAGAACATTACAATGAAAGCAGTTCCAAGTGGTCACACGCACATCTAAGTATTACAAAAGTGCGGGACAAACATGTATGTCAGGTACCTGATGAAAGCCGCATCGGCCGAAACTGTAGTACAATAAATTATTGTTACCAGATTTTACAGTGAGCGGACATGTCATTTTCAATTTTAACATTACAATGTTAAGCTCACAACTGTGAACTCATTCACATACCTGGCATTTTTGGCCTCATCAGAATACTTCACATAGGGCCCCACCATGCCAGACTACCCCTGCACTGTGCAATTACCATGTCATACTATGTCTTTGTCATTCAGGGGCCCTGGAAATGGCTTCCTCTTACACACATCACTGATTCTTCCACTGAGAAATCATGGAGCCAGGCTATTGATTTTTCTGGCTTAGTCTTATAGCTCACAACTGATTAGACAGTATTATTTTAGCTAACTCAAATATTGACATGGATGCACTCCTCAGTCGCTGGAAATTCCCTCAAAAATGACAAATAAAACAAGACATTGCTCCCAAAAACTGTTGACTCAGGGCTGGGATAACGCAACCTTTCCTTGGTTATTACCATGGCGGCAGTATCTTGAGCTTGACATTGACATTTAGTGGATGATCCATCGGTAAAAGACCAGGAACTAGATTAAGGTTGGCACTGAGTCTGTGACTCACTCAAGCCCTACAAGGACACTGTGGAGACCCAATTACCCCTGGATGGCACTTCAAGTTGCCCTGACAGCAGGAGTCCCAGTGTCCCAGAATGCAGAGCAGACCTTTGGGTGAGAGATTTTTCATTTGCACTTTAGCACTAGCCCCGTCATCACTAATGGTCTCCCAGCTATTGAGATACCATGGATTCTGACTGAGCCGTGCACAACTGCCAACACCCATTTTGCTATTTTCAGTCTTCAGCCTCAGACCATTCTCATGAACCTGTGCTCCAAGAGATGCATCGCTTATAAACACACAGTTGATTATTCTGGGCTGTTTTCAATCCCAGACAGTCGTTTACTTAATATTTTGAGGTATAAGAATACAAATATGTAATTTGAATGTTCTTCAATTTCTACTCCAATGGAGCTGTCACAGTTGTATTGAAAATTAAAAAAAAAAACCCCACCACCCGCGATCTCACCAAACCTAATAGCATGTAAAACTCAAAAATGTGAGGTTTTTCAAAATGAGCCAAGTGCAAAACACCAGCAAAATGCAAAAAGGAGATTTTATTTCTGAAGGGGGAAACCCCCCGCAACAGCGCAGGCGACAGTACAAAGTCCACAATCCAAAATCAGAATCCAGGGGGCGAAATCCAGAACCGTAAACAGGGCACTAATCACAAAAATCGTAGTCAGACAAAAATGGGTCAATAAACAAGAATGTGACGAGCTACAGGGATAAGGCAAAGCTTGTAGTCTAGGAAAGTCCAGTCAGAAAGATAATCACAATGATACAAGGCAAGAGAAGCGTGGCACAGGTAACAAGGAAGTAACAATCTGACAAGGAAGAGCAACAAACAGACATCTAATATACATATCCGGGTGACCGCATGACAAGGGAACACAGGTGCAATCAATGGGAATGATAATCATGGAGAGACACGTTGGGAACAAACTAATTACAAGAAATTGGCCGTAGCCAAAACGCAGACAGGGATCACAAGACAAACCAATAGACAGATAACAGCTCCAGTCAAGCAAATCTAAAGTGCATAGACAATAAGAGAGAAAGAACAGCACAAAGCAGTTGAGGAGACCCACAGAAACGTAGCAGAGATAATTAGGAAGAGACAAGAGGCGGAGACAAGAATAGGGAGAGATCCCGAGTGCTCGTTAGTAAGTTAGTCAAAATATACAAGGTTAGTGTTGGTTAGTAATTATCAAAAATAACAAACTGTTAGTAGGTGTTAGTAATATAGTAAAAGTAAGAGGAAGGTAGAACACGAGATAATGAAAGAAGATTGAAACCCAGAAACCAATAAATGACCCGAAGGAGTGGCATGCTAGACTAGGGACTGTGAGCAAAGACGACACTCATGACAAGACGGGGGGAACGAAGTGTAATGCATGGAAATGAAACATGGCATGGTAAACTATGAATAAACTAAAGTCTGGAAAATAATAAAACATGAAAATCTGAATAACCAAAACACAATACATAATCAAAGAATGGTCAGACATAAGCAGAGGTCAAGAAACACATAGGTCAGTCAAACATAGCACTAGGCCAGGCACAGAACTTGAAACATGGGCATGGGCATAAACATGGTACATGGCATGGCAGAAAATGCAGGATCACAACAAAAAACGCTTATAATTTCAACTTGATGTTGAAAAACACCTGAGAGTCTAAACGTCCGTTTACTGCTTCTGTGCATTTTATGCCTATTAAATTGTCCTTTAATTGGACCTGATTGTGAGTGCTGGTTATCATTTGGAGAATTACACAGTTGTATTGAAAGCCATGATGTCCCAGGCTTCTGCCTTTTTAGATGGCTAGAACAGAGATACAGATCATGGTATTGGGCACCACATGCTAATTTTCTAAACATGCAAGCTGTTTGGAATTAAAAAATGATCGTCCTCAGGTGGGATATAGTACAATTTCACAAAGTGAGCAATAAACAAGAAGGTGCATTGGCTTCAGCATATATCTGATGACAGCAAGCAAAGAAGCACAAAAATAAACTGTCAGGCTTTATTTGATGTCAAGACCAATGCAGAGCAATGATCACTCTTTATGATAACGTGTATGCAGCATGTGTTTAGAGGGAAAGCCCCACAAGCTTTGAAAAAAATTCTCAAGGCACCTGCATGCTTTGAGGACAATTTAAGCTGTTGGAATTTCTGGTGCATTGTATTGGCCAACACATTTCTTCAAACCTCATCTCGAAAAGGTTTCATTTTCTGGTACATTTTGAACATGAGTAATGTCTTTGGAAGTCCTTGGCATTATTTAACCAAATTGCGATTTAGGTTTAAGAGTAAGTGCTTTTAAAAGAATGCCTATGTTACGTTCACGTAAGGACACCAATCCAAAGAATGATATTTATTGAACGCAGGTAGTGATGTGACATTTGAAGCGAGGCGCCGGAGCCTGTGTCGAGCAAAAAGGGGCGTGCCTGATGAAGCCCCGATTCGAGGCTTGCGTCGTTACCGTAAAAATCACGTGACTGATGACAAACGAGGCCTCAGTTTATGAAGAGTACGTCATTGGTTCATTCAACGTATCGCCTGCTCAAAAATACGCTTCGAATCTCGCGCCAAACTGTGGGTGTTGTCGGCGTTGGTATAAGATGGAGAGAGGCGTACTACGTTGGAGAGTTGTAGTGAGTTACATATTATTTTTCCCATTGTTGGACATTGACGTGAGAGTGTCAGTTATTTCGTTTTTTTTCAATAATGTCACCCCCGTATTTGTTTTTTTGAATAAAAATGATTTAAAAAAGCAAAGTATCGTGATTGTTTCATTGCTATTTTAATTATGAACAATTATAGCTACTTACACATGCACATGCTGTAGAAATATATCCATTGTTACTGCACACAAACGTTTTTCATACATTTCTGCTCAGGTCATGGTACTGTTCATTGACTGCCATATGTTGTTTTGCAGCATTCAATGTTTCATTGATGCCTCGAGTGCTGAACCTTTTGGTGAAGCAATGGGCTGGAGGCCTCAGTGATTCATGAGGCTTCATTTGACCATCACTAAACACAGGATTCCAAACAAATAAGGCCTATGGGCCAACAGAAACATCACGAATGAACAGAAAAACCTGCAGGATAGAGGAGGGCACAGAGCCAACAAAAAAAAAAAACTACACTCAATGAGCTGAAAAAAATAGGGTAGTGTAAACTCAAAGATAGGCTCAAGGGCATGGAACCAACAGACCAGCTGCCAATTGGAATGCCTCTGCAGAATTACAAGGTACAGGGCTGATGCGAGAACGAGGAACACCTGAGCAGAACAGGGAGGGAACAAAGCATGAACATGAGACATTGGGTAAGGCTTAATAACATAACAAGCCCATTAAGAAAATGGGCGCGCTTAGCTAAGTACCAATGAAGTATGCAGATTGAAGGAGGAGTGAAAAAGTTACACAGCAAAGACAAGCAAGATCTGAAATAATATCAAAATGGGAAATCATGACAATTAACACACTACCTAAATTAGTAATATTAGTAAAGTGCCTGTCAAAGAAAAACACCTCCCGTGAATGTTATTAGATGTTAGTAACTACACTGAACAAAAATATAAATGCCCCATGTCAAATTTTTTAGTTATGCAATATATGAAGCGAATCATATTTCATTTTTGTTAATGACTAATCTTCAGATCACCATCCATTACATCTTGATATTGGCATCTGCAAAGGAGTGACAATCCTTTGAACACATTGGGGGTCAGGTTGAAGAAATTGAATGTTCATTATCTTGTGTGTCCATTATTTGCATTTCTCAGCACAACACATCTCCTTCGCATGGAGTTGATCAGGTTGTCTATCGTGGCCTGTGGAATGTTATTCCAATCTTCCCGGAGGGCCACACGGAGCTGGCGTACATTATCCGGAACTTGAACACGGTTGCGGACACGTCGATCCAGAACATCCCGAAGATGCTCTATGGGCGACATGTCCGGCGAATACGCAGGCCAGTCCAGAACTGGAATGTGCTCTGCTTCAAGGAACTGCATGCAGACCGCTCTGGTGGACATCCCTGCATCCAGCATGCCAATGGCATGTTCCCGCATGACCTGAGACATGATAACCTTTGACAAAATTTGACATTTTGGGATGGCCTTTTATTGTCCCCAGTATAAGGAGTGTCTGGGTACTGCTCATTCTGTCTGAACACCGTTTGGAAATGCCATACCCATGTACTGAGTGAAATCACTGCATCTCTGAGCAAATGCTCACAGACAGAGATGGATTAAAAAATGGTACACAAATCAAGAGAAATATCCCTATTGTACACGTAAAAGTCAGCATCTGCTCACTTAGAGTTGTTAACTCCATGTGGCATCAAGATTTGACATGGGGTGTTTATTTTTTTTTTCAGCGTAAAAACAGTTAATTCACATTAAGCTTCGAAGGGTCTGAAACCAGAACAGCGCTGAAGGAAAATGGAAATACTGCAGCCAACCAATAGCAAAGAAGCAGTACATGCACTTGAGAAAAAACATGGACTGGAACGCAGTGCAGGACAGGATCTAGAAACAGGCACAGGCAAAACTACAGGGACACAAGGCAAACAGAACAAGAACATAACAGCCTGTTTTTTATGTCTGTTTTCTTAGAAGCATTTTTAACCTTAACAGAACATCTGGAAATGAGCTGCAAGAATTGACAGCATATAATTGAAGACGTTTAACTGAATGACTTGGAATGTCTTGAACCCTGACTTCTCCAGGAAAAATAAATATTAACAAGCAGTCTTGTCACAATATTTAATTGAAAATTATCTGTTCTAACAATGATTGGAACAAATATTATTTAAATTCTGTAAATAATAATTTGGTGCATTTTAAATTTCCAGTGGATGCAATATGCCTTTCAGAAATTATGAATTATAATAGAAAAATTGTAAAGAGGCAGGGCGCACTGGGCCAATCCTGCTTCACTCTGATTTGATGGGTATCCTGAGTAGTCTGGGATTTCCTCCAAGATGCCCAAATAAAACTGGCTGTTTGAGAAGCACAAGCAATTTCCACGAGGTAATGAAATGCCACCAGTTTGCAGGAGCAGCTTTTCAAGGCTTTTTAGGGTCTTTGATACCTTTGATCTCTTATAAACAAACAGCTTTTAAAGCAAAGCTGGTAAGCTAAGGCATTGTCCTCTACCGTCCGACAGTGTTCTTTCTCCTCTAAAGGACATCAGTGTGGACGAGATGCCGTTATACCACCAAATAAGACAACAAAAATAATGCTGCTTCTGTGTGGTGTTCTTCATTCTCTCAGGAATGTCATACTTCAAAATAATGCAATTCTAAACATAGATTGTTGGTTTTATTTTGCTTTTAATTTGTGAATATATGATTTTCAATGTGGCTCTAACCTTTTTTTGTCTCATGATCTGGGGTTCACTTTGTTTTTAGCTGCGACCAAGCAGCTCTATGAACGCTTCTGTCTGTCTGTGCCACCTTTTTGACCATGTTCCTGTCGTCGTATCATCATGAAATTTTCAGGAGTTATTGACCTTCACCAAAGTGATGTCCATGCACAAGGTCGAGGTCAAAGGTCAAGTTCACAGAGGTCACAACCTTGTTTGCGGGTTTTCGCGCTGTAACTCCAGTTAAAATTCATGGATCGCCATGAAATTTTGGAAATAGCTTCTAGGCATACAGGGGGTGTTATATCCTGGATATCTAACTTTAACCTGGCTTAGTTTCATACTTAGTCGCTTGCTTTTCATACGGTCTTCTAGCCAATAAATATTGACGTTCACCGGGGTTTTTTAGTCCCCTTCATTCTCTATCCTGAGTGCATTACCGCATAAACGCATTGCCAAGCTTGAATATTAACGCGAACCAGGGTTTTTGTCTTTTTCGCATTTTCTAATTACTGAAGAGCTCTTCTGAATAAACACATTCTAAATGACCCATTCTTTGTATTTTCCTCCGGTTGCTGTGCCTTGATCAACTGATTAAAGTTTAACTGCATGCTTGAGTGCTTAGTGACAACTTGTTTAGGGAGATGCCGTGTGCAGTTTGGTCACATAGTAAACGACTTGTTTATTTGGTCTGTTTTAATTAAAGGGAACCGGGGATTTACTCTTTTCTCGGTCACCCTAGGTTGTATTTGCAGCTAGCTAGCTAGATAAGTACTATTTGCATTTTTGGCTGGGGATCTGAGATTTAGTATTTAGTTTGTTGGGCAACAGTCACTTGAGTCGTCCAATCGGTTAGGTTGGAATTTAAAAGGTAAGTTTAACCGGAGTGCTCCGCCTCCTCCCCTCCTCCAGTTTCTCCTGGGCGTTGTAGCCAGTCTGTTTTATCTGGGTTCTCAGCTAAGCCCTGTGATATTTTTAGGTTAGTATATTAATAGTACTGGGACTAGATAAACTCAAGTTGGCTTATTAGCAGTGCTTATAACATATAGAGTTTGGCTCAACTTGGTATTTCATTTTTGTTAACTGAAACTAAGCCCCTGTGAAAAGAGGCTTATAATCCATTTACATAGTTTCCCCACAGTTTCTATTGTGACTGCTGCTTAGGGCTTCTTAGGTTAATAGATTAATAAATTGTGGTTCCTCAGCTTCTGACTCGGCATTTGTCATTTTTCTTTTATCTAGGGTGAGTGAGGTCATTAGGTAGGGGGTTCAAAATGCGGCAAATGTGCCAAAACTATGTGACGGTTGCAGGATGATCGCACGTTTGGAAAAAGATTTCCAGGGTGTGTTTCTCTGCCACTGGTGCCAGCTAATTGAGCATCTGGAGAGCAAGATCCTTGATCTTCTGGGCCAGTTGGCAGCACGACATAGTTCGCAATCAGTTGAGTTCCTAGAGGAACTAAGTAGTATGCTGTTTTGAGAAATGGTGTGTACGCCAAAGCAGGGTGGTACAGGGATCCCAGACCAGGCAGGGAGAGAAAGTTGGGTGACCTTAGGTCACAGGAAAGGGCATGACTTGGGTGACTGTGGTGCAGGATAGGGCATGCACGCCGTACAGCGACAGCTCCTCCAGTGGTTGAGGTGTCCAACCGATTCTGGCCCTTGCAGGAACTCGAATTGGCCCCTGACCCTGAGAATGAGGGGACTGATGAGCAGCAGGGCACCCTGTTGGCCTCTACCCCTCAGAAAAGAGAGTTAGTGATAGTGGGACACTCAATACTTAGAGGAATAGATAGCTTAGCCTGTTTGCACGACTCGTATGATGTGTTGCCTGCCTGGAGCCCAGGTAGGATACCTCCTGGAGCGTGCGGACAAGCTCCTGGCCAGAGCGGGGAGAGATTCAGTTGTCATGGTCCATGTTGGGACAAATGACATAGGTAAAGGTAGGTTTGAGGTTTTGCAAGGCAAATTTGTGGAATTAGCTGAGAAGCTTCGGAGCAGATCCTCAACGGTAGTGTTCTCCGGGATTCTACCGGTACCACGTGCAAGTAGAGGAAAGCAGAATTTTATCTGGAGGTTTAACATGTGGCTACGAACCTGGTGTAGGAAAGAGGGGTACAGGTTTATATTGCACTGGAAGTTTTTCTGGGAGAGGGGTGACCTGTTCAATCCTGATGGGCTGCACCTGAACCGGAGGGGAACCTTTGCACTGGGCCAGCTTATGTTGAGAGTAGCACAGGATTATTTAACCCCTTTCTGCAGATGTAGACGCTTGCGTCTATGGAACTGCAAATTTATGCACAGTTACTGTTCTCGACCACTAGATAGCACCTCCGGATCAGTTATTGAATATTCCACTCAACTCACAAAATTGGTTCAATAGATTCCCAACCCCTGGAAGTGAACTCCATATGTGGGCATACGGAACCGCCAACTAAAAGGTGCGACTGCATATTGACCTGTCGGAACTGAAGACAAACGAAGATCCCAGCTGGAAGTCGCAAATAAGCGATATGTCCTGCCGGCTTCTCTTTATCTCCTAATACACATTCATTACCTATTGATCAAACCGTCTGGCTCACCTCATATTGCCAACACCCAAAAAATCCTGTTTCCCAACAATACCAAATAAAATGGGTGACAAAACACCACCCTGTTTTACTCCATTGGAAGTAGAAAAATATTTAGACATGCAACAATTTCATTTTATGTTCAAGTACTGATTGGTATACATATACAGTAAACACCGTATAACGAGAGGATTCACATGTCTGTCAATTAAGAGGTGAAGTAATTTAACATAATTAACTTTGTCAAATGCTTGACTCGCATCTAGCAGAGGAACGTATACATCTGAGTTATGTCGCCTGTAGTCATTTATTGTCTCCATTAAAGTGTCAGCGGACCACGATAGAATAAATGTACTGTGGTGAGTAATGGAAGTGTGGGAGGGAAACAATTGAGTGACGGACAAGGAGGGAAGTAAATTGGGTGTTGAACTAGCTGGTAGGAGAGAGAAATCAGCTGCAGTTAATTGAGAAAGGGAGGGGGGGGGGGCGCCGAAGCGTTGGCTTGCGCTTGATTGTTCAGGTGTAGAGATTGGGCTGGGGGTTTTCCTTTTTGTGTGCTTGCGCTGGCTCCGTTTTGTCTTTTGGTGTGCACAGGACTCGGAATGCTGCTGGGTTGCCGCGGGAAAGCTGAGAAGCGAAACACCAAAAGTCTACCGACACCGTTGCTGTAATTGCTGGCTTGGAGAGCAGGAATTTCGGCGCATTGTAGTGTGGTAAACGTGCCTGATTGGAGGAGAGGCAGAGACGAGGACGTGAGCTAATCAAGGCAGCTGGTGGCCGCGGAGGGCAGTGGATAGCAGTGGAAGAGTGATCCAGTGTGGACGTATACCTTCTCTGCGCAATTGCCGGGGGGGAGAGAAGTGTGGAGCTTTCCCCCCCAGATGAGCTAAGTGGCCCTTCCTTCCCCTGTTAAGATGACTGCGTTTAGTCGTGGCGAACGAATAGAACAGTGTTTGTTTGTGTGCGTGTGGGTGGCATGATCTCTATATTGGGAAAACGCTGATTATATTGTCGAGGCTCGGTGTGAGGGGTGTTATAGTAGCTTAATTTGTTTCTTTCTTAAATTTTCTTTAAATTTGGGGGTTTGGGTTGAATATCACAGGGGAAATTGAGCCTTCCCATTTCTCATGGGGCGAGCATCGTGCAACTTTACTTTGTGTTTGAATTGTTTGCGTGGTTGTGTACATGTGTGCGTGTGTAAATAGGTGCGTTTGCATTGCAGTGGAGGGCAGCTGAGACAAGAAAAGGCATTTCTGCTGAGCAGCGCGTTGATGAGCGGAGTGGCCGAAGAATTGAAATTGAATTCTTTTTAATTTTCTTATTTGTTAGGAGTTATATTAAATAAAGGAATTTTAATTTTTAAAATCGTCTTGTGCCTGGATGTCTGAAGGAGGGGATGCTTCACAGCCAAGGGTGATTAAGTGATAGCTGCTGCAGTGGCTAACCTGTGACATTAAATTGGCGTAATCGGCAGGATCCTTGATCTTTTTGGAAGCACCCTTTGTCAGCCTTGCAGAACATAGGAGGGGCAAATGAGGGCCATGACTTTCTGGCAGAGCAAGCTCAGCAAAGCAGCATGATAAGTGTATCTCCCTACTTTATTGGCTCCCCATGGGTGCCAAGATTTAATGGTGCAGCATGTGGGTCTTCCTATGGGGAATGGAAGGCTCAAATAAGGTTTATGTTGACCCCAATATCTTCATGGTCAGATGTTTCACAGAGTGATTTTATTATTGGAGCCTTGGATGGAGAGGCTAGGAGGGAAGTGGTTATTCTTGCAATTGACCAAAGGAACACCCCAGAACGTATATTTAAATATCTTGATGAACTTTATGGTGATAATACGCCTTTAGCATTGCTGTGTGGTATGTTTTTTGATTGCGGGCAGCGTCCAGGGGAATCAGTGCGGGCTTTTTCTCTTCGGTGTCGAGAGCTTTTTCAGCGGCTGAAAGATCGAGACCCCGGAGTCTTTACAGAAGCGGACCAAGTGCTAAGGGACCAGTTTGTCATGGGCCTGCAAGATACCGAACTTCGTCGAGAATTAAATCGGATGATTCCCCGGGAAGAAGTAAAAACCTTTGAACAGTCCCGAGAAGAACCCCTCCAGGTAGAGGGTGATCGGCAGAGTAATATCTGGCAACCCCAAACATGTGCAGCAGTGCGTGGAGGGGAGCAGCACTGCGCAGCAGAGCTTCAGGGTGATTGGAAAGTGGAGCTGAAGATGGAGCTCTTATCAGAGATGCGTTTACAGATGAAGGAGATGCAGAGAGCTCTGTTGGAAGAACTGCACTCGTCTAGTAGCCGCCCACTTGATGGTGTGGTGCCAGTTCGTTCCTCCAGCCAGGTGGCTTCTGGAAGGCTCGGGGATCCTCGAGTAACACGGAGCAGGTCACGACTACAGGGAGCAGGGAGGGGAAAGGCTTGGATGACCTAAATTCCAATGGGATGAGCAAGGGCGACCCATCTGTACGAAATGTCAGTTGAGTGGGCATATTGCCCGTTTTTGTCCTCACGCAGAGGAGGATTTAAACTAGACTCTCCACCCACTGGGGGCCATGTGTTCGGAGTCTCTAGTATGGGCCCACTAAATCCCCAGTTCCAGCTAGTGGTAGGGGCGTGCCCCTGGGTGGAAGTTGAGATGCATGGAGTGACTGTAAAATGTTTGATGGACACTGGCTCCCAGGTAACACTTCTTCCTGAGAGCATTTATAAGAACCTTCCCACTAGCAAAGATGGAAGTGTGAAAGATGCCTCCTGGTTATCATTACGAGCAGTTAACGGATTAGAGATACCTTATCTTGGTTGTGCCCTGATGGATGTTAAAGTGGGGGATCTTGAGTTACCTCAACGGGGGTGGTAGTAGTGAAGGATAAGCAGGGTAACCAGTTATTTGAACCAATATTGGGCATGAACATTATTAAGTGCTGCTGGAATGAACTGTTTAAATATGCAAATGCTAAATTATCGTCCGTGCAAGAGAAACAGAATTTCAGAGAAGCCTGGAAAGGAGCACTTCAGGTCTGTGACCGGGTGGCTGCTGCCTATAAGGAGGTCTCGGGATTTGCCCGCCTGGGGTTTAGGCACTCAGTATTAGTTCCTCCACAAGCTCAAGTTAATGTAATGGCAAAAGTACCAGCAAAGTTTTGTCAACAAACAGTATGTCTCGCTGAGCCTATGAACCAACAAGACTCCATTACGGTGGCGCGCGTGGGTGTGGTACGTCAAGGTAGAATCCCCTTGCGATTGCATAATTTGAATTCATTTCCAGGTATACTAAAGAAATACCAACGCTTGGCAACTTTGACTTCTATTTCTCTGGAGGATGTGAGGAGTAATAATTTGTCGTTGGAAGAAGTGAGCCCTGGAGTAGTGGAGGTGCGTACTGGACATGTGAGTACCCTTGATTCCCCACCGCCTCTACGGGAAGCGCTACAGTGCCTGGTACAGCAGGGTGTGGGTTTGACCCCTCAACAGCGTAGCTTGGTGAAGGGGTTGTTGCAACAATGGCAGGATGTGTTCTTTTTGAGTGAGGATGCTCATGGACATACAAATGTAGTTTGTCACACTATTCCTACAGGAGATGCAGCACCTATTCGTGAGCGTTATCATCCTGTTCCACCCACACTGTATAAGGAGATGCAGTCCCTGCTTAAGGGTATGTTGGAGACAGTTGATACAGGAAAGCAGCAGTCCATGGGCGGCTCCTGTTGTTTTAGTGCAACGGAGACAGGGTGGTCTGCGCTTCTGCGTAGATTATCGTAAATTAAATTCAGTCACTCATAAAGATGCTTACCCCCTCCCCAGAATTGAAGAGGCTCTAACTAACCTAAAAATGGCCCTGTGGTATTCAACATTGGATTTAGCATCAGGATTTTGGCAAGTGGAGGTGGATGAGCAGGATAAAGAAAAAACCCCGTTTGCCACGCCCATGGGTCTATATGAATTACAGAGAATGCCTTTTGGGTTATGTAATGGGCCAGCAACATTTCAAAGATTGATGCACAGGTGCTTGGGGGATTTGTATTTAGATACTGTACTAATTTATCTTGATAATGTGATTGTGTACTCACCCACTTTTGAAGCCCATTTGTTACATCTGGGGGAAATCTTCCGGAGAATACGGTCCTTTGGACTAAAATTGAAGCCTGAAAAGTGTACACTTTTTCAGAGGCAGGTTAAGTTCCTTGGACATATGGTGGATGTGGAAGGGGTTCGGCCAGACCCACAAAAGACATCAGCTGTTCAACAGTGGAGGGTTCCTTCTACTGTTCATGAAGTGAGGTCCTTTCTACAATTTGTTGGTTATTACTGACGTTTTATTAAGGGCTTTTCTAAAATAGCTCGGCCCCTGAATTCCTGTTACAGAATACGTCAAAATATGGGAATAAAAAGAATGCATTGATCGAATGGTCACCAGATTGCCAAAATGCTTTTAACATCTTGAAGCGAGAATTAAGAGGCTCCTGTGTTGGCATTTGCAGATTTTTCTCTCCCCTTTAGGCTTTATAAGGATGCAAGCCTGGGAGGCCTTGGGGCAGTATTGTCCCAAATACAACAAGGAAAAGAACATGTAGTTGCATACGCAAGTCGTAGCTTACATCCTGCAGAAAAGAATGACACTAATTATAGCGTATTTAAACTTGAACTGTTGGCTCTGAAATTGGCCATTACAGAAAATTTTCGAGATTTTCTTTGAGGTGTTAACTTTAACTTTACTGTTTTTACAGATCATCGTCCACTGCTTCATTTGAAGACTGCAAGACATAAAGCTGTTGAACAACGATGGGTGTCTCAACTAGAAAATTATGACTTTGATTTAAGGTATCAACCTGGGGGGGAAAATACTAATGCAGATGCTTTGTCCAGACAGGAAGCAATTGTCTGAGTGGTAACATACTGCCCCCTTGCTGTGGGGGTGTATCAGCATATTATTGAATCAGATGAGCAGAACCCAGAGTGGGGCTGGAAGCCACAGAAGCGGAGAAATTTACAGGGAGAAGACTCCAGTGTGGCTCGGGTGAGGCAATTCCTAAGTACAGGTATTAAACCTGCTGGACAAGTATGTAAGAAGGAACCCACTCAGGTTCAAGAACTATTGCAACAGTGGCCACTGTTGAGCCTGCTGGGCGGGGTTGTTGTTCGTAGGGTGCAGGATTCGAATACCTAATAAATTTATCAGCAAATTGTTGTGCCTTCCGCTGAAAGACATTCTGTGTGGGGAGCTGTGCCCTGCAGTGCTGGTCATCTCGGAATGGAGAGGACGCGTTCTTCCCTGAGGAGAAGGTTCTACTGGCCACGAATGGGAAGATCTAACCAGGATTGGGTGGCTGCTTGTGAACGCTGCTCATTAAGGAAAGCTCGCACCGAGGGGAGGGCCCCACTGGTTCCCATTGTGACGTCTGCTCCACTGGAGGTTGTAGGTATGGATTTCCTTACACTGAGTAGGCCTGTGGACACATGCAAGTACTTCCTGGCAGTGACTGATTTGTTTTCTCGCTTTGCTTGGCTTATACCTACAAAAGATCAGACAGCGCAGACAGTAGCTCATTCCCTTTGGCATTCGGTAATTCAGCCCTTTAGTTGTCCACAAAGATTTCTCTCTGACTGAGGTGCTAGTTTTGAGTCAAGGTTGAGTCAATGCCCGTCTACCAGTGGACCTAGTGCAGGGAACGTGGATTAGTCGGGAATCCGTAAGTGTGGAAGACTGGGTTCAGAGACACCATCAAAGGTTGGTAGGGGCTCATCAAAAAGTTTCAGAGCATGCTGCACAAGCGGCTGCGCGGCAAGGGAAATATCAGAAAGGTGTACAGTCTTGCCCCCTGGTTCCAGGGGAACGTGCTTTGATTAGGACTTTTAGACAGGGGGACGGGGGTAAGATAGCAGACCGTTGGGAGTCCATACCCCATTTAGTAGTACAGCAATTGCCCTCGGGGATTCCTGTGTATAAAGTAAAGCCAGAAGGGAAGGAAGGACCCATTCGTACTGTCACATAACGGTTGCTATGGTGTTCTGGGTGGTTGCTAGGGCGTTGCTAGGCAGTTACTATGGTGTTCTGGGTGGTTGCTAGGGTGTTGCTAGGCGGTTGCTATGGTGTTTTGGGTGGTTGCTAGGGCATTGCTAGGTGATTGCTATGGTGTTCTGGGTGGTTACTAAGGTGTTGCTGGGCAGTTGCTATGTTGTTCGTGGTGGTTGGCAAGGTATTGCAAGACATTCTATAGTTTTCTGGGCTTTTTCTAGAGCGTTGCTAGGCTGTTGCTATGGTGCTCCTCGTGGTTGCTAGGGCATTGCTAGGCGGTAGCTATGGTGGTGTGGGTGATTGCTGGTGCGTAAATAGGCGGTTGCTATGGAGTTCTGCCTGGTTGCTAGGGAGGGATGAAAACCCGTAAGTCAGATCGCTTCAAAAAGACATACCACACCATTCCCGGTCGAGCCGCATGATTTAATATATGTATATATATATATATGAAGAGTTTGGTTCAAAAACGCAATATATCCATTTTACACATTATGAGTAAATTAGCTTTTTCTATGTTGGAATCCATTGCATTTTATAGAAAATAACAAACTTTGGCTATGAAGAAATACACATTATCGTATGAATTCCTAAAAACTAATTACTGCACCATGTGCAAGAGCCACAGGACTACCAGTCTATGGCATTATCTCAATTTTTGTAATTTTGGCACTTATTGCGTTTTTGAACCAAACTCTTCATATATTGTATGGGTTTTCTCAAATCTGTAAGACTAGTTGCGAACCGAAATTTTTACAGAAGAATAAATAATAAAAATTAGAATTATACTAATAATAATTATTATTATTATTAAAAAAATATAGGCACAGAATAATATAAGTGGCCTGGGCTTCGTCCAGGCCCACTACACTCCCTATTGGAGAGAATAGTGGGCCTGCACTCAGCTCAGGCCCACTAATAATAAAAAAGAAGTATGCAGGATTTCAATATGTGTCTGCATTGCTGCAGGCACATAATTATTCTTTTTGTCACTATCACCTCTTAATCCTTACAGGCTTAATTAACCAGGAAAAAAGGTCAAATTCATTGATTGACCAGCATACCACGTAAGTGGAAACGGGTTGACAAAATTCAGTGATAAAAAAGAAGTCACTGCCTATCCTGACCACACGTCCCTGGTACACAGGTCCCTGGTGATGTGCTTGTGCTAGCCATTTAACACAGCTTCTAGTTGTAAAGGTTGCCAAAAAAGTAACACTGTTGGTTACTTGTGTTTTATGGTAGCCCTGTAACCTTGTTATTTGGAAGCAAAACACATTTTCAAAAAAGACATTTAAAAATTCAGTTGGCATGATTTTCAGTCAGTACAAAATTTTATCATCTCAAACTTTTAAAAAAAAACATATTTATATCGGTAAATATCGGTTATCGGCCACAACAGCAATATTAATATTGGTTTCGGTCAAAATGTTCATATTGGTGCATCCCTAATTTATAGGATTTAAATGAGATAAGAATATGGTCGATGGGAATTATTTAAAAAAAAACAGGACCATAAGGTTCCTTCTACTGGATACATTGGTCTCTGGAAGAGGAATTCATGAAAAAGGTTACGCTGCTACTTTTGCATTTTGTTTTGGAATGTATACCGTATTCAACAAAGTCGAATGCCGTGGTTTTTTTCCTGTTTAAAACGTGAACTGCCCATGCATTTGGGTGGACACCCTGGTACGTTCATCGCACCGTTCTGTTGAATCCAGGGTGGCAATAAATTGTCTGATCTTCCCTGAAACTAGAATATCTGTTCTGTTAAACTAGGGTGTATTTCAGAATTCAGAAATGACTGAGTTAGTGAGTTGTACTTGTTCCGTATAAATGTTGAAATGAGTTTGTGAGCTCGGAAGTCGGAATTGCTGGTTTCATTGCAGTAGATGTCCTGACCATTAAATCAGCAGTTTATTTAATAACTGTGTCTGCTGGCTTGGGGGTATTGGAAGAAAAATGAACAAAACTCTAAACTTTATTATGGAATAAAGGCATTTTTTGTGTTTGAAGAGGTTAATGGTGACCACTGATGTTCAGCTGCACTTATATTGATAAATTCATGTTAAACTCAACACTCAAGGTGGGAGGGGGCTGGAAAAGAGAATATAGGGAGAAAAATTAGGAGAGTAAAGTTGTAGGAGAAATTGCAAGGAGAAATTGTGGAAAGATACATTTGACCAGAACTGTCACTCTTTTCAAGACCTGTGAAGCTTCATATGGATTTTTGCCTGTGTTGGAGCATTTTCCTGTCCCAGAACATCACATAGCAACCCCATCAAAGGAACTGTACATAAATCTTTTTTTTATATGTCTATCTTGGTCAGTGCTTTTGTTTATTAAATCTGCTGAAGTTTGAAAATTTTGTCTGTCATCCCTTGCTGTCCGATAGGTCATAACGAATTGGGGCCATAACAAATTGGGGGCTTGTCCGGGTGAGACCACTGTGTGAGTCATTTATTGAAAATCTAACATTTCAAATTGTGTAATTGATTTTTTTTTTTTTTTTTAATTTTCCTAGATATATATTGACAGATCAACAGCAATGGATGATCTCTTGGCATCACCAACCGTAGATGTTTTGAAGTCTTTTAAAAAGACAGAACTGCTAGAAATATTTAGACAGTGATAGCTGACTAAGGTAAAACCTGCCATGCGAAAAGCAAAATTTTTGAATATTGAATAATTCATTGAATTATTAATGAATAATAATTAATCTGTTTATTTTATTTTGAATAAAATAAACAGAGATTGTTGAATATTACATTGATGAAGTGTTTGCACCTGGAGATCTGGAGCAGTTTCCAGTGGAAAATCTAAATGTAGAAATGGAACTTAAATTAAAAATGATAGAGATTTATAGATAGGAAAGAGCATTCGAGAGAGGAGAGAGAAGGAAAGAGAATTTGAGAGAGAGAAAGAGGGAAGAGCATTGGAGAAAGCAGAAAGAGAGAAGGAAAGAGAATTTGAAAGAGAGAGGAAAGCGCAAAAAGACAGAGGTTTCGAGGTACAGAAGTTTGATAGAGAAGAAAGCCTCCAAATGGAGCAACTTAAAATCAAAATGGAAGCTGAGAACAAATTTTGTGCTAGCCAGGGGGTAAAGCTGGTGCCTCCATTCTCAGAGAAGGATGTTGATAAGTATTTCCAGTGCTTTGAGAAGGTAACGAAGACTTGTCAGTGGCCAAAGGAACACAGGCCTCAGATGTTGCAAACTGTCCTCAAGGGTAAAGCTCAACAAGCCTATTCGGCTTTGTCTGCAGATGATTCCTCTGATTATGAGGTTGTCAAAAAGGTTATTTTGACCGCTGAGTTGGTTCCAGAGGCTAACCGACAGAAATTCAGAGGTCTGAAGAAATCTGACAATCAGACTTATGTGGAATTTGCTAAAGAGAAGAAGGTTTGCTTTGAGGGCCGCTGTACTTCTATGGAGGTCAAGGATTATTTCAATTCACAAAAAGAGATGGTGTTAGTTGAAGAATTCAAGAACTGTGTTAAGGATGATATTAAGACCTATCTTAATGAGAGGCAAGCTCTGATTTTGCAATCAGCTACCAAATTTGCAAACGAATACATTATCACACATAAGTTCGAATTTCAGTCCAGCAATAACAATAGATGGGTCCAATGTCAGAAGAAAGGTAACGGTGATGGTGCTCAGAAATTCAGTCACAGGTCTGATCAAAGTGTGAAAGCTGACAGTGACAAAAGTGGTCTAGTTTGCAATTATTGCAAGAAATCTGGTCATGTTACAACTAACTGTTGGTTCCTTAAAGCTAAGAAAGAAAAAGAAAAGGATACCAAACCCAATGCCTTTGTGAAGACAAGGTTAGAAACCCCTGTAGTAGATGACCGATCTGCTAAATTGCCTGTTCCTTGTGGGGCTATAAAGCCTGATACTACTGACTTTGTGAGGGAGGAATTTCCTCCATTTGTGTCAGAGGGATTTGTGGCTCTGAATGAGCATTCTCCTCCTGTACCCATATACAGTATATCCTAAGGGATACCAGAGCTTCTCAGTCACTTTTGTTGATGGACTCTTTGGAGTTATGTGATGAGACCGCTTCTGGGGATTTCATACTTCTACAAGGTATTGAAGGGAGGACTGTATCTGTACCCCTGTGCTCTGTATTCTTGAAGTCAGATTTAGTCACAGGACAGGTAAAGGTGGGACTTATATCAAGTCTACCAATCAAGGATGTTTCTCTGTTGCTAGGTAATGACCTGGCTGGGGGCAATGTAGTTCCCCCGTTCATCTTGCTTCACAGCCGAGCACTGAAGATGGCAATGAAGACCCAACCTTGTATCCTTCCTGTGCAGTGACCCGTGCTATGGCCAAGAAGGCTCAAGAAGATGATGTAATGCCGTCCAGTACATTGAATAGTCATGACTTGGGTGGTTCGCCTCATGACTCTGTTCAGCCTACTTCGTTTGAGGACTTATCAGATACTTTTATTAGTTCTCTGTTCAGCCAGCCAGATGGGTGTGGTGATTCTGATGTGCCTGGAGACTTGTCTCTGTCCAGAAAGCGGTTGATTCAGGAGCAAGCTAATGATACTGAAATTTTTGTTCTAAATAGGAGAGCCCTTCCTGATAAAGAAATAGACGCAGTTCCAATTGGGTATTATCTCAAGGATGGAGTGTTGATGCGGAAGTGACGCCCTCCTGATATCCCTGCCAATGCAGATTGGGCAGTGGTCAAGCAAGTTGTTGTTCTAAAGGTCTACAGAAATGAGATCTTAACAATAGCTCATAGTTTGCCTTTGCCATCTTGATGCTAAAAAGACTGTTGATAAGATCATGATGTAACGTACAGTTCAGGAACCACATGCGAGAGACAGAAATCCAAAAAACTTATGCCTTTAATGAAGTCCGAGTCAAAGCCAAAAAACACAGGAATTGCCAAGCCACAATACGAAATCCAAAAACGGTATCGACTAGACAGGCAGGGGTCAGAACCAGTAAGACAGATGGGCAGAGGTACAAAAACGATAGGCACAAAGTCGTAGTTGATGGGAAAAGCCAATGGTCATACACAGGGCATCCAAACACAGAACTCTTGGTCATACAAAAATAGGTTGAAATCCAGAAAGACAAAAACAGTACAAAAAGGGCAATGGCAAGAATCAAGGTCTGACTATCCAGTTGAAGCGAAACAATAATCAATGGCATATGAGGAGCTCTGTACAAAGAAATATTGATCAACGTTCTGACAAGAGCTGTGAGTGAAAAGACTCCTAATATTCACACAGGAATGGTCACATGCTATAAAGAGATCAGCTGTGGGGAATAAGGCTACATCGGGAGAATTACATGAGGGAAACCCTTACCACGAAAATTGGCGAGAGACAAAATACGAACGGGAATCACACAGACAGCCTATGACATTTAAACAGCTCCGGTCCAGGAGTTCTACGTGCACAGATAACAAGAGCAGGAAAGTAATTTAGCACGTGTGAGAGATTCTCGCTGACACTCAGGGAGAACAAAGCGATAGACAAGGGCGGAGAATAGAACAGGGCGATTGTGGAGAGGTAATTAGTCTATTAGTAGCGATGCAGCTTTACAACTTAAACTAGAATGCTCATTAGTAATTTAGTGATCGAATATATACATGGTTACTTGTGTTAGTAGACTATAATACAAACTACAAATGTTAGTCTTGTTAGTTATTAGAACAGAAGGGTGAAGGAAGAAAACGAGATGCAAAGGAATATTTTAAACACCGGACTTCATTTAAATCACCCAAATTCAGTGTGCACACAGACAGGGAAGATGGACTAAACCAACTAGATCACAAGACAGGGGAGACAAGTGCAATGGAACTGAAACATGGAATGAACCCAAAGACTGAATATACAAAAACCAAAAAGAATAAATAAAAGACAATAATCATGAACACAAAACCAGAACATAAACATGACCAAAAAACCAGAACCATGACACATGAAACACTTCTTCTGGCCTGGGTTTCGAAAGGTGTTTCCAACTTTTGTAAAACCTGTCACACTTGTCACGTATTTGGAAAACACCACTTGGACCCACCTGTAGCTCCATTGCAGCCTATCCCAGCATTTGGGGAGCCCTTTTACAAGGTCATCATTGATTGTGTTGGTCCATTACTTAAGAATAGATGTGGAAATCAGTACTTGTTGACAATCATGTGTGGATCTAGCAGATTTCCTGAGGTCATACCTCTATGCAACATCGAGGCAACTGCAATCTCGAAGGCTTTGATAAAGTTCTTCACATTGTTTGCCCTTCCCAAGGAAATTCAGTCAGACTAAGGTAGCAATTTCACTTCTGGATTGTTTCAGCAGGTCGTGTATGAACTAAATGCAAAGCAGATTCTTTCCAGTGCTTATCTTCCAGAGAGTCAGGGTGCCTTGGAGCGTTTTCATTCCACTCTCAAGACAATGATGAGGACTTATTGGTATGACCATGAGAAAGACTGGGATGAAGGTGTTCATTTGCTGTTGTTTGAAGCTAGAGAAGCAGTGTAGGAGTCTTCTGGATTCAGTCTGTTTGAGCTAGTGTTTGGCCATGAAGTGAGAGGACTTGAGTGAACAATGGCAAGAGAAAGAGCCGCATATCAGTCTGTTAGACTATGTTAGCAAGTTCAAAGAGAGACTGCGTGCAGCTTGTGTCCTAGCTAAAGAGAACTTGAAATCAAGTCAAGGAAAAATGAAAACTAGGTATGATCATAAGGCTAGAAGCCGTGAGTTTAAACCAGGAGACAAGGTCCTTGAGTTGTTTCCCTTGCAGTCCAATCCATTGCAGGATAGATTTCATGGTCCTTTTGAAATTCACAAACAAAACAAAATGATCTCAATTACATTGTAAAGACTCCAGATAGGAGCAAGCCAAAACAGTTGTGTCACATTAACATGCTGAAGCCTTTTCATGATAGGAATGCTAGGGTTGCAGCTGTCACTTCAGATCCTCCTATGGCTGAGACCTGTGAAGATGAGGAAGTTTCAAGATGATGAACCTAGAATTAAAGCTGAAGTTCTTTCGTGTAAATTGTCAAATTCTGAAGTGTTCCAAAATCTTGATGTAAAACTCCAGCACTTAGAAACCTCACAGCAAAATCAGTATGAGAGGTTGATCAAGAAAAATAAAGATCTATTTCCTGATGTTCCAAAGAGAGTTTCTATAGCTCACATGATGTTGGTGATGCCAAACCAATAAAACAGAAGCTGTACCGGATGAATCCTGAAAAGAGAAAGATTGCTGAGAAAGAGGTTGAGTACATGGTAGACCATGATATTATCAGACCCTCTAACTCAGATTGGAGTTCACCCTGTGTGGTAGTTCCAAAACCTGATGGAAGTACCAGATTCTGTACAGATTATCGCAAAGTCAATGCTGTAACTGGAACTGATGTGTTTCCAATACCTAGGATTGATGATCAACAGAGTAGGGCTAGCAAAGTTTCGGACCAAGCTTGATTTATTGAAGGGTTATTGGTGTGTGCCTTTAACTGAGAGGGCAAAGACCATCGATGCTTTTGCCACACCATCTGTGTTATACCAGTATGAAGTCCTACCCTTTGGCATGAAAAATGCCCCAGCCACATTCCAAAGGATAATACAGTCTATAATTACCGCATTGCCACAAACGGGTGCGTACATTGACGACCTGATCACATGGAGTGACTTTTGGGAAGAACAAAGATGTAGAGACGTTGCTCCAGCGCTTGACGCGGGCTAACCTGACTGTTAACCTGAACAAGAGTGACTTTGGTTGTGCTACTGTCACGTATCTTGGCTACATCATAGGCCAGGGTAAAGTGGTACCCATAAATGCTAAGCCATCGTGGACTTTCTAGTTCCTGACAACAAAAAACCTTTGCGCCGCTTCCTTCAAGTGATTGGGTACTACCCAAATTCCGCAAGAACTTTGCTGAGATTGCTCTCAATCTCACTATCTACCTGAAGAAAGGTGTAAAGTTCACTTCGGATGAAGCATGCCAAAGAGCCTTCGATAGCCTGAAGTCTCTGCTGTTTCACTTCCCCGTGCTCAAATCTCCTGACTTCACCGAACCGTTCTCCATCGCGGTCGATGCTAGCGACCAAGCTTGTGGATTTGCGCTCCTACAGAGAAGTGACTCTGATGACATTGAGCATCCCGTGGCATACTTCTCCAGGAAGTTCAATCGCCACCAAAATAACTATTCCACAATTGAGCTGTTGGCTTTGGTTCTATCCTTACAACACTTTGAGGTTAATGTTTGAACAGGGCAAAAGCCAATGATTGTATATACTGACCACAATTCGTTAATGTTTAAGAGTAAGATGAAAAACAAGATTCGGAGATTGTTGAATTGGAGTTTGATTTTACCGGAGTTTGACTTGGAGGTTAAGCACGTGAAGAGTACTGACAATGTGATTGCAGATGGCTTATCCCTTGTTTGAGTATGTGTAAGTATCACATGTTTATTAGCATGTTGTATTCTATGTGTGTGTGTGTATATATATATAACATAACAGCCCAACTAAGCTTGCCAGTTTCTTTATACTATTGTGAATATATCCCTTCAGATACTAAATGACTCAATGGTATCTAGCTTTAGGTCAAGCCTGCTCTTGGAAAACCCCCAAGGTCTCTGCCTCAACAATATGGTCAGGTAAGATATTCCACCTTGAAATTCCACCGTGGTCAGTGATATCTCATCAGAGCTGGGTATGGTGGGGAGTGGCGTCCCCCAGGGATCGGTGTTGGGACCCCTGCTATTCCTCATTTACATTAATGACCTTGATAGGAATATTGAGAGCAGATTGGTTAAATTTGCAGATGACACTAAATTGGGGGGTTTGGCAAATAGTCTAGGGTCCACTAAAGTGATTCAGGACGATTTGGATAGAATCTAAAATTGGCAGAAATGTGGCAAATGAAATATAATGTAGTGAAATATAAAGTTGTACATGTAGGTAATAAAAACATTAGACGGGATTACTTCTTGGGAGGTTTAAAACTGGAATGTGCTCCACACGAGAAAGATCTGCAAGTGATTGTTGACCAAACCCTCAAAGGCTCTAGCCATTGTGCCGTAGAAGTTAAAAAAGCCAATTGGATGCTGGGATACATTGCCAAAAGTATTGAGTACAAATCTAAGGAGGAGATGCTTCTTTTGCACAATACATTCTTTCGACCACATCTGGAGTATTGTGTACAGTTCTGGGGACCATACTTCAGAGAAGGGCCACTAAGCTAATTCCAGGTATAAAAGATGAAAGCTATGAGAAGAGGCTGAAGATCCTTAATCTCTTTAGTCTTTGGAAAAGGAGACAGGGGTGATTTGATTGAGGTCTTTAAATATGTTAAAGGTATTAACAAAGTGAATCATGTAGGATTCCTTCGGCTAAGTGTTGTTAGTAGAACTCTGGGTCACAAATGGAAGTTGACCAAAGGTAAATTTAGCACTGATATTTGAAAATATTTCTTCTCCCAAAGAGTAATTTCAAGGTGGAATATCTTACCTGACCATATTGTTGAGGCAGAGACCTTGGGGGTTTTCCAAGAGCAGGCTTGACCTAAAGCTAGATACCACTGAGTCATTTAGTATCTCAAGGGATATATTCACAATAGTATAAAGAAACTGGCAAGCTTAGTTGGGCTGTTATGTTATATATATACACACACACACACACACATAGAATACAACATGCTAATAAACATGTGATACTTAAGGGGTGATTTGATTGAGGTCTCTTAATATGTTAAAGGGATTAACAAAGTGAATTATGCAGGATTCCTTCGACCAAGTGTTGTGAGTAGGACTTGGGGTCACAAATGGAAGTTGAGCAAAGGTAAATTTAGCACTGATATTCGGAAATTTTTCTTCACCCAGAGTAATTTCAATGTGGAATAGCTTGCCTGACCATATTGTTGAGGCAGAGACCTTGGGGATTTTCAAGAGCAGGCTTGACTTTAAGCTAGATACCATTGAGTCATTGAGTATCTGATATATTCACAATAGTATTAAGAAACTGGCGAGCATAGTTGGGCTGAATGGCCTGTTCTCGCCATTTATGGTATGTATTGTTAAGTGAATCCTCAAGCCAAGCCCAGCAAACATGAAGATAAACTATGACTAATCACAATTTTTCTATAAATGGATCACAAGAAATTCCAACATGCCAATCTAGGCTATTGTTGCACACAGTAACTCATGCGAATATGTATAAGCTAATGTATGACCAAATCTGAGGCACTTGTCACATTATCAAGTAAATCATGTAATAAAACAGCATGTGCGTATACATCCTTATGTGTAACAGAGATGTAAACATGTTGTTACTGAAAAAATTATATTTAGGCTTTGTTTTGTTATGGCCCCAATTTGTTATTACAATTTACAACACAACAGCCACAGCAACAGCAAGGGATGACAGAAACAGTTTTAAAAACTTGAACACATTTAATTAACAGACTAAGACTAATACTAACCTACAACTAATAACCAAGATTGATTGACTCGAAAAACAGAAATATTTACAGTCCCTTTTCGTTGGGGTGGCTTGGTGATGTCCTGGGTAAGGAAAAAAAATGCTCTAACACAGGCAAAAATCCACAAAAGAAACTTCACAGGTCTTGAACAGAAATGACAGGTCTGGTCACATGTATCCTTCTCCTTGCAATTTCTCCTACCACTTTACTGTCTCAATTCTACTCCTTATATACTCTTTTGCAGACCCCACCCACATTTAGACCTTTTTTTTAAATTTTCGGGGACTTGCCCCAGACATGTCCAGGACATGTCTAAACCCTGCTCCAGTCTGAGCTTAATAAAAGAAAGGTAAATACTGCCATCTAGTGGCCTCTATTCACATTACAGTTTCATCCCAGTGTTATTTACCTAGAGATTCCTTTTTCAGTGCATGTAAGAGCATAGTGTTCTATTTCGAGTTGTTAATTACATTTGTTTTGTATCTGACGGATTTAATGGATCAAAGTTTATAAAATGTAGTGAAAATATTTCCTGATAAAGGACTAGTATGTTGAAGAAGGCATGTAAAATTGCTTAATCAAGATGCCTCTGCTTCAAATTATGACAAAGATTTTGGTGGCATTGTCCTGCATAACCCTGTTGCGCAAAGTTACAAATTGAGGTGGATTAAATTTAACAAGAAAAGATTAATCTTCAACGCAACACTTGTAAGGGCATGAGCCTCAATAGTGCAATGGGATGGGGTTTCCCATAGACCTGAAGTGACAAGAGCTGCAGCCCTCTGAAACTGTGGGAGACTGAGTTCAGGAAAGACACTGTATGCTCAGCGGGGAATGGGCAGGATGTATTTCTGGCAGCCACATCTAGATGATAAAAAAGAAAAGTGGGCCTTCGATCACTGTGTAAGAAATCTCCCATTATTTTGTTATTAACAGGAAATGGCCAGACACTGACATTATACACTCCTTCATCCCAGCTGGCATCAGGGGACACTTCTGGCATTTTATTTATCATTTTCATCAGTGTCATCCACCAAGTGACCGCAGTGACCCCAATATTGCACGCTGTCACTCATCATGAGTGAGTTTATCAACACACATCTAATCACTATCCACCAGGGGATTCGAACCATTTGCATACTAAGATTGCTTTCTTTTGCATGGTGGAGAGGGGTCTCCTTTCACATAATTACTGATGGGTAAGGAGATTGTTAGAGGGAATCAGAGTGAGAATTTTTAAAAAAGCAATAAAAAGACAGTATTATGATGCAAAAGATTTTTCTGCAATTTTAGAAAAAAGATTTCAAAAAGTACTTAAATTGTTCACATGCTTGTCACTTTGATCATCTATAATAGGAATGTAAATACTTAGCCCAAGGCAGTGATAAGCAATTCAGTTATGGGCTTTTTTCTATTCCAAAAGTACGTATTTGTGGAACATTATTGTAACTCCAGTTTACTTTCACCAAATGTATTCTGCAAGAACAAAAATATATCTCCATTGTATCTTTATATGCGTGGGTGCTAATGCCACAGCAGCAAGCTGAAAAGCCAAGGATAGTTATGTATTGGAGACAACTCCCGATATTCCTGAATACTCGTGTAATGGCATTATCTCCTTACGGCTCATCAAGCCCTCCCTCTCCATGGAGAACCAGCTACTCCCTGCACACTGGCAGTTATTTCAGGCCTTCTCCTCCATGGGCATCAAAAGCTTCATTCAGAACTAGAAATTCCACCATATTTTATCTTTAAATCAAGCTGCATCTTAAGTAGGGATTTACTTAGGAAACCATGACCAAGAAATTGTTTATAATATTCTACTTTAACATGGATATGATCACATCTATATGTTCTAAATATTTACTTGTGTGCAAATACCAAAGTCTGCTGTTATTTAAAGACAGTATGAAATTATCTGGCCACATTTCCAACAAGGTGTAGAAATGCTCACATTCTAAAAGCCATGCTATGAAGAGGTTTTAGCCCTGACGTTTACAGTCAAAGCAGCAACCCTCCTCAGCTGTGTTTGTTTCTCTATTTAAAATCATTTTTACCATTTTTGCCTTTATGTCAACATGTTTTGAAGCAGTTGCTTGTGAGGAAAAGTATTTCCGAGGCTGACTCTGGTTTTAGAGCCCACTGGCTTTTAGTTTTGCTTAATTGCCCTATAGCCACATGCATTCCCATTTTAGATAAATATGGGTAGATATGGAGAATGTAAGTAAAAAAACAGTGACCTGAAATCATCTTTTGCTTCTTTTAAAGGCAATCTCGCTATTTGTTTATGGGCATCCTGGCCGCGCAGCGTTGCAACTGGTTTGCTTCAATTGTAGCCACTGCACAAAGCCTGTTTTTTTGATGATTGCAGGTTGTTTAAATTTATAATTGAGCCATCCTTTTTTGTGTTCAGATAAGATTTTTGAACACACAGAGAATTTTTACATCTTTTTCAGCATTGAATTTTATTTAATGCAAGGAAATTTCCAAAAATGGCTTCAATTGTTACATTAGTTTGGTATCTGTAAATGGTTCCGCATGGTGAATAAATCCTAAAATTTATTATATGCCGATTTCAGGACGGCCACAAGATAACAGCATTTTTACTCCCAGGTTTCCACGGTAACCATGTTTTTATTTTTTCCACACGTGTAAACATAGATCTTCATTTATGCCAAATATTTAAGTCATACCAACGTTAGAAGTAAAATGGCACCATTACTTTTAAAATTTTCAGAGCAAGAAACATATTTTACTTTATTTTTTACTTTTTTATTTTTGTAAGTTCATTGTACCTGCAGCACAATCCAAAAAGGTTGACCAGCAATACAAGCGCTATAATGTGGAACAATCGTTACGCTGGTATTGAACTATCATGACTAGATATAAAAGGAGCAGTCAATTACGAGCAAAGTATTGTCTAGGGTCTCCTACTTTTTCAAAAACAGCAATATTGAATGATTGAGAACAGTGTAAAATGACATAGCTTAGATTGTCACTGATCTTCAATTCTTAAGATGGCCCAGCACTGAAAAACAACATCCTTGCTATACATCTCAGCAATACCTGTCTCCCCCTGCATTTCAGCGAGATCTCTTGCACGTGCTAAATTACTATCCTGCACTCGTTATCTGTGCTCTTAGACCGGAGCTGTAAATGTCATAGGCTGTCTGCACTGTAAAAACTAACCTATAGAATTTACCCAATAAATTTGAGGTAACAATTTGCATCCACTTTTTTTGGGTAGATTTAATTCCATAAATTGAGTATAAAATAACTGAAATAAAAAGCTATGAAATACTTAAATAAATTGGGCTCAATGTACCTCACATTTATCTATATATTGAACAGCTACTTACTCAATAAAATTGGGTAAAATAATACCCAATCATTACTAATAAAAGTTAATTGTTAATTAACTTTTAGTAGTAATGATTAGATATTACCTACTAGCAAATAAGAGATTATTTTACCCAATTGTATTGAGTTTTATCAGTTAGTAACCAGGGGCCGTCTGTGTGTTCCGGGTAAAAACAGGACGGCTGGTACCCTTGGATGGCTGGCGGCTAACAGGCACGCATCGCCAGTCCCCCCCCCCGGGCTGACCGGTCATCGGATTTACCGGGAGTTGTGAGCGAGAAAACCCGCTATAAATTCATTAGTACACTTAAGGCCCACGATGGACACCAGCGGCCTGTACTGATTCACGTACGACTGTAGTGATTCAACCTTTTTACTATTTGCGGTCCTAACAGTAAAGCTATGGTGAAGACATAGCAGAGTAAGACATTATAGTTGGCATATGAGGAATACGTCTGACAGTCTATCAACGGCAAAATTATCCCTCTATCAAACAGATATATATCACTTTTAGTAGTTCAACTTCACTATTCCGGTTGTATCAAGTTACGGTCTATTTAAAGAAATATATTTTCATATTTGCTTTATGCTACAGGAATGACCGAAAAACTATTTTCTGGATGTACAGGCTTTGGCTATTCACAATTTGTTTAATTTTGTTGTTTTCGTCCTAAAAGGTTAAGAAGGGAGGCTTGCTGGTAAATCGATTTGACCAATGGCCTTGCTTGTCCCCTGCTGCGGCAACAAACGCGATTCGTTGGCAGCCAGAGCGAGAGGAAGATGGCCGTCCAAGAGTTCCCTGTCCCGCTCGCGATATTTTTTTTTGAACCGTTAATGCGTCGCTATTCTGAAATTCTGGTCCCCCCACGTGACTTTCGGCCCTTGCCGACACAGTCACGTGGGGGGACCAGAATTTCAGAATAGCGACGCATTAACGGTACGGAAAAAAATATCGCGTCCCGCTCGCTCAAACACACGGTCTGACGTATGCGCAATTTGGAGCACAAGATTTATGGCTTTGGGGTATATTTTACCCTATTTTTCCACGTAACAGTTGTTACTGTTCACGAATAGGTAGTATGTGTAAAATTTACCTATTACTTTATAATAACTTGGCTGACTACAATAATCGAGTAAATTTTATACAGTTTGCATAGATTATATTTACCACTCTCCAAAATCACTTTTTACAGTGTGTGTGATTCCCGTCCGTGTCTAGGCTTTCATCAATTTTCGTGGTTAGGGTTCCCCTCGTGATTCTTCCAATGTAATTAGTCTGATCCAGCTCACCTGTTCCCTGCGTAGCATGTGACTTCTCTCCCGTCCATTTAAGAGTCCTCACTGCAGTTGTGACTTTGTCAGAACGTTGATCAATATTTCTTTGTGCAGAGCGCCGTGTATGCCATTGAGTACTGTTTTTCTTTTACTGGTTTGTCCGACTTTGCCCATCTTGTATTGTTTTGTCTTTTTGGATTTCAACCTATTTTTTGTATGACCATGATTTCTGTGTTTGGATGCCCTGTGTAGGACACATGGCTTTGTTCATCGACTACGACTTTTTGCCTACCGTCTATGTACCTTTGCTCATCTGTTTTTCTGGTTCTGACCCCTGCCTGTCCAGTCGACTCTGTTTTTGGATTTCATATTGTGGCTTGGCAATTCTTGTATTTTTTGGCTTTGACTTGGACTTTATTAAAGGCATACGTTTTTTGGATTTCCATCTCTTGCGTGTGGTTCCTGAATGCTACGTCACATGGTTATTATTGATTTTAAGTTCAAAAGCCAGCATTTATTGTGGTTCAGGGGTTTGGCAGTGCCCATGGCATGGATACGTTGAACATCTGTGGAGGTATCATTTCCCCTTTTGAGGTTAAGGAAAATAAGTCAAGTAGGTATCAATAATGCGGAAGGAAGTAGCTGCACACTGGAGAAACACACAGTCTTGCATGTTGAATCTTTTCAGGGATGCCCCTGCTTATTTGAACAAGATAACAACAAGCCAAATTCTGCACGTGCTACGACAATATGGCTTTGTATCTGGAGATCGAGGCTGCCAGACTGGCCAAACTGCAGTCCAGCCCCGTCATCTATTCAAAATATCTGGTGCTTTAAGAAGCACAAAATGTTTTGATATCCAGGAGTTTGATATCCAAGGTTTCAAGACCTCTGATTTCTGAGGATATATAAAAAAGAATGTGGAAAAAAATTTTTTGGGGGGGAAACATTACATTTCTTGCAGCTGAACTGTTCTCATTTTAATATCTGTCAGGGATGATCTAAAAACAGTTGTTTTCTTTTTTTAAAATTTCATTTTCCATATTTCACCAATTTTTCAGGACTGGAATTGCAGATATAGTGCCTTATTGTGGTGATACACAATAGTTTCAAGATTAAAATATCAGCATCGTATACCTTTAAGGTGATGTTTCAGTTGAGAATTTTTTTCTATGTAAATGGATCCCCAAGAGTTGTGTTATGGCCCCAATTTGTTATGACATACAAGACAGCAAGGGATGACAGACAAAATTTTAAAACTTAAACAGATTTAATTCAACAAACTACCAACTAACCTACAATTTATACTACTGACCGAGATTGACCTATACAAGAAAAAAAATATTTACTGTCCCTTGAGATGGGGTTGCTTGGGGATGTCCTGGGACAGGAAAATGCTCCAACACAGGCCAAAATCCGCAAAAAGCTTCACAGGTCTTGAAAAGAGTGGCAGGTCTGGTCAAATGTATCCTTCTCCTTAAAATTTCTCCTACTACTTTACTATCTCAGTTTCTCTCCTTTTTTCTCTTTTGCAGCCCCCTCCCATATTTAGACTTTTTTTTATTTCCTCTGGGACCTTCCCCTCTCAGACATGCCCAGGACTTGCCCAAACCTAGCTCCAAGCTGGGCTTAACAAAAAAAAAGGTCAATAAAAAAAAAAAATTTTCAAGGTCTAGTGGCTTCTTTCCACATTACAGTTGTTACCATCATCTTGGTCATTGAGAGAGAGCCATCTTTCTTATAGTCGTGAATAAAACATTTGGTAAAATTAATCAATTGCCTTGCTATATGAGTAAACTATGGGGAATTAAAATTATATTTGTTGCTGCAGTTGTTTTACTGTGAAAAGTGGATAAAATGCTTAAAACAAAGTCATATCTTTTGGGGTGGTGTCAGGGGGCTGTTCAAAGTCCCCTAAAATAGTCTATAAAATATCTTTTTTTGATTTTTTGATCAAGAAAATTATGAAAAAGGGCTCTTCATCTGTTTTTCCAAATTCATGGACTTGTCTATTGTTCACATCTGACATTGTGGCATATCAACTATATTGCAGGAAATTTTATGGTAATTGGGTGCTTTTCTACTTTACATCATTGATTAATTCACAGGGTATATGGACAATGTTTCCACGCTGACCTCTTGAAAACATTTTTATTTGAACAGCTGCACTGTTTAAATGCTGAATACATTTCACGGCGAAGGGAAAATGTCTTTGTTGCTGATTAATCTTGATACAGTCCCATATTTATTGCACAGAAATTCAATAACGTGTTATTAAAAATGCTTCGGGCTATTGTGATGTCCCTCTTCTCTTTTTCTACTGAGAAGGAGTAGCCCTCTGCATTTTAATATTTCATGTTCCAAAAACAAAATTTGCTGAATGAAACAATAAACTGTGTAACTGAATTTCAATACTTAGAAATTTACATTTGGAGCACACAAACAGGGGTCTCAGCTGTTCTGCTGTAAAACAGAAACAACAAGCGCACATGCTGCCCACTGAGGTTAATCTGGTTTCTCTACATGTGCATGTTCATCACTGCCACTTTCAGCTGCATACACAGGGTAAAGAAAAATGCATTTAAAAATAATAAGCAGGTGAATGAAAAAGTTTGATATTTGTGTATATTAAGCTGTTTGCAGGCATAAATTTCAAATGGTGTCATAGGCTGGACACTAAAACCTTTGCAGCAACCAGCGCACAGCCAAAACAAGAATGGGTCAGCTCTCCACGACTTGAGACAAATTGTTAAGAGTCAAATAAAAAACACTGATCAGATCAGCTCAGTAATAATGACCATTTTACCAATAATCTTCATACACAATCTAGAAAACCACAGAAGTGGATTATCAAACATACTTTGTGAGGGGACACCGCTTTCCATCTATACAACCGATCAAGAACACCATTCAGATAGACGTGTCAAAGGCCATGAACCAAACTCAAACATCCTCAAAGGGTTTACCGTGAAATAGAAACCGATGGGTAGCATCAAGGACAGAATGGCTCAGTCAAGTAGCTCAGTTTTGCCAAAAAGAGTACATTTTCAAAAAGGTTTAATTCTTCCTCAGAGGCTTTTAGAAAAATGGGATTAATATTATCCAGTAATAAAGTAAGGGAAGAGAGGGGAAGGAAAGGAACTGCTCAAGGTCCAAATCACCATCCCTCTTTTGAGAAACATTGTGGATGTGGTTTTATGGAGGTGCCAAGTGCAGACATTTTGAGAATTTTTCCTCTCATATGCTATGAATAAACTGGCCACACAGCAAACCTTTTTTCTGAAAACATCACAATACACATATTCATGGAACACCATTACATGGAAAGATTATCTGTGACCCTGGAGTTTAAGTGCCAGGAACTGGGCAGTTGTTAAAGCCTGTCCAGACTTCATAACACATTGACAGGGTATGGAACTCTGCCATGTCAGGGTCAAGTAATCGGCACAGGTGTCCAAACCTGCCCATGTTCGCTACGGCCGGTCACCAAGCCAGATCTGCCATTCAGCCAATTTCACTCCCTATATCCCTGGGGCATATAATTGAACGCATGCCCTAAGAAGATTCACCTTATGGTCTGACCAAAAAATAAATGAGGATTTTGTGTCCGAAACGCAATATATCCATTCTACTCATTCTGAGTAAATCAGCTTTTTCTATGTTGGTGCCTATTGGATTTTATAGAAAAACACAAACTTCGACCATAAAAAAACACACCTTATAATATGCATTTCTAGAAACGGGTTTTTGCACCATGTGTAAGAAGCACAGGGCAATCACCCTATGGTATTATCTTAATTTTTGTAATTTTGGCTCTTATCGCGTTTTGGAAACAAACTCTTCAAATGCATTTTTTCACACATACTTTAAAAATACTTTTCATTTTAGTTAATTAGGTGAACCTGACTCATCAAACAATTCCTCAAAGAATAATAACAAGAATAAACAAATTCTTGGATATTGCGAACCAAAGGTTAAGAAGGATTATGTTTGAGGCCCAATTGTCAGTTAAAAGCTATCATTCAATCAAATATCTCATCACAAATATGTGGCTAGTAGCCCTGGACACCAGATATAGTTGGACAATTGACAGTATAACTTTGGCAATAGGAGAGATTCTGCATGCAGGACTTTCACAATTCATTGCTCAAAAGAGGTTCTCGTCGTCTGCCTGCTCAGAAGCTCAATCCTTTTCTTCATCATTCCAAATTAAGTTGCAATCAATGAAACAGGAGAATTGATTTGGCCAGGCATATTCATGAAAAATCTTAATTAAAGTACATAGTGGAATCAGTTAGCAGGCACTGTAATTCACAGTGAAGTAATGAAGTGAATTCAATGTAAACAGCTCAACTTTTTACTGTTTTTCAAATAAATTTCAAAGTGTTGAACATCTATTTAGAGCCAAAACTTGACGCATAATTACACCAACACTGAGACATAAAATGGTGTCCAAATGGTTCCACAACTGAGTTTTACCATTTTGTACTTCGCTCATTATCTGAATAAGTCCAGAGTGTTTTCTTTGTTGTTTTTCACTGCTGTATTTGTCGGTTTTGGCTTCCTTTTGGTTATTGATTCTCGTTATTTAATTATTGTCTCGTTCTGCTTCCCTCCTCTAGTGTCTCCACCCTGTGCTCGGTATATTAATTATTATTATTATTTGCCTCATTTGCTGTAGTGGGGAATAGGCTGGGCACTGCCCTTTCAGTAGCTCATCTCTGACTGTAAAGCATCTTTGTGACAGTTTATCTGTGAAAAGCGCTATAAAAATAAATTTAAATTGAAATGATCATCTTTGTGGATTTAAATTCCTGTTTTTTGTCTCCCCTTTGTTATACTGTTGTCTTTGATGTTTAATCTCTAGCTGCAACTACCTATTTGGGAAACTCCAGTGCCTGTGGTCCTGGCAAGTGGCGCCTCCCTCAGTTTGTTCTTCATTTCAGTCTGAGAGATTGCATCTACCTTGTGTGCCCTGTTCCATTTGCTTGACACCCCGGCAACTGACCTTGGACCAGTCCCTTCTACTACATGTAGCCCACCTGGCCTCAGGCCGTCTTCTGATCATCCTCACTTGTATTATTTGAAACTTCTATGTTCTATACATTAAAAACAGAGGCCGCTCGTCTTGGATCTGCATGCGGCTCTTGTGTTCTGGATTCATGACAAATAAGGATATTTTATGTGAATATTATTAAAATCTTCATTCGAAAGTCAAGAATTCAATTATCACATCATTTCTCAAATGGCTGCAATGCTATAATGGATGGTGACGACAACTATTCGGTATATGCTGGGGTCTGGTAATGTTCCTATTTTGATTTTAAAAATGATAGAGAAAAAAATGATAGGGAATCCTAGTGCTTTGAAGCACTTTCCTCCACACTTTTAAAATGAAACTTCTTGGGCTTTTTTTTGTCCAAATTTTTTTTTACTTGTCTTAAAATAAACCCCTGGGGTCATGGAGTTCATTGTAAATCCCCCCCTGCTTTTCTAGAACAAATAACAGATAAGGACCTCTGACCTTCCCTTTAAATAAGAATTGACATCAGTATTCTGGAGTTGCTGCTGTGGCAACTGGGACTTGGAAAATGGCAGCTTCCGATTTAAAACGCCCATTTTTTTTATTTATTTATTTTTTTAATGAAGCTAAAAGAAGAGGGGAGACTTTGAGCTCATCTGCATTACAGATTAGGGCGCTCAGAGAAAATCAACCATCCATAATTCATTACACGTTTCCTGCAGAGCTTAGAGACGGCAGGGATCTTAGCAACAGGATCCTAGCAACAGCAACACATCCCTCACTGCAACCTATCGCAACCGAGATGTCTGATCCCATCTAGCCAATTGGGAAGGTGAATCAAGAAAGGGAAAATGATGCGCTTCCTTTTATTAGTGGCTTGACAGAGGCCTAAGCCCTCTGCCCTCACCTCCATGATTCGGAAATATATTTTCTCAGGTAATTTACCATATACATGTGCTCTGTTCGCTTGCCATCTTCATATAGTTTTCACTCCATGTTTCAACAATAAACTCAATGAATAACAATATAAAGACTATACGTGATAGTTAAAATATTTCATTATTGTTTTAGAATAGCCTGCTGATATTATATAGAAATACTGTGTGTTTATCTGTGGGCGCTTGTGTATGCAAAGGAAAAAATAAATTCACATAATAATTGAAGGAAAGAGAGAGGTTGAAAAAGTAAAAATGTAACTGAATGTAAAGCCAAACTATCAATTTTTTAAATGAATTTCTATGGACAGCGTACAGTAAATTGAGCTCACATTTTATTGAAACATTCTTTTTTTTCTGCTGAAATGCAGCTGTCTGTTTAGAGACACGGAAGCTTCATTGATTGACTCTGTATAATGTCACTCACCTTGGTTCAGCGTGAGTCTTTTGTTTGAGCCGTAGCTGAGCCTTCTAAACCCTCTTTTCATTCTCAGATTTGGCCAAAGAATGGATCTCCTGATGATATCTTTCTTTCCTCCTACCTTCCTTTCCTTCTCCCTCTCTGTCTCTTTGTCAGACATGAAGAACTGTGAGGATGGGATTGCTGCAGACGGATATCGAATTTGTTACATGAGTACTCCACATCATATGGTGCACCTGCTGCCCCTGACAGTTTCAGTAGCTCAGGTCACAAGACCTCCTCATCCCATTTCTTTTTTGTAACATCATTTTCAGAGAGGCTTGCTTCGTGTAAAGCTGCTCTCACACTTCACCAATGAACATTCTTTACGTGACCCTTCCCTTCATTTCAGACTTGCTCAAACTAGCTAAGCGCACAGTGAAAAGTGTTCAAGCAGCTCTCACTGTCCTTATCATACTCTGTAAGTGGTGTATTTACATGGAGCATTTTGATGCTCAATGTCAAACCAGGCTGGTCAAAAAAAACGTCCAGTTTTGGACTCAAATGCATGCTGTTATAGCGTGGACACATTACCATACAGGGATAGCACAGTATAAAGGATTTTGTTTAGGCATATTACATTATTTTTAAGATGCACTGAGAATCGGTGTCTGTGCAAACCTGTATTCTCCCCATTGGGCTGAAGGCATAAGATTGCCTGGCACAACATAATAAAACAGCAGTTGGCTTATGCCGAGTACCCAGCCTGCCTGCACTGATCCATCTTGTACACAGACACAGACCACACAAGCTTTTTGACACCGTGGCATGCACACATGCACACATATCCTTTTGAAACTGCTCAAATCCTCACGTGCCTCAATCACATCAATCAACAGTTATCACATGGCAGGAACGAATTGCGCTTGAAAATATCTTACATTTGCCAAAACTGTAAATTTGTGTCAAATGTGTGTACCTGTATAAGCCCAAAACAAAAATCCAGAAATATCTGAGGGAAAACATCTGAAAAACGCAGTTCCACCACTATCCCTTGAATATTCCTCAATGTATAAAATCATGAACCTTGACAAATAATACCTCTATAATGATAAGCATTCTCCTTTTGATCTTGGTCCAATTGCTTGGTCACCAGTATTGACACTTGCAGCTTTCTCAGAAACCACACAGCTAAACAACTTCACACTTGAAAGTGCACTTCTTTAGGACCTGAGCAATACACCCACCAGAAGTCGATCGGATGAAGGCTCTCTGAGAAAATCGAAGGACAGCCATACACACATACAGACAAACAGAGACTCCTTCCATTCCAGTTAGATTTTTTTGGGCATCTGTTCTCCAACTTCATATTTCAGTAATCAAATTCGAATAAGAAACTGTCTACAGGGCATGGTATCCACCAAACATCTGCTAATGAGGAGCTTTTACTGTGTATTATATAAGCTGATGTTACAACCCCAATTCCCATCCCAGTTGGGATGAAGTGTAAATTGTGAATATAATCAAAATGCAATGACTTTCAGATCATGAGCCAATATGTTATTTACAATGGAACATAGATAATATTTCAAACGTTGAATCTGAGAGATTTTACATTTTTGTCCACAAAATGAGCTCATTTCAAATTTTCAAAAAAGTTGGGACACTTTTTTTTTTTTTTTTGGGACAAAAAAGGGCTGAAAAAGCTATTAATATATAAGAGAATCAGCTGTGAGAACATTTAGTAAGTAAGTAAGTTAACTGGCATCAGGTGTGTAACATGATTGGCTATAATAGGGATGTCTTAGAGAGGCTGAGTCTCTCAGAAGTAAAGATGGCCAGAGGCTCTCCAATCTGTTAAGGCTTGCCTAAAGAAATTGTGGAAAACTTCAAAAACGATGCTCCTCAACGTCAAATTACAAAGGCTTTGAAGGTCTCATCATCGACAGTGCATAACATCATCAAAAGATTCAGAGAAACTGGAAAAATCTCTGTGCGTAAGAGACAAGGCTGAAGCCCGTGATCTTCGGGCCCTCAGAAGCCACTGCATCACTCACCGGCATGATTCTGTCATTGACATTGCTAAATGGGCCCAGGAATACTTCAAGAAGCCACTGCCTGTAAACACCGTCTGCCGTGCCATCCACAGATGCCACCTAAAACTCTATCTTGCAAAAAGGAAGCCATTGTTGAGCATGATTCAGAAGCGTCGCCGTGTTCTGTGGGCCAAGGCTCATTTAAAATGAACTGTAGCAAAGTGGCAAAGTGTCCCGTGGTCAGACAAGTCCAAATTTGACATTCTTGTTGGAAATAATGGGCGTGGTGTTCTCCGGGCTAAAGAGGAGAAAGACCACCTCTCCTGTTATCAGTGCAAAGCCAGCATCTCTGTAGGTATGAAGATGCATTAGTGCATATAGTGTGGGAAACTTGCACGTTTTAAAAAGCACCATGAATGCCGAAAAGGTACATAAAGGTTTTAGAGAAACATATGCTCCCCTCCAGATGACATCTATTCCAGGGAAGACCTTGTGTATTTCAGCAGGACAATGCAAAACCACATACTGCAGCAATTACAACAGCATGGCTTCAGGGTAGAAGAGTCCATGGGCTGAACTGGCCTGCGTGCAGTCCTGATCTTTCATCGATTGAGAACATTTGGTGCATAATTAAACGAAAAGTCCCTCAAAGGAGACCCAAAACTCTCTAGCAGCTGGAAGCCTGTATTTAACAAGAGTGGGATCAAATTCCAATGGCTAAACTCAAGACACTTGTCTCCTCAATGCCCAGACGCCTCCACTCTGTATTAAAAAGAAGAGGGGATGCTACATCATGGTAAACAGGCCCCTGTCCCAACTTTTTTGATACCTGTAGTAGCCATCAAATTTGAAATGCGCTCATTTTGTGGATAAAATTTTTAAATTTCTCAGTTTATCTAAGTTATCTCTGTTCTATTGTGAATAAAATACTGGCTGGTGTGATTTGAAAGTCATTTCAATTTGATTTTATTCACAATTTACACTTTGTCTGAACTATTTCGAAATTGGGGTTGTAGAATAATGACAACATTACTATAATAAAAGCATGACTGAAACTGAAACAGCTGCTTTGACCCTGATAGGTGTTTGCAGAATGGCCACCTGTCTGTTGCAACAGTGTCTGCCACCAGTATCCCTCCTTAACTTCTCTGTAAAGGTCGATTTTTCAAATAGGTGCACCCATGCAACGCTCAGCGATAAGCGCCCGCGCCCTCCTTGTCACACCGTGACAATCGCATTAGTATTAACCATTGCATTAAGAGCATTTAACGGCAACGAATCTGTGTTATCAGTCTTTGGCATAATTAATTATGGACGGTCTAATGCCAGAGCTCTACCACTGTGGTAATCTCCAAGACGCACCTGTGTTATCAGAAAATATTTAAATAATACGCCCCATACAAAAAAAGCATATCCAATTTTATAAATGTATGGGGTCCTTGTAAATAATATCACGCTGTTCGACCTTGAGAAGGAAAATGTCTGTAGATATTTGCTCAGCAGGAGTTTGCTTAATAAATTCACCCCATGATACAATGAGTGTGCAGTTTTTTTATTCCTCTGCTTGTCTGAACACCAGCAGAAATCACAGATCACTTTGACAAGCCAAATAAAAGGAAGGAACCTCAGTGCTTTTTTTCCAGCCAGTGTGCATGTACTGGATACCATAGCTGGAGACAACAGCCATGTTCCAACACAGGAATTAATGGTGAATTCAGGGATTGGAGGGAGACAGCTGTCCTGGCTGAACCCCAACGCACTCAGCCAGAGCTCTGGTTAAAAGGAAGGAGGGCACAGAGCGGGGGACACAAATTGGAAAAAGGTTATCATGAGTCAGCCTAAGCATACCTTAAAGCCTCCCCAAAAAGTGCTGTAATATAAAGACAGCAAATTTCTGCTGTATAAATGTATTACTCGGGACAGCCAATACTCAAGTTCACAATTCCTACACTGACAACATGCAGAATCAGGATTCATTATGCGTGCTTCATGGTTTTGACAAATAGGGCAGGCATTCAGTAGCAAGAGTAAAATGTTCATTAACTGTATTCTGGCAGAATTACAATTAGTAGTTATTTCTGCCAGATTGACTTTGACGATCACAGCAAAGATTCATTCTGACTGATAAGCGGTGTCATATTCGTTGCCTCACCAGCACCAGCCAAGCTGGGATCATAAAAAGAATGGTAGAAACAGCTGGGATTCAAGAATATGCGGGCTACCAACATACAACCTACAATTCAAATTTAGAAAGGGTGACACCTTAGGGTAATTTAAGTCAGTATCAGAAGACAATGCCCACCCCTCATGTTCCCGACCATATCCTGGCCATGCATTCTCTGAATGTTTTCCAGTATTAAGTGGGATGAATCACTTCACCCGCAATGTTATATTTGCATAAATAAGTGACTAAATTGAATCATTTTGCACTGCTCCTTAATGTGGAGGCTATTTATAAATTTGAGAAGAAAAAATTGCCATATTCATCGTGTTCCATAAATACAATAAACTAGAGTGAAAAAGCAGAAACAAAATACGGAGTCAATTGCTTTTAAAGAATAAACACCAAATAAGGGAAAATCCAACCAGTACTCATTATATAAATAATTTTTATTCCTTGCAATGCCAGTGCAAAAATTTTGGTTGTTGCCTTAATGAGGAAGCATGACTAGAGGCTAGCAGTTCCTTCAACTCCTTCATTCTTTCTTCTGTTTGTTTGGAAATTTGAGTCATAAATTTGAACTTCAAGATCACTTTAGTATCAGACTGAGGTCTTCAGACTGTGATGGAAAGATAAGAAGGTTGACTTTATGTTTGCATAACCATTTCTCCAGATCTGTACTTTTCTGCACCACTGATGTCAGTTGTTCTCTGAAGTCAATTGTTTTTGCTCTGTCTTTGAATGCTGAGTCCTAAGCATCACTGTTATACACTGCCAAATCTCCAATGCGCTTCTTTTCGCGTTGCGTTTTTAAGAGGAAGCTTTCAAGAGCTGCCAAGAACACTGGATATGTGAAAAGCAACAGATCTTGGAACAGAAAATAAATAGAAAATTTGGAGCAAAAACCTTTTTTTCCACATTTGCACACAAGACAATTTTGATTAACAAATTTCAATAACTATTCACTCCACCCACTAAGGTTCACCTTTGAATCAGTTCACAGATGATAATTCCATGCCCTGAGGCCATCAATATGCATATGTAAGAAGAGGTCCGGGGAACACCAGATGCAGGAAGCAGAAGTGTTTATTAAACACAAAAAACACTAGGAGAAAGGGTTAGCAGACACGCCAGAAATAAAACACCGTGCTCAAGCACTGAACAAAAGGGAGAACTAAGGTGCACTGCCAGAGGCAGGGGGAAACAGAAATACACTCTCCAAAAGAGGATAAACTATGAAAACAAAAACTGAACCTAACTAAACTGACGGATACACTGGGAGACTTTAACACGGAGCAGACAAGACTAGAGCGCAGCAAACAGAAAGACTCGGGAACCATACACGGGAGACACTCAGAATGCACGAGGAGCTGAGACTTCACCATGTAGACAAATACGAGGAACCGTCTGACAATCGCGTGGAAAACTGGAGCTTTTAAAATCTCGAGAGGAGGCGGGGACTTGGAAAGCAATCACATTGAAACAGAAACACATGGGATTAATAAACAATCACACGAGGACATGGTTAACAATAATGGCTCGAGACAAGACGCTGAGACGAGCAATCAAGCTACACAGTTTAGATAAGTCAATCTAAACGTGATGAGGAAAAACCACCACAAGAAAAGCGAAAGGAAAGCACAGGGTTTTAAATGCAGTTAATCAGAAAGCTCAGATGTTTCTGGCTCACAAAAGCCAGAAACACATACGTTCGCTAAATGAGTTAATCAAGGTTAATACTACGTGACAAAATATTTACAATAACCCTTAATAAGTGCTGGTTAGTACGTGTTACTAATATCCAATCAGAGAACGCATTCACTCAGTATTGCGAGACCCGGAATTAAGCACAGCTGGAAGCAATGAATGAAATACCAAAGCCAAACCGAAAGTAGAAAGGTGATTGGACGACGAGACACAGGCACGCTGAAGGCAATCACGCAACACCACTGGAAACAGATTGGGAGCGATTGTCAGACGGCCGAGCTGAGAGCTGGGGAAAAAAAATGTAAGGAAAGTAATTAACAAGCACAAATACGCACGGGACAACACACAAAGGCATACAAGTAAATCAGTAAATCAGAAGCTTCAGCGGGATAGAGGTTCAATCCAAAATGTGGCATGAACCACTGACCATAAATTTGATCTCTGCCCGTGTCTCCGTGGCCATACCCGTGATGGGCAAACCCCTTACTCAGGGACATTGTACTGTGTGATTATTATGTACAATGCAAATGTGTTCCACTGTAAAGGCAAACAAAACATTTATTTGAAAAGATATGTCTAAAATGTCTATAATATGTCTAATAATAAAATTCTTGGCAGTTCAGCATAACAGTTCAGAGACGGCATCAAAAAGTGTCAGATAGTGTCACAAATCAGAGCACAGGACAAAATGCAGATCACAAATGAAAACCTGGAAGGTTGCCTTGAATAGATACTAGAATGGGATGTGATGGAGTCTGGGAAAACCCGTCAGATGTCGCACTGGTTCTTTTCCAGGAAAGAGTGAAAATAGGACGATAGTCAATATTTTGGTGAAATTGGGTTTTAATGAAATTATTACTCTACCACGTCTTGTCTATCATCCCTGAAATACCTCATTGTCATTGGGTCTTTTAATATGTTAAAAAATAGCGCGCTGTCGCAAGCGGGACCCCTCAGCTTCGCGCTTGCCCTGCCATGGCGGCCATATTGATTATCACAGCAGGACAGAAATCGATAGGGAGCTTCCTCTAACCACCCCCAACATACCACCAGAAAATGAGAGCATTTGGCCAAGGTGTTTTGCAGCTATCGTCCAGAAACGAAAAGTGAACGGGGAGATAGAAAGACAGACGGACGCCACTCGCCACAATGATATCCCTCCACGACTTTCGTCGGCTGAAGGATAAAAAGTGATTTTTATTAACCACTCTGTGTCTCTAATTGTCTTTTTCTCCTACATCTGAAATTGCGAGTGACGGAGGTGCATGAAAATTGCCAATAACTGCTTGTCTACAAAGACTAAGAAGACAGTGCACCTGTCAAAGTAAACTAAATAACATCAAACTGAAAGAATAATATTACTTCATCTTCATGTTATTTGGTTTTAAATTATATTATCATTGTGCATTTTCCCATCAGTCATATATGAGCAACGCATCAAATTTTGTTAGTTGATGATCAGATCTGCCACTGACGAGACGATACAGAGATGGCAGAGCTTCGAGCAAGAAGGGAGAGCGAAATTGCTGTCCAGTTAAAGCTGCAGTTGGTAACTTTGAGGAGAGAGAGGACTTCGCACAAAAATTTGAAAAAAGCAACTTTCAGATCCCTCCCCCTCCCTCTCGACAGCACTCCTCAGACCCTCCCCCAGAAAGCTGCCGTGCACGCGAAGGCACGTGAACTGTTATGCATGCAACTGCGGAGAGATTTCGCACGTTCTCATTATGAAAGCAGCCAAGTTGCTCGCACGTTCACATTATGAAAGCAGCCAAGTCGCCGAGGCGAGACGTTTCTGATGTGAACAGTCAACACTGCTGCCAACAAACAGGCACGTCGTTAAACATGAAAATTCCGGGGCTGATATCCCTCCTTTTATTGAAAACAAGTGTTTGCCACTAACATGGCAATATCCCCCGCCGCCTCAATTTTATGTGTCCATACTGATGGAGCCCAATGCTATATCCCCCGCTTCGCGCTAATCGCGCGGCGAGGAATAATAATTAGTCCTGGCAAATTCTAGATGGTTTTCCTTCATTCACGTTTTCCAATTCAAGAATAATCAGGTGGCAGTTGAAGACACGGCTTCTATCCCCCATGCGATCTAAAAGCGACAAAATAATGAGCTATATTCAGTACCGAAAAATTATTTGATTATAATTTGGTCTATGCACCATCACTCGGCGACGGCATTTCATAACTCTTCAGCGAATGAAGGTAATTTTCGCGACAAGTAAATACACCTGTTTTTGCAGCACGGTCACTCAATTCGTAGTGACGTAAAAAAAAAAATAGACAGCTGTCCGATTAGAAAATAATTTTGCAGAATGCAAAATCCTGAATGCAGCCCATTATTTTGTCGCTTTTAGATCGCATGAGGAAGAGAAGCCGTCTCTTCGATTCGCACTTGATTACTCGTGAATTGAAAAGCGTGTTGATAACGGAAACCCATCTAGAATTAGCCAGGATTAATTATTTCAAAAAAAGGAGGAATATTAGCCCCGGATTTTTGAGGTCCAACGACAAGCCTGCCAACAAACGACCAGAAATAAATCATGTCGACATGAAAAGGAATCTACAGCAGTATGTATTCATTAAAAACCCAGTGCACACTTATTTCAGTAAGTTACCCATTTTTTGAGTATAGAAACTGTTGTGAATCCAGCTAAATGGCCAGTAAATCTATGCATTTAGCAGTGAGGGCACAGAAACGTTGCACATATTTATAAGGACAACAACACAACTGATAAGACTGCCAGGTCACTTCATAAAGAGATTTTTTGCTGCTTTCTAATAAAATAATGCCAGTAATGTTAGCCCTAGCATCTGAAACAAGCTAATGTTAGTTCGACTGCAACATCACAGTAACATCACATGCACTGCGGAGTACTCGAACAATTACAAGACTCTGGCTATTCGAACAGCGACTGTCCTTTTAAGCAACGTTCACTCGCTTATCTGCAGAGCGAAAATAAATTGATGCTGTTTACGGCTGGGGATAATTTAGTGATCATGTCAGCGACGCCAACTCTCTTATTTGCAAAGCTAAAATGAGCCAACAAATAAAGCAGCGGTTTACCTGTCAAGAAGAAAAGTCGTAAACTCTGCGTCAGTTTTTAATCCTTCCAGATCACGGAGTTCCTTCCACATCTAAAAATCCACTCCGATGTTCACTCTGGTTTTATCCTGGGTTTTGTGAAATTCTTTCTTTTGTGCTTTTTTTTCTTCTGGCTTCCTTTTTTACTAGTCTTAGCCATGTGTGCTGTTTCTGGTAACTGACGTATCGGTACTTTTTTCCTCGCTGATGGTTCAAAGCTCCTGAACCCGCTCTCAGAGATTTGAACTTGAACTGAACTGAACTGAGGAGGAAGGGGGAGGGGGCTGTTTGCAGCGCGTGCATGTGCACTGTTTGACGGATGTCAGACACCATCCTGGCTCTAATTGGTTCTTTTTGGTCGGTCCGAACGATTCTTTTAAATTGCAGTAGGAGCATTAGGTAGGTTTAAAGGAGCCTTTTTATGCTCCTTTTTATGTTTCGGGGGCATTTAGTTTTTCACCTGTCCGTCCGTCCGTCCGCCTCTCCGCACTTTGCCATGGCTATAACTTTTGATCGGCTCATGATAGGGCTTTGATACTTGGCATATGCATTGCTTGTGAGAAGGCATTTCAGATGGGGTCATGACTTTGGACCTTGTGACCTTGACCTTGGAGCATGACGTTTGGGGATAAAAACTTTAACATGGGCCATGACTTTTCATTAGCTAGTAATAGGCGTTTGATACCTGGCATATGTATTCCATAGGATAAGGCCATTCTGATGAGGTAATGAATGACCTTGACCTTTAACCTTTGATTGACTCATGATAGACCTTTAATGGTTAGCATGTGCATGTTATGCACGGGGGCATCAGTGTTTCACAAACACATCTTGTTTAGATTACAGAATCCAAGTTTTATGTAATACTGTCTGTACACAGTGACAGTTTTAGCAAAAATGACAAAAAGTTACTTTTCTAAAACTTACCAACTGCAGCTTTAAACGAATCAGGACGAATCAACCTCCTCAACTCAGGAGATACTAATGCCTTGCAGAATGTCATAATGGATTACTTCACATCCAGAGAAGATGAGCTAGACGTTGACGCTGATGATTTTAGTGCTGAACAAGAGCGAGAGGAGTCTGATGAAGGTCCGCTAACTACGGTATCCGCAGCCCCCCCATCCCACCTAGCTAGCTTGCTTGGCGATCTGATCATACAACGTGCAATCAAAACAGTCAAGTTAGTCATCTTTCAACAAAAAAAAAAACAACAAAATGCTATTTGAAATGGCTATTGCCTTTGGGTGACTTATCTCTTTCTGTATTAATCATAGACAGTAATTTACTACAATGGATAGCACTCAAGCTAATGTACTCCAGGGTCTGACTGGGCAAGAAGGTTTCCAGGAAGATCTTGTTCTTTTAGAGTAGTGAAGCGAATTCATCTATCACGATTTTCATGCTATATACAGTATATATATTTTTCAGCCTAGACAGAATGTTTTGGTGGCACCTTATTAAATGACATGATAACTATTGGCTATTAGCATTAGGATTGCATTAGTATGAGCATGCTGCATTGTATTGGTATTTTATTTTTTATTTTAGTCTTGAATACCCAAGGGTCTAATATGAAATTAGTGTTTATCCCACTATTTTGATGTGTCTTTTGAAGTAATAGGCCTTTGTCTTTGCATAAGTTAAAATTTTCTAAAGGGATGTATTGGAAAGTAGTGGTTTGTGTCCATATGATATATTTCATATATTAAAGAAGATGTGTTTGTAAAACACTAATGCCCCCGTATGCCAAGGTCAAGAAGACAGGATCAAGGCCTAGATCACCTTTCTTCAACGAGAGGAATCGTATACCTAAGTATCAAAGCCAAATGTTAACCAATCAAAAGTTATGGCCAAGGTTAAAGTTTTATGAAAATGTCACCGACGCCAAGGTCAAGGTCACGAGGTCAAATTTGATGACCTCATCTGAAAGGTCTTGTCACAAGGGATGCACATGCCAGGTATCAAAGACCTACCACTAACCAGTCAAAAGTTATGGCCAATGTTAAAGTTTAATGAAAATGTCACCGACGCCAAGGTCACAAGGTCAAATTTGATGACCTCATCTGAAAGGTCTCCTCACAGGGGATGCACATGCCAAGTATCAAAGACCTACCACTAACCAATCAAAAGTTATGGCCATGGATAAAGTTTTTTTTCACAAACAGACGGACGGACAGATAGACGGACAGACAGACAGATGGACAGGTGAAAAACTATATTCCCCCCAAAACTTTGTTTATGGGGGCATTAAAAATGTATGATATATTTAATTTAAAGTGCATAATTGTTTAAGACAGAGTGTGTAATAAATTGTTTGCCTGATATGCTCATGTGAAATATATATCATATTTAATTTAGAACCTATATTTTATAAGAAAACTATTACTGTACATAGTAGTGGGACGTATAGCCTTACTGTTTAATAAGGTTAAACCATTTAATAACGTAATATTTTTTATCATAATAAAATAGATCTTATTGTGTATAGGTTTCATCAATATGAAATATGGTTTTTTAAAATCTTGCAATAGTTGTAAAAACATGACTCTGAGCGGCAAAACGTTAAATTCACTAAATGTCTTCACTGACACACTGAATTCAACTCATTATGATCATATGATTATTGTGTGTTGCTTGATGACAAAATCAACTTTCTGTACATTTTACAACATGTACATTGACTACACATTGTGATGCTATGCTCAGAAACCAGACACGAGAACAAAGCAATGCAGCAGATGTGAATTTATTAAGCGAGGGGGGGAAACCCCCGCAGGGCAGAAGGCAAAGGTACAAAGTCCACAATCCAAAAATCACAAACCAGTTGGGCAGAATTCAAGTAAAAAAAACCAGGGCAGCAATCACAGTACTCGTGGTCAGACAGAAAAGGGTTCAAAACACAGGTGCAGACAGTAATCCAAAACAGAGCCAAAAATCGTAATCAGTGACGGTCCGGTCAGAATAGAATCACTAAGAGTACAAGGCGAAGACAAGCGTGGCACAAGCAAACTGAGAGAGACGTTCTGACAAGAAACTGTTGTGAGAAGACAGCTAATATACACATACGGGAGGTCATATGCTAAACATAAAACAGGTGTAGGAAATCAGACTAATTACAAAGGTGCAAACCTCATCACATGAAATAGGCAAAAGCCAAAACGCGGACAGGGATCACGAGACAGCCTATAGACAGAACATAAGACTCCGGTTAGGGAGTTCTAATGTGCACAGATAATGAGAGAAGGGACAGAGTGAGCAGGTATGGATGATCCAATGAAACACAGCAAAGAAGATTAGGTAAAGGCAAGAGGCGGAGACTAGAAGAGGGCGATTGCTGAGAGCTTGTTAATCAATTAGTAAAGTGCAGCTATACAATCCCTGGAGCTCGTTAGTTTGTTAGTATTATATACAATGTTAGTCTAGGTTAGTAGTTTTAACAGAAAAAACAAACTGTTAGTATTGGTTAGTAAAATAGAAAAGCGAGGCGAAGGAAGAAAACGAGATTGAAAGGAATGTTTGGAAACCCAGAAACCGTGAAATCACCTAAACATGTGACACGCAGTACTGGGGCTGTGAGAAGTCACAAGACATGAGACCAGACAGGGGGAGACAAAGTGCAATGCATGGCAAAAGCAAAAACATGGACCGGAATAAAACTGCAAACAAACAGACAATGCAAAACTCAAAACATGGTCAGGCATCTAAATCCCAATAAAAAATACGAAGCATGGTCAGACAATAATAATCCAGATAATAATCCAGACATGACAGAATCATAACAAACAATGCAAACAGAGCAGAATCACACACATAGGTGTTTTACTAAAGGAAAGTGACTGACATGTACCTTTTGGTACCTTGCTGTTCTGATTCCATTTAGAATCCCTGACTTTAAACCCATTTTTGTCAAAATTCCATGAGAGGAAATCCATCTGATCAGCTAACCTTGGGTGGCCATAACATTTGATACAGACAACTCTTTTGCGAGCATCGGTAGGTATAACTGCATTGCTAAATCACCATATATTGCGCTACGTTGTAGAACTATATATCGTTTGAATGTTTGAGGACTCAGTATTCTAACCACGTAAGCCATTTTATGATGTGATAAACCAGCAAAAGTAGTAGGTAAAATTGTGTCATAACAACCCTCAGTGTGACAATGCAGTTCCATCCGTTCAATCATATAGCATTGTTCAGATTTGTTAAAATATGTTGAAATTGATGTTTCAACCTCAGTAGCAGTCCAGACATAAAAACCTCTTATAGTTCTTAATCCACAAAGAAAAAGCCTGGAAAAACGCCACTAAATTGACTTTGACATAAAGAGAGTAGCTGTACGTCTTTGCAAATTTTACCGCAATTAGCTTCTTCTTTTTTCTTTTTTTTTTTACTCATGATGCTGCGCTGTAAATTGTACAGTCGCCCTTTAGGAACAAAATAAGTGTACCCACTGCCTATTATGTGCTGATCTAACACAACAGTAAGCGTTAGCCTACTGCCCTCACTCAAATATAACAGGAAACTCAAATTCTTTTAGTTTAAACTGACAGCCAATGGTCTGAAACTTTCAGAAGACGAATGTGTATCGTAGTCAAGGGATTAATTTTTACGAGGAGGATTTGTTTCAATGGTTTCTGAAAAGGTGAAAATTTTGTCAGTGAAGCAATGGAGTTTCGGAAATCAGTTTATCACACATATAGAATCGCAATCAAGCGCAGAGAATCGGATGGATATATTAGGGTGAACATTTAACTGCATATGGGGAAGGAGACCTGATTGAAGAAAGTTGCAATACTATTGTAAAGGCGAACGCAACCATGGCTAGGAACACAGGGAAATTTGGACTCTCCAAAATTGTTGATTTAAACATGTTATGATCCGTGATTTCTGTCTGTTCTGTTTTTGTTTATTTCCACTTACTTTGTTTAGTTTGTACTAAAAGTATCATCTACCAGTTTATCCACATCGTTTTTCCCTTGTGATGTCTTGCATTTCTACATTTTTTCCAGTGCACGCCCCTGTCTGTGAGCTGTCACATTTCAGGTGATTTCAGAAGTTTTCGGTGTTTCACAAGTTCACAATGTCTTGTTCACTTCCTTCAACACTGATTACTAAGTAAGTACTAATACGAACACTGTATGATTTGTCTAGTTTATCTACTAACCCTTACTAACACAAGGGAGGTTACAAGCTACGCGAGGCTACAGGTGTGAGGAATAATCTACACATTAACTGCGAGGGGTAAAAGAAAAGAAATAAATTGTAATAAGACAATACAAAATGGGAAACAATGACAAAGACTAGTTTTCTCACAACAGTCTTAAACAATGGCTTGATTTAAGGAGTGCCTAAGTTCATGCTTTTGTCTGTTCGACTGGGCCACATGAGGTTGTGTAACATTTTGAAGGGTTAAATTGTAGTGCTTTAGGTGCTCTCATTCTGGTCACTGTACGGTCAACATGGCACCTCATGGGAAAGAACTCTCTGAGGATCTGAAAAAGAGAATTGTTGCACTCCACAAAGATGGTCTAAGCTACAAGAAGATCTGTGAAACCATGAAACTGAGCTACAGCATGGTGGCCAAGGTTATCCAGCGGTTTTCCAAGACGAGTTCTGCTCGGAAAAGGCCTCGTCAGGGTCGACCAAAGAGGTTGAGTCTTCGTGCTCTGAGCCAGGTGCACAAGTTGGCTTCAGAAAACAGACGCAGGAGTGCTGGCAGCATTGTTAACAAGGTTGTAGCAGTGGGATAACAGCCTGTCAGTGCTCAGACCATACGCCATGCACTGCGCAAAGTTGGTCTGCATGGGCGTCAGCCAAGATGGAAGCCTCTTCTGAAGCTAGCCCACTATAAAGCCCGAAAACAGTTTGTTGAAGACCACTAGTCCAAGAACATGAACTACTAGAACCATGTTCTGTGGTCTGACGAGACCAAGATAAACTTGTTTGGCTCAGATGGTGTCCAGCATGTGTGGCGGCGCCCTGGTGAGAAGTAACAAAACACGTGTGTACTGCCTACAGTCAAACATGGTGCTGACAGCATCATGGTCTGGGGCTGCATGGGTGCTTCTGGTCCTGGGGAGCTGCACTTCATTCATGGAATAATGTATCCAACATGTATTATGAGATTCTGAAGCAGAACATGATGCCGTCCCTTCAGAAACTGGGCTGTTTTCGGCTGATGACAACTGCCTTTCTGAAGAAGCTGAAGGTGGCGGTATGGCCAAATATGTCTCCAGACCTGAATCCCATTGAGCACCGGTGGGGCATCCTCAAGCGGAAGTTGGAGGAGCAGCAGGTGTCCAACATCCACCAACTCCGTGATGTTGTCATGGAGGAGCGGAGGATCCCAGCAACAACCTTTGCAGCTCTGGTGAATTCCATGCCTCGGAGAATCAAGGCAGTGCTGGACAACAATGGCGGTCACACTAAATATTGACACTATGGACACAATTTAGCATGTTGACGGTGAGGTGTATTCACTTTTGTTGCCACCCATTTTGGAAATTGTGACTGTTTGTTCAGTTATTTGGACAGTGCAGTAAATCTACACTGCTACACCAATTGTGCAATGACTACTCTAGAATATTCAGTTTTTATTTCTGTAACGCTGTCCCTTAAAAAGATATACTAAATTAATAGTCGAAATGTAAAGGGTGTACTCACTTTTGTGAGATACTGTATATATAGTCCCTCACTTCTGCTTAGCTTTGTCAGACTATTGATCAACTTTTCTCTGTGCTGAGCTCCATGTATGCCAGTGATCTATTTTTGATTATGTTACATCCTTTTGCCCGATTCTAATTTCTATCAGTGCCTGCCTGGATTTCTTTGTTCTCTGATTGCGATCCATTTTCTGCCCGACCACGAGTTCTGTGTTTTGCTGCCCTGGTTTTTGAATTCAGATTCAATTTGAATTCAGTACTCAGCAATTAATAATTGCAGCTTCACCAAATTTGGTATGGTAAGTCACTATGACCCATAGATGTGCAACGTCAGGTTTTTTTGCTGGATTTGACCTTTCTCCTTAGCGCTGTAACCTTGACTCCGGAAATCTTGTCCGGGTCAGTACTCGGCAACTAATTATCACAGCTTTACCAAATTTGGTATGGTAACTCACTATGACCCATTGATGCGCAACGTCAGGCTTCTTTTGCTGGATTTCACCTTTCACCTTAGCGCTGTGACCTTGAAACAGGAAATCTTGTTCAGGCCGAGAGGTATTCAGTAACGCGTTACGTTTGCACTTTGGACTACTTGCAGCTGGTTCCTTGCACCAGACATAACAAAACATTCATGAACATAACCAAGAAAAAAAATCCATAAAACATTCATTTTTGCCACACAATCATAATATTTGAACCAGCAGATGTTTAGGCATCTGGATGGGGCTGTATTATTCTGACGACAAATTATATATTTCCAGTGTTGTTACTCAATTTGAATAATGTTCTCAGCAATTCTAACATTCTAGGAGAAATCTACTTAGTGCCACCTTTCAAGCAAGACAATGATTATGCCTGGAGTCAAAATTTTTCAAGAACAGTAAGGATTTTAGCTTGGGAGGAAAGTTGATCAAAAAGGACTGCATTTTAGAGGGTTAAGCACAAGCAGAGAGGGTAGTCAGATGGTGGTCCAAGGTCTGACTTGGGTTAAATGGAACACAAGGAGGCAGGCTGGGCACAGTAGACGGAACTGGTTTGAGGGTATCAAGTCAAACGGATTTGGGCTCACTGTGCAGGTGCACACTCTTCGACTTGAACGAAAAAGATACTGTATGAAACGCATCTCGCCAGGACTGCACAGCACAGGAACCCCTAATAAAAAGATTCTTTGTGCAAGAGAGAAACAACAAAGATGAATGAAAACAGTAATGCAAAGGAAAGATGGAAAGCAGGAACTTAAATACACAAAGGCAATAATTAACAAAGGCATGTCATTTCACACAGATTCCAGAAACCTCCCCAGCTTATCTCTCAGATTTGACTGAAAAAAAAAACTCTAAAATTAGTTTTTGACCCCAAGTGAAGGAATCGCAAATTTCGGCTTCATACCTTTTAGTCTTTTCGGCGTTATGGCCCTGGGAAATTTGGGTGCCATGCCGACTTTCTTCTTGCACTTAATTTGTAGCCATATTTAGAGACCTAAAACTTCTTTTTTTATATGAGTTACAGGGGTAAAAACTGATAGAGTGGTCATTGATTGCCTCCTCTCTTGGAACCAGCCACTGTATACAATATTAACTCTTAAAACATAATGTGTTGCTGAATACCCCTCGGCCCGTATAAGATTTCCTGCCTCAAGGTCAAAGCGCTAAGGTGAAAGGTGAAATCCAGCAAAAAACACAACGTTGCACATCTATGTCTCACAGTGAGACACCATACCAAATTTGGTGAAGCTGCTATCAGTAGTTGCTGAGTAATGACCCGTACAAGATTTCCTGCCTCAAGGTCACAGAACTGAGGTCAAAGGTCAAATCCAGCAAAAAGACTGACGACAGACAGACACGCAGGTGACGACAATACCCCTCCGGCTGAAGTTGGCTGAGGGATAATAAAAACTGGATTTTGTTTCATGTGATGATTATTTTTGGGAAATTGGAGGATCCAGGTAATTGGGATCTGTGTGTCTGAAGGGTTTTTGACAGCTTGATGACATTACTGTAACTCAGATGATTTTCAGAGACACCAAATCATGAGTGAGGTTATTGGGGGCTCCCAAAAATGAACACAGGGCAAATGGACCCTTCAAAACCCTCATTTTTGGCAATGATCTCCATTTGAGACAATTTGCTTTTAATATGACCAACTTACACACCTTATCCAGGTTTGGGGCCAATAAAAAGTCCAGCTCCTTCTGTGTGAACTGATTTTTTGAAAATTGGACCCTTGGCCCACATAGGTCAACCCTGATGAGCTCAGTATTGATGGTTTTGGTGGCTAGATTCATACACAAATAACAAATAATGATACACAGAGTAATTTATCCTTGATGACTTGTTAATGATAGCGAGAGAAATGCTTTAAAATAATAAAATATATTGGTCATGAACCCTTTCAAGGCTATAATATGTAGGAGCTTACCATCTCAGTGCAAGCAAATTTATAATATGGTCTGACATATTCTAAGTATTTCTAAACACAAAAAAATGTAAAAGCTCACAACTGCAGAACATCTTTCACCTCCATGTAACATCTCCAATGGAAGAATCCAGTCAGGGAAGCAATGAATTCAAGCATAATTTAAATGTTTGGTTAACCTCTATTATTCAATCTCTCAGAACTACAGATTTGAGAGTTCTTCGAAGTTTTTCTTTTTTAAAAACTCAAAAACATGCCCTACTTCCATTTTCCAACACACAATTTGAGCTTGATGCTCACTGCAAATATGAAGTCAAAAGACTGTCACAAGGTTACGCAAGAGGGGGATGTTCGCACAGCAGACATAGTAGAGTCATTTTCAGAGGTTCACTGACCATTTTTAGGATACCAAAGTTTCTCAGTGGATTTAACAAGGCCAAGTGATACTAAAAAAAAATGAGCTCCCTTACACCTCACCAAAATGGCGGGAAAGTTGAAATATTTGACTTTTTTCAAAATGACCGCCACCGCAATCTAGGAAAACTGATAAAGTTATATTTCTTGAATTCGATGGCCAAAAATGACTATTTAGGTGTCAATTTCCACTAATGTTGGTGTCAGAAACACGATGGGATGACATTATTTATGATTCAGAGTCACCTTGATCTCAAAATCCAAGATGACCGCCGACGCCAGCTTGGAAAACAAAATAAATTATATATCTTGAACCAGATAGCCAAAAATGGGAAATAAGGTGTCAATTTCTAGTAATTTAAGCATCAGAAATATGATAAAATGATCCTTTTTATGCTCTAGAGTCATCTTGACCTCTAAATCCACAAGTTATATGTTGTATTTTTTGAACCAGGTAGCTAAAATACCAAATCAAAATGCAAACCGGTTGATTGACAAAGTGTCCTGTTTTCTTTTTGCAGGTTAACTGAAATTAACCCCAAGAATCACTAACCATGGAAAGTGGAGTAGACAGTGGTGTGCCAAACCAAGGAACTGAATTAAAATGCATATTATGTCAACAGCCATGTACAGCTGATGATAGTTTGGACAATACATCTGATAAAAAGTGGGACAGTCTACAGAGCAAGTCTTTTCAGTGGAAAGAACTTGATAAATTTCAGCATGCCTATGCAACAGTTGAATGGGACAAGGGGCCTAAAGGCCTATACATGCATAGCAAATTTTACACCCAGATCAGCAGTAATCGTCATATTCAACAAGCACAGAATCGTAAACGGAAAGCAGAACAGGAACAAGAAGCTCAAGCATCAACTTGAAGTCAACAACTGCCAGGAAATGTGCTTAAAAAGCTTTGTTCTAGTACCAGAGTGGTCCATGATAAGAATCTGTGCGTGTGGTGTATGAAGAGACCACAAAAAACCTGCAATCCTGGCAAAAATAAACTTTTACTGCTGTCAACAGAAGCCGCATGGAACCGGTTCAAGTTGTACACGGTTTGTCTATCAGATGAGCACATAAGAGAAAGATTGAATACCCTACTCACATCTATTCCAGACAGCCGAACGGCTTTTGGATTGGAAATTCGGAATCATTGTGAATGTTGGCGCAATTATATCAGTAACCTTCTAAAGCAGTCTTTGTCGAATGATAATACAGAGCATCTGCAGCAGGTTACTCTTCGAGAGGCCCAAGCTATCTTCTTTCACCATGTCCGACAAGTTATCTTCGAAGATCATGAAATTCGTACACTTCAAGGTCTACTTATGGATTACAAACGCATTACCTCAAATTACGGTCACTTTTCTACAGCTAAGTCCAGCTTCTTGAAGGAAATTCTGATCAAGGAATTTGGAGACGACATAGCATTTCACGAAAGAGGTAAAAATGTGAGTGAAGTGGTATATGACACAAGAGCTGCAGGCACATACCTTGAAGCTGCAATATCCTTTCTAGGTGTACACGACGATCAGCTGGTGAAAAATGTAGTTGGGCGACACAGAGATCTGATCATCAAGACAAAAACGGTTCCATGGCCATCGTATATATACGAGTTAGAAGAAGATGAAGACCTTAATGATCTCCTCTTGAAGTTCATCACTTGGTTAAAGCACCCCACTAAATCTGAAGTCGACGAAAAGCCACGAGTCAGATCAATTGCATCTATTTTCACTGGCTACATCACTGGAAGACCTACTGCATTTGAGACAAACCTCACTGTTCTGCTACATGGTATGACAAAGAGCAGAGAAGTGGTGGACATATTACATAAAGTTGGCCTGGGAATAAGTTACAATGATATACTTATGCTCAGAAATTTCTGAGCAGTTACTGACCTGAAGCATTCAACTGAGTGTCCATTTGGACTTTCTGAAGGCGAACCGGCAATATGCATAGTTGACAACGATGACTTCAAAAGTGACACTTTGACTGAAGGTGGCCAATCACATCGCACAAATGTCATGTTCATACAGCCAGACTTGCCTGAGCTAAATCTAACTACCCTAGATGAGGATAGACCAGTTGCAAATAGCCCATTGCCTTCCTCCCTCTCTGCTTGTCTCAAAGAACTTTGGAACCAGATGCAAAGAATTGAACCATACAAAACTGTCAAGCGTGGTGAACCACCTGTCAGACCAACGGTAATAGATGAACAACATCTAGACATAGCTCCTCAAAGAATGAGAGGTGTCATCCATGCAATGGCCCGAGCTAAGGTAGACGGAACAAGACCAAAGCCAGAGGACCAGACCATACCCGCCTTTTCTGGCTTCCAGGCCAAGCTATCACCAGAAACTCAGAAAAGTCATGCAATTTATCATATGACTTATCCTGATCCACCAAGCAAGACCATTCTGAATGATGTCCTGCGCAAGAAGATCACCAGACTAATACCCGACTCAGACAGTCTACGACCACCTTTAGAACGCACCAATTACCTCACATATCTACAGAAGAACTTCCAGCTTCAGAATCACCATCACCAATTGGCCATGGATGGCACCTTGTAAACGGATTATGCCTCCCAGTACGCTACACCCAACAAGCACTTACACCATCCATGGAACTTCCAAGTCATGTACAACAGGAGAGCAGCGAAGATGAGAGTGGAAGTATTTCTGATAGTTGTGCATCATATCTGTCCTGCAGTGAGAGTGAATCCTAAAACAGTATGGGAACTCAGACTTCTTCAAATCTTGAATTCAGTGGTCACCATGTCCCAGAAACATTTAAAGTGACATTCTATCATATTTCTCCTCATATCAGACTTGGTGGAAATTAACACTTTACTTGTAATATTTGGTCATATAGTTCAAGAAATACACCATATATCATGTTTTTCAAGATAGCGGTGGCAGCCATCTTGGATTTAGAGGTCAAGATGGCGGAGGAGCATAAAAAGAATCATTTCATCATATTTCTGATGCTTAAATTAGTAGAAATTGACACCCATATTTCCCATTTTTGGACATCTGGTTCAAGATATATAATTTATTTTGTTTTCCAAGCTGGCGTCAGCGGCCATCTTGGATTTTGAGGTCAAGGTGACTCTGAATCATAAATAATGTCATTCCATCGTGTTTCTGACACCAAAATTAGTGGAAATTGACACCTAAATTGTGATTTTTGGCCATCGAATTCGAGAAATATAACTTTATCAGTTTTCCAAGATTGCGGTGGCGGCCATTTTGAAAAACGTCAAATATTTCAACTTTCCCACCATTTTGCTGACGTGTATGGGAGCTCATTTTTTTAGTATCACTTGCCCTTGTTAAATCCTCTGAGAAACTTTGGTATCCTCAAAATGGTCAGTGAACCTCTGAAAATGACTCTGCTAACATGCTTGCATTTGACAAAAGTAAGACATGACTGTTCATGCACGTTTTTTAAAAGCAAGCAGAAAAGGAGGCATTATGACTGGGAGTGACAGATCTTCTGACTACATTTGAAGAGTTTGTTTCCAAAATGCAATATATCCAGTTTACTCATTTTGAGTAAATTAGCTTTTACAATGTCGGCACCAATGGCATTTTATAGATGGATTTTTGCACCATCTGCAAGAAGCACAGGGTTATTGCTCAATGACATTATCTCAATTTTTATAATTTTGACACTTATTGCATTTTGGAAACAAATTTTTCATTTAATAGTGCAACATTTTCACAATAACAGTTTATAAAGGTGAGCCCACTGAAACATGTGTTCAATCCTTTCTCTTTTGTGATTCGTCACCTGCTCTGAAACTGACAATTTCTTTCAGTTTGTTTTTATTAACATTAAGCACTACAGCAAAACGTGAGCATATTTAAAGCTTGACCACTATAGTTGCTCCTGTATATCAAGCAAGCTCAACTGCAGATAAATTTCTGATGTATAGACTACTGTATTTTGTTGACAAAAAAATCATTGGACAAATAAAACGATTATTTGCTTGAAAGTGCAATGACATCGAGTATTGTTTCAGGGAGACATTCTCATTTTGAACTGCAGAATTTAAATTCAGTTTTGTTTTGCTTTATGATAATGTCTGTCTCCAAGAATATGATTTTTGATGCATGTCTAATAATCATAATATGAAAATATAATAGTTATACAGTGACAAAACTTAAAGCAGATCGGCCAAGCCTTTCCACCACCGCAAAAAACAGTTTGGAGAGAAACACTATTTATTGTACTGTAAGATAGGGGAGGGTGTTTTTGTTTGCATGCATGCTTATGGTAATTAATGGCTTAAAGCACAGAGGAATGCATTATCATAGTGTTACAAAGAGGAATTAGCAGGGTTGTCCTCTAGGGGATGTAAGTTTGGGGGGGGGTTCAGGATCCTTGGACCCCCTTTTTCCAGCTCCCCTGGGAGAGATGGACACTTGCCAGGGTGTGTATTAATAACCAGAAAAGTGCAGCTTTAAAAATCACCACAGAATTAAATTGATTAAATTGATTCACGTCAGTAGTTTGGTGTGAGCAACAGAAAACTGATATTTATGGCAGTGTCTCCAGTGATTTATATTTTTTCTGCTGTTGTTTCAATAGTTTTGGAAGAATAATTTTAGGGTGGAGGGGTTGGGGGGGGACAGGTCAATTCTGAGTGGCAAATGTCCTTCAAGATGTCCTTCAAGATTTCATTTTCTGGCGATCACAAAATCTACACTTAATTGGATATCCATTCATTTCTGCAATAATTTGGGCATTTGCAGCCAAAATGCATTTATAATTCTGGGAACAAAAGCCACAGTCACAGTTTATATACAGGTATTAACTATGTGATCAAAAGTACTAGGACACCTGGTCATTACAATTGTAGGAACTTTATAAATCCATGGGTATGAATATAGAGTTGGTCCCCCCTTGGAGCTGTAACAGCTGGAAAGCTTTTCACAAGATTTTTGATGGTGTCTGCGGGAATATTTGCCCGCTCTTCCCAAGGTGCATTTTTGAGGTCAGGCACTGTCCATTTCATTTCATCCCATGGGTGTTTGATGGGGTTGAGGTCAGAGCCCAGTGCCAGTCACGATCCCCCACAACAAAGTCACCAAACCATGTCTTTATGGACCTTGCTTTGTGTACTGAGCTTGCGCGCAGCTGCTAGGCCACGAAAACCCATTCCATGTAGCTCTGATCGCACAGTTTTTGTGCTGATGTTAATGCCAGCGGAACTTTGGGACTCGGCAGCTATTGAGTCAAAAGAACATTTTCACTTTTTAAACACTGTGTCTCAGTGCTCAGAGACCTCGCTTTGTGATTTTTTTTGATCCGATCTGCCATCTGAGTTGCGGTTGTTCCTAAACATGTCCACTCTTCAATGGTACCACTTACAGCTGGCAGGGAAGAAATTTCAGGAATTGACTTAGTGCAGTACTTCCTCGTATGACAGTGCCACACTTGAATTCACTAAGCTCTCCAGAATGACATATTTTTCCAAAATGTTTGTCAATACAGATTGCATGGCAGGACTGGCCGAAGCCTTCATGGGGCCCTAAACAGGATTTGATTCGGGGCCCTCTTCCCCACCTCCTTAGCACCAATAATACCACTGACCATTGTAAATGTTTGATCATTTGCTCACCTACTGTAAATCTAATGCACACATTATCAATTACATTAGTCGTAACTGGCATGTTTTCTCCTTTTTATAGTTTCTTAATATAGTACACTCACTAGAGCAGTTTGACATTAGTTGGCACTTCAGCATTCTAAGGTAAACAGTACAGTACTAAGTGCCACGTGTTACTGACCTCCGGCAGAAGACGTCAAATAACAGAAAATATTTCCTGTTATAAACAAGTCAAAAAGACACAGATGTCGGTTCTGTTCCATCTGTCCTCTATTTGCATTGAACAAAATTTTTCATGTCAAATATCAGTTTTTTTCCTCTTCAATTTTACAAACTTTGTCTCTTGTTCCAATAATGTTCCTAAAAACTTTTTTCTACATTTTATATTCACATTATAAGCAACAGGTGCCTTTTATAAAAGTACAACTCTGCGATGAAGGTAAACAGAAATAACAGGTGTGCTACAATTTTAAATATAAGTATGCACACATAAATCCGAACAATGACTTTGGCAGTGGAACTAAGCCGACTTGGTCTACATTTTCTCATTACACTAATACAATACAATTACTAAATAAAAACAATGAGAGAGAGAGAGAGAGAGAGATGGAGAAAGAGAGAGAGAGAGACTGTAGCCTATGTCCTGCAAAAAGACAACTGTTATGTCTTCCTATTAAATTTTTTCATCGTCCTCTCTTGAGATCAATGCGTGGTATGGTGGTATGGCTACAGCTATCATAAAAACACATCAGACTTCCAGGAAGTGATGCAAACTTTGTCATGTGTGTTGAAGACAATAGTTTTGAATCTGGATTCGGCTAAAGTGTGATTTGTAGCCTACTGTAAATAAATAAAATCTCAAACACAATTAAGGATGTTTAGTGCCAAAGCTAAAGACTGGCTTAAGCAGCGGCAGAAATGTGAACATTAACTCCTCTCAAGTCACTGTCAGTACAGTATTCTACTAATGTTTAATGTATTTAACTTGTGCAATTTTAATCTAAATTTTGTAGCTGTGTTCATTTGTTTATATCTGTTCACTGCATTATTCACTGTATTTGTATTATTGTATTTTGTATTCAGTATCTTTTATCTTCCTTTAGCCTGACCAGGGACAAAGACTGCAAATTAGCTGAAGCTAGACGTCTTGTGTGCATCACATTTTTCATTCTTTATGACAATGTTGTATGTATCGTCCCTGTTAAATAAACATTAAAATAAAAAATAAAAAATACTGCAGGCTGTAAGGTTAGATATTATGACCGACCAGTCTCAAAGAGGGCTATTTAACAGAAATTTGGAAGCTCAAAACTTACCGTCTACCTTCTGAAGGTAGCTAGCCAACGACAGACTAAAGGGCTGTGCATGGGAACATTTATGATAAAACAAATACTGTTATCCTGCTGACAGTAAAAGATACCTTTTTCTTGCTGTTGCTTTTTCAAATGGGAGTGGCTATTTTTACAATGGTTGAATACTAACTCGAATTGGCTCCTCTAACAAACTAAAAGTAGACATGTACGAGTAAACAATTCTGCAAAGAAAAGCGGACCAAAATTCTTCCACAGTGATGTGAAAGACTCATTCCCAGTTATCGCAAACGCTTGATTGCAGTTGTTGTCGACGAGGGTGGGTTTAGGTTTAGGGGGCAATTACTTTTTCACAAAGGGCCAAGTAGGCTTAGCTTTTTTCCCATGACAAATGAAATCATCATTTAAAAACTGCATTTTGTATTTACTCGGGTTATCTTTATCTAATTAAAATTTGTTTGAGGATCTGAAACATTTAAGTACGAGAAATAAAGAAAAAAAGAAAAAATAAAGAAAAAAGAAACCAGGATGAGGCAAATACTTTTTCACGGCACTGTACATCTATGTACATCTACTCCTTTCTACTATCATCTCTGGGTGAAAATACAGGTCTACTTTAAGTCTGACTTCATTGCAGGTGGCGTTTGTTAACACTGCGCATGATATGCAATATGTGCATGATAAACATATAAACATGAAGGTGACATTGACTTCAGCTCCAACAGCCGCAGCAGGAATTTATTTAAATCAGAAATTTTAATCTAATTTAATTTAATCTAATTAATCTTTAATCTAACAAGCACATACACTTATTTCTGTTTAGCATTACCATTGACATGATATAACAAAAAATAGACACGTCCTAGACATTTTATGCATTCTCGAGGCCGCCTCATGGCCACAGGGGTGATAAGCAGCTGCTTAAGCTCGCTCATGTCTTGAGCCGGCTCTGTTACTTGGTTAGGTGCACAATTTTTTACACCTGTGGCAATGGGTCTGAATGAAACACCTGAATTCAATGATTAAGAGGTGTGTCCCAATACTTGTTTTTATATAGTGTATTGTTTTCATATAGTGAGACCTCTGATCTCACTTCAGGAAATCTCATTCTCACATCTCGCACTCACCCTCCATGGGCAAGACTCTGTCTCCATCGCTAACTAATCAGCCACTACTTGCAACCATCCAACAAAGCACTATAATTGGCACCTTCTCAAGTCAAAGCCAGACACCCACACGGAATCAGCACATTAGCAAATTTATCAGCAGTGAGTCACTGAGCAAGGGTAAACCCTGTTCTCTGCAGTTGTGCAAGTACATCTAGATCCCTCTCCTGCTTTATTTTTACACTCTGGGTTTTTGATGGGTAAGATATAAAAGGAAAAATAAATTTGACCTCCTCGGAAGTTCTGTCTCTCCAAATCCATTTTTAAGCTTGCAAATTAATCCAATCCATTCCAATTAAAAATCCAATTAAAATACTCTAAGATAGCAATGTGCACCTCAAGTTTCAACTTACCTCAACAGTGAAGTAAAAACAGTTCAAGCAATTACAGTAATACAGAGGAGGCACTTAGCCCCACTCTGTGATAAAGCTCTCAGATTTTTTCACCTGACAAGAAACTATATTTTATGCCTTCAGCGGTATTTGTCATACTTCCACAGGCAACTTAGTGCTCTGGAAGTAATGTCATTAACTTACATCGAAACAAACACATTTTCCTGACAATCAAATTTTGATATCAGTCAGAGAACTTTTTTTGTGATTAGATGACAAAAACTGGGTGAAGCTGTTTAAAAGACTAGAATTGATCAAAGTTTTGGAGGGCTGTACAAATCATCTGCAAAAAGGACTGATATGGAGGAGGTTTTTTTAAGCTCAAAACAATGTTCATTTAGGGGTCTATTCTCCCATGCGCTTAAGTCGAAAAAAGCGCGTAGTTATGCGCTTTTCAGCCTACGCGTATTCTCCCCTCGACTTAAGTCTGTGCATTACGCGCCTTGAAGGCACTTACGCGCTTGGGGCGGAGCAAGGCCAAAATCGGGGCGTTTCCGGGCGTTTCTCATGCAAATAACACTTACGCGTATTCTCCCCCTGGCTTACGCGCTTTTTCTGTTAAGCGCTTTTGAGGGCTGTATTAAGGTCAAGCGCCAACATTAGGCGAAATTGAATATTGCGTTTAATGTCGGTTATAGGCCGAATTTTAACATTACTTTTATTTTATTTAACATCGTAAAGGTTGAGACATTTAATATTCGATTGTTCTTCCTTATTTCTAAACTACATTTCTCAAAGCCATGATAATTTATCAAACGAATTCATCACATGATATTACGCATCAGCCTCTTCTCCAATCAGTTAAATTACAAACGCAAAACAATTAATTAATACGAGTATACATAAGACCATCATTCTACCATCCTCTCAAAATCTAAAGCCAAAATGCCAGTCCTGCATTTGCTTGCACTCTTGCCTGATTGGGAAAGAGTAAGAGGAGCACGCCGAGGTCGAAGACGAACACGCATATATCGGTTTACATCTCCCCACCGAAGCCACATCCAGAACGATTCGCAGCTTAATTCCTCGCATCAGCCTTCATTGCTTGCCTGCAATACAACACCAACATCTGTGAAATTTGGTTTTCGGCTTTGGCTCGACGTCGCCATCATTGTCTTCCATTTTCTATTAACAAATGCGACTGCCCTGTATGTTCGTGATAATCTAAAAAGTTGTGATATTCTCACGAGTGAGGGGATTGATTTTCTACCTTGGCAAATAGGCCTACCAAAGCACAATCCATTTGTTAACCAATTTTAGCCTTTAAAGAATAGCCGACATGGGAAGAATCATTATCAGTAAAAGGGATAATTGATTATAATAAAGTATTAGGCACAAGTTCAAGTGAATGTGTCGCTCAAATCAAATAGGATGGTAGGCTATGGATATGGAATTCCGTTATTACTGAGGCGGTTTCGGGGCGGGGAGATGACCGCATGCGGGGTAAGAATCCTTGTTAAAGCGTTTCCATGTCCTTTAGTTGCAAACCTGACATCGGAGTAGTTTTCAAGTGCGCAATTTCTAAATGAGATCATATAAACTGTCTTTGATTGTCTTTGTGTGACTAGAATGTTCCCTTTGTCTTCTTCCCTGTCTTCCACGGAACAAACAGGCTGGTGTAGAAGGGGCACATTTTCAATGATCTGATTGCGCTGATCGAGAAGCGCTAAATTCTTTATTTATTATTTCATTATCGCGGCAATTTGTTTGTATGCATAGCTTTAATGCCATGGTGGCTAGAGTAAGAAATAACAAGTGTTTGTCACTAACATATTCCCCGCCGCCGCAATTTTATGTGTCCGTACGGACGGAGCCCAATGCTATAAATAAAGAGATGTCTGAATTACGTCTTGAAATTGGTACGGCCTACTATTACAGCGGCATATAAAACCTCGTATCTTCACAATGACAAACTTCACAGGAAAATAAAAAATGAATATAAAATAAAATAATAATAATAATTATAATAATATAAATGGATAAATATAGTTTAAAATAAAAATGTTTAATTTTGCATGTAAGAATAGTGGACATTCGAGTTTTCGTTTCTTATCAGTTTGGAGATACGAGGTTTTATCAGCAGGCCGACGATATTCAAATTTAAAGTCTGGTTTGCGTTTTCCATGGACCACAAATGCGTTTTCATGGTTAATCAGAAAATCCTTTTTCCATGTTTTCCTGATATCCATAATCAATGAGCTTTGTACAGAGTCTGCCTCTCTTTTGGATCAGTCACACCTCTTTCATAAGGCCGCCTACATTCTGAAGTTAAGCGCTGTGGGCGTGATCGAAGCGAGTAGGGGAGAATAAAAGCGTAACTCAAAAGCGCTTAATTCGAAGTGCGTAAAAAAAGACTTACGCGGTAATGGGAGAATAGACCCCATACTGAGTACAAATGAAAACGCACCACTTGAAAAAAGTCAATATTTAAGTTCAAATGAATTTCAATATAATTTTTATACAACAACAGCACTACGGTGACGTCACCCGACATGCCACGTGCAAGAAATGCGAGAATTTCAAGTTAACTGTAACGCTAGGCAATTTTTTGCAAAAACACAACATCTTGCACGCACACCACGGGTCAAAATGAATTTCACTCTGAATTTGTGCACATATTGCCTTTAAAAGCATGTGAATCCGAATAAAATTTCACTTCTTCACTGACACTTGTGAAACGTCGACACTATGCCGCGACTTACAGCCCCTGAACGGGATCGTGCCACAGGCATGCTTCAAATTGGCGCCAGCACAAGGGAAATTGCCAGACGACTACACTGCGCACACACAACAATCGCGAGACTCCATCAAAGGTTTCTGCAAACGGGGAACACTCGGGACCGTCCTCGACTGGGTCAACAACGTGTGACAACGACACGTCAGGACCGTCAGATCGTACGGGATCATGTCCGAGACCGAACACTATCAGCGACAAGAACGGCTGCTCAAGTCCAAGGACGACGTGGATTAATTCACCCTAACACCGTACGGAACTGTCTGCAAGCTGCAGGCCTGCGTGCACGACGTCCTTATTTCGGCCCCATATTGACGAATTGTCACCGAAACCAGCGTCTACAGTGGGCAAACATGCACCAGAATTGGTGACGACGACAATGGCACGGTGTCATCTTTTCTGACGAGTCACGATTTCACTTAAGGAACGCAGATGGCCGTATACGTGTTTGGCGAAGACATGGTGAACGTTATATCGCCAATTGTGTCGTTCAAACGGACCGTTGGAGTGGTGGCAGCGTTATGGTGTGGGGTGGAATAAGCTACCGTCACAGAACCCCTCTCCATATCTGCAGAGGAAGGGTGAACGGCGTCTACTACCGGGACCAGGTGCTGCAGAACCATGTTGTGCCATTCTTCAACCAACACCACGATCTCCACACGTTCCAACAGGACAATGCTAGGGCACTCACTGCAAGGGTGTCCATGCAGCACCTAGCACAGCAGAACATCCCCGTGCTTCAGTGGCCAGCTCGGTCACCCGACCTCTCCCCTATCGAGCACTTATGGGATGAAATTGGACGACGTCTTTCACGTCGACGCCAGATGGACAACATCCGAGAACTTGAGGTTGCCCTTGTTCAGGAGTGGAATGCTATCCCTCAGAACACTATCCAGAGACTGATCAACTCCATGCGACGACGATGCCCTGCATGTGTCAATGCAAATGGCGGTCACACCCGTTATTGACTTTCCTGTTTGACCCCTACACCAGTTAAACCTCTCTCGCGCATTAACATTATCGTGAATGAAATTGAATGATGTTTACATGTCTTCTTAAATCATTCATTATCTCAAATGCATCATACGTATATACTTCACATATCAATCTGTGGAGCAATTCCAGATTTCGTGAGCGGTGCGTTTTCATATGGACTGAGTATATTAGTGAGCTGTAGTGACTCAAATCTGTTTTTTGCCATAATGTGACACAGACATTTTCAGGGCTGTGCAGACAAGGCAATCCTCAAATCAGAATTGAGCCACGTTCATTAGTGGTGCTAGATCGGATATAACATAACGTAACAGAACATGAAGAACAGATCTTTCAGCCCAACTTAGCTCGCCAGTTTCTTTATACTACTGTGAATAAATTATATCTCTTCAGATACTGAATGACTCAATGGTATCTAGCTTTAAGTCAAACCTGCTCTTGAAATCCCCCAAGGTCTCTGCCTCAATAATATGGTCAGGTAAGCTATTCCACATTGAAATTACTCTTTGGGTGAAGAAATATTTCTGAATATCAGTGCTAAATTAATCTTTGGTGAACTTCCAAGGGTGCATAGTATCATGCACATCCTCCCACCGGAGAAAATCTCATGCGAGCCTGCATTCAAAACTAAAGAGTCCTGGACAAGTTGCATAAAACAACGGCAGCGGGTCCTGATGGCTTATATCCTAGAGTGCTCAGGGAAGTTGGTGAGATCTTTAAGCTGCTATCCGCCATCTTCAGACGGTCTCCAGAAACTGGAGAAATACCAAACGATTGGAAACATTGTGTGCAAAATATTGGAATCTATCATAAGAGATGAGCTAGACTTATTTCTCGAACGTAAGAGTATCTTGAGGGATAGCCAACATGGTTTCCGTAAGGAAAGTTCATGCCTGACAAACCTGGAATTTTTTGAAGAGGCCACCAAGGCTTATGGCCAGAGCAGGGCTTATGATATCATATACTTGGATTTTCAGAAAGGATTTGATAAAGTACCGCATAAGAGACTAATTTTGAAAATGAGGTCCACTGGAGTTAAAGGAGGTATTCTGGTGTGGATTCAAAACTAGTTACTGGACAGAACACAAAGAGTTCTGGTCAGTGGCATCTCATCCGAGCTAGGTATGGTGGGGAGTAGCGTCCCCCAGGGATCGGTGTTGGGACCCCTGCTGTCCACTAAAGTGATTCAGGATGATTTGGATCGAATTCAGAATTGGGCAGGAATGTGGTAAATTAAATTTAATGCAGCAAAATGTAAAGTTTTTCATGTAGGTAATAAAAACATCTGACGGGATCACTTCATGGGAGGTTTAAAACTGGAATGTGCTCCACAGGAGAAAGATCTGGGAGTGATTGTTGACCAAACCCTCACAGGCTCTAGCCAATGTGCCGTAGCAGTTAAAAAAGCCAATCAGATGCTGGGATAATTGCCAAAAGTATTGAGTACAAATCTGAGGAGGTGATGCTTCTTCTGTACAACACGTTCGTTAGACCACACCTGGAGTATTGTGTACAGTTCTGGGGACCATACTTTAAGAGAGATGTAGAGGCTCTAGAGAAAGTTCAGAGAAGAGCCACTAAGCTTATTCCAGGTATAAAAGATGAAAGCTACGAGAAGAGGCTGAAAATCCTTACTCTCTTTAGTCTTAGGAAAAGGAGACTCAGGGGTGATTTGATTGAGGTCTTTAAATATGCTAAAGGGATCAACAAAGTGAATCATGTAGGATTCCTTCGGCCAAGTGTTGTTAGTAGAACTCGGGGTCACAAATGGAAGTTGACCAATGGTAAATTTAGCACTGATATTCGGAAATATTTCTTCACCCAAAGAGTAATTTCACTGTGGAATGGCTTGCCTGACCATATTGTTGAGGCAGAGACCTTGGGTGTTTTCAAGAGCGTGCTTGACATAAAGGTAGATACCATTGAGTCATTGAGTATCTGAAGGGATATATTCCCAACAGCATAAAGAAACTGGCAAGTGTAGTTCGGCTGAACGGCCTGTTCTCGTCATTCATGTATGTTATGTTATGTTATGAGAAGTCCAGAGTCATAATTAGACCAGGGACAATAATTTAGAAAAACTGTCAGTCTTTGTGCACTATGTCTCTCAAAAAATGGTGATGTAAACGAACATTTTTTGGCTTGAAATGATGTGGGAGGGCTTCAATACTGGCACTATAGCAGGGTCATTAGAGCTTACATTGAAAAGACATAGAATCATCATGGAATTTTTCATTTAATATTTACGTGCAGTACTGTATCCAATATCAATTCAATTCAATTCAAACTGGCCTTATTGGTATGACCATTACATTTACAGTATTGCCAAAGGTATGTTATAATAACAATGATAACAGTAGTGATGGTGAGAAATAAAATACCTATATAATTAAATTTCAACAAAAATTCATCAATCAAATTCATAGTGAAAATAAAAAAGTAACGACCAGCAAATAAACAACAACAGTGCTGGTTAGAGACAGACAAGTAACAGGAATAGGGTGGAGATCAAGTAGATGGAACTACACACTGTCCCTCGCATGATGACAGGCTTTGATGAACAGGGCAGCCAGAGGTGCTGTTTGCCCCCCTTCCAGTAATATGGACATTTTGTCACTGCCACTCAGTGAGTCAAAATCAGATATTATTGAGTTTTTTTTTTTTTTGAAGAACTTGACTCTATTTTTTGAATTTGTCACAATGGAGGAGGAAGTGCATGTCTGACTCAATCTCACCAGTCATGCAGTGACCACAAATGCGTTAGTCTCTTGGCAGCCATGATTTTTTGTATCTGCCAGTCTCATTTGCTAGGCTGTGGTCACTGAGCCTGTATCTGGTAAGGATTTGCCTCTGCTTTGTATCTTTGATGGAGTAGATACTCTGCCAATTCGTAATCTCTTTTTAGGTTGAGGTAGCATTCTAATTTTGATTGTGATTTGTTTTGGTTGTTCCAATGTTCCAGGTATGTTTTTTTACATTTATTTCATAATTTGAGTTATTTTGATTTGATTTAGGAAAGCTGTGCTGGTCTGAGAATTACAGGTTAGTGTGTTAGTAAACTTCAGAACCAACTGTCAAAGGGGAGTTTTTTTAGGGCTGACCTCTTGGCTTATGTACGCTAGTGTTCTCAGCACTTGACTGTAGGCGGATCCAGAATTTGAAGGATGATTTTTGTATATTTAATGCTAATGGGAATCTGCCTAATTCTGAACTGCATGCATTTGCTGGTGTTTTTCTTTGGACTCTGAGAATGCTTCTAATAAATTCTGCATGTAGGGATTCAGTGGGATGTTTGTCCCATCTTGTGTAGTCTAGCTTACTGCATGGACCCCATACCTCACATTCATATAATGAAATTGGCATAATGACACTGTCAAATACTTAGCAACAGATTTTAATTGAGATTTGTATTTTATGGAAATTCCTTTTGATGGCATAGAGAGCTCTACAGGCTTTATCTTTTAGTGCATTCACTGCAAGGTCAAAGGTTCCTGAGGCACTGACTTTCAGGCCTGGATAGTCATTAGATAAAGAATGCTCTAGAGCGGTGTTTCCTAGAGAGAAAGGGCATCTGCCTGTCTGGGATCTGGCTTTCCTTTGGAAGATAACAATCTTTTTTTTTTTGGCCAAATTACCTCTCAGGGCCCAGTTCTGACAGAATTGCTCCAGCAGATCTAGGTGCTGCTGTAGCCCCTGTTTGGTGGGCGAGAGCAGCACTTGGTCATCTGCAAAGAGCAGAAATTTTACTTCTATTTTGTTTTGGGTGAGTACAGGAGCTGTAGATTGTTCCAATACCACTGCTAACTCATTTATGTAGATATTGAACAGAGTTAGACTCAAGCTACAGCCCTCTCTCACCCCACGCCCCTGACTGAAGAATTCAGTTCTGTTGTCAATTTTTACATCATTTTTGGTGTCCATATACATAGATTTAATAAACTCGAAAGCTTTAGCTCCTACGCCATTTTGCAAAATTTTAGAAAGTAATCCATCGTGCCAAATTAAATCGAATGCTTTCCTAAAGTCTACAAAACAGGCATAGATTTTTGTTTGTTTCTTTTGTAAAACATGGATGTTTATAAGGGTGTGTAGGGTGGAAATGTGTTCAGTGGTTCTGTGTTTTGGTAGGAAGCAAATCTGACCTTCACTCAGGACATTGTGCTTGATAAGGAAGGCCTGTATACAGGCGTTTAGAATACAGCAGAAAACCTTCCCCAGGTTACTATTCACACAGATGCCTCGGTAGTTATTGGGGTTGAATTTGTCTCCACTCAATATCACATAAGGCTTTTGCATTAGTCACGTCTTTGAAATGTGAAATTTTAGGCCAATACACTGGATATGATTTAATCGGGGCGAGAGACTTCATTATACCATTAACAAATTAATTCATGTCCTGTCTTCGGGGCTCAGCCCCTGGTGTTTCAAATTTCTAGACACGCCGTTGTTTGTGACCCTGAGTTCTACCAACCAAATTTGGCCTAAGTAATCCCACATAAGTCACATTATTAATCCCGACTTCACTCAGATCACTCCTAAGTCTCCTTTTTCTAAGACTGAAAAGATAAAGGATTTTCAGCCTCCCCTCATAGCTTTTATACTCAGAATTAACTTCATAGCTCTTCTCTGAACTTTTTCCAATAGCCTATTTTTCTTTCTTAAAGTAGAACTGTGCACAATACTCTACATATGGACTGACAAATGTGCTGTGCAAGAGAAGTGCAACCTCCTTGGATTTATACTCTATACTTCAGGCTATATATCCCAGCATCTTGTTGGCTTTTTTACTACTGCGGCACAAAGACTAGAACCTATTAGAGTGTGGTCAACAATCACTCCCAGATCTTTTTCATGTGGAGCACACTCCAGTTTTAACCCTTCCGTGAAGTAATCCTGTCTAATATTTCTTTTACCTTGATGTAGAACTTTGTGTTTGGATAGATTAAAGGATCCAATACCTGGAAAACACATTTTTCCCAGCTATTGCATGTATGCATTTGTTATCCCTCACTCTGACCTCCCTTTCTTCCTCATCTCAAGGCTTTGCAGTCCGGAGGCATGAAAATTGGAGATTTAAGTTTGGGCATCCTGATGACGTATACCTGTGCGGAGGAGGAGTAGAGGTGCGGCTTGGGCGTAGCAAACCGCGTCCACTGTTTTCTGCAAATACGCCCAAGACAAAGATCGAAGACAAGAGCAAAAGGTTCTGATGCACACAAATGCTCTGTGGTTGGCTTCCAGAATCCACGTAAAAATGTTTTTAATATTCTATCGAGCAATGAATCACAGAGGAACAAGTGGATTGCATTAATTTTTTCTGATAATGTTCCTGCATCCCCAGCCACAAACCTATTCCTGCGTGCTCATTTCACGCCAGACTCTTTCTCCAACTTAGGCCAGAACAAATCTGGCTTAGCTAAAAACCTGCACCTGCAGTGAAGTATTGTTCCAACACTACAGAACCCGCCACTTTAATATTGTCTGTAAATGTCAGCTTTTGCATTAGCTGACAACTTTGTTCCCCCAACTTCAATGTTTTCATTATATTACTGTAAGCTATTGGATGGAGTGTGGTGTAGTTCAAAAGAAACCTGGCTGCACACACAATACGTAAACGTTACCCTCACAGCCCCAGGGCTCATCTAACATGCCATATTTCCATAGCTGTAGCAGGCTCACTTTCAGCTACAGTGAAGATATGAAACTTGACAACCTAAGAAACCTATAGACGTCAAAAACGCTATGCTATGATGTCGGTAAGCAAGCAAAATAACGCTCCAAACCTAGGCCTATGCTAAATTGCCACTAGCAAAACGCTAACGCTAGCTAGCCAAGTTAATTTAAGCCAGAAATAACTGTGCATATTCTGTTAATTTGTTGATGGATTGCTGTAGGTATATTGTTGTCTTTTCATGCTGTCCCAACGCAGTGTGTTACTCTTGATTATATGATCATGGAACTTAGATGTACTAACATTAGGTTCTACCTAATACGAAAATGTTTCCCTCACAGCCCGAGGGCTCGCCTGACATGCCGTATTTCCGTAGCTGTAGCGGGGTCACTTTCAGCCAAAGTGAAGATACACACTTCATATTAAACTAGACAACTTAAGGAATCTAAAGATGCCAAAAATGCTATGCTATGATGTCATTAAGCAGGCAAAATAATGCTTCAAACATACACTAAATTTCCGCAAGCAAAAAGCTAACGTTAGCTAGCTCAGCTAATTTGGGCCAGCATTAACCTTGCACATTCTGTTAATTTGTTGATGGATGGCTGTATATTATTGTCTTTTCATGCTGTCCAAATGCAGCATGTTACTCTTGATATTATGATCATGGAACTTAGATGTACTAATGTAAACTTGCATGTGACATTTATATTGCTGCTGTTTTTAGGCTATTTCGCTAGTACATCTCTCGCAGGGCCCAGTGCATTGCACTCAGATGGCATGAGCACATCAAAGCCACCAAGAATGGTCGATAGATTCAGCCACGGTGAGGTTACATGTTGTGTTACTATGCACACGTTGCTATGGCACTGCTTTTAAGCCACTCTGTCCAGCCATGCCTCTATCTTCCAGCCGAGTCAAAATCTCAAAATTTTCTTGCAAGAGCAAGATTGGCTTGACTAAAAGGCTAAAATAAATATAAATGTTGCATAATATTTGCAAATTACCGCATAACATTATGTTGTAGACCCAAAACACTTATATTTCATGGGTGTAAAGGCCCGGTCCCACTGGCCGATGGACACAAAACGTATGCAAAAAGGACACAGCGGATGAGCAAAATTTTGGGGGTGGCTCCATCCGTTTTCTTCCGCTCCAGAAATGGACAAAATTGGCGAAAATTTGAGAAAACAGAACGGAAAAGAACAGACGTGGGTAGTATGTAGTGGGGACGTTAAACGCATGTTCACAGGAAGCCTAGCGGATGAAAGCCGATGGAAGTGGATGACAGCTCCAAAGGGGTTACCGGGATAACTGCGAAGCGGACGCATAGTGGAAAGAGCGGATGCATAGCGGATGAAGCGCTTTGTCCATTTTGAATACTTTATATACGAGATCCATAGGCTTACATCCTTTCTATTTCCCTGCTACTAATGATGTATGGACGTTCCATGCACCTTATCTTTCCTCCCTCTTTCCGTTTTCAGCTGCAGCGGATGTGAGTTGTGAGGATGCCCAGAGGATGCAGAGAGGATACAGCAGACGTTTAACAGATGATGACGGACATAGAACGTTTCTTGCTCGTATATGTCGCGGATTTACACCGTACACCGCGGAAAGTTCATCCGTTCTAAAAGTTTTGTTCAGCTCAAAACTTTTTGCGCAGATGAAATTACAGTGGACGGATGCTTGATGGATAGAGCGTATGAAACACGTATGCAATGAGTACACAACGGATGCATAGCGTTTTCCATTGGATGGCAAGATTTTTTACGTTTTACATCCTCTTTGCGTCCATAAGTGCAGTGGGACCGGGCCATTAAGACCAGGTAATGGATCCTTTAAATTTCATTTGCCACATTTCTGCGCAATTCTGAATTCTATCCAAATCATCCTGAGACACTTTAGTGGACTCTAAACTATAGGCCAAACCTCCCAATTTAGTTTCATCTGCAAATTTAACAAATTTGCTTTCAGTATTCCATCAAGGTCATTAATGTGGATTAGGAAGAGCGGGGATCCCAACACCAATCCATGAGAAATCCACTTCCCATCATGCCTAGCTCATATGAGATTTTACTGAACACAACTCTTGTGGTCTGTCCTGTAATCAGTTCTGAATCCACTCCTGAATACCTCCTGTAATTCCAACGGAGCTCGATTTAAAAATTAGTTTCTCGTGCGGTACTGTATCAAATGCTTTCTGAAAATCCAAGTATATGATATCATAAGCCCTGCTCTGATCATAAGTCAAATTCCAAAAGGTTTGTCAGGTATGACCTACCCTAACGGAAACCATGTTGTCTATTCTTCAAGATATTACATTCAAAAAATAAATCCAGCTTGTCTTTATGATTGATTCTAGTATTTTGCATGCAGTGCGAGTTAAACTGACTGGCTTGTCATTTCCTGGCTCAGTACGGTCTCCTTTTTTATAAATAAAAATGGGGTCCCTCCATCAGTCCGTCCGACACGTTTGTTGTCCGGGCTATAACTTTGAAACTAATCATCCGATTCTGATCATATTTCGCATCGAGGTGTAAAACCACATAAAGGTGTGTCATGAAAAACAATTTTGAAAATAATTTTGTAATTTTTCACTTTTGGGTCAAAAAACGACAGATTTGTGGGAAATCTGTAATGTGTCGTGTCCTAGCTATAACTTTGAAAATAATCATCCAATTGTGATCATATTTGGAATCAAGGTGTAAAAACACATAAAGGTGTGTCATGAAAAACAATTTTGAAAATATCTATACAATTGTTTGCGTTTTGGGTCAAAAAGCGTCAGATTTGTGGGAAATCTGTAATGTGTCCTGTCTTGGCTATAAACTTGAAAGTAATCATCCGATCGTGATCATATTTCGCATCGAGGTGTAAAACCACATAAAGGTGTGTCATGAAAAACAATTTTGAAAATGATTTTGTAATTTTTCACTTTTGGGTCAAAAAACGACAGATTTGTGGGAAATCTGTAATGTGTCGTGTCCTAGCTATAACTTTGAAAATAATCATCCAATTGTGATCATATTTGGAATCAAGGTGTAAAAACACATAAAGGTGTGTCATAAAAAACAATTTTGAAAATATCTATACAATTGTTTGCGTTTTGGGTCAAAAAGCGTCAGATTTGTGGGAAATCTGTAATGTGTCCTGTCTTGGCTATAAACTTGAAAGTAATCATCCGATCGTGATCATATTTCGCATCGAGGTGTAAAACCACATAAAGGTGTGTCATGAAAAACAATTTTGAAAATAATTTTGTAATTTTTCACGTTTTGGGGCAAAAAGCGACAAATTTGTGGGAAATCTGTAATCTGTCGTGTCCGGGCTATAACTTCGAAAATAATCATCCGATTTTGATCATATTTGGCATCAAGGTGTAAAAACACATAAAGGTGCGTCATGAAAAACAATTTTGTCTTCACAATTGTTTGCGTTTTGGATCATATTTGGCATCAAGGTGTAAAAACACATAAAGATGCGTCATGAAAAACAATTTTGTCTTCACAATTGTTTGCGTTTTGGGTCAAAAAGCGTCAGATTTGTGGGAAATCTGTAATGTGTCCTGTCTTGGCTATAAATTTGAAAGTAATCATCCGATTTTGATCGTATTTCGCATCGAGGTGACATAAAGGTGCGTCATGAATACAATTTGGTATAATTTTCCGAGTTTTCTGATGCATACTCTTCGGCCTATTTTTTTGCGAGGAAATTAACAGCTTTGCGATTAGTACAGTTCTTTAGAAATCTAAATGCATATAAACATTCTCTATTCAAAAATGCAATGCCAGTTGCGGGGGATATTGGTTGACAATGTCAGCAGCTTGTTACATATTGGTATTACATTTCCCTGCTTCCATTCATTTGGTATTTCTCCTATTTCTAAAGACTGGCTGAAAGTAACTGAGAGCGGTTTAGAGATGACCTCACTAACTTTTCTGACCACTCTAGGGTATAAGCCATCAGGGCCTGTCTTTAGTTTATGAAACCAATACTTAAGGCCAACGCCCACTGGAAGCGTGAGACGTGCGTCAAAAAATTGGTTACATTAATTTTAATGGAGCAACGCCCACTGGCAGATTTTTACTTTTCACCACTGCTCAATTTTTACTATTCGCCACTGCTCAATTTCTGAAGCGTCAACACAATAAAAACGCATTTGTCTTTTAGATTATTTAACTATTTCGCCTTTTCATGGTTAGTCACACATTTAGCGGCAACCTCACATGCAGTTGTCAACCTGCTTTTTAACCAAGTCGCAGTTTTGAAAGGAGATCTGTTATTTTGTGGGCATTTACGTTATCAGGCAATCTACAGTTAGACAGTACCTGAGTAAAGGTACACTGATGAGAACTTTACACTGCTAAGTTAGCTAGCAAGCTAATTCATTGCTGGGTAAAGTAAAATGAATCAATCTTAATTTACTTGACGTCTAAATTAAGGAGTAAAATTATGCCTGTATATAACGTATAGTGCATAGTAACCTGACCGTCGCACTTTGCCATCACTTAAAATAAGCTTAATAGGTAGGTCCCCCCCCCAAAAAAATTAAAGGTTGTCTTGTTTAATATTTTGAGATTGACACTCATGGCCTCTCGGTCGAGTTGACAGCTGTCAATGTTGATGCGGCTGACGCTTTCAGTGGGCGTTTTAAAGCGTCAAGGCAACGTTCGAAGTTTGACGCGCCACGCCACTTCGCGGCCAGTGGGCGCTGGCCTTTATTTATCTCTAACCTCAATTTCTGCTAAATAATTTTGAGCATTGGAAATGCTGCCTGGACCTATAAAAATCTGCTCTGAGGTAAAATTCTCAACAAAGTAACTATGTAATATAAGCAATATCCATTTTCTCCTACAGCAGCGCTCCATCTTTATTCTTATGCACTTGACCTCCTCTTTGACTTTTCCTTTTCAACTAGGGTACTGAAAACAGCACTTGATTAGTTTTTGCCCCTTTCATCTTTAATTCAGTCTTCTAGCATTCCTCAGTTCTTTTTTGACCATGTCCTGCATTTTACAGTATTTGGCTTTAGTTTTCTCATTACTGTTGTTTATGTACAGTCCCCTCCAAAAGTATTGGAACAGCAAGGCAAATTCCCTTGTGTTTGTTGTTCACTGAAGACATTTGGGTTTAAGATCAAAAGAGGAGTATGAGACAAGAGTTCAGAATGTCAGCTTTTATTTCCTGGTATTTACATTTAGATGTGTTGAACAACTCAGGATATACCACCACTTGTATTACATCACAGCATTTTTAGGTGAGCAAAAGTAAAGGAACAAATACACTTGAAGTAAATAACATTTAGTATTTGGTGGCATAACCCCTGCTTTCAATAACTGCCTCAAGCCTACGACCCATTGACATCACCAAACTGTTGCATTCTTCACTTGTAATGCTATTCCAGGCTTTTACCGCAGCTTCATTTAGTTCTTGTTTGTTTTGGGGGGTTTCTCCCTTCAGTCTCCTCTTCAGAAGGTGAAACGCATGCTCTATGGGGTTAAGGTCAGGTGATTGACTTGGCCAGTCTAAAACCTTCCACTTTTTTCCCCTGATGAAGTCCTTTGTTTTGTTGGCAGTGTGTTTTGGGTCATTGTCCTGCTGCATGATAAAATTCCTCCCTATTAGTTTGGATGCATTTCTCCATACACTGGCAGACAAAATGTTTCTGTCCACTTTGGAATTCATTCTGCTGCTACCATCATCAGTTACATCATCAATAAATATTAATGAGCCTGTTCCAGAAGCGGCCATGCACGCCCAAGCCATGACATTACCTCCACCATGTTTCACAGATGAGCTTTTATGCTTTGGATCATAGGCAGTTCCTTTCTTTCTCCACACTTTGGCCTTTCCATCACTTTGGAAGAGATTAATCTTGGTTTCATCAGTCTATAAGATTGTGTTCCAGAACTTTTGCGGCTTATCTCTGTACATCTTTGCAAATATCAATCTGGCCTTCCGATTCCTGCTGCTGATGAGTGGTTTGCATCTTGCGGTATGGCCTCTATATTTCTGCTCTCGGAGTCTTCTTCCAACAGTGGATTGTGATACCTTCACCCCTGCACTGTGGAGGTCGTTGGTGATTTGAATTACTGATGTTTTGAGGTTTTACTTTGCAGCTCTCACAATATTCCTGTCATCAACTACTGTTGTTTTCCTTGGCTGACCTGTTCGATGTGTGTTGCTCAGTACACCAGTAGTTTTTTTCTTTTCCAAAACATTCAAAATTGTTGTGTTTGCTATGCCTAATGTTTATCCAATGGCTCTGATTGATTTTCCTTCTTTTCTCAGCTTCAAAATGGCTTGCTTTTCTCCCATAGACAGCTCTCTGGTCTTCATGTTGGTGTATCCTCTTTAACAACAAATGCAGTCTTTAATGGTTTAAACCCAGGACAAAAAGAAGACTAGGCATGCAGAGCTATTTAATGTTTGAACAATCAACCTTAAAGGCAACACCTGGTCAACAAGAGACACCTGCCAGTCACCTGTTCCAATAGTTTTGCTCACTTGAAAAATGGGTGGGTTCAAACAAAGGGTTGTATGTCCTAAGTTGTTCAACACATCTAGATGTAAATACCAGGAAACAAAAGCTGACATTCTGAACTCTTGTCTCATACTCCTCTTTTGAGCTTAAACCCAAATGTCTTCAGTGAACAACAAAAACAAGGGAATTTGCCTTGCTGTTCCAATACTTTTGGAGGGGACTGTACATCTTATAAAGATTCCTCTTTTCCCTCAAACTCTTACAAATAGCTGTGGTCATCCACTGAGGATTCTGCTTTTTAAACTTATTTTTGCACACATTTGGATTTAATTTGCATTGCACATCAAGTAAAACCCCCTTGAACAGCAGGGGCTGTAACATTTTGTGTACTGTACTGTCCTGTAACACGGATCACTGTAATTACTGTCCTGCTCCACTCGGGGACTGGTCCGGACCACTGGTCCTTGAAGCACGGACCACTGCAGTAACTGTCCTGCTCCACTAGGGGACTGGTCCAGACCACTGGTCTATGGAGCACGCACCACTGCAGTAAATGTCCTGCTCCACTAGGGGACTGGTCCGGACCACTGGTCCGGGGTGTCTCGAGACAGCAAAATTTCTCTTTCAGTGGCCTTGTAGAGGTATGGTCTCGGAACCACTGTACAGTCCATGCAAGGAATATTGCAATTACATTGTAAATGGCTGCTTTACCCTCAGCATTACTGTCGGGCAAATCATTTATTTGGCTGCTATTTGGATAATTAAATCGTTAGGACTGTAGGTCTAATTGTTCAAAATATTTGAAGCCAGTAAAATAAGCTAGAAACGATCAATGTGGCCTGACAATATGCAGCTCCGCGCTTTTTAATGCGCTGTCAGCTGTCCGATTGGAACAGCTGTCTGATTAGAAAACATAAATGAAGGACACCACACGCCTCACCAATATTATCTTCATTCGCAGAAGAATTCTGAAATGTCGCTCTCGCTGGAGGGAAAAAAAATCGTCCTTAAGTGACAGCGCATATTCCTTATTATAATTAAATTATATTTATGTAGGCTACTGAATGTAGCCCATTATATTGTCGCAGTTACATCGCAGGGGGTGAAATAATTATGGCGCCGGCCGTGTTAAGAGGAAATGTCAACTGTTCAATTATTAGACTTGAATACATTTTTGTATTATATTTGTATTTCATTTCTGATAGGCGTAGTCGTGGCCTCCTGTCAGAAATCATTTTTCTTTTGAGTAAAAAGAAGCGCCTACTGAGGTAATCTTAGCTGGAAAACGTGTGATTAGAATTCATTATCATTACTGATAAGAACTTGCCGACTTTTTGACAGGCTAAATAGCCTACATAAATAAATCTATTCAGAACATAATGATAAGATAACACAATTTGAGTTATTGAATTATATTCATTGGGTTTAACCAAAAGTCATTCTCGAAAGGAGGCTACGATACTTTGATGGATTCTAGCAGTGGCGTCTCTGGAAGTGATAACTGGACCCAGACCATGCCTTTGCGTGAATGATTGTTCCTGGCTTGCACTCAGTTATTTTTCGTTATTAACTTGTTTTCTAATTTTGACAATAATCCTCTGGCAAATGAAGTTACGGTTTCTCTCTCCATGAGATCTATTGATGACTAAATAACAGGATAAATTAAGATCAGAAAAATTATTTAGGCCACTCAAAAATTGTTCAACGCTTTATGAAAGAAACTGCTCTCAAACGTCTGCGCTACCTTTTCCACACATCAAGTGATTTAACAGGTGCTTCATGATCGTTTTGTTTAAATAAAATAAAAGACCATTTGAAACGTCTGTGTGCAATTCTGAATAACGCTGATTTAAATGCACGAAATTACGTGTTCAGATTAATGATTGTCGCCGTGCCGAAATGTACCGTACCGTACCGGCGTGTTCTCGGAGTGAATCTATTGCTCAGTCCCTCAAGTAAGTTTCATGTCGTGATTGTAACTATTAAAGCAAATTCAGCCAATCCACGGAAATTTCTTGCGGACAAAAAAATAACTCGCCAAGACACTAACTTTCATTGCTACTTTTTGAAAAAGTTACCGCAAAAATTCAAAAAACAATAAAAAAAAACAGGAAAATCCTGGAAGGATTGTTTGTCAATTATCCGAATGATTGGATGCAAGTCAGGGTTAGTAATTGTTTTAAAGGGCTCTGAGCCCCGCCAATCTTTAGTCCTAGAGATGCCCCTGAATTCTAGTAGCCTAACTCTTTTCAGTCGTCGATTATATCAGTAGGCTAGATCGTGGCGCTTTTATTCTGCAGATAGAGATACTAATTTTAGGTAGAAGGTTTTATGAAAAACTCCCTAGGTAGAAGGTTTTATGAAAAACTCCCTACGTGGATCAAAATTGGAAGAAAGAAGAATAGGAAGGTTCCTTGGGAGGAACCAGGCTTGCAAGGGGTGGTCCATCCTCCGCTGACCGGCCCAGGTTATGAGTTCATGGTTGCCATAATGCAAAACAGTCCATTTCACAAGCAGTCCAGGATTTGTAGTTCGCTGGATAGACGCCATGGACCAGACCATTCCAATTAGGAAGACTGGGCAGCACTTGAGCAGAGGGTCAGATGGCGATGATGGCAAAGATGATAGCAGCATGCTCAGGGCAGGGCCCAACTGCAGACAGGGAGGGAACACAAAACCAGGGAATTAGTGGAAAACATACCATGATTGCAAAATATGAAAACCATTCATGAATCTGAAAGCTGAGAAAGCTGCTAGAATCCTCCAAAAACCAATGATGCAGGCATAACCCAAAGACAAGAGGCTACTGACAGTGTGCCTTTGAAACCAGAGATCATGTGGTCTTGTATGCATGGCTTTTGGTTTAATCTACTAGCACCTTTAGAGGCTAGAGGACATTCTGAGCAGGCAGAGACAAAGCTATTTTGAATGAAATAATGGGAAGATGAGCGAAGCACAAGCTATTTTGCTGACGTTGGTTAAATATTGGGGAAGTATCAGCAACATGTCGCCGCACCATGGCATTGCTGAGCGTGCACAGGATAAGCCACATCTTGAGGAGGTGAGCATGATGTTGGCAAGTGTGGTGGCTGCACCTCAAGACCTATAAGTTGCCTTCCATCACGTTACTTCCTTTGTTTTCCAAATTTGGTATATTTACACATTAAATAACAGGTTTGGTTTTCACAATATTGTTATTCTATACAGCTTTAGTTAAATTCAGTGTTACCTTAAAGATGGACTGCACCCATTTTAGTTAACATTGTATTAATTTTCTTTAGTGGTATTTCTTACTGATGGTCCTTTTGAAGCTGAGGCTTCGGCGCCTGTGTAAAAAAAAAACAACACTGTGCTTTAAAAGCACTGTGCCGAGGCTTGATTTGTTTGGTTGGAGTCAAATGATCAATGATGTCCGAATGTCACTGCTTTGGTAGTAATTCAAAAGGTCTATACGGCAGTAAAGCATTGGCGGGATTTTTGAAGTATTTTGGTGATTTCGTGCGATAGACAGTGAACCAGTGATCGGCATGTTGAGATACGTATAGCCAGCGAGGAAGAGAGGACGTTCTTCCGTGTGGGAATACTTTATCGACCTGCACTACAGTTTCTGTGCACTCCAGACTCCTCTGTTCCATTGAGAGGATTTTCTCCAATGCTGGAGAAATTATCTCCATGAAGAGAAACAGACTCGGCCCTCGCACCGTGGAACAAATCCTCTTCCTAAACAAGAACCAAATAATATAACCTTATATGCGTTATGTGTTTTTATGCGTTTATACGCATTTTCACTGCCCAGTTCATAAGCACTTCTACCCCTAGGTCAAAAAATACATTAGAAATATGCAATCCATTGAAGTTACAATATGATACATATACGTACCTGTTCACTGGCTAAGTAATTACACAAGTAAGTGGAGGCTGAGACCTCTCAGCCCAAGCATACTCCAAGGCTATTATAAGATTGTGTTGTCCTTTTTTTCTAAATCAATGATGTTTACAGACATCAAGAAGTCACAAGCAAAGAGAGACCACATATGGCGCACATTTAAACAAGGAAAGTTCATTCATCAAAATAATTTAATAATCAAATAAACATAATATTATTTTTTCACACAAAAAAAACATGTTCAAAGCACCACAACTATAATCCAATATCAGGCAGAGTTGTCACATGACATTAAAAGGATGCTGTCAACTCAACTAGTGAATACTGGGCAACCAGAATGAAGCAGTTCATTTCAATTTGCAGATTCAAGCTGCTCTTCATATTTTTGGCCACCAGAAAAGAGGAGTGTGTTGAAAAGCTTCGAGTAATGAACCCTTTTACGAAACAAGCTTCAATGTTTCAGAAAGCTTCATTTGGCCATCACAAGTATTTCTTCTGACTAACCATCCTTTTTATTTTGAGTTACCTGCTGCCATCCAGTGCTGCCAAAGCGCGAGGCCGCGATTCCACTCCACTTAAATAACCTGGGACAGCTGGTGGCCATCAGCAGGCAAATTGGAAGCAACCATTCTCCTCTGCATTAAAGGGGATGTGTTTTATTTAATTGTTTTAATATCTGTTTACTTCGATAAAAAATGTTTCCTGTAAGGAAGTGGAGAGTCAGACTAATTATATGGTCAAGTAGGGCAGTAAGGATGGTAACAGGAAGTTAGAGTTAAGTAGTTTGTTGTTTTTTTGATTACTCGCCCATCCCATGTGTCTTTTGGTTTGGCTAGCCACTATATGTTGCCCCAGTCGTCAACGGAGAAATGTTCTTTTTGGTTCTCTCAGTGCTGTGTTTAGTTGTCTGTTTTGTTAGCCTCATTTATTTTTTGGGCCCTTCATTAATTTATTGTAAATATTTCTCACTTCATTCTGATTTTGTTACCCCGCTTTTGAATTTAATAAAAGAAATAAAACCCTTAATTTTCCAGTCAAACTGTGATTTCCTAGATTTTGGCTCAGTCCCTAACAGTAAGCAACGCAAGGCTTACTTGCCAAGCAAACACACAGCGATCATAATTCTGCCCAAACTAGGGTACTAGTGCGTGTACAATTATGCTAAAACATTGCTGCCAAATTATAGGGAAAACATGAAGATTTGGAAAGGTAATGACATTTCTTTTATGAAGGTTGAGTATAACATGCTTGATCACAAAACTTCCAATGCCAACTGGAATGGCTACTCCGAGTCCTGATCACAGCTTTAGGCAGAATTTTTGGTTGGAACTAGATCCTCGAAATACAATTTTTTAAAAGCGATTGCTGAGCACTCCAGTTGCCAGTATTTGTTGTGGGTTTGTCACGAGGTGTATGCGATTCAATTTGCAAACTTTAACCTTAACTGGACATTGCTACCAATGGCAGCACCACCTAGGGATAGACGAATAACACTAACAAAGGAGTTATTTGCGGCATGACTATTGGAAACAAGTAGAATTCAAGCAGCATAACAGCAATCAATTTAAGCATTCATAGCAATCACAATTGGTCCAGTCATTTGACAGCAGTAAGGCAACCATCATCTGAATAACACTATCTATTTTTGTGCAGCAGACGGAATAGCGGAAGCAACATGTAAACGGTAAACAATCCGCAATGATCATGGCAGAAAATACTCCCAAAAAAAGGATATACCGTTGTGCCGAAGGGCTTTCATGCTTCTGCGTGGTATGTCAGTGCGAAATAAGATTAGGAAATACGTTCGCACGTGGAAGACGATTTGTGACATCACCAGCAAACGGTCATTTGCGACAAGTTTTGACATGGGTGGACACAGACTTGGACGAGTTCTGGCAGTTCGTGTTGCCACTAAAACGTGAGCAATTACATTCAAATTCAATGCAAAAAACGCAAATTGCATCTTTGCATTGACTTGGAATAAAATCTGTCGTGCGAAAAATTCGTTTCGCGTCCGGTGTGAAAGCGACTCTAGGATGTTAAATAACGTAACATTGGCATGCTAGCTAAAATATTATAATTATCGATGTCTCTAGCAAAACAGCTCGCTCGCGAGTAATCAACTGTGAGCGAACTGCAGCCTTTAAGCTCGTTAGCTAGTTGGCCATGTAGCTAAATACAATGGCGCGCTAATTATGACACAGCTTGGCATCACTTTGGCTTGCTAGCTATCCTGTTATTAGCTAGGTAGCCAACTAGCTTGCTAGCGATTAAGGCTCAAACTGTAGCCTTATTTCGCCGGTGTAATCATGACCCTAATTGAGCCCTGTTTCAATCAGGATAATTAGACTGTCGCTTCACGGCCTGAACTGAATTTTAAGATGATACTTAAAATAATTGTCTAGATCTATAACAGATTAACAAACCTGTTCCCAGACTCAGTCTCCAACAACCGGTCCAAGTCGTCACTGTCAGCATGTAGATCGATCGCCGTGATGCCGATGCTCCTCAAATTAGCAACCTGGGTGCTAATTAATGTCACCAACGGAGACACGACTAACACGGCTGGATCTGCAGCCTGGCCACGAGCGGTTGAAATCGTCAGGCCTTCGAAACACAAGGATTTGCCGCTGCCAGTCGGCATACAGACGAGAACATCTTTCCCCAGCAGCACAGACTTTATAGCTTCCATCTGGTAGGTTCTTAAACTGTCGATATGCCATATACCGCACAGTTTTTCCTCGAAATTTTTCACGAAAAACGTCCATGACGTCGCTTGTCGTGGAGGAAGCCATAATGTTTGATCACGTGGGTCGCCCGGAGCTAATGACAAAAGATGTCATAGCTTCTGAATTTAAAGGCCAGATTAGTGCGCTGATTGGATGGTTGTGATCATGTGACCTAGTGGCCATTATTATGAAATAGTACAAAAGCGTGCAGTGGGTAGAAGGACTTAACCTACCCACTGCAGATGGAGTGTAGCCAATGCTCAATTCACACTTCTCTTGTAACCATCGTAACTGCCAATACACAATAGGACAAAAAGCACCATGTGTAACATCAGATGACAAACTCCAGGTTGCTGTTTATACCCCGTTCACACAGAGCTGCGACTTTAGGATCCCGATCAAGCCACGATCAGAAAAAGTATTGGATCGGGACGGACCGGCGTCTAAATCAAGCAATTTGGCAAATTATGGTCTTCATTACGACCGTAATACAATGCTCCCACATCCAACGCGCTGCTGACACACTTCTTCTACGTTGTTACGCAGACCGTTGCTGACCAGCAGCCGCGTTTACTGCGTTTAAGGTCCGGCTACACATTCTCGGATTACGCTGCGTGTTACGGCCGCGTGAAGTGTGGCGCTAAAACGCTTTGATTGTAGTAATTGATTTATAATGATCGGGTCTACACATCGGCGGGACAGGAAAAAAAAAACGCGCTGCCACCGCCGCATGAAATTTCAGAAACCTCCGAAGGGTTTTCTGAGCGTATCACGCGACGCGTCCAGTTAAGCGTGTTCCAAAGTCAGCCAATAGAAATTCAGGAAACTCTCCCACATGATGATCTGCAGGCCTGACAGATATTTTTAAAAAGACGTGGCCAATTATCCTGTCAAACTCAGACACAACCCTGTTCGCATTCATTTATAAGCAGAATGTGACAAAAGGAAGAGGACAATCTAGCTGAACGTTTCATTATCGAAGTGAAGAAAAACAGAGTGCGAGTCTCCCCTAATCTGGTAAAACCTAGTAACTCATTTTGGTAGAAAGTAGGTTAGAACCATTTTTTTAATTACTAAGCTACTAATCATCAAATCAAAAAGTGCTTAGTCACCAATTTGCTTTTTTTGCAGCAAGTTTATCCTGAAGAACTTCAGATTTTTTTGTTTTCTCAGCTTCATGAACAAGTGAGTGATTTAGTTTTACCAGATTAGGGGAGGAGTTTCCAGCTAACTTGGAGGACAAAGCGTGTACACCCACTTTACTTGCTAAGGTGTAGACCGTTCACTGCTGCGCACTACGCAGCGTCTGCTCAGAGCGTTTTTCGCGACTTTTCATGCGGCGTTAACACGCGGCATAATCCGCGAATGTGTAGCCAGGCCCTTATACTACGCTGCTGCTACAACATTGAAGATCATACTACGACGCTACGCAGACCTAGAAGACTGTACGACGATACCGCTATGGTGGTGCCACTCATATCATGCTTGTAGTACGCTTCTAGTACGATTTTGGCGATGATATGTATTTATATATATATATATACACACACGTATTTTGGCTGAAAACAAACCCCGATCCGATCCGGTGTCAGAGGTAGTGCCGCAATATCTCTTGTTTGTGACAGACAAAAGGCTACAAATACACAAAAGAATTATTTAATTTATCCTTCATTATACTGAGGAGTCCCACTGAAATTAAAAAGTATAGGCCAACATATTGGGGGAATGAAATCACTTCTTTGAGTTTAGTGGCAGTTATAATATTCAATAGCTGATCCTGACGTGCCATCTAGTGATAGAATATTGTGATATTGTATTGTATAAATTTGCAGCTCCACGTCCACTGGCGGACACATCTGCACAAAGAGACACCATTGTTCTTCTCGAACACTCCAAATCCAGATAATCCGTAAATGATGAATTAAATTAATATTCTAGTTTGAAACGAGCAACTAAGTAGCCAGTGTCAAAGTAACGAAGTGAAAGTGTTATGGCCCCAATTTGTTATGACATTAACGACAGCAAAGGATGACAGACAAAAATTTTAAAACTAAAACACATTTGATTAAACAAAGGCAACGAACAACAAACTACTCTACTCTACAGACCAAGATTGATTATATGCAAAAACCGAAATATTTACAGTCCCTTTGGTGGGTTGCTTGGTGATGTCCTGGGTGAGGAAAATGCTCTAACAGGCAAAAATCCACTAAAAGCTTCACAGGTCTTGAACAGAATGACAGGTCTGGTCACATATATCCTTCTCCTTGCAATTTCTCCTACTACTTTACTCTCTCAGTTTTCCTCTTTATATACTCTTTTGCAGACCCCTCCCACATTTGGATCTCTTTTTTTTAATTCTCTGGGACTTGTCCCAGACATGCCCAAAACATGCCCAAACCTAGCTCCAATCTGGGCTTAACAAAAAAAGGTAAATACTGCCATCTAGTGGCCTCTATTCACATTACAAAAGTAACATACTTATCTTTTAAATGGAGGAGAGTAAAAGTCCCAGTTAAAAAAACGTAAGTGCAAATCCTCAAAAAAAAAACAAAAAACACTTAAATACTGTAACGAAGTACATGTACATGTACAAACTGCTGCCTGATAGGTCGTGGTATGATCGGCGTATGGTCATGGTAGGTCTTCGTAGGATCGTCAGGAACGTAAAGAGATCCTAGTGGGAACGTAGTAAGAATGTAGTGGGAGTGTTGTAGGAGCGTACTCGATATGTTCCCGACTGTACTATGCTTTTACTGCGCTTTTACTACGATCATGAAGATCTCTCCACGATGCTTCCGCGCTGCTTGTACGATTATGGCGCTTCTACTACGCTCTTTTTACGACTTTACCCCGATTCTTGTTGGCCACCATCCCGCTACGCTTGTTTTGAGCATGTTCAAAATAAGCGTGGCGAGAGTGTAGAGCTTCCTGATCATGAAGACCCTACCGAGACCATACTGCACTTATGAAGACTCCACTACGTTTCTCCTGTGATCGGCCACGTTTTCGGCCACACTTTGATCGTAGTAGAAGCGGCGTCTATGTGTGAACGGGGGGTTAGCAATATGGCCACAGCAGCCCATAAAACGTAAGGCCAGTGTTCTGCCAAACCGAGCTGAACCGGATAAACAGTATTAATAAAGCGTACAGATCCTTAGTGAGCAGAAGTGTGCATTATACCCTGATGTATAAATAATAACCCAAGAGGTGGCAATTTTCAAACTCAAGTTTGATTTGTTTTGGACACTTACACGTCCGACAACACAGACACAATGGGCTTAGTTTGATTGCCACCAATGTTACTACCCTTACTTATTACCCAAATGGCGTCATTTACACAAATGAATTTTTTTTTTTTTTTAAAGACCTGAGTTGAAGCACAATGGGGAGCGAGGTAGAACTCAAGATAACAAGGCTGTTATACGGTTTGATTTGAGTCGTCCAGCATTAGTTTCGGTTCGATTCATAAATTACTTACTTGACATTTTATTTCATCCTGAAACGCAAGAAATCTAGATGTAAATACGTTGTCATTACATTCGCGGAAGTGCTTGTTATGTTGCTAGTGATATGGGTCATGCTCAGTAAAGTTAACTCTGATTGGACCATTTTCTCTCAATTGACCCATTTACTGTTTGCAAACAAAACGGGCTGCGCGCGTATCTTGGCAACGGACGTATGGCGACCCATAATAGCTTGTCAAGCTATGCGAGGGCATTAGCCATCAAAGATCACAAATTCTACCTAAAAAACTGAACATTGACAAATGGCAAGCAATTTCCAGATTTGTATGGTATCAGTGAGTGGGTAGATGACGTTAGTTAGTGGCCAAGTATTCCGTGGCCTGATATTTATTCCCAAATTGATCGAAAAACCTGCCGTGTATACTAGGGAGGACCTACGAGCATACAAGTCACTGGATGCTTATGACTGTGATATCTGCGGACATAAGCAGAATGATAAATACCATAACAGACTTGGAGTTTTGTCTTTCGAAATCAGAGGTCCTTCCTAGTCAAACACAAGGGCATAAAACCGCTGTGTATGCAGAGATGCCATTACGTTTCACCTCTTAGTGGCATTTATGTTTCTGTGCCGTAGTCAGCAATTATTCAATCAAAGCGCACTGAAGAAATTCACTCGTGGAATTTAAGTCATTGTGCATCAAGTTAATCAGTTTCACGTGCATTACGGTGGATTTGCCTACCAATGACAATGAAATCGATTATGACTTGGGAATTTTCAGGCTTGACTTTACTGAGGGATTAAAAGCTATGGAACTGCATAAAAACTTTTCAAATGGTCTTATTTCATTAAAACAATTTAAACGATCATGAAACACATGCATTGTTTCCAATCCCCAAGTAAAAAGAAGCACGGGAAGTCCGAAGTCATAATCGCTTTCCATGTGGACTTGTGATGAGGTGCACCTGTACGCAAGTGAAAGGGAAACTTCAATGTACAAGAATTCTAATTCCGCATGAGAACCTCATTAAGCATTCAAAGAATAATTACGGACTACGGAGAATAGGACAAAAAAATGCGTAAGACCTACGCCGAATGCATGAGACTTGGCATCTCTGTTTATGACGCATGAGTTAAGATAAAAAATAAATAAACAAACAGTAAACTACGTCCTGACAGCTAGTTGTACCTGCATGGCAGGCTAAGAATTATTTTGTATTGTTGGCTTGCTAGCTAGCGAGTTTGACTGCGTAGTTGTCATGCAAACATGAAATCTGCTTCGGTTTACCATTAAATAAATGAAATATGTGAGAATAATGTCCGTAACCGTGAGACCCCTTACAAAAAAGAAGTTTATTCAAGTGTGCTATTAGAATTCTTCTTCTAAACTAAAAATAAGAGAGTATATTTTCAGTTTACTTTTGATGTACTTATCAGAAATATACTTAGCAAAGTAATACTTAGGTATACTTTGCTTATACTGAAAAGTACACAGAAAAGTCTTAGTATATTTGGCTAATACTTGTACCCAAACTTTTGATTATCATACTCTTGAGTATATCTAAGTATTAAAATATTCATACCTAATGTTCTAGTATACTGGCTTGCAGTTAGGCTACTATCAAAAACCTAAGCACATTAAAATATTTTACCATACATATTGGCTTCTTTAAAGTATACTGCACTGTAGTTTTACTCAGTTTTTACTATCTCACGGACTTACATATTCCACATGTACGTTTGCAGTAACAAGTCAGCTTTGGGCCAGCATAGCAGAATAAATAGCACATGGGTGGAGCTGAACTTGATTTTTATGCAGTGTTATTAACCCACAAAGAAATAGATAAACATTTTTCTGATTTTGTTTGAGAACAAATTTGACAATTATTGCAGTCTTGACAGACTTGATATATACTCTTGGAAAAAAGTATACTTCAAGTTTAAGCAACATAAACTTAAAGTACCCATCTAGGTCATATCTAAGTTTTATTTTTTACTGCAAGTACACTACAAGTGAACTTTGAAGTATATTGTGGCTTAACTAGTTGTATACCTCTAGAATACTCTTCAATTTATGAAAGTATACAATTAAGTATACTGCAAGTAAACTTACAGTTATACTGCTAGTTTATTAGTTGTATACTTCTAGTAAACTTTTCAGTTCATGAAAGTATACTGTGAAGTATACTGCTAGTAAACTTAAAGATAAACTATTAGTTTACTAGTTACATACTTCTAGCACAATTTCTAGTTTATAAAAGTATAATTTGTAGTATACTGCAAGTAAACCCCCTGATATACGGCTAGTTTATTAGTTATATACTTCTAGTAAACATTTTTTAGTTCATGAAAGTACACTTTGAAGTATATTGCAAGTGATCTTAAAAGTAGACTACAAGTCCACTAGTTCTATACTTCAAGGCCTCAATAGTTTAAATTTAGTTTTAAAATTTCAGGACGCTAAAAGTTTTTTTTTTTTGCTGCAAGTATACTTCAAAGTCTTCTTTAAGCTAACTCAACATCATACTCACAGCTTATGATTATTGCAATCTAAATTATATTACTGTTGCAATTCAGATATGATTTAACGTCAGTAGACAAGAGGTTACCTCATGTACTCTACGAGTAGACAATGCTGAAGTGCATTCTGCTTTAATTCACAGATGAAGGTACTTATAAGGATTTACAATGAAACACATACTCAGGATTGAGAACAAAATTGATTCCTTTATAAATTAAAGTTTCAAACACAATATTGTATTGGATGCCGAAGTATAAGAATACAGCAGTGGCAACTCTTATTAAAATCCCAATTCAAAACAAAAAAAAACCTCTTTCTCTCATGGAACCAGAAATATGCATAAAATATTAATTAGCCATGCCTTCAGCCTGACCAATAGGCTGAAGGACTCAAGCAAAAGCTGATGAAATATTCCAAATGAGTACACCGATGAGATGTTTTTCAGTTAACGGAGTTCTGTATCTCAGTCAAAAATATGACCGACTAAAGAAAAGATGCAGTGCTGTAATACTTGAAATATGATACATTCTTTTTATCAATGATTTAATAATTTTAAACAAAAGTGTGGACATCAAAGCCCTGCATATTGTACCTGTACCAAACATTGCTGTGTTTAAGTTGAGATATCAATTCAATCTAGCAGGCCATTATCTGTAGATTCACAGATAAATGTACACAGTATTTTCAAAAATGAGATTAAGAAGACTGTAACTTCAGTGCTGACATAGTGACAATGAAATGTCTGTACTAGTTTTAAAACAAGCAAACATATCACAACTTGATCTGCACCAACTGTGTAGTTAAAGCTAAGCAGCTGTAGGCTTGGTTTGTGTTTGGATGGGAGACTGCCTGAGGAAAGTAAGTTGGTGTTGGTGGGCCAGTTGGTTGGGATCTTCCCTCTGATGGAATAATATACAATAGTGCAGTGATGATGATGATGTTGTCTGTCAGGTGAATGTGAAGTCCTGACTCTCTGTATTCAATAAACATCCAATGACACTCTTTTAAAGTTTCCTAGCAGTATACCTCACCGTGTTTCATGAACTGAAAAGTTTACTAGAAGTATACAACTAGTAAACTAGCAGTACATCTGTAGGTTTACTTGCAGTATACTTAAATGTATACTTTCATAAATTGAAAAGTATACTAGAAGTATACAACTAGTCCACTGACAGTAACCTAAAAAGTTCACTTGTAGTGTACGTACTACTTGCAGTAAGTACGTACGTACTTGCAGTATAGAATAAAACTTAGATGTAAACTAGATGGATACTTTCAGTTTACTTTGCTTGAACTTGAAGTATACTTAAAAGTATACTTTTATAAACTTAAAATGTTCCAATTTAGTCCAAAGAAGTATTAAATGAGTGTACTTTCTTGTACACTACAAGTACATGGTCCATAGTTTACTTGCTATACTTATACTCAAGTATACTTAATAAAATGAACTTTAAATATACTACTTTTTGCTAAGGGATGTGCGTAAAAAAATTGGTAACATCAATTTCAATGGAGCAAAGCCCACTGGCAGCGTGTGACATGCGTCAGATTTTTACTTTTCGCCATTGCTCAATTTCTTGAGCGTCAACTCAATAGAAACGCATGTGTCTTTTAGGATAGCTATTTGACTATTTCGCCTTGTCATGGTTGGTGGCACACACGCAAGCAGTTGTCGAAACCAATATACCTACTTTTTAACCAAGTCGAAGTTTGGAGAGGAAATCCATTATTTTGCGCGCATTTAAGTTATCAAGCAATCTACTGTTAGACAGAACCTAACACCAGGTACACTGGTAAGAATTTAACACTACTGAGTTAGCTAGCTAGATAATTTGCTGCTTGGTGAAGTAAAGTGAATCATAATCTTTATTTACTAGACAGTATTTGTTGTTCAATGTTCGTGGTGCTAAAGTAAACCAGTGAAAGCCTACTAAAAGGACTGTTCTTAACCTCTTATTCTCAAGTAGACCACTGGTTTTTGTACCGTCACATGTGACATATTATGACATATAGTGATAACAGAAACTTGTAAGGTTTTTCTGAATGCATCTTGAATGCATGTTCTTATTTTGTTTATGTTCTCTGTGAGTGAAAGTGAGACTGGCTAAACATTAGTTGCCAAAATAAAATGATATTACTCCGTATTTTGACTTTGTCTTAAATGAAGGTGAATCGGACCGAAATGAATCGAATCTAAGGCCTTGAATCGAGATTTGAATCGAATCGCAGGATAAGTGAATCGTGACACCCCTATTCACAGCAAGTTCGCAAATTTTAACCTCTATCTCCAAGAGATTTAAACAGCATGAGGCAAATCAAAGCCATGCAGAAAGACATAAAACAACCCACGAAGCACATCCATTGCATATTTAAAAGGGAATAACTGGCAAATCTAAGTAATTCTGCCGATGAATTTCTATTAATAGGCCCGAGACAAGGCAAATGAGGTTGGGTCCACAATCCACCAAACCTTTGAGTTTCGAATTGAACATGAGCAGGCGATCCATATGACGGCATGTTCGTGAACCCAGGTAGAAGTAGAGTTAACCAATCAATTTGAGCCAAGCAGGTTGAACCTAAGTCACTTGACTAAGAAGTAGCATCCCACCCAGAATTTCAATTTGCCATCTCTAAATACTTCATCGTAGCCGAGTGAATTAGGTCCAGCAGGAAGGCCAAAAGTTATCATTTGCTGTAATCCATAAAGTATCAGGCATGAACGCCACTAGATATAAGGGTTCTGATAAAAGCCATAAGCTCGTTCAGTGCCACGGTAAAATAACTTTCACAATGCGCTTTGTTAGTCTTGCAAATCGTATACCCTGACCGTGTAAAGAAACTATCCAGCATCCTGTATATAAAGAAAATCAAAGTGACACAATCGTTAATACCTAGATAAGCCATTTGTGAATTTGGGACCGGTCATCCGTGCCAGGATCATACATCGTAATTTTTGAAATTTTTGCACTCCAGCACGCACTTATTTGCAAGATATGCAGGTTTAATCAGCACATTCCCGATTTAGGACAGTACCGCAGTACACTTACTGCATTTTTATAGCATCCAAAAGCTTTTTCGACACCCGGAAAAGACCAACTTTCGAACCGATTCGCAATAGGTGAGCAGATTGCGATTCCTGTCGTAGAAGAAATTATTTAGCTATCGAAAATGCGAGTGCTGCCTCACCAATTGAAAACTGGAATTGTCAAGCATTTGTGGCTGCCTTCGGATTAGCATGTGCTGCTCTAAATTTACGGTTTGACAAATGACACCAATTACTCCAAATGTTGTGGTTTTTTTCAACATATTGAGGTTCCCCCATCCTGAAGCAATTGGAGAGACAGATACTGAAAAAGAAAATTAGGGTTTATTGCGTCATGTTGATAAATGTAAAGTCGAGTTCCTCCTGCGCAAGAAGAACTGCCTTTTCCAGCTCTGACGCTAGCTCTTATACCTCTCATTCCTGCACTGCAATTGGACAGGAAACCTGAAACCCAGTTAGGTAATCCTTCAGGAATTTGACGCATGCGCACCACAGTGGAAACTCACAGCCACACCCAGCAAGAGATATACAAACAAAGAATACAGCCAGATGAATATGATAAAAAGAAAAAGCTACCAGTGGATGAATTTGATGCATATCAAATTATTACAAATAATTCAATTGATTATGTTTTCAGTTGCAACTAATGATTTTGCTGAACAAATATTGATCAAAGCTACAGAAATCAAATACATCCTCTAATTATGTTTTTTGGATCAACAAAACGGAAGCCTGCTTACTAATCAAAGCTACAGAAGCACGCTGCTTATGTGTGTGAGCTGCTCATGCACGTGTGAACTGAATTGCTTGTATATGTGTGTCTATCTATGTGTGAACTGCTTGTATGTATATTTGTCTGTGTGTCCGCACTACAGTTTGTGAACCACTTGTATGTATGTGTGTGTGTTATGTGTTGTGTCTTTTTGCTGCCCACATAATATGGTTATTGATCATGATTATAATTCTAAATCTAATTGTTAGTCTATTGATTATTAGTAAGAGCAATGAATGATGATAAAAAATATATATAATCATGAATAATAAATATAATGAATAATGCTGAAATATAATCAACACAAAGATTCCTTCAGCAAACACATAAGGCAATGTTTTGAAACAAGCTAAGCTTTGAAGACAAGTAAGCTTTGTGCAGGCTGGCCTTCATAACCGAGCACTTCCAGCATAGCTGCATAGCTAGGCTAGCACGTCAAAGACCAAGGGCCACACGAACTCCGCCAAGATGCGGTAGCCAAAATAAACATTGTTATAGAAGTTTGTAGCAATAAAGAATACCACGAACCTTGAAGCAGGTGGATCTGCTCGGATGCAAGCAATTGCTGGTGCACTGAGGTACAGCAACTCGAGCAACAAGCCCAACATATTACCGGCCAAGCAATCGTGATAGCAAAGTCAGATGACCATCAAATGCACCAAGGTGACTCTCCTGCAGGTAGCACCTCCCTCATTCAGCAAGCTTGACTCAATTGCATATCAGAATTTTCATCAAAGCTCCATTTTCTGCATATTAATGTTTTTGTTCAGATTGAGTGCACCCCCTCCTCTCGTATTGGATGTATCCTTCCTTAAGAACTAAGAACCTATATTATATTCATCCCCGTCCTCTTCACAAAGCCATGTCTCTGTAATCCCAACTATAACATAGCCCTCGCTAATCGTAACAGACTCAAGTTCTGAAAATTTATTTTATATGCCTCTAGCATTCAAATAAAAACATTTTAGGCTATTATGACTGCACTTACCCACCAGTTTCCCACCTACCTGCAAGCCCCTCACTACGCTTTGTTGTTTTTAAAAGACATCATCAATAGTGCATGTAGCGCTGTCAGCTTCCATTAGGGCAGTCTGTATTTCCCTATTCATAACATTCTCTAACCTCCCTGCCTCCCAAGTCCCTAGTTTGAATAACCCTGTGTTACCCTCAACATGCGCTGACCCAATGCAAAGGTACCCCTCTGGTTCAGGTCTAATTCAGGGTTGTATAGGTCACCCCTGTCCAAGACGTTCCAGTGCCATAAACCCTCTTTCCTACACCAGGTCCCTAATTTTAAGGCAAAGCATAGTCACACAAATTATTGATCTGATTCAGTATTCATCAGCTTACAGCTCTGTATAGTAGATTTAGTAATTTGAAATGTTATATCATTATTTTGCAAGCATATTTGTTGAAAAAAATTGCTTTAAATGTGTCGAAGACTTTTGCACAGTACTGTAGGTTGTGTTCAAGCATGCTTGTGTATAGTTAGTCGATTGGACATTCCACATTCAGGTGGGATTGAAGATACCAATTTTAAAAACAAGAGCAAGAAAATGTTTACAAAGAAGTGAAAAAAAAATAAAATAAAACATTTAAACAAACATTAAAAGATGTAACACCAAAAAAAAAAAAAAACATGCAAAAAAATTTTTTCTTAATAAATTAATTACTCTCTGAGTGCGCAGGAAAACAAATCGTGAGTAGCTTCAAACAGCCAGTCATTCTTTTGGACTTTGATCTTGCGTGCATGTATCTTTTTACATTATTTTTAATAATTTTCAAGTTCATAAGTGATATGTCATACTTACTGTATGTTTAGCATGTAATATTAAAATAAGAAATTTTCTCAATGTCTGTAAATGCCTATAAAACATTTCACTTCGCTTGCAGAACAGCACTCTTCTAACACATGGCATTGTCAAAAAAACTATTTTTATTATGCAATAAGAAAGAGTCAAACCCTTTTTGCATTTGAAGGGAAAGTCACAACAATGGTTCCTAAACTCGGTCCTGGGGCTCCCCGATATCTTAATAAGCTGTTAACTTGTCTTGATCAGGTGCATTTCATGCTTAAAATTTCCCATCTTAAGCCATATTTTGACAAAGCTATTCATGTGTGCCAGGAAGAACATAAGAAAAATATTTGGAAATATTGTGCTTATTTTTCTATCTAGAAAGCACTTTCAGGTAGCAACATTTTTAAGCAGACCAACGCAAAGAAATAAGTAGGATTCAAATTAGATTAATGATCACAGGTGTTTAAAGTTCTTTCAAAATACTATGCTTGAACTTAACCCCTTCAGACCTGAATTATGTTCCAAGGTTGTGAAAAATATAGCAATCCCTTTTTTCCCAGCTATATATGATGTGCTATTTTTATAGTGACAAATTCATTCTTCCCTAGTGTAGAATTGAGTTCAATGACATAGTTTCAGACCCACTGTCCATTCAAATGGACAGCAACATTTGAAAAAATCCTGAGTAAAAACTTGCTGTTAAACATTTCATATTATGCTTTAATTGAAACATTCCATCTGTAAATATCGTTTTAAAAGTATTATATCTTTGCCCAAATATCTATAAATGTGAATAAAACTGTTGAAAATGGAGTGAAGTCCTGCCATGCCTCTCTTCAGTGTGTTGTATTTTTTAAAAATGGCCACAAGGATACCTATACTGCTGTTTGATTGGTTGCTAAACGTCCACTCAAATGGTCTTGAGGACTTAGGTGGTGTTAAATGTTGCAAAAAAAAAAAAAAAAAAACAGTTGTCATGTGACGTCCATTGTAATGGACACAGGGTCTGAAGGGGTTAATAACATAAACATGACACAAAACAGGTTCAACTCCAGAATTTCCTCACCAAATCAGTTGATTGTTTTTGCGACCATCGTTACATTGACATTACAAGTCTGGTAAATTTTTCTTGGATCAGATTTGTGAATCTTGACAGTTCACATTCATAATTACAGGTGACTTGTAGCAATCTGTATAATACAGTCTTATCTTGACTGATTATATAATGACAGTACCTGACCAAGCATCATTATTGGATATAAATGGTGGCATTTGGCTTCCTTATTTGACATTTAGGGTTTGGGTTTGGATTAGACGTTAGGGGGTAGGGTTAGATTTAAACTGGCGTCAAAAAAGGATGCCGAAAGCCTCCTTTTTCATTGTATGCTTGGCCAGGAAGCATCACTGCATGATAAGTCAAGATGGGACGAGGCTCATCTGTAATGTGAACTTATCTGCCCTCCGAAACAGCAAGCATGTGCACATTGATATACTTTATATACACCTTTGAAAATTGTTCTGGTGAATGAATAGCTGAAAAAAGTGAAGATTGGATATGGATTTCCAGCAGAAGTTATTGATTCGCTAGCTCCACATAAGCAACGCTTACACCGTTTATGTGTTTTTGCTACGAACTCATTTTGTTGCTTGATGTCAGAATTGTGTCTTGTTTTGGTAGAAATGGTTAACAGCAGCTTTTAGTAAAGGTTCCTCTGGATAGCTAAGTGGGTATATAAGATGACTACATAACAGTACAGCCACAATCAAACCTTTTCCACCCCTAAATCAGGTAATTTCAAGCATAGATTGTTCTCATTACCTCCACCAACGAAGTTGGGGCAGAGGTTATGTTTTTGCCCCTTGTTGTTTGTGAACAACATAACTCAAAAAATAATGCTCGGATTTGTCTGAAATTTTTTGGGTGGATTGCTATTATATTAAGCATGGACCCTATTGATTTTCACTGTGATCACTGAGACAATATGGCCACCACACCAGCCATGTTGAAATCCTATCACACACGATAACTTGACTTTGCTCCCACTCATGCACATTTCGATTGTGTTGCCATGGCGGAGGTTTTTATTAATGGTCCATGATCAGATACAAATTTGATACACGGCCATGAGACATACAATACCGATCAAAAGTTTTGGGACACCCCAATTTTTCCAGTTTTTTATTGAAAATTATGCAGTTTAATGTCTCATTGTCCTCTGCAATGAAAGCATAGACATGATAGAACAAATGAGCAATTGAAGTTAAAAAAAACAATCATGGAATCAATTCATCAACCAAAATGTATTTTAAACTTTCGACTCAAAGTAGCCATCTTTGGCAGATATTACGGCTGAACCCACTCGTTGCATTATTTCTACAATGGAAATCAAATATTTTTCAGAAAGTTCTTCCCAACTCTGTTGCAGAAGTACGCATAAATGAGTGGCATTTGAAGGTTGCTTGGCTTTCACTCCTCTGTTCAGTTCATCCCAAACCATCTTGATGGGGTCTAAGTCTGGAGACTTTGCTGGTCACTCCATGTTTTCAAGCTTACCATCTTGTTCTTTTTTCCTACGGTAGCTCTGGCAGAGTTTGGACTTGTGTTTTGGGTCATTATCTTGCTGTAGGATGAACCCCTGACCAACCAGCTACATACCAGAGGGTACTGCACGGCGCTGCAGACTGCTGTGTTAGCCATTTTGGGTCAGGGTGCCTTTCAATCTATAAGTCACTGACCCTGGATACAGCGAAACAGCCCCAGACCATCACGCTCCCTCCTCCATGTTTGACAGTTGATGTCACACACTGAGGAACCATCCTTTCCCCTACTCGACTGCGTACAAAAAACCTGGGTTGCCTTACCTTTTCTTTTAAACTTCTGACAGTTCACAGCTTACCTTTTTACCATTTCAAGCTATTCTTTGAACTGGAACTGCTAAAGTTTCAATAAATAACTGGAGAAATTGGGGTGTCCTAAAAGTTTTGACCGGTAGTGTAAATGAGATAGGTCAGATTGGAATCCAAGAGGCTTTTTGCCTGTTCTCATTCGCTGAATGCTGTTTAAAACCCGAAAAGCTTAGCTTCTAGCTTTTTTATCGCTTCATAGACGATAAAATATTATAGATAATAATACATTATTATGTAGAGCTGATGACCTGTTTGCCTTCCACCAGTGCAATATCCCATCCATACATTTGCCAAAGTGAATTTGAATCAGGTTTTAATACAGTAAGTGCTCTCAGAAATATGAAATTTTAATATTATTAATAATGAAATGAGCAAAAAGTTATCAATGCCATTTTGGAGGGCAGATCCACTTACATTACAGGTAAACACATATCACTTTAAATTATGAATGTGTACCGTCAAGATAGGCAAATCTGATTTGAGTAAAAATCAAAATATAAGAACGAGGATAATGCGATCAAAGTGCATGAAATGATGGACATTAAAAAGATTCTACAGATAAATGCCCTGCAATTTACCCAAGGATTTCTAACAAGCCTACACTAAGTAAAAAAAAGTTCAGATAAATCCCAAGTAACACAATACATATATAGTCGAAGTTTTGCATTGAAATGGCATGTATTGGATGATTAAATGTGGTAAATGTTTTGCAAAGTTAATTTCAGAAAAAAAATAAAAATTTTAAAAGCTATGTGGAAAACTGCAAACTATGAATTGTTGGGCTATATTTTACTATAGAGACATCTATGTGACACTCTTTCACTGGTTGGATCTATTACTGTATAAAAATAAAGTAGACATTAAGCAGATATTAAAAATAAATCATTGAATATTTGAAAGAATTCTTTACTATCTAAAACCTAAAGGGAATAATTATTAGCATAACTATCAATGGCTTTGTAAGGCCACGCCTCAAGCCTTCACACTCACTGGTCGATTAAGACTTGGACCGCATTTTAGACCCCAAAATCATTGCATGCAGCTTTTGGCCCATTTGGGCAGAGACAGCGAGAACAAAAAGTGGTATCTGGCATACCACTTGTGGCTGAATGGAATATACCATTACCCTAGTGGCATATTCCAGTGAAAAGTGGCATCTGGCATCAAAAAGTGTTATATTCCAGTTTGAAAAGTGGTATCTGGCATCAAAAAGTGGCATCTGGCATACCACTTGCGGCTGAGTGGAATATACCAGTTCCTTAGTGGTATATTCCAGTTTTTAAACTAGCATTCCTGTTCCATAAGCAGTATGTCAATCATATAAGACTGGTATATTGTTTCCTGACTGTCGTATTTTGTTTTTATTGACAATATAATTTTGGCAGTAATGAAAAGAAATGTATATGTATTACATGGTCTTTTGTGATCCATATTTGCTTTTTCACTCCTGTCTGTATGTCTGTGAGCAACATAACTCAAAAAGTAATGCACGGATTTGTCTGAAATTTCTGGGTGCATTGTGGGTGCATCAAGGATGGACCCTATTGATTTTCACCGAAATCCATGAATCAATATGGCCGCCACAGCAGCCATCTTGAAATCGTATGGCACCTGATAACTCAACTTTGCTACCACTCATGAAGATTTGGACTGTGCTGCCTTGCCGGAGGTTTTACACTTAAGTGCCTCTAGTTCATAATTATAATCTTGTGTCTTATACACCATGAAAGAAGAGCATAAACCACTAGATCAGGAGTGGAATACTACTCGAGAAAGCCTTATAACTGCAGATCATGTATATTTTTAATAGCATACCATATGAGAAAGGCATTAACTGCCTATGGCTTTCTTAAGTGGTATGCTACTCCTGATCTAGTGGTTTATGCTCTTCTTTCAAGGCGTACCACTTGTGCCATTTCTTTAGGAATATGCTGGTCCACATAAGAATCAATTGGCATATTCTCAGACGAGACACAAGGTTTCTAAAGATAGATTAAAATCAAAATATAAAAATAGGTTCAAATTTTGATTTATATCAGTCATCAATTGCTCATTACTTTTTAATGGTCCAGTACTGTGCTTCTAAAAGTATGTGTTTGCTGGTGCATGGTCGTCTTGCAATAAACGATTAAATCTGACGCAAGTGTCCTGACCATAGACTGTATAAAAAGATGGAAGAAGCTACCATGACGTCACCCATTGGTTTCAACATACCATAAAGAAAGCCTCGATTTTGGCAATTTGAATTGCAAAAAAGAACTGAGGGCACACATATATCTCTTTTCCACCAAGGCTGTGCTAGTGCCGGTGCTGATGCTGGTGTTGAATGAGCTCAAGTGCGGCGCCATTCAGCACCGGCCTGTGTTTCCACAGCTTGCAGCACCAAATGAGTGCTATAGAATGTTTTGCATGTTGAAACATTGAACTAAGATCTGATTGCAGTTATAATTTGAGATCTCAAGATGTGATTTTATTGTCAGTTCCAAGCGCACGGACCAATTTGGGAAAGAAAGCTTTTAAGTGCTCGGCTCCCCTCACCTGGAATAGCCTGCAAAAAGATTTGAAACTAAAGGATTTGGTCTCCTTGTCAGTTTTCAAATCTTTTATTAGTACAATGGTGAATAAATCGGTTGGTACTTGTCAATGCAGTTGACCATTTTAATGTGAGTCCACAGTTTATTGAATATCTTTTATGTCCGTTGGTATCATTTGAAGCTATTCTATGTTTTTTATGTTTACACTGTATATTCTTTTGTGTTTGTCCTGTATATGTAACATGTCATGCTGCTATCTTGGCCAGGTCTCCCTTGAAAAAGAGATCGTTGATCTCAATGGGACTACCTGGTAAAATATGGGTTAAATAAAATAAATAAATAAAATAAATGTTACTGTAGTTACAATGTAAATTTTTCACAAGCAACCTTAATCGTGCAAAAAACAATGACTAGCATAAAGAAGTTACTGCTTTTTGTTCTCTTAATTGGTACTTTACAAATTAAAAAAAAAAATCTTTATTAATGAAAATGGCGTTTAACAGAAAAATACAGACACACGCATAAACGTTTAGCTCAGGGGTTCAGTGAGTTACACAGGCATTGCAAGGATTTAAAGGCAGGGAGAGGAAAAAAGAAAAGAGGAAAAAGAAAAAAGTCAGTTTTTTTAACACAATTCTAACGCCATAAGTACAGCTGTTTTTGTTAAAATATTCTATTGGCTCCGGTAATTCTGGAGTTCAATTGAGAAGCCCCTGACTGCAGACTGCCGATCAGGGTGTGGCTCAACATGGGCGGGGTTAAACGTTTGACTCCGCCCACTGCCACATATAGACCAATACGACCTTACGTCATCAACTACTTCTCCAGGAGGCCACAGGCGAATTTGTATACTGTACAGCAGTGGTATGTGTCGATTAGAAACATTCTGCGCCATATTATGGCAACCAGAGGCTGCTGACATCTTCTGCAATAACATTAGAATGGCCCTTGTGCTTGTTTGGGGTGAATATCGGTAAAGTAGGACAATTTCTGAAATTCCATGTTCCTATTAAGCAGATTTATTATAAGCATAGGATATGTGCTGGAAAGAAAAAAAAAACGAACATTTAAACTGGTTGTAATAATTAATAGGCCAAATGATAATCATGGTAGTACATATTTGTAATAATAATAAAAAGCCTATATATTTTATAATGTTTGTGATGGACGCAGTTGCGTTCTCACACTAACATCTGTGCCTGTCGGTAACCCCTCCCCTTTGCACTCACTCACGTTTCTTTTGTTATTTAAACACAAGTTTAAGTATTTGTTAATATTCATATGATATGAAGCATACAGGCATATAATATTCTAATATCTCTATGTTAAAAACAACAAATGAACATTTCTACGCTGTAACTAGTAAAAACCACACAGTCTTCATTTTATAACGTACAAACTTTATTCAACTCTTGGCGTAACATAGTCATAGAAAATGAGTGCACGCATTTTTGTTGATTGTGTTCTGTTATGGCCCCAATTTGTTATTACATTTACAACACAACAGCAACAGCAAGGGATGACAGACACAGTTTTAAAACTTAAACACATTTACTTTTTACAAAGACAAACTAACTACTCACTAATCTACTGACCAAGATTGAATACAAAAACAAAACAGAAATATTTACAGTCCCCTTTGGTTGGGTTCCTTGGTGATGTCCTGGTTGAGGGAAAAACTCTAACACAGGCAAAAATCCACTAAAAGCTTCACAGGTCTTGAACAGAATGACAGGTCTGTTCACATTTATCCTTCTCCTTGCAATTTCTCCTACTACTTTACTGTCTCAATTCATTTCCTTATATACTCTTTTGCAGACCCCACCCACATTTAGACCTCTTTTTTTTATTTTCGGGGACTTGCCCCAGACATGTCCAGGACATGTCTAAACCTAGCTGCAGTCTGGGCTTAATAAAAGAAAGGTAAATACTGCCATCTAGTGGCCTCTATTCACATCACACCTCCATTCCAAAAGGGAAAAATTTTGACTCATAAAAGCAAAATTTTTCTTTTCAATACAAAATGGTTAAGTGGACACTTGTCTATATATACATATCATACAATATTCACATAAACACGTGATATATATATACATATTCAAACACGGAATAAGCAATCAGCAATTACTTTGTCTGAGTTTTATCAGAATTTCATAAGGACCATGAAATCTTGCCTGCAATGGATTGGACTGCAAGGGAAACAACACAAGGACCTTGTCTCCTGGTTTAAACTCACGGCTTCTAGCCTTATGGTCATACCAAGTTTTCATTTTTCCCTGACTTGATTTCAAGTTCTCTTTGGCTAGGTCACAAGCTGCACGCAATCTTTCCTTGAACTTGCTAACATAGTCTAACAGACTGATGTGCGGCTCTTTCTCTTGCCATTGTTCACTCAACAATAGCAAAGAGTCCAGTAGACTCCTGCACTGCTTCTCTAGCTGCAAACAACAGCAAATGAACACCTTCATCCCAGTCTTTCTCATGGTCATAACAATAAGTCCTCATCATTGTCTTGAGAGTGGAATGAAACCGCTCTAAGGCACCCTGACTTTCTGGATGATAGGCACTAGAAAAGAATCTGCTTTGCACCTAGTTCATACACAACCTGCTGAAACAAACCAGAAGTGAAATTGCTACCTTGGTCTGACTGAATTTCCCTGGGAAGGCCAAACAACATGAAGAACTTTATCAAAGCCTTTGAGATTGCAGTTGCCTTGATGTTACGTAGAGGTATGGGTTCAGGGAATCTGGTAGATGCACACATGATTGTCAACAAGTATTGATTTCCAGATCTAGTCTTGGGTAATGGACTAACGCAATCAACAATGACCTTAGAGAAGGGCTCTCCAAATGCTGGGATAGGCTGCAATGGAGCTACAGGTCGGTCTAACTGGTGTTTTCCAACTACTTGACAAGTGTGACAGGTTTTGCAAAAGTTGGAAACGTCTTTCCGAAGCCCAGGCCAAAAGAAATGTTTAATGATCTAATCAACAGTCTTATTAACACCAAGATGACCTCCTAAAGGTAAACTATGAGCCATTGTTAAGATCTCATTCCTGTAGACCTTCAGAACAACAATTTGCCTGACCACTGCCCAATCTGCATTGGAAGGGATATCAGGAGGGCGCCACTTCCGCATCAACACACCATCCTTGAGATAATACCCAACTGGAACTGCGTCTATTTCTTTATCAGGAAGGGCTGTCCTCTTTAGTACACAAATTTCAGGATCATTAGTTTGCTCCTCAATCAACCGCTTTCAGGACAGAGACAAGTCTCCAGACACATCAGAATCACCAAACCCATCTGGCTGGCTGAACAATGAACTGATAAAAGTGTCTGATAAGTTCTCAAACGGAGAAACCATAGTATGCCAATCAAAGTCATGAGGCGAACCACCTGAGTCCTGACCATTCAATGTGCTGGACGGCACCACAACATCTTCTTCTTTAGCCTTCTTGGCCATAGCACGAGTCACTGCGCAAGAAGGATACAGAGATGGGTCCTCATCCCCATCTTCAGTGCTCGGCTGTGAAGTAAGATGTACGGGGGGAACTACTTTGCCCCCAGCCAGGTCATTGCCTAGCAACAGAGAAACACCCTTTATAGGTAGACTTGACATAAGTCCCACCTTTACCTGTCCTGTAACTAAATCTGACTTCAAGAATATAGAGCGCAGGGGTACAGATACAGTCCTCCCTTCAATACCTTGTACAAGTATGAAATCCCCTGAAGCGGTCTCATCACGTAACTCCAAGGAGTCCATCAACAAAAGTAACTGAGAAGCTCCGGTATCCCTTAGGATACATATGGGGACAGGAGTAGTATGCTCATTCAGAGCCACAAATCCCTCTGACACAAATGGAAGAAATTCCTCCCTCACAAAGTCAGCAGTATCAGGCTTTTTAGCCCCACCAGAGGCAGGCAATTTAGCAGATCGGTCATCTACTATAGGGGTTTCTAACCTTGCTTTCACAAAGGCATTTGGTTTGGTGTCCTTTTCTTTTTCTTTTTTAGCTTTAAGGAACCAACAGTTAGTTGTAACATGACCAGATTTCTTGCAATAACTGCAAACTAGACCACTTTTGTCACTGTCAACTTTCACGCTTTGATCAGACCTGTTACTGGATTTCTGAGCACCATCACCAGATTAGTCTTTGCCTTTGGGTGAGGAATCTTGGGTATCACCGTAACCCTTTTTCTGAAATTGGGACCATCTATTATTACTGCTAGACTGAAATTTGGACTTATGTGTGAGAACATATTGTAATGAGAATAGAGGCCACTAGATGGCAGTATTTACCTTTTTTTATTCAGCCCAGACTGGAGCGAGGTTTAGACATGTCCTGGGCATGTCTGGGGAAAGTCCCAGAAAATAAAAAAAAGAGGTCTAAATGTGGGTGGGGTCTGCAAAAGAGTATATAAGGAGTAGAATTGAGACAGTAAAGTAGTAGGAGAAATTGCAAGGAGAAGGATAAATGTGACCAGACCTGTCATTTCTGTTCAAGACCTGTGAAGTTTCTTTTGTGGATTTTTGCCTGTGTTTGAGCATTTTCCTCACCCAGGACATCACCAAGCCACCCCACCAAAACAAGGGACTGTAAATATTTCTGTTGTTTTGTTGTTAATCAATCTTGGTCCTTAGTTGTAGGTTAGTTGTTAGTTGTCTTTTTTTGTTAAAAATTAAATGTGTTCAAGTTCTAAAATGTTTGTGTCATCCTTCGCTGTTGTGTAAAGTAATAAAAAATTAGGGCCATAACAAATTGGGGGCTCGTCCGGGATAGACCATTGTGTGAGTAATTTATTGAAAATCTAACATTTCAAATTGTAAAATTGTTTTTGTGAATTTTCCTAAATATATTGACAAATCAACAGCAATGGATGATTTCTTGGCATCACCAACCGTTGAGGTTTTGAAGTCTTTTAAAAAGACAGAACTGCTAAAAATTTGCAGACATTTGGAGCTGACAGAGGTAAAACCAGCCATGCGAAAAGCAAGACTGGCTAGAGAGATAATTGAATATTACATTGATGAAAATGTGTTCGCACCAGGAGATCTGGAACAGTTTCCAGTGGAAAATCCAAATATAGAAATGGAACTTAAAAATGCTAGAGATTGAAAGGGAGGAAAGAGAAAAAGAAAGGGAGGAAAAAGAAAACAAAGAGAATTTGAGAGGGAAGAAAGAGAGAAAGAAAGGGAAGAAAAAGAAAAACAAAGAGAATTCGAGTGAGAAAAATTTGCAAGACAGAGAGATTTTGAATTAGAGAAATTCGATAGAGAAGAAAGACTCCAAATGGAGCAACTAAAAATAAAAATTGCAACTGAAAATAAATTTCGGGCTAGCCAGGAGGTAAAACTGGTGCCTCCATTTTCGGAAAAGGATGTTGACAACTATTTCCAGTGTTTTGAAAAGGTAGCAAAGAGTTGACAGTGGCCAAAGGAACACTGGCCTCTGATGTTGCAAACTGTCCTCAAGGGAAAGCTCAACAAGCCTATTCGGCTTTGTCTGCAGATGATTCCTCTGATTATGAGGTTGTCAAAAAGGTTATTTTGAGAGCTTATGAGTTGGTTCCAGAGGCTTACCGACAGAAATTCAGAGGTCTGAAGAAATCTGAAAATCAGACTTATGTGGAATTTGCTAATGAGAAGAAGGTTTGCTTTGAGCGCTGGTGTACTTCTATGGAGGTCAAGGATGATTTCAACTCACTAAAAGAGATGGTGTTAGTTGAAGAATTCAAGAACTGTGTTAAGGATGATGTTAAGACCTACCTTAATGAGAAGCAAGCACTGAATTCGCAATCAGCTGCCAAATTTGCAGATGAATATGTTCTCACACATAAGTCCAAATTTCAGTCTAGCACTACAATAGATGGTCCCTATTTCAGAAAAAGGGTTACGGTGATACCCAAGATTCCTCACCCAAAGAAAAAGACAAATCTGGTGATGGCGCTCAGAAATCCAGTAACAGGTCTGATCAAAGTGTGAAAGCTGACAGTGACAAAAGTGGTCTAGTTTGCAGTTATTGCAAGAAATCTGGTCATGTCACAACTAACTGTTGGTTCCTTAAAGCTAAGAAAGAGAAAGAAAAGGATACCAAACCAAATGCCTTTGTGAAAACAAGGTTAGAAACCCCTGTAGTTGATGACCGATCTGCTAAATTGCCTGTTTCTTGTGGGGCTAAAAAGCCTGATACTGCTGACTTTGTGAGGGAGGAATTTCTTCCATTTGTGTCAGAGGGATTTGTGGCTCTGAATGAGCATACTACTCCTGTCCCCATATATATCCTAAGGGATACCAGAGCTTCTCAGTCACTTTTGTTAATGGACTCCTTGGAGTTACGTGATGAGACCGCTTCAGGGGATTTCATACTTGTACAGGGTATTGAAGGGAGGACTGTATCTGTACCCCTGCGCTCTATATTCTTGAAGTCAGATTTAGTTACAGGACAGGTAAAGGTGGGACTTATGTCAAGTCTACCTATAAAGGGTGTTTCTCTGTTGCTAGGCAATGACCTGGCTGGGGGCAAAGTAGTTCCCCCTGTACATCTTACTTCACAGCCGAGCACTGAAGATGGCGATGAGGACCCATCTCTGTATCCTTCTTGCGCAGTGACTCGTGCTATGGCCAAGAAGGCTAAAGAAGATGATGTTGTGGTGCCGTCCAGCACATTGAATAGTCAGGACTCAGGTGGTTCGCCTCATGACTCTGATTGGCCTACTATGGTTTCTCCGTTTGAGAACTTATCAGACACTTTTATCAGTTCATTGTTCAGCCAGCCAGAGGGGTTTGGTGATTCTGATGTGCCTGGAGACTTGTCTCTGTCCAGAAAGCGGTTGATTGAGGAGCAAACTAATGATCCTGAAATTGGTGTACTAAAGAGGAGAGCCCTTCCTGATAAAGAAATAGATGCAGTTCCAGTTGGGTATTATCTCAAGGATGGTGTGTTGATGCGGAAGTGGCGCCCTCCTGATATCCCTGCCAATGCAGATTGGGCAGTGGTCAGGCAAATTGTTGTTCCGAAGGTCTACAGGAATGAGATCTTAACAATGGCTCATAGTTTACCTTTAGGAGGTCATCTTGGTGTTAACAAGACTGTTGATAAGATCATGAAACACTTCTTTTGGCCTGGGCTTCGGAAAGACGTTTCCAACTTTTGCAAAACCTGTCACACTTGTCAAGTAGTTGGAAAACACCAGTTAGACCCACCTGTGGCTCCATTGCAGCCTATCCCAGCATTTGGGGAGCCGTTCTCTAAGGTCATTGTTGATTGTGTTGGTCCATTACCCAAGACTAGATCTGGAAATCAGTATTTGTTGACAATCATGTGTGCATCTACCAGATTCCCTGAAGCCATACCTCTGCGTAACATCAAGGCAACTGCAATCTCGAAGGCTTTGATAAAGTTCTTCACGTTGTTTGTCCTTCCCAGGGAAATTCAGTCAGACCAAGGTAGCAATTTCACTTCAGGATTGTTTCAGCAGGTTGTGTATGAACTAGGTGCAAAGCAGATTCTTTCTAGTGCCTATCATCCAGAAAGTCAGGGTGCCTTAGAGCGGTTTCATTCCACTCTCAAGACAATGATGAGGACTTATTGTTATGACCATGAGAAAGACTGGGATGAAGGTGTTCATTTGCTGTTGTTTGCAGCTAGAGAAGCAGTGCAGGAGTCTACTGGACTCTTTGCTATTGTTGAGTGAACAATGGCAAGAGAAAGTCTCACAGACTGATGTGCGGCTCTATGTTAGCAAGTTCAAGGAAAGATTGCGTGCAGCTTGTGACCTAGCCAAAGAGAACTTGAAATCAAGTCAGGGAAAAATGAAAACTTGGTATGATCATAAGGCTAGAAGTTGTGAGTTTAAACCAGGAGACAAGATCCTTGTGTTGTTTCCCTTGCAGTCCAATCCATTGCAGGCTAGATTTCATGGTCCTTATGAAATTCCGACAAAACTCAATGATCTCAATTACATTGTGAAGACTCCAGATAGGAGAAAACCAAAACAATTGTGTCACATTAACATGCTGAAGCCTTATCATGACAGAAATGCTAGGGTTGCAGCTGTCACTTCAGATTCTCCAATGGTCGAAGCATGTGGAGATGAGGGGGAGTTTCAAGATGATGAACCAAGAATTAAAGCTGAAGTTCTTTCATGTAAATTGTCGAATTCTGAAGTGTTGCAAAATCTTGATGTAAAACTCCAGCGCTTAGAACCCTCACAGAGAGATCAGTTTGAGAGGTTAATCAAGAAATATGAGGATCTGTTTCCTGATGTTCCAAAGAGAGTTTCTATAACCTCTCATGATGTAGATGTTGGTGATGCCAAACCAATAAAACAGCATCCGTACCGGATGAATCCTGAAAAGAGAAAGATTGCTGAGAAAGAGGTTGAGTACATGTTAAAACATGATATTATCAGACCCTCCAACTCAGATTGGAGTTCACCCTGTGTGCTAGTTCCAAAACCTGATGGAAGTACTAGATTCTGTACAGATTATCGCAAAGTCAATGCTGTAACTAGAACTGATATGTTTCCAATACCTAGGATTGATTATTGTATCGATAGAGTAGGGCAAGCAAAGGTTCTGACCAAGATTGATTTATTGAAGGGTTATTGGTGTGTGCCTTTAACTGAGAGGGCCAAGAGCATCTCTGCTTTTGCCACACCATCTGGAATGCACCAGTATGAAGTCCTACCCTTTGGCATGAAAAATGCCCCAGCCACGTTCCAAAGGATGATACCGTCTACAATCGCAGGATTGCCACACACCGGTGCGTACATCGATGACCTGATCACATGGAGTGACTCCTGGGAAGCACATCTAAAAGATGTAGAGAAGTTGTTCCAGCGCCTGACCCAGGCTAACCTGACTGTTAACCTGAGCAAGAGTGACTTTGGTTGTGCTACTGTCACCTATCTTGGCTAAGTCATAGGCCAGGGTAAGGTGGCACCCATAAATGCTAAAGTCCAAGCCATCATGGCCTTTCCAGTTCCTGACAACAAAAAAGCTTTGCGCCGCTTCCTTGGAATGTTCGTGTTCTACCGCAAGTTCTGCAAGAACTTTGCTGAGATTGCTCTCAGTCGAACTAACCAACTGAAGAAAGGCGTAAAGTTCACTTGGGATGATGCATGCCAGAGAGCCTTCGATCGCCTGAAGTCTCTGCTGTGTCACTTCCCCGTGCTCAAATCTCCTGACTTCAACAAACCGTTCTCCATCGCGGTCGATGCTAGCGACCAAGCTTGTGGATCTGTGCTCCTACAGAGAAGTGACTCTGATGACATTGAGCATCCCGTGGCATACTTCTCCAGGAAGTTCAATCGCCACCAAAGGAACTATTCCACAATAGAGAAGGAACTGTTGGCTCTGGTCCTTTCTTTACAACACTTTGAGGTTTATGTTTGTACAGAACAAAAGCCAATGATTGTGTACACTGACCCCAATCCGTTAATGTTTTTGAGTAAGATGAAAAACAAGAATTGGAGATTGTTGAATTGGAGTTTGATTTTACAGGAGTTTGACTTGGAAATTAAGGATGTAAAGGGTACTGACAATGTGATTGCTGATCCCGTGTTTGAATATGCGTATATATCACGTTATGAGCATAATGTATTATATGTATATATGTATACACAAGTGTCTACTAAACCTTTTTTTTTTTTTATTTAAAAGTCAAAAATTTTCCCTTTTGGAATGGAGGTGTAATGAGAATAGAATATTTACCTTTTTTTTTATTCAGCCCAGACTGGAGCTAGGTTTAGACATGTCCTGGGCATGTCTGGGGAAAGTCCCAGAAAATAAAAAAAAGAGGTCTAAATGTGGGTGGCCTCTGCAAAAGAGTATATAAGGAGTAGAATTGAGACAGTAAAGCAGTAGAAGAAATTGCAAGGAGAAGGATAAATGTGACCAGACCTGTCATTTCTGTTCAAGACCTGTGAAGTTTCTTTTGTGGATTTTTGCCTGTGTTTGAGCATTTTCCTCACCCAGGACATCACCAAGCCACCCCACCAAAACAAGGGACTGTAAATATTTCTGTTGTTTTGTTGTTAATCAATCTTGGTCCTTAGTTGTAGGTTAGTTGTTCGTTGTCTTTTTTTGTTAAAAATTAAATGTGTTCAAGTTCTAAAATTTTTGTGTCATCCTTCGCTGTTGTGTAAAGTAATAACCAATTGGGGCCATAACAATATTCATCTGCAAATTTGGCAGCTGACTGCACATTCAGTGCTTGCTTCTCATTAAGGTAGGTCTTAACATCATCCTTAACACAGTTCTTGAATTCTTCAACTAACACCATCTCTTTTAGTGAGTTGAAATCATCCTTGACCTCCATAGAAGTACACCAGCGCTCACAGCAAACCTTCTTCTCATGAGCAAATTCCACATAAGTCTGATTTTCAGATTTCTTCAGACCTCTGAATTTCTGTCGGTAAGCCTCTGGAATCATCTGCAGACAAAGCCGAATAGGCTTTTTGAGCTTTACCCTTGAGGACAGTTTGCAACATCAGAGGCCAGTGTTCCTTTGGCCACTGGCAACTCTTTGCTACCTTTTCAAAACACTGGAAATAGTTGTCAACATCCTTTTCCGAAAATGGAGGCACCAGTTTTACCTCCTGGCTAGCACAAAATTTATTTTCAGATTCAATTTTAATTTTTAGTTGCTCCATTTGGAGTCTTTCTTCTCTATTGAATTTCTCTAATTCAAAATCTCTCTGTCTTGCAAATTTTTCTAACTCAAACTGCCTTTGTTTTTCTTTTTCTTCCCTTTCAAATTCTTTGTTTTTCTTTTTCCTCCCTTTCAATCTCTCGCATTTTTAATTTAAGTTCCATTTCTATATTTGGATTTTCCACTGGAAACTGTTCCAGATCTCCTGGTGCAAACACATTTTCATCAATGTAATATTCAATTATCTCTCTAGCCAGTCTTGCTTTTCGCATGGCTGGTTTCACCTCTGTCAGCTCCAAATGTCTGCAAATTTCTAGCAGTTCTGTCTTTTTAAAAGACTTCAAAACCTCAACGGTTGGTGATGCCAAGAAATCATCCATTGCTGTTGATCTGTCAATATATATACATCATGGGCGTAAAAATGCGTATGGACGCTATGGACGTGTCCATACCAATATTTTGATTTGTTTAAAATGTCCACCATACCAATTTTGAATGGGGCATTGCACGGCATTCGGGACACAAAAGGTTAATTTTCCCCTCCTTAGTTCCGCCTCTCAAAGACGGCGTGTCATTGGTGGGGACAGCCTTGCTATCTGTGATTGGCTCCCCTTCCTGTATCCATCATCATGACTGGGTTGTCATTGGTAAGATGGTAGGCTACGCGGTGAAAATTTAAAAAAAACAGCGTAATAACAGCGTCTACTGTCACTGGCTCAGGGAATCATGTATGACTCGGGCAGGAAAAGGAAAAAGGCGGACATTAGACATTATTTCACCCAGTCAATGGTAAGTTACTCACACGAAATAGTCTTGTAAAAACCTGTTCAGACCGTGACGCATTTTCTCTTCCAAGCGCTCGATTTCATTGTTTTTCCAGTAGCACAGCATAAACCTCAACATGCAGTAGCCTAATAACTTCCGTGCTTCCCATTCCCATGCTTGTCGTTCTGGAGGGGGGTTAGGTGCGTTGCAGTCTGACACGGATTCTACTGAAACAGATTAATCATGCTAAAAGTCTCTTAGAGAGGAGTGAAATAAGAACAGAAAATCTTGACATAATTTTTAGAATCCGCTCATCTTTAGCCCTATTCGGACAAGAGAACAGAACGTGAGAGGGGCAGATCTTCACGCACGCACTGTTGTGAGTTGTGACAGTTGTCACGTGCCCGCCATCTCCACAATGCATGTTGATGCATCTGAATGCATTTTTACCCCACGTCCCCCCATAATACTAGTCCCGTCCTAATAGAGCTTTAGATGGAATGGTTAGATGAATAATAATATAGAAGGACAATGTATTATTAATGCAATTAACAGCCAGCCAGCAAAAAATGTATTATTATTATTATTATTATTATTATTATGCAACGAGACAAAAATAGGTAGTGTTTCTTGATCATAAATTTTGTTTTACAGCCACAACACAGCAGCTCTGTTGATCAGTCTCCATCAGGCAGACAGGTATACTTCATGTGGCTTTCAAATGTGCCATTGAACTGCTTACATGTACTGCACATTGTGTGTGTATCATATAATTCAAGGCCAATTCAAACATTATGCTATTTGAATAGGATGCACCAACAGCAAGTGTGTCGGGTTGTAGTTCAGATAGAGGACAGTTGGAGTCTCAGGTGAGCCACCAGTGTAAGATATAGTAGACGTACTGCAATGCTACACAGGCTATGAAAAGATAAAGTTTTAATGAAACTCATAAGCTTAGGTTATGTTTCATATTTTTAAATGAAGCCATTTGTTAATTGAGTGTGGTCTTTTTTCTCAGGAAATGGTTCCATGCAGCACCAGAGAGAGTAGTCAGGGAGACAGCAGTGAAGAGCAGAGTAGCGCAGGGGACAGCCTGGATATTCAGTCCACTACAAATCAGCCTCACCCAAAATGCATTCCTGTTCAAAAACTTCCTGATAAAGTCCTCCATTTTCAGGAACACTGGTACAGGCGGTATCCGTGGCTTCATTATAGCCCAACAGTAAAGGGAATTTTGTGCTTCCACTGTGTAAAAACATACACAATAAATAAGAGCATGCTGTCCAAAAAGGCAGACCCAGCCTTCTCTTCCAAAGGATTCACAAATTGGAAAAATGCTCTCCTTAGGTTTGAATGTCACCAGAATAGCAAAGCTCACCACCATGCAGTGACAGTTTGTAGCCAAGAAGGAACCCCAGTTGATGCACAACTGTCAAGTGCATTAGCAAGACAGCAAGAAAATGGCAGACACTGCCTTCAAAGCATTGTAGGTTCCATTCAGTTCCTTGCAAGACAGGGCTTGGCATTTCGCGGGCACAGTGATGATGAAGGCAATTTTTACCAACTTTTGAAACACAAAGCCAGAGAAGATGCCCGCCTCTCTGACTGGCTGTCCCGGTCTTCTGATTATACATCTCCACTAGTGCAAAATGAGATTTTGAAGTTGTTGGGAAATAACATTGTCAGGGACATTGCAAAATTAATACAGGCTTTACCTGTCTTGCAGTACTCCATCATTATTGATGGCACACAAGATATCTCTAGTGTAGAGCAAGAGTCCATATGCATCAGATATGTGGACCACGACTTAGTACCACACGAAGCCTTCATAGGTTTATATGAGCTCTCAGGTACTACAGGAGAGGCGATTGCCCGAGTAGCTAAGGATGTTCTGTTAAGGCTGAACATTCCTACTGCTGGCTTAAGGGGGCAAACCTATGATGGTGCCGCCAACATGGCTGGTATACATTCTGGTGTGCAAGCTGAAATTAAGAGGCAGCAGCCCTTGGCACTTTACATGCATTGTGGAGCACATTGCCTGAATTTAATCACGCAGGCTGCATGTCAGTCTAGTCCCTTAATCAGAGATGCACTGCAGTGGGTGCATGAACTGGGGTCCTTGAGCAAGGTGTCAGGAAAGTTCAAAGCTACCTTCTCTGCTGCAGCTGCAGCCTCGGAGGGACCTTCTGCCTCACTCAGACCTCTCTGTCCAACGAGATGGACAGTCAGGGGGCCTGCTGTCAGAGCTGTGCTCTCACAGTATGATTGTGTGCTGAGCAGTCTAGAGGAGATGGGAGCCACCAATGCAAAGGCAAATGGGCTGAGAGACAGATTTGAGAAGGGGAAAACAGTCCTTGGCCTTCATTTAGCTCTTGAGGTGATTGAGGTACTTGAGGTTTTGAACAAGTCTCTCCAGAAGCGGACTGAGACAGTTGCTGGCATGATGAGTGCCATTGGTTGTGTCAGAGATTCTCTAAGGGCCAATAGGAGTGAGGTGAGATTCAGGGAGATCTTTGACAAAGCAGAGAAGATGATTGATTCCCTTGGGATTGAACCCATTCAAGTACCCCACCAAAGGGCCCCCCCAAAACATTATACTGGGGCAGCAAGCCACCACATTGCAACGCCAGAGGAGTGGTACATGACAGAGTATTATAAACTCATGGACTCTGTAGACACCCAGTTTGAAGCGAGATTCAGCCAGCCTGATTTGAACGTCTTACAGGAACTCGAGAATGTCCTGCTCACTGGAGCAGTGAGTTCAGTGACAAATGACTACCCAGAGCTTGACAGCATCACTTTAAAAGTACAGCTGTCTATGTTTCATTCCAAATACAAAGTGCAGTCCATCTCAGATACAGCTGATCTCTTCAGAAGCATGACCGTTGAGGTCAGGGGCCTGTTTGATCAGGTCGAAACCCTTTTGAGGCTTTAATTGGTTATGCCTGTGTCGTCATCAGAGGCTGAGCGAAGTTTCAGTGCTCTGAGGAGATTGAAAACATGGCTCAGGACAACAATGACGCAGGCACGATTGAACCATGCTGCCATCTGCCATATCCACCAGGACAGGTTGGATAGTATTAACATAAAAGAAATATGCCATCAGTTTATCTGTGTCAATGACCGGCGACGCCATGCATTTGGCTCCTTTGTGCAAGATTTGGGGAGTAAGTAGGCTCAACAAGCTACAAACGTAATTAAAATAGATTTCATAGTAGATGTTTTCAAAGTTTTCCAGGATTTCACTCTACTTTTTTTGAATGGCCGTATTTTTTCTTTGTGAATGCTAAACCTAAACAGTATTTTGTTTTTGATGTGCCATTTTATGCCTTTATTTTATAAAATTGAATTATACACATATGTTGGACTGTGAATAACAAGTAAACAAGAACATAATACAATTTTGCTGGACCTTAATCTTTTGTGTGCACATTCAAAACTTTATCAATTAACATGTTATACAAAATTCACTACAACTGCAGTACCAAAACTCACATTAACTGCTTTACTTACAGATCCCGAAATTTCAGAAACACATGTAATATACAGTACATCTTTCACATATGAAAATTGTACAAATGTAGTGTGGAAATTAAGCAACACACTGTAATGCTGATTGATGAGGCTGTATTTTGAGTTGGTTAGGTCATGACATAAGCATGGGAGGCAAATTATTTCCCCACCAATGTCAACACCATTATTACGCCCTTGATATACATACATATATATATACACACACACACACACACACACACATATATATATATATATATACTCAGCAACAAAAGTTTCTGTGACACCAATATTGTTAATTATTTTTCATAACGCAATTATGAAATTGTCATACATGGTGATATCAGACTGAAACAGTACACGTAAACACAACATTGAAATGGAAATCATGAAAATGCGAGAAAATGACTTTGCACGTGAAAATGTGCGTAAATCATGCTTGTGGATGGCAATAAAAGAGGAGAATTTTTGGAATGTTCACATTGTGCCTGATGAACGACGGAAGCATCACTTATCGAAAACACAGCCATTTCGGATCAGGAACTCTACCCTCTAAATGCCAAGACTGTCTGAAAATGATAGGTGGAGGGCCATTGGGATGATTGAATCCGGAACCTCGCAGAGGGAAGTTGCTCATCGCCTGAATGTCCACCGAAACACCATTTGGAACTTATGGCAGCGTCATCAGCAGACAAGACATGTCAGAGACCGTCCTCGCAGCGGCCGTCCACGAGTAACCACTCTCAGACAGGACAACTGGATTAGAACAACCCATCTCCGAAATCGATTCCAACCTGCAACCATAACTGCAAGAACAATACCTGGTTTGAGGCGACTGTCTGCACAGACAATCCGTCGCCGTCGCCGTCTCCGTCATTTTGGCATTGTCCCACGTCGGCCAGCAAGACGTCCAATACTCACAGTACAACACCGACGACTGCGTCTACAGTGGGCACAACAACATCGACGGTGGATCCAACGTCAGTGGGATCTTGTACTCTTCACTGATGAATCAAGATTCATGCTTAACCGATGTGATGGTCGTTTACGTGTATACCGTCGACGTGGAGAACGTTATGCCAACAACTGTGTTCAGGAATTTGATCGTTTTGGAGGTGGTAGTGTCATGATTTGGGGAGGGATCACGGCCAGAAACAGAACAGATTTGCTTGTTATTGATGGAAATCTGACAGGTCAAAGATATCGCGATGAAGTGCTACGGCCATTGGTGGTACCGTTTTTGATGCAACATGGTCCCGGAATAACGCTGCAACATGATAACGCCAGACCACACGTTGCAAGGATTGTACAGCAGTATCTGATGCAACAACATGTCAATGTCCTGCCATGGCCAGCCAGATCCCCAGACATGTCCCCAATCGAGCATCTTTGGGACGAGATGGATCGACGTTTGCGGCGGTTGGATAACCCGCCAGCTACACTCCAGGAATTGCGACAACGTCTACGTCAGATTTGGAATGACATCCCACAGCAATTTCTGGCACATCTGATTCGGTCCATGCGCCGGAGATGCGTTGCTTGCATCATGGCACGAGGAAGTCACACCCGGTATTGAAGTGTGAAGGTCACAATTGGTTAGACGTCAGACAAGTGCTTCATGACGCATGAAAATGACATTTTTCGTTTTGAGTGACGTTGGCACTGAAAAGTCAGTGTTTCCCCTGTTAAATAAACATATTGATTGCATTGAGATCTTTGCGTGTCATTTATAACATACACATAAATGGTGTCACAGAAACTTTTGTTGCTGAGTATATATATATATAGGAAAATTTAAAAAAAGCTATTTTTTAATTTGAAATGTTAGATTTTCAATAAATGACTCTCACAATTTTCTATCCCGGACTTGAGCCCCCAATTTGTTATGGCCCCAATTTGTTATTACATTTACAACACAACAGCTACAGCAAGGGATGACAGACACAGTTTTAAAACTTAAACTCATTTAATTTTTACAAAGACAAACTAACTTCTAATTAATCTACTGACCAAGATTGAATACAAAAAAAAACAGAAATATTTACAGTCCCCTTTGGTTGGGTTCCTTGGTGATGTCCTGGTTGAGGGAAAAACTCTTACACAGGCAAAAATCCACTAAAAGCTTCACAGGTCTTGAGCAGAATGACAGGTCTGGTCACATTTATCCTTCTCCTTGCAATATCTCCTACTACTTTACTGTCTCAATTCATTTCCTTATATACTCTTTTGCAGACCCCACCCACATTTAGACCTCTTTTTTTTTTATTTTCGGGGACTTGCCCCAGACATGTCTAAACCTAGCTCCAGTCTGGGCTTAATAAAAGAAAGGTAAATACTGCCATCTAGTGGCCTCTATTCACATCACAGTTCCGTTAGGAGTTACTTTCGTTATCATTATCGTTGAGTATAAGTTTATTAATTTATGTTTGTTTGCTTTACCCTGATCACGCCGTTCCTGGACCGAGTCTGGCCAACTTGCCGGGAGCTATGCGTTGCGGTTTTGCGTCCGGGTGGAATCTTCGGCTGTCAAGACGGGGCGAAACGTTACGCTGTCTTAAGAGCGCTCCAGCCAAGTCCATCTGCCATTCTGATCAGGGGGATGTTTACTCTAGATGGAAGATTTTCTGTTTTATTTGTGTTGCATAATTTTCTTTCTTTATTGATTTCTGTTTGATACCTTATTTTTCCATGTAGAAATATTTGGGTTTTCTTTGAAATGGTTTTATTTCTTTATAGCCTTAATTGATTTTGTTTGTTTCCCTGTGTGTTAATTATGGTTTTGGTCACATAGTATTTAAGTTGTCCTTTGTCCATAGTGTGGTAGATGGTGGTTAGGGTTCCTTCTGTTTGGTTGGTGTTCAAGTTTCCTTATTTTGGGCCAGAATTTTTATGCTATTTTGTAAGATTATTTTGAGAAATAAATTCTCTATTTTTGTTCATTTTGCCTCTGCGTCCCCTGCCTACTGCTTGGTCCCTCACAATGTTATATGATTGCAATATTAGTATTACACATTTTTTGTTCATAACGAGAAAATACGCATTCATTTGTGTGAAATGGCGACCAATTTCACCAAGAAACACTCATCACCGCCAAAAATCGAACATTTTCTCGTACCCAGGCGCAGAGTCAGTAACGTCCTTGGCATTTAAATCATTCATTTTTGGACAATCTTTAGCGTCATTCTGCACACAATAGAGAAAAAAAATACTCTCATTTGCGTTAATATGGAAGGCTTTAACACCGTCTTTACTGTTCAATTGAAAAAAAAAAAAGATTTTTGGGAATTGAATGTTAAGAACAATTGTTTGTACAATCGCGTGAATATTTTTGTGTTATCCGCACTAACGCGGTCCAGAAATGTCAAACGGTGTGAAAAAAATGTTACATGCACTTTAATGTTCGTTGATTGTCGCAAATGACTTTAAAGACGGTGTTATATATTAACACAAATTAATATCATTAATATTAACGCAGCTCTTAACCCTTTCCCTAACCATAATTCCTAATCCTTACTCCAATCCCTTAAATCACTTATTAAAATGCCAATGACGTTTCTGATTCTGCGGTATGTGGGTTCGAGATGAGAGCTGTCAATAGCCTCTCTGGGGCTTCCCTGCTCTAGTTACTTCGCCTGATCCCTACTAACTTCCCCTTGGTTTGCTTACAGACCCGCAAACCAGTGAAAGGTTGTAGTGGGAGGACAAAGTGTTTGACAGGGCCGCGGTGCTGCGTTGAGGTGGATTCGTTTATGGGCGTTATGACGGTAGCTCCGTGGAGAAGCTGGGAAACGATGTAGATAGGCTCTGAAGTTATGTGCACTTGAAACGTTTCAAACTACGATTTAAAAATAAATATTCCTCAAGTTATCATTCTGCGCATGACAAGTTATAGTGATTAATGACACCTGCCTCAAAATTACCAAAAACTCATCTTCTTCCGACGGCTCACGCACGCTCAAGAAGCGGAATCTCTTAGTACATTATTAAACTAAGGTTGTTTTCCCCTAAATATGGGGTGCTTGTGCATATAAATCTCTCATCCAGGCGTATTTCCGAAGTTGGAAACAACTGGGTCACCGAACTATCCCATATTGCATCTGAAACGGGTAAGGTATGCAACATCCGGGCATTTTTTGCGTATTGGTGACGTGATGTAGGCGGAGTCAAACGTTTAACTCCGCCCGCGTTGAGACCTGCCCCGATCTGCGGTCTGCAGTCAGGGGGATGGTACTCAATTAGGAATGCTGGGAAGTAGGGTTTAGTTGATTTCACTTCAGTTTGAAGGCTGGCGTCCTGTAATGAACATAAACAGCATACGAACATGAGAGATTAGGCTCCAAATGAAGGGTGCGTATGTGAAGTCAGTCAACGATAGGGGAATGTCAGTTAACGATAGGATAATGTCAGCATAGCATTAGCTGTCTCTGGTAACATAACACAATCTTCATTTACATCGCGGCTGCCTGTCTGTTCTTCAAATAGTCTAAAAAGAGTCCAGCCCAACGCCCACTGGCCGCGAAGCGGAGCGTCGCGTCTGAAGCCGAACGTTTTTGAAAGCCGACTGGACGCATCAGTTGCATCAATATGGATAGATGACAACAGGACCGAGAAGCAAGCCATGGGTATGACTCTCAAAATATTCAACTAGACATCGTTTAATTTTCAAAAGACCCATCGATGAGCTAATTTCAAGTGATGGCAAAAAGTGCAACATTCAGATTACTGTGCATTATACATTATCTAGAGGCATAATTTCCCTCCTGAATTTAGCCGTTTAGTAAATTACGAATATGATTCACATCACTTCACCCAGCAGCGAATTAGCTGGCTAGATAACTTAGCGGTGTTAAGTTCTTACGAGTGTACCTTGAGTTAGGTACGGTCTAAATGTAGAGCGCTTGATAATGTAAATGCCCGCAAAATAATGGATTTCCTTTCAAAACTGCGACTTGGTTAGAGAGCAGTTATATCAGTTTCTACAACTGCATGTCAGGTTGCCGCTAAAGTTGTGCCACTAACCATGACGAGGAGAAATAGTTTAAACATCTAAAAGAGAAACGCGTTTTTATTGTATTGACTCTTAAGAAATTAAGCAGTGGCGAAAAATAAAAATCTGATGCCGCCAGTGGGTATTGCTCCATTGAAATTAATGGAACCTATTTTTTGACTCGGCTGTCTAAAGAAAATGGCGGCCAAAACGTCTGTTGTTGATGATGTAGCCCCACCCATACCCTTTATGATGCAGTGGTGCCCGGCTCTGGGCCCAGCAACTTCAGGGAGCCGGCTCTGTGCCTGTTTTGTGCCGACTTTTGGGCATCAGCACCAACAGAGCTCCTGCGGAAAATCGCAGCACTTGTTCAAGTTCAGACACCGGCCCGGCACCGGCACCGGCTCCATGTCAGTCAAAAAGGCCTAGTAGAGTATTGCAAGAAAATTGAATTGCGCCATGTTGTTATTTTGAAACAGGATGTGATTTCTATTGGACGAGAGCATGTATTGAAGATCCGGGGAGGATTGTGGCTCTGGATCTGACCGTATCGGACAAGGACCAGAGGAATAGCCACGTCCTTAAAGCATATTCTGGCTTTATCCTTTATTCTAGTCTGTGTGGGACCATAATTTACAAAAATGAACATCATGATACAGTATCTCACAAAAGTGAGTGCACCCTTCACATTTCGACTATTATCATAGTATATCTTTCTAAGGGACAACGTTACAGAAATGAAAACTGCATATATTCTAAAGTAGTCATTGCATAATAGGTGTAGCAGTGTAGATTTACTGCACTGTCCAAATAATTGAACAAACAGTCACTATTTCCAAAATGGGTGGCAACAAAAGTGAGTACACCTCACCGTCAACATGCCAAATTGTGTCCATAGTGTCAATATTTAGTGTGACCGCCATTGTTGTCCATTCTCCGAGGCATGGAATTCACCAGAGCTGCACAGGTTGTTGCTGGGATCCTCCACTCCTCCATGACAACATCACGGAGCTGGTGGATGTTGGACACCTGCTGCTCCTCCACCTTCCTCTTGAGGATGCCCCACCGGTGCTCAATGGGATTCAAGTCTGGAGACATACTTGGCCATACCATCACCTTCAGCTTCTTCAGGAAGGCAGTTGTCATCTTGGAGGTGTGTTTCGGGTCGTTATCTTGTTGGAAAACAGCAGTGCGGCCCAGTTTCTGAAGGGAGGGTGTCATGCTCTGCTTCAGAATCTCACAGTACATGTTGGATCCATTATTCCATTAATGAAGTGCAGCTCCCCAGGACCAGAAGCACTCATGCAGCCCCAGACCATGATGCTGTCAGCACCATGTTTGACTGTAGGCAGTACACACTTGTTTTGATACTTCTCACCAGGGCGCCGCCACACATGCTGGACACCATCTGAGCCGAACAAGTTTCTTGGTCTCGTCAGACCACAGAACATGGTTTTAGTAGTTCATGTTCTTGGACTGGTTGTCTTCAACAAACTGTTTTCGGGCTTTCTTGTGGGCTAGCTTCAGAAGAACCTTCCATCTTGGCTGAAGGCCATGCAGACCAACTTTGCGCAGAGCATGGCGTATGGTCTGAGCACTGACAGGCTGTTATCCCACTGCTACAACCTAGTTAGCAGTGCTGCCAGCAGTCCTGCGTCTGTTTTCTGAAGCCAACTTGTGCACCTGGCACAGAGCACGAGGACTCAACCTCTTCAGTCGACCCTGACGAGGCCTTTTCCGAGCAGAACTCGTCTTGGAAAACCGCTGGATAACCTTGGCCACCGCGCTGCAGCTCGGTTTCATGGTTTCACAGACCTTCTTGTAGCTTAGACCATCTTTGTGGAGAGCAACAATTCTGTTTTTCAGATCCTCAGAGAGTTCTTCCCATGAGGTGCCATGTTGACCCTGCAGTGACCAGAATGAGAGCATTGCACCTAAAGCACTACAACTTAACCCTTCAACATGATACACAACCTCATATGGCCCAGTCGAACAGGCAAAAGCATGAACATGATGAACAAGTCGCGTTTCATTGCTTGGTTGACCATTATCAATTGGGGTGTGTACTAACTTTTGTTGCCATCCATTTTGGAAATAGTAACTGTTTGTTCAGGTATTTGGACAGTGCGGTAAATCTACACTGCTACACATATTGTACCATGACTACTCTAGAATATATGAAGAGTTTGGTTCCAAAACGCAATAAGTGCCAAAATGACAAAAAATGAGATAATACCATAGTGCGATAGTCCTGCACTTCTAACACATGGTGCAAAAAACAGTAATTAGAAATGCACACTATATGGTATATTTTTTCATGGTCAAAGTTTGTGTTTTTCTATAATATCCAATAGGCGCCAGCACAGAAAAAGCTGATTTACTCAAAATGACTAAAATGGATATATTGCATTTTGGAATCAAACTCTTCATATAGAAGTTTCACTTCTTTAGCATTGTCCCTTGAAAAGATATAATAAATTAATTGTCAAAATGTGAGGGGTGTACTCACTTTTGTGAGATACTGTATATCGAAGGAGACTTGAAACTTGCTATAGCTACCATAAAATTATGTGAAAAATCATTATTTAAATGAAAAATCTGGTGGGGAAGTAGGGTCATTTTCTCATAGACTGCTATAGCATTGAACTTCTTTCTGCAACCACTGATGTCGCCATCTGCTGGCCATTAAATAGAATGCCAATTTACGGTACATCCGCATGGGCTTAATTTTTCAGACTAGGGTGCTGCGTCCATCTTTTTGTACAGTCTATGGTCCTGACTGAAATGGGTATTCATAAAATCTGTCTAAAATATGATGTAAATGAACATATTGAAGAGACCATCAAGGTGCACTTTACCATTACTTCTGTATAACAAGATCCGGAATGTAACAAGGCATCTCGTGTATCACTTGCATAGTTTTTCCGAAAATTCAACGTTAATTTCCATTACTTTGTGGATGACACCTAGCTCAACCTATCCAGCAAACCAAATTCCACCCTCCCACCCTCCTCCCTCATCACCTGCTTATCTGAAATGAAATCCTGGCTCACCTCAAACTTCCTTAAACTAAACTGTGACAAAACCAAAATCCTCCTCATCCGTACAAAATCTACATTATCCGAAGTTGACAGTTTTTCCCTCAAAACTGACAGTTCCTCAGTTTTGCCCTCCCCTCAGGTTAAGAGTCTGGGTATCATCCTTGATAGCTCATTATCATTCCATTCCCTCATCAATAATATCACCTGGTCTGCATTTTTCTATCTACGCAGCGTTAATCATTTCTGCCTCTCCCTCAGCCCCCACACTACTTCTGTCCTTGTTAACAGCCTCGTCCCCTCCCATATTGACTACTGTATCTCTCTCCTCTTCGGTGTCCCTTTCAAATCCCTCTATAAGCTTCAAATGGTCCAGAATTCAGCTGCTCGCATTATCACCAAAACCCCTCATTTCACTGCTTTACCCCCATTTTAGTGCAACTCCACTGGCTCCCAGTTAAATTCAGAATAGAATTCAAAATCCTTGTGTATACATTCAAGGCCATTCTCAACCAAGCCCCTCCTTATTTGTCAGATCTCCTTCACATTGCCACCTCCTCCTGCTCCCTCAGATCTTCCTCCTCCATCCACCTCACTGCGCCTTTCGTCCGCCTCAGTACTATAGGGAGCAGAGCTTTCAGCCACTCTGCTCCCCAACACTGGAATTCATTCCCACCGGACATCCGAAACATCGACTCTCTTCTTCTGTTTAAATCCAGACTCAAAACTTATCTGTTCAAAATGCCATTCTCTTTGTAATTACATTGTCCCCTTTTATTGTGTAACTTTTATCTGTTGTTGTATTGTTCTTGTTTTATCTTTGTACAGTGTTCTTGAGTGCTCTGAAAGGCACTTATGTATCATTACTATTATTATTATTATTGTTATTATTATTATTATTATTATTATTATACTAAAATAATCCAAATATAGCCCAATATTATTTCTAAGGTATCACTCAGAATATAACAAAATCACTGCTGAATGATCAAATACTGAATCTCAGATTCTTTCTAAAATAGCAATGTTGGCATTCGACAAAAGTACAGGAGAGATCAGAGCTCAGCAGTCTAGGGTACTCAACCTAGCATGATTGACAGATAGCCCAGGGAAAATTGAGACAAAAATAAGGATAAGAAAGGAAGTGGAATGCTGTGGTCTGAAGGTATTTTTCAGAGTCTTTGGTAACACCTTTGAAAAGTGTTTGTTCTGTGGGGACTCGAGGGAGCAAATGAACTGTAGTTCTGAGAAGAATACTACCCCAGGCTTATAATGGTTCCAGACACACCAACACTGGAAAGAATATTCTCTAGGCTGTGTAGGTAGGCTACTTCTCCACTTTGTGCATTCAGATACAGAGGATCTAGAAAACCTCCAACAGAAAGTATACTGTCCATTCCAAATGAAATTTCAGCATGCTGGTAAAAAGTCAGCTACACTTCGTCCCTCCTGTATTTTGTGTTTTGTATACCACAAACAATGTTCCCTTTCTTTCCCTTTGAATACGATATTGCAATGATATCTATTGCTCAATGCATGATGCATAAGCAGCGGCCGACCAGAGAAATATTGTTCTGTTATTGACAAACCCTGAAAGTTACAGCACTACCAATTGGGTCCCAATTGGGACATGAATAACAAAACACTGAACTAAGTTAAGATCTGTTAAAATATTGCAGGGCACCAGAGGGGTGTACTTTAAAGTAAGATATGTGGCTTAGCGAGGCTTCTTGATCGTAAAGCCAGGGTTTTCAATGTCACAAAGGTGGCTCTCTTCTTACCTGCCCTATAGTGACTCATGGTATCTCTGATTGTGAGTTTAGTGTTTGTCAAGCCAGCTCATACAAAGAAATCCTGCCTAATGTTGAACTTACTTCATAGTACACCTCCTAAAGCAGTGGTTTCCAAAAACCTGGTCCTGGAGCACTTCTTTGTAATTTTATGTTAAAAGCAGTTATTTGCTGTTCTAAGCCAAATTTGAAAGAAACATCCATGGGTACCATGAAGAATAAAAAACCCTTGAAAATACTTTGCTTACTTTTCGAAATTGCAAAAAAATTAAGGTAACATTTTTAAACAGATCAGTTTATAAAGGTTTTGTGGGTCATTCCATATCATTTCAACAAGTGGCTCCCACACTACCCCTTTAGATTCAGCTGAACGTTTCAGGACAGTAACTAAAACATATTTAATGGACCCATGCCAAATTTTTCTTGGATCATGCAAAAGATTTTCGAGTTATTGACTTTTGAAGTGCACGGATGCAAATTTGAGGGCTTCATTTTTTTTCTGCCATTTTTGAGTGCTCATAACTTTGTATGTGATGTAGGTAGATTAATGAAAATTTTAGGGTTGAAAGCCACATATCAGTTCTGCTGAAAACATCAATTATAATACTACTATGTGCATTTGTGGCCCCGCAGCATGAAGTCAAACTTAGAAAATTTGTGATTGCAATTTTCTTGACAGCCAAATTCAAGCATCTATATTTTTGGAAATATGTAAGTTTGATAACAGAGCTCTGATCAATTTAATGCCTAGAAAACAGAAAAATAATATAAGCATGATTTGCCTGCATTGAGGATTCATTTTGTAATTGCAGGAAGATCTGAAAACTTGAAAAACCTAATTTGGGGTAAGTTTGGAGAACACATCATGCCATGTAGGATAGCCTACTGGTCAATGGAGGCTAGGTCATTTGAAAGAACTCATCTTAATCCACATTCTAATACTAAAATAAACTTCTGTCAATGAATCCTTTTGTGTCACATAAGCTTTACAAAATTAGCTGATTATCATTCTGTCCATGGTGTTTCCAACTTTCAGTTCGCTTTGGGCATGATTCTCATAGTGTCAGCATGAGCTTGGAGGAAAAACTCTGTCATCATATTTGCCATGCTCATACCTGAACGAATGGATTTCCACTTTGCCATTATAGCAATTTTGGAAAGTTTTTGTGACACAGAAGGATTCATGGCTAGAATTTTTTTTTTTTTAATAATTAAAATATAGATGACAATGTGTTCTTTCGAAAGACATAGCTTTCAATGACAAATGAGTTATCTCACATGGCATTATGCATGGTGAAAGGTAGACCAAAATGAAGTTTTCAGATCTTCATGTCATTATAAAACTAATCCTAATATACACAAATCATATTTATTTTTATTGTTCTGTATCCTAGCCATAAATCTGATCATAGCTCAGCTCTCTCAGTTATAGGGGATGGTCGACAACAACTCAGGTTTGTGTTAATTCAGATTTTTCATGAAGTCGGCAAAATCCTGGATCAGTCTGGACAAATTGACATTCTGGGCTCTAATTTCGTAGACCAGGCGCAGGCGTGGCGAATGGGGGATGCGCCGCGCCAACGGGGTGTGTCCAGTCGTATGTGGCATTTCGTGCCTGGCGTAGCCTAGCGCAAGTACTCCTCTGTCCCGCCTCTGTCCCTCCTTCGTGCGCAAGTTGGCAAAGAAGGTGACACAGTAGAGTCAAATCTTGCTCATTGGCAAGAGAAAAGATGGATAGCGTGTTCCTATTATAACAAACTGCTGCTGCTTAAAATTTTGGGATTAACATGCATGGACAACAATGCAAGATACGTTTCACATTTATTTTCAAAAAGTGATCTTAACTCAGTACAAGATCATAGCCATGAGGCTGTATTCTTTTCCCCCCACTAAAGACGATAAAACCTAAGAGACAATAATAGTAGCCTAGTATTAAGCCGCTTGCACACTGGACGCGAAACAAATTTTTCGCTCGACAGATTGCGTTGAACGCAGTGTCTTGTTTGTGAAAGTCTGACAGGGTTTTAATATATCTTCGTGTCCGACAGTCTGTTTTTAATTTCTTCAAATCTACCGACTCTTTTAGATATGAAACGTGAATGTTTTGATAAGAGGGCTCAGTTCATCAAGATGAGAACCGAGAATTTCAATCAATGTTTCTGTTTAAGCTGCTCAATAAAGTGAGTCGACACTGGCGCGAGACCATGTACAATCCCTCCGTGTCTGACAGCCAAAAAAACACAAGAGGACGATTTGAACAGATTGATCACGAAATAAATAAAAATAAACATTTTAACAACACAACATCCAATGAACACTGCGATTTATTTATTTGCGGGTCATCTTTTTGGATGTTCCGTGTGTTGGTGATATGTTTTATTCTTTATTTCCTTGTTCTCATTTCCAGGGGCGTGCTGGGGATCCAATTCAGGCCGGGAGACTATCGAGCAACCAGGCCGCTGAAGTGTTGCGGTGGATGCAAAGAGCGCGCGGCGAAAAATTTGTGGGGGTTCGCGAAATTGGTCTGCCGTCTGGCTCAGATTTCACTGCAGAATGGCCACCAAACCGAATGAAGACACGCAACCAGGATGTCCAGTGCGAATGAAGCGGTGCAGATTTATTTACAGAACTTTTTCCAAAACATAAACAAAATCAACACAAGGGTTGTTTAAATAATAAACTAACAATAAATCTACCCAAGCACTGCGCACAAAGAACAAAATACCTTCACAACACAACACGACAGTCTCCAGCGCCAACCTTTCTCCTACCCTCACAAAAAAAAACAGACTGAAAAAAAAGGGGTTTTTATACAAACAGACTTGATTGACAAATTGGATGACGGCAGGACTAAATTACTGAATGATTGGTTGAGACCATTATGACAGAAACAAGGTATAGCTTTATCAATGTACTGCTCCATTATCACTGTTAAACTCCATGCATAGACAATCTACATTTACCCTATTACTACATGCATACATAGAATAAAACATTTCTCTCAACATCAACATTACAACTCAAAATAGCATTTTAAATTCAAACAATTTGTTTCACCCCGTCGGTTAATTAAAGTCTCTGATTGGCTCAGTGAGAAATAAAATATCCCCCTACCCATAGTTCGTGTTTCCCAGGGGAGAAAAAGTTGAGGGACCAGGAAGTATGCGTTTGAGTTTGTATGTGCAATGTGTAGAAACGGGAGCGGTATGGAAAGTTTTTTTTTTTCTGAAATAATGACATGGCAAAGAGCTCTCAAACGTGGTTGCCGGCTCCGCAAGTGAAAGTCTCAGATTCGTGTGCGCGCATTTGTGTAGGGAGGTGTATGAAGGTGTCCATGTGTGAGCCTGTGTGAATTGTTGGCAAGCTACATTGTAGCATGGGGGTCGGCTGCGTATGTGAAAAGCTGGGGCTGCCTTTTCACAGGGTTTTTCTCCAAAAAAAGAGGACTTTAGGCAGCATTTAGAGTTGTCATAGCAACTACAACAACACTATTAGACTGACAGCCACACAAGAACACTATTAAACACAACCATGACGACAGCTCCACACAGTCCTCCACACCATACCAGTTTTGTCTTCTCTAATCTCTTCTCTACATCATACTGTGTCCTTTTGTTCTATATTATTTATAGAATGTGCAGAATTACACAAAAACATGTTTGTATTATTTTGTCAGCAAATCGTATAGATGTCATGCCAGCTTACAATAGCTAAAAAGAATACCAATACTGAATATAATACTATTGTATCGGCTGTCCTAAAAGTCAATCGATGACGTCATTACCTAATTTGCATAATACACCTTGTGCATGTGTTTTGGAGTTGCCATGTGTTTTTTTATATCGCTTAGTTTGGCATAGAAATCAGCCTTGCAATATATGCAGTATGCCCGAGTACCCCAATAAACTGCTTTAACCTGCCTTTGAATTCAGGGTTTGATTCCTCCTTTCTGTACTTTTGACTGTACAGTTTAGACTGAGCCATGTTAAGCTAGAGGTTTAGCTTGTGTCACGGAGAAATGCAAACACGCATGGAACTGTCTGGACGAGGCGAGTGTCTTTATTAATACAGTTCAGGCATGCAAACTGGTCATGGGTGAGAAGGGCGCACAGACAAACGGCGCGAACGGAAACGTAAATTTCATAGTCTGCGTTATAGAAACATGCATCACCAGAGGCATCTTGAATAGAATACTGTACAGGATGACTTACCATATACATCTCTTTTTTATTGAGACGACAATTGAAAACAACTATAACTTATGCACAGGTACTTTTTCTTTCTTTTTGGCCTGGACAATGATCACATGCTCTTTTTACCATGAATACCTAAATCTAAATCAACAAGTTATGCACATGTCATTTTTTGTTTTGGCCTGGACAAAGATCACATGCCTTGCAAGTGACAACAGGTAGGCTTCAGTATAGGCTACACTCACTCTCCGATCATGTGCTTGATACAACACAATGTATATCATCACATGTAGGCTAGCTCTTCAAAAGCAGTAAACAGTAACATGGAAAGTCACTTTTTAATAGGCACACCTTGTGCATTTTTTCATGCCTTTATCAACTCACATTAAACTTAACTAAGTTCCATACTTCTCTAATTTCATTGATTATACTGGTTAAAACATTTGCACAATTGTTTTAAAATAACCAGAAAAGGCTATAGCTGTTGATAACGTATTTTTAATTCAAGAAAACAAGATGTGCTTTACTCATCAGGGCGAGGTCTAAGCAATACCACCCATCGCCACATGGCAATACGTGACTGAGACGGTAGGCCTATTTAGCAATCTGTTCCCAAAAACGAGTCTCCCTCGAAATTATAAATGCAAGAGAGATGGCCTGCGGCCTATTAAGGTTTAAGCTACTCTTTAAAAAGATGTTGAAGAGACAGGCTTGCTCGTCTAGCTAAAACTTTCTCAAACATCACATCGGTAGACCTACTGTGCAGTTCACTTGATAGGCCAGGATAACGTTATGCGAGGCGGTCAAATATCGAGGAATAAATTCAATTTTACGGATTAGTTAATTTACCCTCATGGCTACGTTCTGTTTCACTTTAACAGCAGCCTGTTGTAGGCTATACAATGGTCTGTTATCAAGAAATGTCACAGTAAAATGTTGGGAAGTGAATGGAGCATTCAACAGGATTATAAAGAGCCGTGTAGCCTATTAATGGCAGAATGAATTACGAACAGCACAGTAGGCACGAACGAAACCAGCGCAAGTTCCAAGTGCAGGAATTAATCTAACGACAACACTGACGTCTGATTTATGAAGATGTTCATAGGCTATCGCTTTAAGAAATGTATAACTGTATTGTTTATGCCTTACCTTGCCGCAGGTTCTAATTTCCACAATGGAGGCCTTGAGCTGATTTCTTTTGTGGGTAAATTGCTTCAGGCTGGCACCATTAGAAAAAATTAGGAAGAAGGGGGCGCCTTGTAAATTGATGTAAATTGCCGCTTCAATTAGAGCATCTCGTCAGTCATTTGCTCTCACGAGACGAGTGTAATGTAGGTCTATGAATTTTTCTGCAGTCCACTGTTCCACTCGCTCGGTCGCTCGCTAACCCCCCTCCTCGGATTTGCGCGATTCGCGTACATGGCCCATTTCGAACTCAAAACGGCGAATTTTGCCGAAAGGTGAGGAGTTTGCATGCCTGACAGTTATCTATTTATTTAGCTTAGCATTGCTGCCTCACAGCAAGAAGGTTGTGGGTTCGAATCCGGCCTGGGGCCTTTCTGTGTGGAGTTTGCATGTTCTCCCCGTGTTGCGTGGGTTTTCGCCGAGTACTCCAGTTTCCTCCCACAGTCCAAAGACATGCATATCAGGCTAATTGGAGACAGTAAATTGCCCATAGGAATGAGTGTGAGAGTGAATGGTTGGTGAATGGTGTGTGCGCCCTGCGATGGATTGGCAAGCTGTTCAGGGTGGGTCCCTGCCTTTGCCTATAGTCAGCTGGGATAGGCTCCAGCTCGCCCCGTGACCCTAGTGAGGAAAAAGCGGGTATAGAAAAATGGATGGATAATTAGAATCATCCCTTTCTCAGTATTTCATGGCTGCCCCCTTGGCTTGTATGACTGCCTGAAGTCTCCGCAGCATCGATTTGACCAGCTTGTCGCAAGTTTCTGCACTCACTGCTTCCCAGGCTGTGGCGATGTTCTGCTTCAGTTGGTCCAGCGTAGTCGGCCTTCTGTCGTGAATTTTCCGCTTTTCCGCTCAATGTTTTCAATGACATTGAGGTCAGGCTAGTTGGCCAGCCATGCCAAAACTTCAAGTTGTTTTTCGGCGAACCAATCTTTGGTCGACTTTGGCGTATGAGCCGGTGCAAGATCCTGTTGAAATATGAGGTCTTCTTCGCCGAACTGTTCCTCAACAATCGGAATCAGGAACATTTCCAGAACATATTGGTATACGGCAGCATTGACAGTCTTCTTGAGGAAGCAGAGTTTCCCTACACCCCGAGCGGACATGCATACCCAGACCATAACGCTCTGGGGAAACTTGACAGATCTTTTCACGGCCTCGTGGTTGTAGGTTTCGCCACCATGACACCTGACCAGGGGCGTAATTTAGGGGGGGGACACGGGGGACATGTCCCCTGCACTTTTTGAAAAGGCAGCATTGGACCCCCCCACTTTTCACAGTCCGAAAACTAATGAAAAAAAAACAAAAACACTGCACGCACTAAGACCTCGGGGAAATAATACCCGCTCAAGCTGCCAGTGGCCAATCCTGTTCAACTTTCCCTCCCTTCTTCTCACCAAGTCCCGCCTTTCATTCAAGCGGACAGTAGGCCTTGCCAGCGTGTAAGAAAAAACGCTGGCGAATCGTGATTTGTAAACCCCCTAACCACCAAAGACAGATTACATAAGATTTTATATCAAGAAAAAACCGAGAGTCACATTAAACCCAATTTACGAATGTATATTTTGCGGCGAACTGCTTGTTTTCCTCTTATATAGCTAGCTACGTAGATGAACAGTTATTAGGAATTTCCGAAAACGACGTCGTTGAGCTGGGCGATTGATTTTTAAAGTGAGCTGCTAAGCAAACAAATACCGATATTGTTTAATACCCGGTCATGACAATTGATATCCAGTCAGGTGCCGTCGGAGGTCAGTTAGTTTAACGGTGAGGATTCTGACTCCCCTAACGATAACTTACGATTACTTTGCTTGATTAGCAATCTGAGAATGGATTAAATAATTTACAAGACAAAATGGAGGACATTGCGCGCCTGTTCCATTCACGACTTCATTGCTCAGTGCATCGAATTTAAAATGCTCACGAGACAGCAAATTCGTTCATGATCTTTCAGGAAGCGAACGCAGTGCCATTAACAAATATTAAAACCTTCCTTATGCTGCGTTCAATGCGTGGTCAATATGTTTATGATTATGTGTTCCCCTTTAAATGTGTGCTTTTAAATGACATTCAAAAATGGGACTTTATTTCCATTCTTCTTTTATAAATCGACAAACAAAAGGTCAAAACGATACACGGAATTACCGAGGGAGTTGAGTTTTTTTCTAATTAATCATTAAGATTTACATACTTGGAGTGTCAAATCAAAGTGTGGAAGTAGATGGATTTTTTTTTTCTTGGTCACTATCATCTCTCAGTCGTTACAGGCTACATAAAGCCTATGCGAGTTCTTAATTGTTTGGTAAAGAAAAAAGTAAAAATTGACTGTCAAGCAGGCATAGTAAGTGAAAACAGATTGACTAAATCTAGCAATAAAAAGAAGTCACTGCCTCCCCTGACCGCATGTCTCTGTTCAGATTTGACCTGGGACTGCAGTACGAAACAGGATTTGATATTTTGCAGGTGTCTTGAGGTTTAATCTGATTTTCAGGACCACTTCAGTAGTTCATTTCTTACCGAGGTAAATCAGCATGTTGACCTATGCCAGTGGTTCTCAAACTCGATCCTGGCGCCCCACTGTGTATGCTGGTTTTGGTTCCAACCACAACTGCAATCGTAAGATTTTAACTCTATTTATCTATTTGTCTTAATTTGCTGCATTCCATGTTAAGAGCAGTTATTTACCTTCTTAGCCCGCGTTTTGATGGACATATCTATTGTGCCATGAAGAATAAAAAACCCTTGAACATATTGTGCTTATTTTCTATAATGTGAGGATTTTCAGGTGAAAACATTATTTAACAGATCAAATTAGACTTATAAAATCAGTAAGCTCCAAATTTGGTTGCTCATAGTTGTGTTTTGAGTTCTCGCAAAATAATTTGCCTGAACTGAATAAACATGACACAAAACTGGTGCGACTCTATTGTTTGCCAGTAAATGATTAGGGTTTGCAACCATGTGTCAACAGCTTCAATGATGAGAACCTATTGTTTGTTGATTAACCAATTGTTTAAATTGATTAAATGAATGGTTTAATTGTTTCCCTCAGCAGTTATTTGTACTAGTTTTTAATATATCTCAACTTGGATATGGAATTTTTATTCTTCATGGCATGTATAGATTTGTCAAATGTGGATGAAGAACTGCTATAAATGTAAATGTGCCTAATTAAGACAAATAAACAGCTTTTTTTAAAATCCTAAGATTGCAATTATGGTTGGAACAAAAACCAGCATACATAGTGGGGCACCAGTACCAAGTGTGAAAACCACTGATTGCTGAACGTTTAACTGCACCAAAGCTCAAATGTGTGATTCCCAAACAAGATAGGTAGGGGAGAAGTTTTGACTACTCTGATTGGCTGAAAACATGTTAAAGCTGACTTTGCAGGGGAAAAAGTTCTTGGGAGGGCATACAGACTGGTTGGGGGAGGCACAAGCCCTCTTATGATTGGTTGCTTTCAACGCGATCACGCCCACACAACCTCTAACAGCTTCTTGGTAGCTGAACACAGCAATCATGCACTTTGGCTAGACTAGAGAAATTTATCATTGACTGCCTTATGTTCCGTATACAGTTGTGAAGAACATTATTGTTGAGATTATATAACCATCTAGCTAGCTAGTTGGATAACATTAGCTAAGAAAAATCTTTGAAAATAATCGTCATATTTAAGCGATGTGTTAGTTTTTGCCCTAACTAGCAAGCTTCAACAGTTATTACTCTGGCGTTTACTGTTTTCCTGGGGGGTTTGAAGGTGAAGCGTGTGACTTACAACGGTGGTGAAGCACGCAGAACCTGAGAGGGCGCAGTTTTAAAAAAATTCCAATTCCCACATAATGTGGCTTCAAAAGCTGATGGGCTCAGGTTCTGAGTAAATACCTATTTTGATATTCATGTTGCTTTGATGGCAGCAAATTTTTTACAGGTAGCGAGTTCTGTGATTACTCTAACAAGTAGGACAGGCGCGGTGAACACCTGACTTGCTTTCTGCACAAAAAATGCATTAAAAAATGTAAATATTGCACTATTTCAAATTATTCTAATTCGTTGACCAGCACCTGTATATTGCATCACAGATTCAGCTGCGTTGATTAAGCCAGGTCTAGTATCCATTACGCGTGCCAACTGCCTTTAATCTGACATCAGGACAATCGATGTAGATACTACAATTTATGTCCTTATTCAGATAGTTACATTAAATAGTGCTTCCTGTAATTATTTATTGCATTGAAATGTGCCTGACATTCTGGAAACCTGCCTGTGAGATTTCGATGACGTGTGCGCACTGCGCGCGGTCAGCCAAATTACCACTGCACAGACGTTTAACCAGGTTGAAGCTGGCGAGTTTCCTGCGCAACTCCAGCGGAGACTTTTTCTACGAAATTGTCACTGCGTCTTGATGAATATGTGACACCTCCCCATACTACGCCGCCACACCCATCTTGGTGCATGTTCGTCTACCAAAGGTTGCGCACCTCACGAAATTACCACTGCGCGGGCTGCGCCGAACGAAATTAACACTGCGTGAGCTGCGCCACGCTACGCCACCTGCGCTGCACCCAGAAATTAGAGCCCTCTATATTTAGACTTTTCATCTGCTTTTGACTCTGTCCCCCATGACTTACTTCTGCATAAATTTCATGATTATGGATTTCATGGCAATCTCTCAAAATGGCTCACTTCATATTTATTACAGAGTACAAATGAAAACGCACCACTTGAAAAAAGTCAATATTTAAGTTCAAATGAACTTCAATATAATTTTTATACAACAACAACACTACAGTGACATCACCCGACATGCCAGGTGCAAGAATTGCGAGAATTTCAAGTTTACTGTAACGCTAGGCAATTTTTTGCAAAAACGCAACATCTTGCACGCACACCACGGGAAAAATGAATTTCACTCTGAATTTGTGCACACATTGCCTTTAAAAGCATGTGAATCCGAATAAAATTTCACTTCTTCACTGACACTTGTGAAACGTCGACACTATGCCGCGACTTACAGCCCCTGAACGGGAACCTGCCATAGGCATGCTTCAAATTGGCGCCAGCACCAGGGAAATTGCCAGACGACTACATTGCGCACACACAACGATCGCAAGACTCCATCAAAGGTTTCTGCAAACGGGGAGCACTCAGGACCGTCCTCGACCGGGTCAACAACGTGAGACAACGGCACGTCAGGACCGTCAGATCGTACGGGATCATGTCCGAGACCGAACACTACCAGCGACAAGAACAGCTGCTCAAGTCCAAGGACGACGTGAATTCATTCACCCCAACACCGTACGGAACCGTCTGCGAGCTGCAGGCCTGCGTGCACAACGTCCTTATTTCGGCCCCATATTGACGGATCGTCACCGAAACCAGCGTCTACAGTGGGCAAACAGGCACCAGAATTGGCGACTACGACAATGGCACGGTGTCATCTTTTCTGTCGAGTCACGATTTCACTTAAGGAATGCAGATGGCCGTATACGTGTTTGGCGGAGACGTGGTGAGCGTTATAACGCCGATTGTGTCGTTCAAACGGACCGTTGGGGTGGTGGCAGCATTATGGCGTGGGGTGGAATAAGCCACCGTCACAGAACCCCTCTCCATATCTGCAGAGGAAGGGTGAACGGCGTCTACTACCGGGACCAGGTGCTGCAGAACCATGTTGTGCCGTTCTTCAACTAACACCACGATGTCCACACGTTCCAACAGGACAACGCAAGGGCACACACTGCAAGGGTGTCCATGCAGTACCTTGCACAGCAGAACATCCCCGTGCTTCAGTGACCAGCTCTGTCACCTGACCTCTCCCCTATCCAGCACTTATGGGATGAAATTGGACGACGTCTTTCACATCGACGCATCAGGAGTGGAATGCTATCCCTCAGAACACTATCCAGAGACTGATCAACTCCATGCAACGACGATGCACCGCATGTGTCAATGCAAATGGCGGTCACACCCGTTATTGACTTTCCTGTTTGACCCCTACACCAGTTAAACCTCTCTCGCGCATTAACATTATCGTGGATGAAATTGAATGATGTTTACATGTCTTCTTAAATCATTCATTATCTCAAATGCATCATACGTATATACTTCATATCAATCCATGGAGCTATTCCAGATTTCGTGAGTGGTGCGTTTTCATTTGTACTCAGTTTATCTAATCGCAAACAAAGAGTTGTTGGCGATGGTGCTCTATCCCCCTGGTCTCCTGTTACATCAGGAGTTCCACAAGGATCAATATCAGGTCCTTTAATTTTTTTATTGTGCGTCGATGACATGCCAGATTGTGTAAGTCCTGAGACACAGGTTGCTTTGTTCGCGGACGATTGAAAATGCATAAGAGAAATCAAAAACACTCAAGACTGTTCAAATTTGCAGTGCGACCTTGAAAACATCTTGGTCTGAAGTCGTAAATGGGAGATGAGATTAAATACTGCCAAATGTAAACTTTTGACTGTTACAAGGAAGCGATCTCCCATTCTTCACCAGTGCACAATGACTGGTAATATAACTGGAAAAAGTCGATTGCATGCGTGATCTTGGGATTGTGGTGTCATCTAATTTATCATGGGTTGCACATGCAAATGTACTGGTCAGTTCGTCGCTACATCTGCGAGTGCAAGTTAAAACTCTACAATGCAAAGCAAAAGCCATTTATCAACAGCACTCAGAAACGCCGCCGGCTTCACTGGGCCCAAGCTCATCTAAGATGGACTGATGCAAAGCGGAAAAGTGTTCTGTGGTCTGACGAGTCCACATTTCAAATTGTTTTTGGAAACTGTGGACGTCGTGTCCTCCGGACCAAAGAGGAAAAGAACCATCCGGACTGTTATAGGCGCAAAGTTCAAAAGCCAGCATCTGTGATGGTATGGGGGTGTATTTGTGCCCAAGTCATGGGCAACTTACACATATGTGAAGGCACCATTAATGCTGAGAGGTACATGCAGGTTTTGGAGCAACATATGTTGCCATCCAAGCAACGTCTTTTTCATGGACGCCCCTGCTTATTTCAGCAAGACAATGCCAAGCCACATTCTGCACGTTACAACAGCATGGCTCTGAAGTAAAAGAGTGCGGGTACTAGACTGGCCTGCCTGCAGTCCAGACCTGTCTCCCATTTAAAATATGTGGCGCATTCTAAAGCGTAAAATACGACAATGGAGACCCTGGACTGTTGAACAACTTAAGCTGTACATCAAGCAAGAATGGGAAAGAGTTCCACCTGAAAAGCTTCAAAAATCGGTCTCCTCAGTTCTCAAAGGTTTACTGAGTGTCGTTAAAAGGAAAGGTGATGTAACACAGTGGTAAAAAGGCCCCTGTGCCAACTTTTTTGCAATGTGTTGCTGCCTTTAAATTCTAAGTTAATGATTATTTGCAAAAAAAAAATAAAGTTTCTCCGTTTGAACATTAAACAACTTGTCTTTGCAGTGTATTCAATTGACTATAAGTTGAAAAGGATTTGCAAATCATTGTATTCTGTTTTTATCTACGATTTACATAACAGGCTAACTTCACTGGTTTTGGATTTTGTAATTTATCACAAAAATATTTGTGTTCTTTGAAAACACAAATACAAATCGATAACTACAACTACTCGAATGTTCCCCACGAGTCACAGATTCTGTTTCCTACAGGTCACAAATTCTGTTTCCTACAAGTCGCAGATTCTGTTTTCGACAAGTCCCAGATTCTGTTTCCTACAAGTCACAAATCGCGCCCCGTACACTGAGATATTTGGTGCAAAACTATCTGTGCATTTAGTCTATGGAGAAAAAGGCGGGTGCTGATCTGAGATCGACTGATTCCACAGCCAATCAGTGGAGACCGGCTTTCGTCCCACAGCCAATCAAAGGAGAGGGGCTATACATTGCGGAGTGAAAGGAGGATTCCCGTTGGTGAAGTCGATTCAGCACCAGAGGTGTATAGTGACGAAGTACATGCACTTTGTTACAGTACATAAGTAGTTTTTCTTGAGGATTTGAACTTTACTTGAGTTTTTTTTTTTTTTTAAACCGGGACTTTAACTTTTACTCTACTATATTTAAAAGAAAAGAAATTATTTTGCTTCCTTACTTTGACAGTGGCCAGTTCGTTACTCGTCACAAATTAAATATTAATGTAATACCCCATTTAAGGTTTATCTGGATTTGGCGTGCTCGAGAACAACGGTGCTCCGCGCAGTATCTTAACTGCGCTTTGAGCAGATGTGCCCGCCAGCAGACATGGGGCTGCAAATTTATGCACGCAGTTACAATATTCTGTCACAAGATAGCACACGAGGATCAGTTATTGAATATTCACAAGCAAGCAGCTCAAACGAGTTTAGAATATTATGGACGAATTCACTCGGATGGCTCATTTAAACAATTTGATTAAGTTGTATTTCTTGCTTGGGTTGAGGCATGGCGAGATTTTACAATTACTGAACACAATGGATGACATTATACTAAGTATACGTACTCTCCGACGGATTTTAAAGAGCATGGGGCTGTACAGGAGGAAGAATCAGTCCGACCCTCCGCAGGTAGCATCCTTTCTTATAGATCAGCTGGAGGGGCACGGAAGGCTCCACGGATACATGCTACACCATCTCAGCTGCATCCAAGCTGGGTACGTTGTGACCCAGAGTACCGTGAGTCATCTGTTGAAGTTTCTAGACCCTCGTGGTGTTGAGCAAAGGTGGAGAAATCGCTGGACGCGACGCATGTACAATAGTCCTGGCCCAAATTTTATGTGGCATGTCGACTCCTACGACAAACTAAAGCCTTTTGGTATATGCATCAATGGAGGGATTGATGGCTTTTCAAGACTCATGATATGGCTCCATGCTTATTCAACAAACAGCAACCCCAAGATCATCGCCAGTTATTTCGTAGCAGAAGTTAAAAAGAGCATGGGGACAGCTGCCAGAATTCGCGTAGATGCGGGAACAGAAAATGTAACAGTTGCAGAGATGCAGAAATTCCTGCACAGGAGTAATGATCGCCATGACCGGAACTGCTTCATAGTGGCATCCAGCAATCATAATCGGCGGATTGAAAGTTGGTGGGCGCTTTTAAGAACGCATCATGCTCAATACTGGATGAACAGTCACCAAGAACTCAAAGACAATGACAGTTTTTCTGGAAACTTCTTGGACAAACAGCTTGTATTGTTTACTTGTCTGAACATCATAGAGGTTTGTTAATAAGTCAAATGATTATGCCATTATGTCCCCTCGTGTGTACGCATGCGTGTGTCACACTCAGAAATAGGGGTACATTTTTGTACTTAAAGGTACAGATCTGTCCTGCTGTAGCCTATAGGTCCAATTATTGTACTCTGAAGTACCTATGTGTACCTTCCTGGGGTAAAAAAGGCACATTAATGTTCCCGAATAGCAAAGGGCACATATGTGTACTCCCAAGGTACACATATTTACCCTCTAAAGCAGTGGTTTTTAACCTGGGGTGCGCGCACCCCCTAGGGGTGCACTGGAGATCGAAGGGGGTGCACAGAATTTTGTCTGCGGCGAGGTTGTGACGTCACGTTACCAAAATTATATTTAGTTTAATTCAATAATTACAGAATCCTAACAACACATCCTGGACCATGAAACATTGTAAATATTATTTAAAACAAGTTGTGTCCCCATCTGTCATTTCGGAAAGTAGCCCTTTGTTTCGAGCACGAGCCAGTTGTAGGCATGCGTGTATTGTTACCATGACGATTATTGACTCAGTACCCACACGCACAGCCTGTTTTCACTTGTTTTGCGATGATAAAATAAAATAAAAAATGTCTGAGAAGCGTAAAAGTTCTGCCGATGATTCATCTGAATCAAAGAAGAAAACACGACAATACCACGATGGTTACCTTGAATATGGTTTCATTGAAGGCCAGGATCGTTCTCGGCCAGAATGTGGAGAGGAACTTGCCAACGATAGCATGAAGCCGAGCAGGCTAAAGAGACACCAGGAGACCAGGCACAGCCATAGCATTGGGGAAAGTCGAGAATATTTCGAGAGGAAGAAACAGGTGGCACTCTCAAAAAGATCTCAGGATATCAGGAAAGCGTTTGAAAGAGCAGGTAGTGATTTACTCGCAGTCACTGAAGCGTCATTTGACTGTTCGCTGTTAATAGCACAGACCAAAAAGCCGCACAATATCGGAGAGCAGCTAATCAAACCTTCATGTCTGAAAATTGTGCAGAGGTTGTTTGGGGCTCATGCTGTTGAGAAAGTGAAAACTCAACCCCTCTCGGACAGCACAGTCAAAGACAGGATTGACAAAATGGCTGGAGATTGCCAAAACCAGCTGCTTGATAAATTGAGAAATGTTGATTTTGCAATACAGCTGGATGAGACCACAACAGTCGCAGGTGAGTCCGTCCTCATTGTGTATGTGCAATATGTTGATGGTGAGGACTTGAAACGAGACATTCTTATGTCTAAAAATCTTGAGACAACAACAACTGGCAAGGAAAGCTGGCAAGACAACATCTTCATGGCTGTGGACTCATACCTCTCATCAAACAATCTGCCCTATGAAAACCTGGTGGCTTGTTGCTCTGACGGGGCCGCGGCTATGATGGGCAAAAACAAGGGATTTAACAGCCGTCTGAGGGAAAAGGCACCCCATTGCTTAATTTTCCATTGCATGCTACATAGGCAAGCACTGGTGAGTAAAAAACTGTCAGAAGACCTCAGCGAGACCCTGTCAACTGTTGTTAAAGTTGTTAACTTCATTAAAGTTCGTCCAGGCAACAAGCGACTCTTCGCCCAGCTGTGCGAGGATGAAGCGCATCAAACACTGCTGCTACACACAGAGGTGCGGTGGCTATCGCGAGGAAAGGTGCTTGTGCGTTTTATGGAGCTGCAAGAAAAAATAAAGGAGTTTCTGAAAGATCACAATCGTCGACTGTGTGAACAGTTGACTGAATAGTTTTGGATTAAAACGGCATACCTGGCGGACATGTTATCGCTTTACATCGAGACGAATAAGCGAATGCAAGGACCCGAATCAGACATAGTGCATTGCAAAGACGCCCTGGACGCGTATGTGCGCAAACTGAGTTACAGAGTGGAAAAAATGTAATCTGGTGAATTGCAGCCATTCCCACTGTTGCAGAAGCAGTCCGCTGGGACTGTGCGTGCGTCTTTACGCACTGAGTTCACCAGGCACATGAACATGCTCCGAGAGGAGATAAACAGCCGCTTCGCGGATGTCAGTGAGTACTTAACCAAGGAATCGTGGGTGCTAGACCCTTACAATTCGAGCCTCGGGGACGTGGAATACCTCGGCTGTGAAGATGAGCTGTGTGACCTTCAAGCTGATTCTGTGGCCAAAAAATATCTACAGGAGATGGGGTACAAAAAGTTTTGGATTGTCAAAGGACAGTCTGTTGCTCCCAGATTGGCAAAACATGCACTAAGAAGGGTTATTCTCCCATTTAGCACTACATACCTATCTGAGACGGCATTCAGTGCCCTTGTGGCAATAAAAACAAAAGCCAGAAACAGGCTTGATGTTCATCAGGACTTCAGGCTGGCTGTCACAAGCATTACACCTGACATCACATCACTGACCAAAAGTATGCAAGCCCAAGGTGGCCATTAGCTCATCACTGAATGACGTGAAGACCTACTGACCTACTAATTTGTTTATTGTCAATAGACCTATTATATCAGTGTTTTTTTATCATTCCAATACATCAGCAGCATTCTATTATTATTTAAATTAGCATTATCAGCAGACTCTTGTTAACATTTTAATGTTTTAGTGAAAAACGGCACTGTTGCAGGTTCTTACAGTTATAATTTCTTGCAATATGTCATCGTTGGGCTTACAATGCATACAACTCCTTTTTGTTACCGTCTCAGCGTTTGTATAACAAAGTCACAAAATGGCATTAAAAAAAACTGAATAGGCCTACACCTGAATAAAGGAAGTTTTTGCCAATAACAGTTTGTAAGTCGTGTCTTAATTATTTAAGGACGTATGTGGGTAGGATTTTCGGGGGGGAAGGGGGTGCGCAGCTTTTCTTTGGCACAGCCAAGGGGTGCTTTAGGGAAAAAAGGTTAAGAACCACTGCTCTAAAGGTACATGATCAGAGACAGTGTGTTAGAAAAAAAGGCCTGTTGGATAACCTATTAAGCCTATTATTATTACTAAGGACCATTAATATGAAACAATATAGGGCTAATTATTAGGATCTAAACTAATAGTTATTGTTTAATCAAAGCATAATTAATATCTATTAATATTAATTTTATTATAATTTGTTTGCGCGCAACCGTGCAAGCACACACACACAAACACACATACACACACACGCACACACGTTTCTTCCGTCCCGTCCCAAAACATCCCTCTCTCCTCTATTTCCTGGCGTTATCCTACTCACTCTTCCTTCTTTTTACCAGACATTCCTTTCTTATCTCCCCTTTTCCATCCATTCTTTACTTCATTCTCCCCTTTTTTTTACTCCCATCCGTTCTCTCTTTCTCCTCTCTCCTCTCTTCCCTCACTTTTAGGAAATTGAATCAAACGCAACTGGACTTGGTTTAAAATAAGTCACACTAGCCCAGCCCAGTTAGATGAGCATGAAGTGATGAAGCCTGTAGTGACTAAAACTTTTCCTTTTGTCTGTATCACCCTGGGCATGGCTGGGTAGGTAAGAGTAGACGTTTGAAAATCAGAATGTCCAGAAGAGGGTAAATAGTGATGGATCTTCCCACCAGGGGGAACACACTAGACAGAAAATTATCCTCACACACATCTCACACCCAACAGTACATAGGAAATAAGCAATTTATTGGTTAGTTAAAAGACATTTCACTACATGGTTTAGGCCTTCAAAAAAAACCACCATGCTTTCTATCACAAATTTTACAACCATTTATGGCTGGGTAATTAGGGGTTCAAGCCCGTAGGGCTGAAACCCAATTGTTTTCTTATTTATTATTATTATTATTATTAGGGGTTCAAGCCCGTAGGGCTGAAACCCTATTCTTTTCGCTTTTTATTTTTATTATTATTATTATTATTTCTTTTCTTCTTCAGAAATGTTTTTGCAAATTCCCGTGAGATGGTAAATGGCAGAGACCTGAAATTTTGCAAACTGGTTGGAAGTTTTACGTAAGTGCTTAAAAAGGCATTTTTAACTCAATCGGCCTAATGGTGGTGCTATAATTCAAGAAAAACAGGTTTTCACTTTAAAGGTCATAGCTCCTACTGTGTAAGTCCAATTCACACTAAACTTGGTAGAGGCATTCCTTGGTACATTCCCTACAACATTTTTAAAGGACCTTGAAGGTCCGCCATATTTGATTTTCCGAAATTTTGAATTTTTTGAAAAACACATTTTAAACATCTCCTCCTAGGCCCTAGGTCCAATTCCTTTGAAATTTGCTATGGATCATCAGTAGACCAAGCTTATCAAAGATTGCATAAAGCTTTGAAATCTCATTTTGTTTCCAAGATATTGACCATATCATATCAGATATATGAGCTTCAGCAGGTGCGTGGCTTAGCACATAAATGGACAAAATTCAATAACCACTGGACCAATCACCACAGAACTTATCCATATAATGACCAGAAACATACCCCGACAAGTTCATGCAAATCGGCCCATAGGGGGTGCTATAACAAAAATCAGGCTATAAATCAGCAACTGTTTGTCTTATAGCCATAAAACTCACAAGATATATTCACATAAGTACCAAAAATATACACAGAAAATTTCATTCTAATTGACTGATAGGGGGCGCTGTAACTGCTAAACAAAGCAGGATGGTATAACACAAATTAGACTATAAATCAGAAATTGTTTGGCCTATAGCCATAAAACTCACAGGATAAATTCACATAAGTACCTGAAACATACGCAGAAAATTTCATTCAAATTGACGGATAGGGGGCGCTATAACTGCTAAACAAAGCAGAATGGTGTAACACAAATCAGACTATAAATCATACGTAGTTTCTCCACTCTTTACAAAACTCACAGGAAATGTCCATATAAGAACTGGAAACATAGCCTGAAAGTTTCAATCAAATGGACCAGTAGGGGGCGCCATAAATGCACAAAATAGCCTAACATACCACGAATCAGACTATACATCATAAGTTGTTGGTCCAATCATTACACTGGCGAAATGGCTCCACATAAATACCTAAAACACATTCTTAAAGTGGTTTTTGTCCCCCGCTGCCACGATTGTGAGCAGAGTGGGGGACATGGTATTCAGCTCCGTCCGGCCGTCCATCATGTCCCGTTTGTTCTGAACACGATATCTCAAGAACGGTTTGACCGATTCCATTCATCTTTGGTGTGAAGGTATATTGGGGTAACATGCCAACCCCAGTAGATTTCTGTGACCTTGGAATTATTCTCAAGGTCATTATGATCATTTGACCACTTTCAAATTCCTTTTCAACATGATATCTCAAGAACGTTTCGACCGATTCCATTCATCTTTGGTGTCAAGGGGAATTAGGGGTGGGGGACATAGTGTTCAGCTCCGTCCATCCGGTCCTTGTCTGCCAGAACTCTGAGCCTGTTGATCCACCTACAAGGGATAAAACATGAAAACTGGGGCCCTGTTGTTTGTCTCCTTGATGCTATAATCTGCTACAGTGTATCCTATTGTGACATTTATTTTTGAAATGTACACTGTCCCTTTTGAATAAATCAAAAAAGTAAATAGAGGTTGTAGTCCTTTTATTTACCTTAACCAATCACTTTTTTTCTGAGATTGTAATAGCCTTGATTGAGAGGCTGATACCACTGAGGGGTTCATCTGCTATGAGAAGGGTTTATCTGAATCGAGCAACAGATATATTTAAATGTATGACTTGATAATGAATTCACTAAAGAAGGATAACAAGATATAGGAATAAGACATGTTTCCCAAGGTATTTCAAAATGTGGAGGAGTGTGTTGGTGAGATCATGTTTACGTGTGACTAGTACTTCAAGAGAAGGGGCACCCAACACTCAAGATAACTAATAGTCTCAAATGCTGACATTTTTGTGAACGGCTAAAATGAAAAAGTCAAATTAATTAACAAATAACTAGAAATGAGACATTAGAAAATTAAACATTTTTGAAATAAGGTTACTTCGTTTTTCAACATTTTCATTTCTAGAGAACAAAAGAGAGAGGTCTTCATGCCTAATGCCCCATCCATTATAACATAACATAACATAACATGAATGGCAAGAACAGGCCTTTCAGCCCAACTAAGCTTGCCAGTTTCTTCATACTATTGTGAATATATCCCTTCAGATACTAAATGACTCAATGGTATCTAGCTTTAGGTCAAGCCTGCTCTTGAAAACCCCCAAGGTCTCTGCCTCAACAATATGGTCAGGTAAGCTATTCCACATTGAAATTACTCTTTGGGTGAAGAAATATTTCCGAATATCAGTGCTAAATTTACCTTCGGTCAACTTCCATTTGTGACCCCGAGTTCTACTCACAACACTTGGCCAAAGGAATCTTACATGATTCACTCTGTTAATCCCTTTAACATATTTAAAGACCTCAATCAAATGACCCCTGAGTCTCCTTTTCCTAAGACTAAAGAGATTAAGGATTTTCAGCCTATTCTCGTAGCTTTCATCTTTTATACCTGGAATAAGCTTGGTGGCTTTTCTCTGAACTTTCTCTAGAGCCTCTATATCTCTCTTAAAGTATGGTCACCAGAACTGTACACAATACTCCAAGTGTGGTCTAACGAACATGTTGTACAAAAGAAGCATCACCTCCTTAGATTTGTACTCAATACTTTTGGCAATGTATCCTAGCATCCGATTAGCTTTTTTAACTGCTACGGGACAATGGCAAGAACCTGGGAGGGTTTGGTTTACAATCAGTCGTGCTTGCTTTATGGCCCGCCTCAACACAGCCAAAACACTGGAAGTGTAGAGAAGCACATGGAGCAGTCTGTGAGAGGAGGGGGGATGGGTGAGAGAGACGCGTCCAGTGTTGCCAACTTAGCGACTTCAATCGTTACTACTCTATGGCAAGCCGTTTTAACATTTATTCCATATCCTTGATATCAGACGGCAGTTCCCTCTACTAGTTCAGTCTTTGTCCGCACTAGTGGGCCTCTGGACCGAACTAGTAACACCAAATGTCTTACTAGTTAACTAGTGCGCTGCAAAAGCACGTACATGTTAACTAGTCAAGCATAAAATTTCTCAACTAGTGAACTAGTGAATCACAATTATGCGCGCTAGTTAACTAGTGGGGACCTATTTGCTCACTAGTTAACTAGTGAAAACAAAATTGCTTACTAGTTAACTAGTAAAAACCTTTTCAAACCTTACTAGTTAACTAGTGCGGCTCTAAATGTTTACTAGTAAAACAAGATAGGGGCAAAGTGTCTACTAGTAACACTAGTGAGAGTCCTGCAAGTGTAACTAGTAAACTAGTGAGATCCAAACAGAGTCACTAGTCTACTAGTAAAGGCCAAAATATCCACTAGTCACACTAGTCAATGTCTTTCTGACCTTACTAGTTCACTAGAGAGGCTAAAAATGATCACTAGTAGAACTAGGGAAATCAAAAATGCTTACTAGTTAACTAGTTTGGGTGTCTTTTGTCTTTACTAGTCAACTAGTGAGGCTCAAAATGCTTACTAGTAAACTAGTAAAAGAATAAATGTTGACTAGTGTCACTAGTTGCACTAAATGTTAATGAGAAGGCGGGAAAAGAGGGTGTGCTGAGGCTTCCTATTGGCTTATAAGTTTAAAATAAGAAATAGCGACCAATCAGCAGTCAGGATTTTGACATTCTCCCGCCTGTTTCATTTGCATGTTGCTGACTAGTTAACATGTTGGCCTGGGAAATTGCAACTAGTTAACTAGTGGCTGCATGTAGCATCTTACATGTTAACTAGTCAAGGCATAAATGCTCACTAGTTAACTAGTTAGACTTTATTTGACCTTTATTCTATGCTAGTGTGACTCAAAATATCTACTAGTTTACTAGTTAGGGCCAAAATGCCCACTAGTTGCACTAGTGAGGGTCCTTTTTTCTTTACTAGTTAACTTGTGCAGGCCAAAAAGACTCACTAGTTTACTAGTAAGGGCCAGAGTGTCGACTAGTTGCACTAGTGAGGTTCTTTTTTACCTTACTAGTGAACTAGTGCAGGCTTAAATTTGTTACTAGTTAACTAGCTATGTCCAAAATGTCTACTAGTGAACTAGTTTCATGTTTGTGACCTTACTAGTAAACTAGTAACACAGACTTCTGTCTTACTAGTGAACTAGTTCGGTCCAAAATGAGTCACTAGTTAACTAGTGGGGCTAAAATTTTCCTCACTAGTTAACTAGTGGAAGGCATTTTGGCACACTAGTTGACATTTTAGTCTTACTAGTTCGACAAAACTCTGCACTAGTTGACATCAGTGCACAACTAGTTAACTAGTTATGCAGTAAAATTTCACTAGTTAACATGTATGGCAGTGGCTGCACCTCACTAGTTAACTGGTTGCACGTACATGCCGACTAGTGCACAGTTTTTTCAAACTAGTTCGAAAAAACATCAACCAGTGCATCAAAATGCCATCCACTAGTTAACTAGTGAGAAAAATTTCAGCCCCACTAGTTCACTAGTGACTCATTTTGGACCGCACTAGTTCACTCGTAAGACAGAAGTCTGTGTTACTAGTTATCTAGTAAGGTCACAAACGTGCAAACTAGTTAACTAGTGGGCATTCTGGCTCTTACTAGTTATCTAGTGGCTTTTTTGGCCTGCACTAGTTAACTAGTAAGGTTAAAAAACCTCACTAGTGCAACTAGTCGACATTCTGACCCTTACTAGTAAACTGGTGACTCTTTCTGACTTTCACTAGTTTTACTAGTAAAGTAAAAAGACCCTCACTAGTGCAAATAGTGGACATTTCAGCCCTCACCAGTTAACATGTGAGCTCCATCATGCAGCCACTAGTACGACTGAAATTCCAACATTGTACAATTAGACTGCATGCAAATGAAACAGGCGGGGCAATGATTTTGATTGGTCAGTGTACAAGCCATATGCTGTGGAGATTTAAAGTGCCAGCTCAGATTTGTAACGATATTGAGCTGCAGTAATTTGAAGCGGTGTTTTCATTTGTTTTATTGTGTCCGAGTATTAATATGGAATAGCAATAAATTGACTGCATTTCTCCATTTAACCAAACATGCAATGACTTAATGCACACCTAAAAACCCAAAGGAATGTAATTGTAAAAATTGTATGTGTCGAAAATGTGCAACTGAGCGGAATATATATTTTTTGCATTATTTTTTGATAGATAGATAGATAGATACCATTAATATCCGCAAAATCTTTTAAATATGCAACTGATCGTACTGGTGATTGTGCAGACAATTTTGTTTAATTCAGTCCATATGGTCCATACGTATGACGAGCAGAAGCCCCGGAAAGTGGTTCACTATGTCCAATGGCAAATGGTCTTGTGCTGCGAAAAGAAGCTCCCGGTCGTCTGTTTATTGTGGTGTGTGTTCGTGTGCTCTTGCATTGCTGTCGAAATAAATAGCTTCCCATAATTAATAGTTTCGATCATCAGAGACGATTTGGAATTGAACTAGCCACAAAGACTGCAGGGCGATTGCATGAAAAGGGCTCGATTGAAACATGCGTAACCTATCGCATCGATCATACCCATCTTCTAACTCAATGTTGCTTTTTAATTCCAGCAAGTGACATTATGTTCTTTATGCTGAATCTAAAATGGTTCCAGTGTTATTGTGTTAACTTGAACAGACAGAACCTCTGATTCCAATACAGCCACGCCTCGCGGCTTATTTTACAAGCTATGATTCGTGGCTAGTATTAAAAATCCATATTAATTGATTTGTAAAACCGTGAAAAGTTTTTGAGGAAATCTTTGTATAATATATGGGCAATCCGTTTGTTTCTTGGGATGTTTTTTGCGGTGTTTTCAATTTTAATATAAAAATTGGTAAGGAGTGCGATCTTCCTGCATTTTAACAATACGCCCGCATTCGTTTCAAAAGTTGAAAATCTGCGCTGACTACGGACAAATGGGATTGAAATTTACGTTAAATATCTCCTCAACCGAAGAGCAAATTGGCCCAGTTTAAACCGAAATGTCAGCCAATTATTTTAAAGAAAGCAATGTCACCATTCCTGCCTCCTAATTTACATTTGTTTTTGCCGACTAGTTTACTAGTGCGCACTTTGGCCAGCACTAGTTAACTAGTAGAGTCAATAGACCCCCACTAGTGCTACTAGTGCTACTAGTGTCACTAGTATCACTAGTGTCACTAGTGCTGCTAGTGGATTGCATGCAAATGAACCAGGCGGGACAAGGATTCTGATTGGTCAGTGTACAAACCGTGTGCTGCAAGATTTAAAGTAAACGATATTGAGCCACGTTAATTTGGAGCGGTGTTTTAATTTGATTTGTGAAGGAGTATTAATATAGAAGAGCAATATATTGACAGCATTTCTACATTTAATTAAACACGCCATGACTATTGCACACCTGAAACCCAAAGGAATCTGACTGTAAACGTTTTATGCGTGGAAAATGTGCAATTGGGCTTTTTTTTTTTTTTGTAAGATAGATAGATAGATAAATAGATAGATCCCATTAATATCCGCAAAATCCTATAAATATGCAACTGATCGTACTGGTGATCAGTGGCGGCTCGTGAATTAGCAACAGGGGAAGCTCAAACAATCCCTTAAAGTTAATGCTTGTTCAGGACCTGTTTTCTATCATTAATTTAGATTACAATAACAGAAACTCCGAAAACTCAACATCATCTGATGCGGCCAGTTTTCATTAATAACGCATACCTGTCAACTCTCACGCATTTCGGCATGAGCTTAAGTGGCATTTTTACCTTCCTCTGCTGTAGACAGCAATTATTCTATCAACGCGTATCCTATGTAAGAGATTTTCGCGTGGAATTTAAGTGCTTGTGCATGGACATTTTAAATTATCTTATTTCATCTAAACGATCATGAAACAAGTGCATCAACCCCAACCCCTGAGTAAATAAAAGCGTGAGAAGTCTGGAGTCGTAATCAGTATGCGTTATAAATGAAAATTGGCCACATCTGATAATGTAGAGACTTTTTGGAGCTTCTATAATGGCAGTTCAAATGAATGATTGAAAACAGGTCATGACTAGTCATTAACTTTAAGGGATTGCTTCCCCAATTGCCAGTTCACGAGCCGCCGCTGCTGGTGAATGTGCAGATTATTTTGTTTAATACAGCCCATATGGTCCGTACGTATGACGAGCAGAAGCTGCGGAAAGTAGTCCATTTTGGCCAACGGCAAACTGCACTTAAAAAAATCAAACCCTTGAAAATGTTAGATTTAGCCTACTTAATAGGTTTACGCTATGTCAACGTGGTCCACAAAACTGAGTGAAGTAGCCTACATTTCATGTAATGCAATAAATTAAACTGGCCAACAATGTGCGAAGTCAAATAAAGGTTACGAGCTATTGCGTGAAACCAGTTGCCGTAACATTATTAAGTAAATCTATTACTTCGTACGGTTTCATTTTTTTTGTGTCTGCTACGAATAGTAGCATCTGGTTCTCTTTTTTTATCGTGGTGTGTGTTCGTGTGCTCTTGCATCGCTGTCAATCGAATAGCTTCCCATAATTAATAACTTCGATCGATTAAGTTGAACCTGCCACAAAGACAGCGGCGCGATTGCGTGAAAAGAGCTTGACTGAAACATGCGTAATTACGATAATTATAATATATCACACCGATCATACCCATCTTCGAACTCAAAGTTTCTTTCTTATTCCAGCAAATGATGTTATGATCTTTATGTTGAATCTGAAACGGTTTCGATGTTGTAGTGTTAACGTGAACAGACAGAACCTCTGATTTCAATACAGCTACGCCTCGTGGCTGATTTTACAAGCTACGATTCGTGGCTGGTATCAAAAATCCAGACCTATAAATTGATTTGTACATCTGTAAACGAAGTTTTTGAGGAAATCTGAGTATAATTTCATCCGGCAATCAGTTTATCTCTTGAGATATTTTTGCGGTGTTTTCCATTTTAAAATAAAAATTGGTAAGGAGTGCGATCTCCCGGCATTTTAACATTACGCCCATACTCATTTCAAAAGTTAAAAATCCGTGCTGACTGCGGACAAACGGGATTGAAATATACGTTACACATCTCCTTAAACGAAGGGCAAATTGGCCCCTTTTAAACCGAAATGTCAACCAATTGTTTTAAAGTAAGCAATGTCACCATTCCCGCCTCCTAATTTACATTTGTTTTTGCCGACTAGTTTACTAGTGCCATTTTGGCCAGCACTAGTTAACTAGTAGAGTCAAAAGACCTCGTTTTAGCCTGTACTAGTTAACTAGTCAATATTAGACATTATTTTTATGTTACTAGTGGCACTAGTCACACTAGTGCTCCTAGTGCCACTAGTCGCACTAGTGCCACTAGTTGCACTAGTGTTACTAGTGGATTGCATTCAAATGAACCAGGCGGGAAAGGATTCTGATTGGTCAGCCGTCAATCTGTGGGCTGGAGAGCTTAAAGTTGCCTGCTCTGAATTGTGATGCAGTAAACTATAGAATTTAACCACATTCCTTTATAGAATCTGAGAATTTTAGCAACTTTCCATTACTTATGCGATTATTGATTCAAAGACTGTTGGTTTGAGCAAATTTTGATTCACTTGGCAACATTTTATACTAATCTTTTGGTTCATAAAGTACTATCATTTTTCAAAATAAAACGGCTCATCAAGCCCACTATAGTGGGCTTCTATAGAAACCCAAATGTATTGAATTGTGGCCTCCCAGTTGTATTAGTTCCTGTGTTTGATACATTTTTCTCTAATCACACTATCATTTGATCCTTTTGATTAGAACAGAAAATGGAAGCGTTGTCACAGGACAACAAACATGTAAATAGCAAACACAAAATTAATATTTGGAAGACTAACTGGTCATGTTTGCTACCACTAATAATCTGGGGGACTGCCGTAACCAAAACTTGAATTTTACAGTGGAAACGCACCGATACACAAGACTTGAGTACTTCCTCTGAGAAATCCGAGGTAGCAGATCATGCTCTGACCATTGTGGCTTCTTATACTGGAGTCAGCTCTTTTTTTTCTGCAGAATATGACTATAGTATATAGTACTTCTCGCACTCAGGTCTTCATTTACTTCCATTTACTTTGTCCCAGTGCTTTGGCTCATAAAAATTGTGTGGTCTGATGCAAAAGGTGTAACGCGTGAGGTAGGCTGAGACATCTCAGTGTAAATGCCAGGAAAGAAAAGCTGAAATTCAGAACACTTGTCTCTTACTCATCTCATGATTGTAACCCCACATTTATTCATTGTATTGCATAAACAAAGGAATTGGGCTGGCTGTTCCAGTGCTTTCAGAGGGGATTGTAAATAACAGTAGGATGGACGGACCCAAAATTTTTATTAAGACAACAGCTAAGACAAAATAAGTATGAGAGCTCTCTCTTGATTAAAGGGCAGCGTTATCATAAAGCATATTACGGTAAATATTAATTATTTCACTTGAAGCTTTTATCGTGACTTACATCAATCAGCCACATGATTAAAATCACATGCCTAATATAGTGAAGGTTCCCCTTTTGCGGCAAAATCGGCTCCATCAAATGGACATCGCTTGAGTTCTCAGGGATTCCCTGCAGAACATTTCCCAGAGTATCTCACTCCCTCCACCAGCTTTACTTCTTCCCACAGTGTACCCTGATGTCATATCTTTACAGGTAAATGGTGCACACGCACCCATCTCAAGAAGATTATGTGAAAGGAAACAAGGCTGACTGGACCAGGCGACCTTCCTCAACTGCTCCATTGTCCAGTTCTGTAGCTCATGTGCTCTTCTGATTGATCTGCAAGCTAACAAGAGTCATACATACCTGGGTGTGATGCACTGTGCGTTGTGACACATTCCTTATGCAAGTATTATTAAAATTCTCCACAACTTGAGCCATTCGGCCTTGTGCCAGTTAGGACCAGACGGGACAGTCTTCATAGCCCTCGTCCGTCAGTGAGTCTTGGGCACCCAAAAACCCTGCTGCCAGTTCATGTTTTGTACCTCCTTGGACTGTCAGCAGGGACTCAAATCTGCTGACAGGGAGTCCCCAGAAGTCTTCCCACTTCATAGATGCTCAAATGCACTTACACAGCAAAATGTTCAAAGTAAAATCAACTTAAAGAGTCTATTTAGTCACACTTGGGCAAGACTGGACTCAACTACACTCTGTAAGAGTAAATTCCACTCCATAAGAGTCAAGTTAACTCTGATCATTTTACTGTGCTCAGGCCATAGTGATATAATCCCTTGTCAGAGCCTTTCAGTTCTCATTTCTTCCACATCCAACTCATTGAATACGAGAGCCATCTATTCGCTCACCATCTAAGCTCTGTCTTCAAATCTGGGCAGCAATTGTTATATTCAACCTTGTTTGCTGCATCAGTGCGTGGTTTTAAAGTTTTGGCTCATTGGTGTATGTTCCTTATATGCGCAGTTGATGTGCTGTTATCTTTTATTGCTCAGCTTGTTGAGAGAACAGTATGTTTGATTAATTATACGGTTGTGACGGTAGTCTTATTCATTTACATATGACTAGTTTCTTTTAAAACAATAATTGTAGGATTAAAGCTCACTTTCACAGGTGTAAAAAGCAACACTCCATATATGAGGTCATTTGGGGTGTAGGCCCAAGTGTGAAGTGATAGAAATGTAACACTGATTAGCCTTGTCATGGTAGACAAGTCAACTAAATCCAAAAGTTCACTCTATATTGTTGTGTTATAAAAACATAGAGGAAATTATCAACAGCAAACATCCATGACAGGGGCGGATCCTGGAATTTTGGATGGGGGGGCACAGCCCCCATACGAGCGCCGAAGGCGCAAAGTCTTGAGGCAGGGTCTGGGGGCCCTCCCCCAGACAATTTTGAAATTAAAGATGCCAGGGAAATACGCATTTTTCTGCCATCTAGAAACAAAATTCACGGTCTTATAGTTAACTGAAAAAAAAGCATTTTTTTCATTAACAATTATCTCTAAGGTATAAGATTGGACTTGACTCTGCAAAGACAATCAAAACAGAGACCCTGATCCTATTCCGATAGAAACGGACGAACTGTTAAAATGATCAAAGCATCCATGAGGATACATCATGGATTAAACATTTAAAACACAGCACTAAAGTTGTTCTCTTTCACGGAGAATGGTATTTTAATTCACTTTGAAGTGAATTTCCTACTTGCACATTTAGCATATTCAGTAGGCATGCAGAGCCACAAAATAATCTGGAAATTTTTAATTCTCACTGAATGTGTATTGACTAGGCCTCTACATTAGCATTGAAGAGGCCTAGTTGTCACGTGTTAAAGTATAGCATTTAAACTGTATTGCAATAAATACTCAGAGGATTAACTTACTTAAAAGTTTCAATATCACAATGTAAATGCTTAAATAAAAGTACAAATCCTGCATTTAAATTAGGAGTGAACTCATCCATAAAACTGTTTCAGTTTGGCTTGCTTCTGAATATTCAATAACTGATCCTGGCGTGCCATCTAGTGATTGTAACTGCGTGCATAAGTTTGCAGCTTTAAGTCCGTTGGCATCAACATCTGTACAAAGATAGTCTGCCAAGCAGCATTGTTCTCGAACGCGTGAAATCCAGATAATCCCAATGATGAATTACGTTGATATTTTAATTTGTAACGAGTAACGAAGTGGCCAGTGTCAACGTAACGAAGTGAAAGTATACTTTTTATCTTTTAAATGTAGTAAAGTAAAAGTAAAAATCAAAACTCAAGTCAAATACAAATCCTCAAACAAAAAACAGCATTTACCTCGTTACGATACACCTCACAAAGTTCGTTAGGACGCTACTCATGGCTTCGAAAAGTCAGTCGGCAGAAATAAGTGTGGGGAGGGGGGCGCCGCGAATGCTTATCTTCTCCAAACATAAGTTAGATTTGTTGTCATATGACAACACAATTCCTTCAGTTGGCCTAAAATATTATATTAATGTATTGTGAAAGGCATCTGCATGGATACCTCGTAAGCGTAACTTTATATCACTATTTTGTTGTTACGACTGTATAACAAAAGCTATAGCTTCATTTTGGCTACTAACTATGGGCGAACATGTACAAGCAAGATTGCTGCTTGATTATTCTTTTTTCCTTCATCTCTTTTGAAAAATGATGCACAATGCTATGCTATTTTTATATATTGCAAATGTGCTTTCATAATAGAACCCAACACGTCAGAATGTCACAAGATATGGGACGGAATAACAGAAGTAAGCTGATAATATCAGGGGATTGAAAATCTCCTGTTTTGTATAGCTACTTCTGAGGCAGAGTACTATATATACAAACATTTAATATCAAAACTTGTAGGCCTATACTGTCTTCAGTGATAGTTCAACCCAATTCCAAATAAAAAACTTAAAACATTATGAAAAATTGAGATAAAAAATAAAATCAAAACAGATTGATTTGAAAATTGAACTTTTGTAGGCTTTATTCCCCAGAAGCAAACACCAGTGAAAGCTCATCGGGCTTTATAGGGTTAAATTTTGGCTGGGAGAAACACATGCAGGAGAGCCAATCGGAAACTTCAATTCCTGTTCTTTCCCCTCCTCCTCATTAACATGTAGGGTAACTAGTGTGACTAGTGGCACTAGTGAACAGTTTGGCTTCCACTAGTTCAACTAGTAAACCTTTGCGCCCCACTAGATAACTAGTTAAGTAAAAGAGGCTTAAGCTAGTTAACTAGTGGGCATTTGTTGTTTCACTAGTTGAACTAGTAAACATTTGGGACCTCACTAGTTGACTAGTTAAGTCAGAAAGACTGCAACTAGTGCAACTAGTGAGCACTTTGGCTTCACTAGTTCTACTAATAAACATTTTGAGCCACACTAGTTAACTAGTAAGGTCAAAAAGGTGTTTACTAGTTAACTAGTAAGCAGTTTTGTTTTCACTGGTTAACTAGTGAGCAAATTGGTCCTCACTAGTTAACTAGTGCACATAATTGTGATTCACTAGTTCACTAGTTAAGCAATTTTATGCTTGACTAGTTAACATGTACATGCTTTTGCAGCGCACTAGTTAACTAGTAAGACATTTGGTGTAACTAGTTCGGTCCAGAGGCCCACTAGTGCGGACAAAGACTGAACTAGTAAAGGGTACTGCCGTCTGATATCAAGGATATGGAATAAATGTTAAAAGGGCTAGCCATACTACTCTCGACATGCAGCGGGTACTTCCGTCGGCCTGTCCCTCGTCACAGAGCACTCACAGGCGGCCCAGTCTTCCGCAGCCGCCCCTCTTTGCTGGAGTCGGAGCAGGAGAGGTTCACCCCTCCGCGTCCAAACTGCAAACGAATCGCACATGCGAACCCGCCGCTATTTCTCAGTGTTGGTTTACAGTCACAGCAGGATAAATGTGATTTTTTTTTTGTCTAAATAAATAAATAACTGTCAAGCATGCAAACTCCTCACCTTTCGGCGAAATTCGCCTTTTTGAGTTCGAAATGGGCCATGTACGCGAATCGCGCAGATCCGAGGAGGGGGGTTAGCGAGCGACCGAGCGAGCAGAACAGTGGACTGCAGAAAACTACATAGACCTACATTACACTCGTCTCGTGAGAGCAAATGACTGACGAGATGCTCTAATTGAAGCGGCAATTTACACCAATTTACAAGGCGCCCCCTTCTTCCTAATTTTTTCTAACGGTGCCAGCCTGAAGCAATTCACCCACGAAAGAAATCAGCTCAAGGCCTCCATTGTGGAAATTAGAACCTGCGGCAAGGTAAGGCATAAACGATACAGTTATACATTTCTTAAAGTGATAGCCTATGAACAGCTTCATAAATTAGACGTCAGTGTTGTCATTAGATTAATTCCTGCACTTAGAACTTGCGCTGGTTTCGTTCGTGCCTACTGTGCTGTTCGTAATTCATTCTGCCATTAAAGGAACAGTCCACCGTATTTTCATAATGAAATATGTTTTTCTATGAAATGAGACGAGATGATACGTACCTCTCCGAGCTTTGAGCGATCACCCAGTCAGCCAGACGGGCTGCCACTCCTGTTAGCATTTGTAGCTAGACTCATTGTGGTCAACGGTATTTTTCGGGGCTGTAGTTAGATGCGACCAAAGTCTTCCACGTTTTTCCTGGTTACATAGGTTTATATGACTAATGACATGAGTTCGGGTTCGGGGACGCAAATCCAAAAGTGGCTTTTTCTATGCTGTGGGTAGTGCGTACTATAATGACAGACGTAGTAACAACACCTGCGCGCTTCGACAGCGCATTGATACCTTCACTTCTGATTTCTTTTCTCTCCCACGACCCCCCCTACTTCCGTAAATACAACCAACGTGACTGCACTGCACTACTTGGAACCAAGGACTGTATAAAAGATGGACGGCCGAACGTCTCCTGAAAAGTGAAGCAAAAGCGTCTCGATCGCCAACTACTGGCAGGCTGCAGTACAAATTATAGGCCCGCCCCCTCCATGTTAGTGAAGGGGAGAAATGCGAGACAGGAAAAATTGTGTACATGAAAAATAATTTTTTTCTGAAGATGGTTTCTTTATTTTTAGGAAGTTCTTACCATACTGATATATATTCTAGCGTCAATTTTTCTGATCAGTTTTCTGTAAACCTTTTATTTGATATTATGCAAAAGGGGCGTGTAGTCATAATAAACAGTGATTGACAACCGCAGTGCGCGTGGACTAATTCCCGATAGCGCCTGCCCCCTGCGTACTTCGTTTTGTGAATAGTAATTTCGCGTAGAGCTGGAGCGGGAACGTCGACAGGAGGCTTGACGTTATCTGACATTCTTCACAGCTAACAGCGATTGTGCTTCAAGCAGGGCAGACTGCAACCAAAAACGACGAAATGAGTTGCTCTGCTGTGGATTTCACTAACAAGTTAACCGTCCGGACCGATGGAAAGGATCTTTGCAGTTTTTTTTGGTAAGTTAATTTTATTTTTTGTTTGTTGAAGTTGTACGGTCAGTGAAGATATTACCAAGTAAGATAGCTACCTTGGCTACGTTAAGACAGCAAGCAGAGTAGCAGACGTTTACGATGAATATGAATATGGAGAAAATGGTTATCGGTAGCCATTCGTAACTGGCAAAATATACATTTTTAATTTTAGAGAATACCTATTAAGGTAAGCTTTTGAATGAAGTCAACGGCTCTGTGTCATATAATGTCGTTCTTCTGTACTTGAACTTGAAATTTTGAGCCAGTGCCGCAGTAGGTTCAGCCTTTAGCTTCCAGTTCTGCCGTCGGTATCTTTGAATTTTAGAACGAACAGAGACTGCGAGTGTCTCGGCCCGGTTGGAATTTTGCTTGATGTCGCTCAGGCTAATAAAGGGTAAAGGCTGTAGCGAGCTAATCTACCTTTCAACAGACGAGCCCTAGGTTCGAGTGTTTTCTTAAGCATCAGCAAGCCAACTTCTCGTTTTTCAGTGGGTAACGTCAATACAACTTAAGTCCAACCTTATTTTGTAATCCTACGGACAGCGGCTAAACCTGCAAGGAAAACTAATTGGATCAATGGTACAGAGTATTTTACCAACGACAGTATGACAAAAATAAGACATGCCGAAAGCGGATTCCATTCATTCATACTTTCAATGTGAATTCGGCAAGTTTCGGATGAAATTACGGATGGAATCAATGCATCTACTTCAGTGGAATTGGCTAGTTAACGGGGTAACTCTTAAAAGATTGATCGGACGAAGTATCGAGAAAAGCTGACATTTCGAGTTTGGCCTGGAAAGAGAAGGGGCACAAACTGTAAATGAGGGAGTGGTGTAAACTGGGAATAATTACATTTAGAAATAGTTTGTCGCGTAATGGATGTTGCGCTATTAAATTATACATTAATTATTGCTGCGTTTGCTATGGAGTCACGTTAACTAGCGAGCTAGCTGACTTCAGTTAACGTTAACTGACCTTGCACCCGGAAATTTATGATCAATTAATTCAGCCAATGAAACACATTTGTTAAAGTAGTGCTTTCAGTATCTTAATTTCGACAGTCAGAGCTGAGTTTGGGCGTTCCACAATGACAAGATAATATTTTCCATGATCAGCTTTATAATTTCTCGAAAAACAGAGCGAGTTATTTTGAAATGTGATGTCTCTTCATATACAAACTATGTTTGAGGCACGTTTCAAGTCCGGATAGGTGCATGTATTTCTCAAATTCATTCAACTATCTGGTTGTCAATACGAGATCTCAGCCATAGTTAATGCAATTCCGATTGAAAGTAAATGTTCTGACCTTGCATACAGTTGTCAAGAGAATAACACAAAGAATTTGTGTTGTAATTCAAGCTACCGTGGTTTCATTTAAATATTTGAGTGTGCAGCTGTTTTTTTGACTGGTGGAGTATTTCTGTATCAGACTTGCTGTACCATGTTACCCCACATAAAAAGGAATGTAAATTGGTAGCAGGAAGAATTTAGTTTTTAAGTATTTAAAGCTGCATATCACTCCATTCTATTTTTTATGTATGTTAAACCTGCCATAAGAAAAATTGCCAGATGTATGGGTTGGAATTCTACTTTACTGCTGTCATGGTAGGGCAGACTGCACTTAAGGTTTCAGACAAAAGCTTCACAAATAATTCAATGTTTTTTTTTTAATCAGGTGATTACAGAAGCCGCCCTCAAATTCAGACCTCAGCATTACCCAGTGAAGACTTGGAGCATTCCACAAGCAATTATTTTGTTGTATTGCTGGAAGATACTTCTGAAGTAATTTGTAAATGAAAACCTGATAAAATGCTTGTCAAAACTGCTCAACTATGCATTGTCACAGAAACCTGCAATGGTTCCGTTTGACCATAATTTACAAGGAAGTAGGTAATTCCATGTTGACTGAGTAATAATGGACTTCTAACTGGCTTCTCTTACGTATGCTTGTTCCATCTGTGTCACCTTCCTTATATGCCATTGTCTTCAAAAATTGGCAAAAACTGTCTTTTTTTTTAATAATGCATTCAGAAGCTGTTCATCTTGACTACTGAGCCTTCAGTATTCCAACAAAGACTTGAGTCATCTGTCCTTGGTCTGGGAGCACATGGGAAATGTTATGTAATTGAATGCACATTTCCTGTTATGGTGGTAAATTAAACTTGTTATGTACAATAAAGGTCTTTACATTTACATTGAGCAAAGACTTCACTCTGGAATTCTTTCACATACATGTCCTCTGCTGCAGTAAATCAGGCATGCAAATGAGTGTTAAATAAAAAAAATTTATTTAAACAAAAACCACACTGCATGTAGTTGTCTGTGGTCCATCAACAACCTACTGGCTACATTCGCCGTGGGGAAACATGAAGGAGGCCCCATCAGGTGGAAAGGCTGGGGAAAGCAAATGGTTTGGAGAAAGGAAGGTGGATTGAGAGGAAGAGCTGGGAAAACTAGGTATGATGGCTAGTATAAAATAAATGAATAAAAAGTACATCAAACATCACATATAGCAAACAAACGATGACTTTTTTTGTGCCCATAACTGATGTTGAAAATCCAAATCCAGCATCACCCTTCTGGATTTGGTCTTTCAGATGCAGGGCAATGTTATTTAAAAATATCATTTCCCATTGGGGTGAAATGAACTCTGTCATGCAAAAATTGGCCAGGATCTCTGCTTTATCTGATGATGATACAAAATCTCTCCACCAATATGCGAAACAAAGGTAGCCATCACACAGTTGATATATCGCTGGGCTTTTTCAATCCTCTTTGGATGGGAAGACCTCCACTGGCATTGCTGGGTGATGGCAAAGAAGATACTCTTCATCCAAGGGAACTGCCTATGAACATCTTCCAAGTCCTGCTTGATCCCTGTGACAAGCTTCACACTCTTGATTTTTCCGAAGTCATTCCCACCACAGTGGACCAGCAGGACCTCCTGCACAGCTCTTCCTCTCAGGTACTGGTGGATAAAGGGGAGGAGGTTTCCCCAAACTACGCCACCCTAGCCAAACCACTGGACTTGGGCATCCAAACCAAGGTTGGTCTCAATGGTCTCCATGCGCGGTTTTCCCCACGGCAGATGTAGTTGTCCCCTATGATATAAACTTTTGGCCCTGTTGGTTGTTAAGTGCAAATGTCACCTTTAAATGATACACTTCTGCTGGCTTTTCATGGAATTTAGCACATTTAATATTTCTATTCTATTTCTCCATATTTTATCTGGTGGTATTGTGCTTTTTATGCATGAAATAGATGTGATTTAATGTTATAAATCAGTTTTGATGGCATTCTCCCGTGAAAAGTCTTGTGCGTTAATAATACTCTTGGCCACTGCGGAGGATGCTGACTCCATTTCGTCGTCTAAAAATTAGGATAACAAAAATTGAACAATTACTATGCATTCAAATACATCGAGTCCACAAAAAAGAACGTGGAGGGGGGTTGCATTCAGTGGCGGCTCGTGAATTGGCAACAGGGGAAGCCCAAGCAATCCCTTAATGTTAATGATCGTTCACCACCTGTTTTCAATCATTCATTTAAACAGTGGAGGGTCGTCGGCCGTAACAAAGTTAAGCCAAAACCTCGCCCTTCAAAGCTTAATGACTTAAACCTTTCGCAGTTTGCTTTTCTTGCTCAGAAGTTGCTCATACGAGTTGTAAGAAGAACAGTCAGTTGAGTCAAATTTATTTTCGATGGCATTGTTATACATTGCACCAGGAAATTGAGGGGTTTTCTTTCACACATAAATTACGACATAAATTACCATAGGTCTACGCTATAAATTCCGCGCTCAAGAAGCTCACGAAACGGCATAGATGCGCAAATTGATTAGAGAGGCTCATTAAGCAATAAGCTGTGCAACATCATATTCTTTTCTTCTATATTAAGATTGTAGAAAATGGACTGTCATGGCTTCTTGTGAAAGAAGCCTCGCAAACTAATTTATAAAGACGTGTTGATAATTTGCGTCGTCATTTGCTATCGAAAATAAATTTGATTGTCCTTCAACCAATTCGTATGAGCAACTGCTGATAAAGAAAAGTGAACTACGAAATGTTGAAGTCATCAAGCTTTGAAGGGCGAGGTTCTGGCTTCCCTTTGTTACGGCCGACGAGCCGCCGCTGGTTGCATTGCTAAGTTAACTATCACAGAGAATGAATTGCCGGTCCTCCAAGCCTGGTCAGGATGGTTATCTTCAACTGCAAACATTTTTAAGAAATACAACATTAGCTAGCGGTATGATATGCGACTACTTAAACACAGCAAGCTAACTTTGGTTAGAAGGACAGTGTATTTTAATTCAAAACTCGATTTAGCGTTCTAACGTGTTAATTAAAAGTTCGACCCATTACTCAGCTAGTACATGCGCATACGAAATGGAACTTTCCCGGTGGAACGTCAATTAGAAAATACAACGAAAGTCGGCGTTAATATGCTCGCCACTCGCAACGTTGGGTAAGTGACGATGGAGAACATTGGCTTACATTACTTAATGTAATTAGCTGCATACCTAGCTTGTCAAACAAGATTCAGTTCTAAGATATCATAGATAGCCATTTAGGTACTTCAACTAATTTCGTAACAGATGACTGTGAGGTGGGGAATGTTTTTGCCAATGAGGCCATTAACTTTTTGAACGACCCCGCGAATATTTATGCTGCCGGCAGTCGTTGGGTCCTTTCACTTTCCTGCACCGTCTCCGTGTGACAGCTGGGCTGGCCATTACGGGCACTTACGTTAATAGCGCAGCTGCCAGACCAGGTGAAAAGTTCAGGGGGCTGGTCGGATGGTGTGTGGGTGGGATTCGATAGCGCGGCTCTACCCCCCGATCACTACTGCGCCGACTCAGGCTCCAGATGTGCAACATGGCAGCGGCCATATCGAGGATATTTTGGCTCCATTTTTGTTGAATGGGAGTGAATGGAGACGCGTCGTCCATCTTTTATACAGTCCTTGCTTGGAACACAGTCAGGAAGCCAGAGCTTGCAGAAAATTACAAGTAAGGGATAATTAACGAGAAGGTGCGCATTCCACGGTTTTAATGCACGACGCGGAGTTCGCATCGGGTGGTTGCCTCCGCGAAGAGCATTAAAACCGTGGAATGCTCACCTTCGAGTTGATTATCCCGCTTATACCATGGTCATTTGCCAGCAATATCAAATCGCAGCATTAATCTGAAACGGAGATTATGCATAACCCAACATTATGCGCGATCATGCAGACTGTAGCTAACTTGCTACCAGGGGCGTGCTGGGGATCTCGTTTTCTTGAATTAAAAATACATTATCAAGAGCTATAGCTTTTTGTGGTTATTTTAAAACAATTGTGCAAATGTTTTAACCAGTATAATCAATGAAATTAGAGAAGTATGGAACTTAGTTAAGTTAAATGTAAGTTGATAAAGGCATGAAAAAATGCACAAGGTGTGCCTATTAAAAAGTGACTTTCCATGTTACCGTTTACTGCTTTTGAAGAGCGAGCCTACATGTGATGATATACATTGGGTTGTATCAAGCACATGATCGGAGAGTGAGTGTAGCCTATACTGAAGCCTACCTGTTGTCACTGACAAGGCATGTGATATTTGTCCAGGCCAAAACAAAAAATTACATGTGGATAACTTGTTGATTTAGATTTAGGTAATCATGGTAAAAAGAGCATGTGATCATTGTCCAGGCCAAAAAGAAAGAAAAAGTACCTGTGCATAAGTTATAGTTGTTTTGAATTGTCGTCTCAATAAAAAAGAGATGTATATGGTAAGTCATCTTGAACAGTATTCTATTCAGGATGCCTCTGGTGATGCATGTTTCTATAACGCAGACTATGAAATTTACGTTTCCGTTCGCGCCGTTTGTCTGTGCGCCCTTCTCACCTTTTTCACCCATGACCAGTTTGCATGCCTGAACTGTATTAATAAAGACACTCGCCTCGTCCAGACTGTTCCATGTGTGTTTGCATTTCTCCTTGACACAAGCTAAACCTCTAGCTTAACATGGCTCAGTCTACACTGTACAGTCAAAAGTACAGAAAGGAGTGGGAATCAAACCCAAACCCCAAATTCAAAGGCAGGTTGAAGCAGTTTATTGGGTTACTCGGGCATACTGCATATATTGCAAGGCTGATTTCTATGCCAAACTAAGCGATATAAAAAAACACATGGCAACTCCAAAACACATGCACAAGGTGTATTATGCAAATTAGGTAATGACGTCATCTATTGACTTTTAGGACAGCCAATACAATAGTATTATATTCAATATTTGTATTCTTTTTAGCTATTGTAAGCTGGAATGACATCTAAACGATTTGCTGACAAAATAATACAAACATGTTTTTGTGTAATTCTGCACATTATATAAATAATATAGAACAAAAGGACACAGTATGATGTAGAGAAGAGATTAGAGAAGACAAAACTGGTATGGTATGGAGGACTGTGTGGAGCTGTCGTCATGGTTGTGTTTAATAGAGCGTTGTTGTGTGGCTGTCAGTCTAATAGTGTTTTTGTAGTTGCTATGACAACTCTAAATGCTGCCGAAAGTCGTCTTTTTTTGGAGAAAAACCCCCACAAATTTTTCGCCACGTGCGCTTTGCATCCACCGCAACACTTCAGTGGCCTGCTTGCTTGTTAGTCTCCCGGCCTGAATTGGATCCCCGGCACGCCCCTGGTAGCAAGTTAGCTACAGTCTGCATGATCGCGCATAATGTTGGGTTATGCATAATCTCCGTTTCAGATTAATGCTGCGATTTGATATTGCTGGCAAATGACCATGGTATAAGCGGGATAATCAACTCGAAGGTGAGCATTCCACGGTTTTAATGCACGATGCGGATGCTCGCGGAGGGTGGTTGCCTCCGCGAGCATCCGCATCGTGCATTAAAACCGTGGAATGCACACCTTCTCGTTAATTATCCCTTACATACAGGTACTACTCAGAAAATTAGAATATCATGTAAAAGTCGGTTTATTTTGGTAATTCAACATAAAAGGTAAAACTAATATATTTTATAGACTCATTACATGCAAAGTGAGAAATCTCAAGCATTTGTTTGTTATAATTTTGATGATTATGATTTACAGCTTATTAAAACCTAAAATACAAAAACTCAGAAAATTAGAATATTGTGAATAAGTTCAATATTGTAGGCTTAAAGTGTCACATTGTAATTAGGTTACAAATCCAAAACACCTGCAAAAGGGTCCTGTGCCTTTAAAAAGTCTCTCTGGTTTGGTATAGTAGAATTCACAATCATGGGGAAGACTGCTGATCTGACAGTGGAGCAGAAAACCATCATTGACACCTTACACAAGGTGGGAAAACCACAAAAGCTGATAGCAAAAGAAGCTGGGTGTTCTCAGAGTGCTGTCTCAAAGCACATTAATGGAAAGTTAAGTGGAAGGAAGAAGTGTGGAAGAAAACTGGGTACAAGCAGGAGGGATGATCGCAACCTGCAGAGGATGGTTAGGAAAGGGCCATTCAGAAGTGTGGAGGAACTTCATAAGGAGTGGACTGAGGCTGGAGTTGCAGCTTCAAGAGAAACAACATGCAGGCGGATGCTGGACATGGGCTTCAAATGTCGAATTCCTGTTGTCAAGCCACTCCTCAACAGCAAGCAACGCCAGAGGCGCCTTCGCTGGGCTAAAGAAAAGAAGAACTGGTCTGTTGCCCAGTAGTCCAAAGTCCTCTTTTCTGATGAGAGCAAGTTTTGCATCTCATTTGGCAACAAAGATCCCAGAGTCTGGAGGAAGACTGGAGAGGCGCATGATGAGAAATGCATGAAGTCCAGTGTTAAGTTTCCCCAGTCTCTGATGACTTGGGGAGCCATGTCAGCTGCTGGTGTTGGTCCCCTGTGCTTTCTCAAGTCCAGAGTAAACGCAGCAGTCTACCAGAACATTTTAGAGCACTTCATGCTTGCTTCAACGGACCAGCTTTATGGGGATGCAGACTTCATCTTCCAGCAGGACTTGGCACCTGCCCACACTGCCAAAAGTAACAAATCCTGGTTCAACGACCATGGGATCACTGTGCTTGAATGGCCTGCAAACTCACCTGACCTGAACCCCATAGAAAATCTATGGGGCATTGTCAAGAGAAAGGTGAACGAAAAGAGACCAAACAATAAAGAAGAGTTCAAGACCGTGATTGAAGCATGCTGGTCTTCGATAACACCTGAGAAATGCCACAGGCTGGTAGCATCCATGCCTCACCGGATTAAAGCAGTCATTCATGCAAAAGGGGCCCCAACCAAGTACTAAGTACAGATTCAAGATTTTTCCTTTCAGAGGCCTGAAATTTTTATATTTTAAATACTTTTTAAAAAAAATTAATTTCATGTAATATTCTAATTTTCTGAGTTTTTGAATTTGAGGTTTTCTTAAGCTGGAAGTCCTAATCAGCAAAATCAAAACAAATAAAAGCTTGAAATATATTGATTTGCATGTTATTTGTCTATATAATATGTAGGTTTCACCTTTTAAGTTGAATTACAAAAATACATGAACTTTTTGAGAATATTCTAATTTTCTGGGTAGTACCTGTATACACACACACAAACACACGAGCGTATTTTGGCAGAAAACAAACCCTAATCCGATCCAGTGTCAGAGGCAGTGCTGCAATATCTCTTGTTTATGACAGACAAAACGGTACAAATACACAAAAGAATTATTTAATTTAGCCTTCATTATACTGAGGAGTCCCACTGAAATTAAAAAGTATCGGGGGGGGGGGATGAAATCACTTCTTTGAGTTAAGTGGCAGTTGTAATATTCAATAACTGATCCTGATGTGCCATCTAGTGATAGAATATTGTAGTTGCGTGTATAAATTTGCAGCTCCACGTTCACTGGCGGACACATCTGCACAAAGAGACACCTTTGTTCTTCTCGAACACGCCAAATCCAGATAATCCGTGAATGATGAATGAGATTAATATTCTCGTTTGAAACAAGTAGCTAAGTTGCCAGTGTCAAAATAACAAAGTGAAAGTAACTTATACTTATCTTTTAAATGTAGGAGAGTAAAAGTTCCAGTTAAAAAACAAAAATCTACTTAAATACTGTAACAAAGTACATGTACATGTACAAACTGCTGCCTGATAGGTCGTGGTATGATCGGCGTGAGGTCATGGTAGGTCTTCGTAAGATCGTCAGGAACGTAGAGAGATCGTAGTGGGAACGTAGTAACAACGTAGTGGGAGTGTTGTTGGAGCGGACTCGATATGTTCCCCGACTGTACTACGCTTTTACTGCGCTTTCACTACGCTTTTACTACGATCGTGAAGATCTCTCCATGATGCTTCCGCGCTGCTTGTACGAATACGGCGCTTCTACTTCGCTCTTTTTACGACTTTATCCCGATTCTTGTTGGCCACGATCCCGCTACGCCTTTTTTGAGCATGTTCAAAATAAGCGTGGCGAGAGCGTAGAGCTTCCCGATCATGACCCTACCGCGATCATACTGCGCTTATGAAGACTCCACTACGTTTCTCCTGCGATTGGCCACGTTTTCGGCCACGCTTTGATCGTAGTAGAAGCGGCGTCTATGTGTGAACGGGGGGTAAATAAAAACATTTCAGGTTATTACTAATGCTCTTCCCCTTGATTTCCCATGTGGCCGCTGCTTCAAGCACCCCACTATGCTTTGTTGTGTTAAAAGTACATCGATAGTGCATGTAACCCCGTCAGCTTCCATCGGGGCAGTCTGCATTTCCATATGTGTAACAATCACTAACCTCCCTGCCCCCCAAGTCCATAGTTTAAATAATCCTGTGCTACCCTCAACATACACTGGCCCAGTGCACAGGTACCCCTCCGGTTCAGGTGCAGCCCGTCAGGCTTGAACAGCTCATCCCTGTCCCAGAAAAAGTTCCAGTGCCCCATAAACCTATACCCCTCTTTCCTACACCAGGTTCGTAGCCACGTGTTAAACCTCCAGATAGAATTCTGCTTACCTCTGCTTGCACGTAGTACCGGTAGAATCCCCTGAGAACACTACCGTTGAGGATCTGCTCCTAAGCTTCTCAGCTAATTCCACAAATTTGCCTTGCAGAACCTCAAACCTACCCTTACCTATGTCATTTGTCCCAACATGGACCATGACAACTGGATCCCTCCCTGCTCTGGCCAGGAGCTTGTCCGCACGCTCCAGGAGGTCTCCTACCTGGGCACCAGGCAGGCAACACACCGTACGAGATAATACACGAAAGAAAATAAGAGTGAATATTCAGTTTCAAATATCTAACTGTGTATTTATTTCCAGTTAAATTTGTTAACAACATGCAGAGCAGCCATCACAAAATCATAAAGTGACATGTCTCCACAAAACACAGTCTAACACCACCGGTTCTTAAGGTCAGTACCATTAACTCCAACATTACAAATCAAGAAATAACGGTACAAATGCAAATCATCACCTCTTGTAGTCATTGCTCATTGTGGTAATTCATAAACAGGTAACAGCTTTAAAAGAACAGGTCCGTTTTATACAAACATGGCGGATAATAAACAACTGCGTGTGTTTTTATAGTTATGAACATTCTGTAGCTCTCAAGCAAAGACAGGTACTGTATAACATACTTGGTAAATATTAGTCCAACAAGTACAACTTTGAAATGTCCAACACTTTACTCAAAAACAAAACAGCCAGAGCAATGCTGCTTTATTGATTACATATCTCACCTCAGTTTTATTTTGTTAAGCCATTATTCAAAGGATCTCAACACCTTTGTTACCAGCACATTCCTTCCTAGAATTCCTTGGTTTCTTATGGTCTAAATATTGCCACCATAAATGCATTTACCCCCTCTCTCCGTTAACTGAACTCTTTTACTTTTTTTCCATGCTGCAGTGGCTTTACCTTGAGTGTTTATGTTGTATGGGCCTGAACAATACTTCATGGGTGCATCAGTCATTTTCACTGTGTGGCTTGGTCCCTGAAGGATTAACTTATCACTGACCTAAAGTATGCTGAACTAAAAGGAGCTTTCAGCAGCCAGTATACTGTCCATTTCAGTGCGTAGTTCTGGGTAGGAAGTGTATGTCTATGGCAGTTCCAGAGCTGGCCCACAGGTATGAGCTACTGGTTGTCTTGCCAGTCCGTCTACTGATGTGATGAGGATCTCAACCTTGTTAACACAGATAACATCTGACCCCGTGACAAACCTTAGCAACCTTCTAAGCCCTGCATCATCCAGTCCTCTGATGTACTGTTGCAGAAAACGAAAGCTCTGGTTCTCTGCCTGAGTAGTAGGAGATGCCTCCAGTAACTTCAAAAGCTTTCTTGCAGTTGACTTTTTATCCTGATACATTTGAAGGACATCTTGTGGGCTCACAAATGCTTCCTTTAGGAAGTGGCTAACAATTAATGACATTTTTTTTGCTGCGTATCTCGGTTTTTGGATCAACTGCTTGTGTGCCACTTTTAGAAAGATGCCTTTTAAATTTTCTTGTGTCGGAAGAGTTGTTACATCCAAGCAGTCCAAAAGATCTAGCAGTTCATCTCTGTGCTCATCTGAAAGATCTTTTTTTAAGGCAGTGGTTACCAGATCCCTATCTGACTGACTTATGTAAACAGCATATCATCTGACACTTCATTCTAATCAAAAATAAGTGCTACTGTGAAAACAGGGGCAGTGCGACAAGGAAAGTTTCCATGGTCTTTAAATCCTTTCAGCAAAATTCAGTCAATGGATTTCCACTCTTCTTCCTGCCATTTAGGGGACAGTGATGGAACTCTCACATCCTCCCCTTCAGCTGTGTGGTCCATAAACTGTGTGTATCCAAAATGCAGCATAGACATCCCTTGAAATACCATCTGCATCAGCTCGTTTTTCATCTATGTAGATGTATTTTAGGGGGTGGTTGAGCAGTGCTGGATCCTTAAACTGGCTAATCATCTCCTCCAGAAGATTGACCCTGTGAAGTTTTATGGTGACACATACAAGATTATATGAAGCCACAGAACCATTTGCTTGATCACTTGTATATGCTGTGTCTGAAGTGTTGAGTGTCGCTATGGTTGATGGGGGAAGAGTGACTGATGTCATGGCCAGCTCAGCTCCTTCAAACTGCAGGATGGGCTCATGTATCGAAGTGTCATCCAGCTGACTTGCCAAAGGTTCTCCAAGGAAAGGGCCAAAGATCACCTCAGATGTGTCTGACATTATATCTGCATCAACCTCCTTCAAATCAGTTGACAGAATGACGATGGTTTGAGGATCATGTGTGTCTCTCAGTTCATCAACATTGATATGTTGATCATCAATAACTGCATCTGATTTTTATTAATTATTATTATTATACGCCCGTCTTAAGACGGGACGTATTATGTCATCACCCCGGTCCGTCCGTCTGTTGTCTGTTAGCAATTTCTTGTCCGGGGCATAACTCCTGAGCCGCTTGAGCTACATTCGTGATACTTCACATACACGTGCACCATCACTAGGCGCTGTGTCGCGCACCTTGATTTCGTTCACCCGGTCAAGGTCAAGGTCACTGGCAAAGGTCAAAGGTCACATGGGGCCCAGATGTGGCTTGTCCGGAGCATAACTTCTCAACCGCTTCAGATACATCCATGATATTTCACACACACGTGTACCATCACTGAGCGGAGTGTCGCTTACCATGTTTACGGCCCTCCCTCCAAGGTCAAGGTCACGGACAAAGGTCAAAGCTCACATGGGGCTGTTGTCTGTTGGATATTGGTATCATGTTGTCTGTCCACTTCCTGATCCATGTTCATGACGGGCGTATTATGCACCGTTGGCGGTGCTCTTCTTGTTCCCCATAAGAGTCATCTTCATCTGTCAGGCTCCTAGTGCGAAGGTAAAATCTTAACACTCCCATTCTTAGTACTGTGTAGAGTTCTCCAACTGTGATATCTTCATCAAGTACAGCTGTCTCCTGATTGTCTAATATGTCATGACTGAATGCCGCAGATCTTCCAAATCTACTTTTTTCCATTTGGGAAGAAAAGGTCTTGAGCATATTATAACATGTCAGCTTTTTTGCACTCTTTGGGCACATCAAGGATCCTCGTTCCCCCTCTTTTGCGTTTCCTAACTTGTTTCTTTTCATGAATCCACCCCAACTCAATTTTTCTGGTCTTCTTTTGAGCAGTGGCGGCCCGTGACAAAAATTAATGAGGAAGCCAGAATGAACAACGAATTTAATTCAGTGTTTACGTGTTATTAGGAGACACTTCTTGCGACAGAACGCTACAACTGTCACACAAACAAATTAGCCCGCTGTTACAGTACCTTTATTCTACCGACTTCTCATTCATTTTAGTGAAGAAAAGTGGTTAAAAAAAGAGGCAGCGAGTGTGAGAGAGAGTGAAAGCGGGAGGGAGAGCTGTGGATGCGCGCTTCGGGCTTTGCCCGTGCTTATGGCTCTGGCACACAGTAGTTTGTGATAAGTTAGAGAAAGCCCATGCAAAGCTGGTAAACGTCTCGTAGCTTTATTACAGCAGAAAGCTAAACACATAGCGATCAGACGGCAATTATGACAAGATCTAGATATAACAAAAACATTTTAGCCATTGCTTTCACAGAGAGTATTAATGAAGTTCCGTTTTGTGGACAATGCTTATCTCTGACTCATATTTAATTAATTGGCAACAAAAGCATTTGCAAGATAGCCATGGACTATTGCAAAGAAACACAGGCAAACCCCTTCCGCCAACATTAGAAGTAACAATGTCATATGTGGCAGCCTCGCAACTGAAATTAACAAATCACAAAGATGCCCAATATTCATACATCCAAAAACACACTCAACATGAATGCACAACCCGTGCGCAACGTCTGAACTACATAGACTAAATATTACACATAGTTACAAAGGTTTATATAAAAATTGCTATCAAAAATTTTGCAGCGCTATCAACTGTAAACCTTACAGCTGTCAGCTGATAGTGCAGCTGATGTCAGCGGACCTAAATGCAGTCTCGGTAAGGATTGAGAGTATAAAAAAACAGTACAGCTTAGCCATTATGCTCTGAAATCCACTTGAAACGACAAGAATAATAAAGAATAAAACACCACATTTTATGCATCACATAAGAAAAATGTGACAACACCCCGGTCATCAAAAAGGCCACGGTGGGCCGAAGGAGACATGGCCAGCAGAAAAGCAGGTTAAGCTTCGCACTTCCTGTTAGCCACTCATTTCTAGCATAGTTAGCTTCACAAAAAGAGCAAACTTCTCCATCAGCTCTCCCCTTAGTTAAATTGAGCTTTGGAGTCGGCCTACTGTCCTGCTTGACTTTTAGTTAAACCTCCAAAGTTTTGTGAAGTCATTTTTACAAGAAACTCAAGGGCCCTGTCACCATCCATTCTCTGACTTAATGGCTATACTTTCTATGTTGGCTAGCTGGCACCTGACAGTACAGTTGAATCAGTGTGTGTACTTTTGTATTTGCCGTAACAGTTTGTGATTGTTTGGAAGCCAGATTTGATCTGGCCTCCCTCATTTTTTTTAATGATGCACCGACTATTAAGCGATGAGCCTGGCTTCAATCTGATTGGCTTATACGGGCTGTTTTTTTTTCTAAGGGAGGCAAAGTGAAGCTGGCCTCCGAACTGACAGACAGGGCGGAGGGCATGAGACACGAAGTGTAATACACGATGAGAGCTTGACAGGAGGGACGCTGTTTTGCTCCTCACGCTCAGCCAAAGCAGAAGTGCGCTGATGTAGTATTTTGACAAGGAAATGACAACAATATAAAATAAAAGATCAGTATCACGTTATAACGTGATAATTTATCACGTTAAAACGTAAAACCACCGCGTCGCGGGTTCGAGCCTCAGCGTACCCACCGGCAGGGGTCGGCAGCCTTTTCGGAGTAGCGCACAATTGGCTATCGCGCTACAGGGTTTCAAATTGGGAAGGGACTGCCGGATTTGGGTGTTCAGCGACAGCTTTGTTCGTTGCTCCAGCGCCTCCTGTTGACCAGACGGGCGCTCGTCAGGAAGACTCTGGGTTTGTTCACGTCCGGGTGTCCTCCGCCCTCGTTCGTAACTGACGAAGATTCGACCAATGAGAGTATAAGAATCAGTGGCTGACGGACACGTGCTTCGGAGGAGAGTCGTGAACTGTCTTCACTATCCTGAGTTGGCAGCAAGGGGTCGCATACGAGCAAGCTTTGTACATAGTTCACTAATTGGGCATTCCAGATTCGGGTGGGATTGGAGATGCCAAATTTTTTTTTAAATAAATTAAAAAAAAAAAAAAAAACGTAAAACGTATCACGTTATAACGTGATAAGTTTCACGTTTTATCTTGCGCACGTTTGGTCTCGCGTGTCCAGTGAAGGTCTCCAAAACCCACTCCTATTGTAAGCGCAGGCAGGTGGCATCTACAGATGAACTGGCGTTACCATGGCGCTAAGCATGGATACCCCACTGCTGAGGTTCTTGCGAAATCGCGGTGTACTAGAAGATTGCCTCTTACGCATGGAGCAAGAACATGTAAGAGTATTTTTACGTAGGCCATTATTGTTTTTCACTACCTTGAGCTATCCCACTTATGCTAGCACAAGTTAGCTAACTGGCTAGCCACCGAGCCCAGGTTGATTAAGAAGCCTCGGTGTGGCTCTCATTCCTGCAAAGGCAAGTTGCACCCCAGATAGCAAGCTTCTCGGCTACGGATCAGCCCTGGCTCTGAGCCGGATAAGCTGGAGTCGGCACAGAGCCGGGGCAGATCTGGAGCGGAGGTGCTTGCTATCTGGGACAGTTCGGCAAGCTGCCTTTTCTATGTTAAATGACTCAAAACATGTATGTATGTGTGTATTTATGAATGTATGTACAAACCCAAAACCAGTGAAGTTGGCACGTTATGTAAATCGTAGATAAAAACAGAATACAATGATTTGCAAATCCTTATCAACTTATATTCAATTGAATACACTGCAAAGACAAGATGTTTAATGTTCAAACTGAGAAACTTTATTTTTTTTTGCAAATAATCATTAACTTAGAATTCAAAGGCAGCAACACATTGCAAAAAAGTTGGCACAGGGGCCTTTTTACCACTGTGTTACATCGCCTTTCCTTTTAACGACACTCAGTAAACGTTTGGGAACTGAGGAGACCGATTTTTGAAGGTTTTCACATGGAACTCTTTCCCATTCTTGCTTGATGTACAGCTTAAGTTGTTCAACAGTCCGAGGTCTCCGTTGTGGTATTTTACGCTTCATAATGTGCCACACATTTTCAATGGCAGACAGGTCTGGACTACAGGCAGGCCAGTCTAGTACCCGCACTCTTTTACTACGGAGCCATGCTGTTGTAACACGTGCAGAATGTGGCTTGGCATTGTCTTGCTGAAATAAGCAAGGGCGTCCATGAAAAAGACATTGCTTGGATGGCAACATATGTTGCTCCAAAACCTGTATGTACCTTTCACGGCACATTGTGTAAATCGTAAATAAAAACAGAATACAATGATTTGCAAATCCTTTTCAACCTATATTCAATTGAATGCACTGCAAAGACAAGTTCCTTAATGTTCGAGCAGGTAAACTTTGTAATTTTTTGCAAATATTAGCTCATTTGGAATTTGATGCCTGCAACATGTTTCAAAAAAGCTGGCACAAGTTGCAAAAAAGACTGAGAGAGTTGAGGAATACTCATCAAACACTTATTTGGAACATCCCACAGGTGAACGGGCTAATTGGGAACAGGTGGGTGCCATGATTGGGTATAAAAGCAGCTTCCCTGAAATGCTCAGTCATTCACAAACAAGGGTGGGGCGAGGGTCACCACTTAGTGAACAAATGTGTGAGCTGATTGTCGAACAGTTTAAAAACAACATTCCTCAACGAGCTATTGCAAGATATTTAGGGATTTCATCATCTACGGTCCGTAATATCGTCAAAAGGTTCAAGAATCTGGAGAAATCACTGCACGTAAGCGAAAAGGCCGAAAACCAACATTGAATGCCCGTGACCTTCGATCCCTCAGGCGGTACTGCATCAAAAACCGACATCAGTGTGTAAAGAACATCACAGGCAGTTATAAATACTTTTCATAGGTTAAATATATGTAAAACCACAGTCAGATATAAAGGGTGGCCAACAGTACTGATTTATAGAAAAAAATAAAAATCTTGTTTTTTGGACATAGGAGGTTTGTGCCCGACAGCGAAGATATGAGCTTGTGCCCACAGAAGTTGGCATTGCTTCTGGATGGTGTTAAGTAAATGGCTGCTTCATTACACACTAGAGTCTAACTTGCATTTGATAATGCAACAACAAACTGAGTTCACTGACAAAGGCCTTTGGAAGTATTTACATGGCACCTGGTTATGTCCATAACAAATGCATGTTAGTTCTTTATTTAGTGTAGTTTTAGAGCTCAAAATGTGGATGCCATTTAGTTTCTAAATGCAAGAGGCATAAAAAATACATTTTCAGAATTTGAGGCCGTTATGATTAGTGATGGCTATGACATAGTTGGGATAGCAGAGAGGTGGCTTAGTGAAGAGGATGGAGATGAATATAATATAGAAGGTTATAAGCACTTTAGGAAGAATAGATGCAATAAGTGAGGAGGGGGTGTTGCACTGTATGTGAATGAAAACATAAATATGCAGGAAATTCCTGAAATTGAACATTACTTGCCTTGTGAAGATATCTGGGTCAGACTCATTGGCAGACACGAGACAGGTTTATACATAGATGTATGCTATCGACCACCTGCTTTGGACAGTACAGTCAATTAAATGCTTTTCAAGAGGATTACGCAAGCTTGTGGAGGAGGAGGGACTATTATTATGGGAGACTTAAATTATCCTGGTATCAATTGGGAAATGGTGAAAGGACAGGGTAGGGGGGAGGAAGAATTTCTAGATGTTATAAATGATCATTTCTTGGTGCAGTATGTTAATAAACCTACAAGAGAGAAGGCAATTTTAGACTTAGTGCTCTGTAATGACCCAGATAGAATTGGCAATGATGAGGTACTGGAGCCGCTTGGGACAAGTGATCACTCTGCTGTTAATTTTGATGTTTCATGGGAAGTTAAAAAGGTGTCTTCAAAAACAAAAATTTTAAATTTTAGATTTTTAACTTTGACAGGATGCGCTTTTATCTAAGTGAAATAAAATGGGAGACATTCCTGGAATGTGAGTCTGTAAATGAAAGATTTAAGGGGGTTTTACTTGATTCTTAATGCAAATTCATTCCAAAGGTGTCCAAAAGTAAGCTGAAAAAGCAGAATCCTCAGTGGATGACCACAGGTTTTCGGAGGAGTTTGAGGGAAAAGAGGAATCTTTAATATATAATCTATAGATGCACATAAGGGATAACAATGAGAACACTAAGGTTGAATACTGTAAAATGTTGGCTGTGGTCAAAAAAGAGCTGAGGAATGCAGGAAGACTGTATGAAAGACAAATTGCAGAGGGGGCAAAAACTAACCCTAAGCGCTTCTTTCAGTACTGTAGTAGAAAAGGGAAAGTCAAGGAGGAGGTTAAGTGCAATAAATATGATAACAAGGATATTGCTGATACCTTAAACAGTTACTTTTTTGTGAATTTTACCTCAGGGCGGGTCTTTATTCAGCCAGGGGGCATGTCCATTGCTTAAGATTATTTAGCGGAAATTGAGGTTAGGGAAGTATTAGACAAGTTGCATAAACTAAAGGCAGATAAGGCGGCGGGTCCTGTTGGCTTATATCCTAGAGTGCTCAGGGACGTTAGTGAGATCATCTTTAAGCCGCTATCCACCATCTTCAGACGGACTTTAAAAACTGGAGAATTGCCAAATGATTGTAAACAGGGCATTATAATACCAATATAAAAGAAAGGAGACCATACTGAGCCAGGAAATTACAGGCCAGTCAGTTTATCTTGCATTGCGTGCAAAATATTGGAATCTATCATAAAAGATGAGCTGGACTCATTTCTTGAACGTAACAATATCTTGAGGGATAGCCAACATGGTTTTTGCAAGGGAAGGTCATGCCTGACAAACCCTCTGGAATTTTTTGAAGAGGCCACCAAGACTTATGACCAGAGCAGTCCTTATGACATCATATAATTGGATTTTCAGAAAGCATTTGATACAGTACCACATAAGAGACTAATTTTTCAAATTAGCTCCATTGGAGTTACAGAAGGTATTCTGAAGTGGATTCAAAACTGGTTAAAGGACAGAACAAAAAGAGTGGTGGTCAGTGGTATCTCATCTGAGCTAGGTATGGTGGGGAGTGGCCATATTGTTGTTGGGACCTCTGCTGTTCCTCATCTACATTAATGACCTTGATAGGAATATTGACAGCAGATTAGTTAAATTTGCAGAAGATACTAAATTGATTATCACTAAAGTGATTCAGGATGATTTGGATTGAATCCAGAATTGGGCAGAAATGTGGCAAATTAAATTTAATTTGGCGAAATGTAAAGTTGTATACATAGGTAATAAAAACGTTTGACGCAGGGGCGGATCTACAGGGGGGCAACTGCCCCCCCCCCGACTGTGAAGCCCTGCTCCCCTAACTATGATGTTCTTAAAACTATACTTGTAAGACAAATCACCACTATGTCTAAAAGCTCCTCAAAGCATCGAAATTAAAGATGAATTCATCAAAAAAATTATATGATATAATATTGGCCTCTCAAATACTTCGCTACGGTTGTTGCGGCGATCTGCTTGGAGTTGTTCGTGAGCATGATATCGGCGTCACTCTATGCGCGCAACATGTGGGTGCGCGTGACAGCGAGCGTGCTGCTCCGCGGCGCGCCTCAGCAGGTGACTGCAATGTAGAGTAATCAGCAGCAGGGCGCCATGAACAAATATTTAATGCGTCTGTTGCTCAGTAATTTAACGGGGAGGGTCTCCTCTACTCCCATAATGAGTTTTTGGCAGAATACAATATCACTGTGTCACCAGGTGATTTTGCAGAAGTCTTTGGAGCAATCCCCTCAGTGATTTGCATGTTGTTTAGGTCTCAACCAAGGGTGGAAACCCATCAATTATCCTTGCTGTCTATGACTGACACTCAAGCAGGTAAAATCTGTGTGTCCTGCAACCATGGTAAAAACAATAAATTGATTAGATCCCTGCTTAAAAGAGATCTAATTTCAGCTCCCTGTGTAGTCTCACACTGGAATAAATACATGGAATGTACTGACTGGAAAAAGGTTTGGCTCTTACCCAACCAATACCTGCTGACCAACAAGGTTAGAGAAATTTCATTTAAGATAATATATAGATTTTATCCATCAAATGAGCTTATTGTCAAAAGATTCAATGTTAACATTGAAACTGTGACTCATTTATTTTGGCACTGCCCCACTGTCAAAAGCCTCTGGGTTGAAATTTGTAATTTTATTGCTAATCATATTGAAAAAGATTTCAAGCTGTTTTGGAGGGATGTACTGTTTGGACTCTTTGACTCTAACATCAATAAGGAAAAACCCAACAAAACCTTTATTTATCTTATCATAATTTTGGCAAAAGTTTACATACGCAAATGCAAATTTACTCACACAAAACCATTTTTGTTGCTTTTTACAATGGATTCAGGCAATACATTGATTCCTTCAAGCTTTCCCTTAATCAAAAGGCAATCAAAGCCGTGTTTGTGATCGTTTTAAGGTATTTTTGTGAATTTTATTCCCCCTGGCATGAATTGTGATCGATGTGAATGTGTTGTTTTTGTGTCTGGATAAAACTTTACTGGATGTAAGATTCAGATTAGTTAAATAAAAATGCGTCGCAGCAGTCTTCTCTTTGCAACAGAGAACGGCAGCAGTCGATTCGAACGCATGCGAAGAGGATATTGATCAAAAAGGGCTACTGGTAAGCTCATGTCCGCTGGAACTTTGTTTGGCATGTTTGGTTTTGTTTTATCGGTCTATTTGGAAAAGAACGAGATGCACTGTCTGTTCGAGGCACAAAATATATTATTTAATTTCCTTTGGCCACCTACCTTGTTTGTTTTACTTTGGAATTTTAAGATTGTGATATTAGTGGCCCAAATTAGTTTGCTGAAAGCTGTTGTTAAATGAGTTCAATTAAAATTATAAGAATGCATATGATTAAAATTTTAAATCTGTTTAAAATAATTCAGGCGGCTAAGCGCAGCATTTGTTTGTTAAATATGAATTGCTTTATAACTGAATTGCTTTATAAATGAATTATCATTAAGTAACAATTTGAAAATGGTTTTAAAATGTAGAACAGTGTTTATTTGAATGGTTAATGTGTTTGTTTGAAAACAGAATTTTATTTACATTGTTTGTTGTGTGTTTGTAGGTTTTTCACCTGCCTGCCTTACTTGTTTATAATAAAGAAAGAACGAGTGAAATCTGAAGTCTGGTCAAGTCCTTTTCCTTGTCAAGTGTGGGAAGCCATGGTATTTTAAAGACACTTGACAACGGCCCTGCATCAAAAACGCGGAGTCTGCGTGACGAGCCTCCTGCTCTACGCTGGCGTGTGTAAGTTGTCATGGACACCTGTTGTAATCTGTGTACAGCGCAGCAGAGTGGAGCCACTTAGCCACCCAACTTTCTCCAGGTAAATTCAGTTACCCCGGTGATGTTTTAATGCACGTTAAAGTTCAGTTAAATTTCTAATAGGTGGAATGTACGCTCAAGGCGATGGTTCAATGTGCTCATTATTCGCTTGTCAAAAGTGACTCACCCTTGTAATTTGTTGGAGCATTTTTCCCTTCGGTTAGTTTTGATTATAATAAAAACGAGAACAGTTTATGAAGCATTTAATAATAATGCATCAATTTTATATGGTGCTTTTCTGCCTTTCTAGGCACTCAAAGACGCTTCACAATGGATACATTATTCATTCATTCACACATTCACGTTCTGATGGTGGTAAACTATGTTTTTGTAGCCACAGCTGCCCTGGGGCAGACTGACGGAAGCATGGCTGCCAGTATGCGCCTACAGCCCCTCCGACCACCACCAAACATTCGCACACAGCCATACAGGAGTGTTCCTATATTGCATGTTTGGTGAGTGGGGGAAACCGGAGTACCCGGAGTTAACCCACACGAACACGGGGAGAACATGCAAACTCCACGCAGAAAGGCCCCAGGCCAGATTCGAACCCTGCCTCTTGCTGTGAGGCAGTAGTGCTAACCACTGTGCCACCGTGCCGCCCGATATCAGCTAGATATCAAAAACAGGCGTGCTGAATCCAGAGGGTTGCTGTTAAGTTTCAGTGTTATGTGATCAAAATCACAGCAATGAGGCTGTATAATAAAACCAGGTCCTCACTGTCAAGGCAGTGGCTATGGGCACAGACCCGTATCTCTAGCCTGTATGCTAAAGGTAAGGCAGCGGTATTATTAGCCTCTCATTCCGTACCTACGATTGTTAGCCCTTGTTGTAAACATACGGATGGTAAGTCCAAATAAATTTGGCATGTATCAGCCGAACCGGGCAAAATTTCTTAAATTCCATCAAAACACAAAATATAATTATTATTATTTTACAGTATATATGTTTGTATAGACCTCGCAATTCCGTTTCTTGACGTTGCTCATAAGTACTCGCGGCAGGAGCATATCAGACATGGCGGAAATTCCACCACGCGACTAAAGGTCTATGTAGCCTGACAATCATCAGACAATCAAATTAGAAATCTAGCTGTTCTCAGTATTGAGAAACCACGAGCAGAAAAGCTAGGTTTGTATATTTTGGTGAGACATTCTGCTGCACAGCATAACAATTGTCATCTGAAGCTCTCTTAAAAGAGTTGGCCAATATCAGTCCTGGACTGTGACTTAAGTACTTTTGCTGTATTTATTTTGAGGCACTTTTATTTCATTAGCCCTAAATATTCACTCTACTACATCTTGGAAGGCATAATAGTACAGTGTGTCCTGAAAAAAAAGAAACTGAGGATAAAATGAGAAGTATTCTGCTGAAACCTAATATCCATATGTAACCCCTATAAAAATACAGTTCGGTTTACTAAATGTATTTGTGATGACTTAATGTTAAACCGTTCATTGTTTGTGTAAATTCATGAAGAGAGTTGTAGTTGCTTGATGTGGCCACACGGGCGTTCGCTTCATTTATGCTCAATATGGAAAAATCTAGTGACGCATACTGAAGAAGACAGGCTAGAAATGGTCCGATACGGATGTTATGAGATATTGTTGAGCAAGATTGTGGATGCTTTGTGAAAGAGTACGGTTTTATTTTCACTGTTACGACTCTATCTTTTTTTGAGTTTATCCGAGGGAGTGCCTGCACGACTGTAGCCAGAGCAGACGCTTTGTTTTGCGTTTCTAACCAAGGACTCCGATTGGTTTTTTTGTTTTGTTTTTTTTTGTTTGCAAGTGCTGGATCTGGGCTGAGTTATCAGCTGTGATTTCAACCGGGTCTTCCGTCCGAGATGCGCCGGGGTCGAAGGGGATGCCACATCCTCCATCTTCATCACTGCTTGAAGAGTCACACGCACCTGGAGCCTGAGCATCGCAGTAAACATTCATTACACACATACTACCCGGGTAGCGTACACACACACACACACACACTGAAAAGACTTGGACCGGCACAAATACGGATTCACCTGAACTTTTGACTGGAGACATTGAACTTTGATATCAGAACAACTACCAGCTGAGAAGACAGTTTATTTTATTTTTGTTTTTTTGTTTTTTTTTTATTCCATTGGGGATTTTAAATCTCAACTGATTTCGACTTGATTTTGATGTTGTGAGAATAAACGTACTTGTGTTTACTGCATACTAACCTTCCCTCGCTCCTTGAGATGAATTAGATCAGTGTTTACCTTATGTGGTCTTAGTAAGTCACAGAAGGTTACATATAAAACTAATGACACACATTAGTTACGACCAAGTAACTTGATTGGACAAGAGACATTCCATGAGTGCTGATATAGAGTACAACAGCACTGCGACATTATCACTCCGCTGTACAGGCGTTCTAATAACCATTATTACGCTACATCAGTTATTTGTGTTGGCGGAGCCAAATAGATGATTAAATAGACAAGCAAATCATAATCTCTTGCGGCTTATTATTCTTAACTAATAAAATGCGCTTGTAGAACATTTGTATAAAAGCAATATCACACTCGAGGTCGTGCTGTTGTGCTGAATATCAGCACTTGTATGATTATCTGCGGCACTCGGCCTGCGGCCTCGTACCTATGACCAAATCACACCAGTGCGTAATCACACCACGTAACCTAAAGCACGAATAGCCCTGACAATGAAAAGTTGAAACTGATCATCCAGGTTCATCCATGTTTAGGCCTGTCACCATGTAATCTGGTGCAAAGTGGTTACTGAATTACTCCAAAAGTGTCATTGTTGTTCAGTTGTGTGTGGCACAAGCTCTACTTACTTGACATCAATAGTCAGAAGGCATAGTTGTATAACACCAAATGTCATTTTAATCGAAGAATGTGAAGTAATTGTTATAGAATTAACCATTTATTCTTGGTTTCCTTTTTTGGGACACACTGTACAATAAATACATTGAAGAATATTTATCTGAAATTGTTGCCCAATTTTTAGAGGCATTTTTTTTGCAGATTGGCAAACTTCTGCACGTACTTTACTTTCAACATCTGATACGTTATCTATGCTCTATTGTGAATAAAATATGGGTTACTGCAAATCATTGTATTCGCACGTTTTACACAGTGTCCCAACTTCATTGGAATTGGGGATTTTCTAATACCACACTGAGGATGTCCCATGCCACCCCTCCCAGACCTCTTGCCACCCCATGTAAAATTTCCTAGATCCGCCACTGATTAGATGGGATTACTTCATGAGAGGTTTAAAACTGGAATGTGCTCCACACAAAAAAGATCTGGGAGTGATTGTTGACCAAACCCTCACAGGCTCCAGCCAATGAAAATGAAAAATGAAAAATGAAAAAAGCCAATCAGATGCTGGAGTAAGATCTGGAAATGCTGATGCTTGGGGGAGAGGCTGTAAGGGAGAAATGGCTGATAGCTCGGGAGCTGGGCCCAGGATGCTCGCACAGCCTGCACAGTGGAAGGTGTTGATGGTCTTTCTGTGTCCTTAGTGTTACTCTGTATATAGGAGTTGCGAAGCTCTGGCTGACACAATGCCCTTGTGGGAGTCATATTACTGTCCTCCGTCTCTAATATAACTGGATATAACTTCACTTCACAATATGCTTATATGTTTAATATCCAGCTAAGAAATAGCTTCTTTACTTAAAACCAGTGGCGTCTCTGGAAGTGATAATTGGTGGGGCCCTGACCATGCCTTTGTGTAAATGATTGATCCTGGCTTGTACTCAGTTATTTTCCTTGCATTTGCCTGACTATTCTTTGATATGTGTATAGTGATTTGGTACCTAGATTTGTTTATGTACTGTCTTAGTTTAGTCTTTCCATGTTTTACATTTAACCATAGTTTGATTTTGGTCCATGTTTTGCTTTCTCCCATGCATTGCACTTGCATTTGTCTCCCCTGTCTGGTCTCTTGTCTTGTCATTGCTCACAACCCCAGTAATGCGGGCCATTCTTTCAGGTGCCCATCTCGTTTGCTTCCTTCACTCTACTTTTCTATTTTACCAACCAATACAAACAGTTTATTTTTTTCGCCAAGATTACTAATCCAACTAACATTGTGTATAATACTAACTTACTAACAAGCACTAGGGATTGTACAGCTGCACATACTAATTGATTAACAAGCTCTCAGCACTCGCCCTGTTCTAATCTCCGCCTCTTGTCTTTCCCTAATCTTCTCTGCTGCATTTCTGTGGATTTTCCACACCTGTTTCGCGCTGTCCTTTCTCTCATTATCGATGCATGTGATAACTCCTTGACTGGAGACGTATGTTTGTATATAGGATTGTCTTGTGATCCCTATCCGCATTTTGGCTTTTGCCTACTTTATGTGATTAGGTTTTCCCTCTTGTTCCACCCTTTGTACGTAATTAATCTCATTTCCTGCACCTGTGTTCTATGTACCATGTGATCTCCCTGGAGTGTATTTTAGGTGTCTCTTCACAGAACTTCCTTGTCAGAACATTTCTCGTGTTTACCTGTGCTGCTATTGTATTCTGCCTTGTACTCATTGTGTTACTCTTCTCACTGGACTGTCGAACTTTCGATTTTGGCTCTGCATTTCTTGATTAACTGTTGCATCTGTGTTTACGAACCCTTTTTGCCCGACTAAGATTTTTTTGATTGCTGCTCTGGTAATGATTTGGATACGTGCACTGGTTTTTGATTTTTGCTTCTCTGACAAACCTGTGCCTGTGTACTGAATCTGTTTTTGCCTGACTACGAGTTCTTTGTTTGCTGCCCTGGTTTTCGACTCTGATTCTGCTCTCCTGGATTTTGACTTTTGCATTGTGGACTCTGTACTTTTGCCTTCTGCCCTGCGGTGGTTACCCCCCTCGATCAATAAAATCTGCTAACCTACAGTCCTGTCTTCTTGCGACTGGTTCCTGAACGATACCTCACAATTTTGACTATAATCCTCTTGCAATCGAAGTTACGGTTTCTCTCTCCATGAGATCTATTGACGAGTAAATAATGGTATTAATTCGGATCAGAAAAATGATAAAGGCCACTCAAAAATTGTTCAACGCTTTTTGAAAGACAAACTGCTCTCAAAACGTCTGGGCTAATTTTTCCACGCATCAAGTGATTTAACAGACGCTTCATGATCATTTTGTTTAAATAAAATAAAAGACCATTTGAAACGTCTGTGTGCATTTCTGAATTACAGTGATTTAAATACACAAAATTACGCTTCCAGATTAATGACTAAGTAAATTCGGTAAGTAATATAGAATCTGGGCAGTAGCTACAGTAAACGTATTACAAATAGAAAACAAAAGAGGAAACGAGGTTCGTTTATATAAAGTGCTGGTTAAAAACAAAGGACAGTGCTGAGTTAGATTCAGGGAATAATACGCCCGAAACGCGAAGAGTACGTCTATATCAGGCTAGGAATATAGCACAGGCATGTAGTTGCAAGACTTTGCAATCACTGAGTGTGAAGCTTAGTTTTGCTTAGCACCCTGCTACCGCACAGTGGAAATGAGAAACAGGTGCAGATAATTGAATAATGCGAGAAGTGCAGTCCGGATCTAAGTAGACTGGTAAGTTGGACGGCTGGAGGCGTGGTCTTACAGTACCCCCCAGCCTCCGAGGCATGACTTCAAGTGTGCCTATTGAGGGCAGCGGGCGGAGTAGCCTGGTTCAGATGGGCCTGGTGGAATTCGGCCAGGAGCTGGGGATCCAAGATTTGGTCACGGTCCACCCAGCTCCTCTCTTGTTGAGAGCCAGACTCGGTCCCCTGGCTGGTTATTGGGGGTGTTCCGATGTTTCTGTTTTACCTGGATCTTTTGGTGGCAAAATCCCATCCAGATCTGGACATTGGTATTTTCCCAGACCTTATCTGCCTCCTTGAACCGCCGGGACTTCCATCTGGCTCTGGATTCACAGGCATAGGGGAGATTGCCGTCTGAGCAAACGCTGGAAGGGAGTGAGTCCAATGGACACATATAAGTTTCATACAAGGACAATGACACACAGATATCAAAAAAATAAATACATAAATTAGTAAATTGGGCACAGAGACAGTTTTTCATGCTTTCACATTCTAAATCCTTTAAAATTGAACCAAAAGCATAATCACCAGGATACATGTAGTACCTTCAGATGTAGGGAGGTCGGTTAACAAAGTCTGAGGTGATGTATGACCATGGATGCTGAGGTACTGGTAATGGGTTGAGTTTACCAGCGGGTAGCTGTCGTAGTGTCTTGGAGATTGCGCAAATTGTGCAGGAGCGCATGGCCACTTCCACATGAGACCAGGTAGGGCCATCAGTATTTTCAGGCGATGATGTTTGTAATTCTTTTGGCTGCAGGATATCCTGCTGACAGGGAGGTAAGTGCCCACAGAATCACTCTCTCACACAGGGTAGTGGGAACTAATGTATTACCTGCTGGTATCGACGTAGAACGGGGATTCCTCCTGTTCTCATTCGCCATTTCACAGTCCAACTGCCACTTGATCGGGCGAGGATGCAGGAGGATGGCAGAATCAGCTCTTCCGCCTCCGGGTCTCTCTCTACCTCATATCTTTGGAAAAGCGCATCTGTTTTGATGTTCTTGGAGCCTGGGCGATAGGTTATTGAAAAATTGAAACAAGTAAAAAAAAAATAAAAAAAAAGACTGCCACCTAGCTTGCGTTGGATTAAATCTGTGTCTTTCGCAAATACTGGCCGGTCAATATGAGGAATGGATGACTGGCCCCCTCTAAGCAGTGCCTTCATTTTACGAGCACAAGTTTAATTGCAAGTAGTTCCTGGCTTCCAATGTAGTAGTTGGCCTCCGTGGGTGGGAGTCTGTGTGAGTAATATGCACAGGAATACAGCTTCTCTGGAGTCCTGTGCTGCTGGGACAGGATTGCTCCCAACCCCGCACTGGAGGTGTCAACTCCCTCTATAATGGGCTTTTCCAGGTCTGGTAGTTTAACTCCCTAAAGCCCAACGTCCCCCTGGCTGTAATGCTGGCATAACAGGGTTTTCAAATGACGTGCTGCGAGTCTCTGATCCTTAAAAGCATAATTTCTTTCAAGCTGACTCTGTTTAAGATCGCTTGATCAATAATCACACAATTTATTTACTGGAAAATTTAGACCAGTGAATAAGCATATGATTATTAAGAAAGTATTGAAAAATGACAGATCACTGAAGGGTAACTATTATCATATGGGATATGATTCTCCATAATTAAAGGACTACTCACGCCTTGTGGGCATAGGGAGGAACCGAAGACGATTTCCTCGAGCGGAAAGTCTCCTCCCTTTAAGCCAAACCACGCCTTTGATCCAGGCGGCATAGCCACAAACACCCTGGAAGGGGGGTCGAATCTGATTTTTGGGCTTCCACCATTTGGAGGATGTCCAGCAGAGAGAGGAGACTAGGACGATTACCCGAGTAGATTCTGACCAGTTTTCAGGATTCCCCAAAAGGGAATGAACAATAATTTCAATGGGAATGGAACATACTCCATTCAACTCCTTGGATTCCCCCGAGAATAATAAGACCAAACATGATATGAGTATGTACTAAGTCCACAAAAGTTTTACTGCTATTTGGCCTGGCTCTGGATCTAGCTTATCAGCCATTTGCTCAGATTCTACAGGCCAATCTAGATTCTACCGGGCACTTATCTGCAGCAATGGTGCATTGTTCACTATACTATAAAGACGAAGTTACATAAAATAGAACTAGTGGATCCCCACGGGCAAAGTGCAAGTATAGAATATATTAGGTTAAGAATAGCATTATTGGTGGTTGAACTCACCCCTGATTTAGCCAGTAGTGAAATGATAATGTTTGCGGCACTATTAATTTCTGTGCACTGTTTCATGAGCTCTCGAAACAATGTGTGTAAGCCGTACCTCGCAGCTTGCTATTATTAGCTAGTTAGCGAGCGAACACACAGTGCGCAGTGCTCAGAAATCACGCAGAGTTGTGAATGATATTACAACATCTGTAAACCATATCTTGCAGCTTGCTATTACTAGGTAATAACCTAGCAAGCACACAGTGTATAGATATAAATAGAGCGGTGTGAATAGCATCATTTCACTATTTAGCTGGCTAGATCACACTGAACAGCGAGTTGGCTGGCTATTGAACAGGCAGTGCAGAGAAACGATTTGGGTTCCGCAAATAATAATAATAATGATGATGATGATATGTAAAAACACGAATACTCGAAATGTTGGCCGCAAATAGTAGGTTTCAGTGACCCGGGCTTGATTGTGTTATGGCCCCAATTTGTTATGACATATAAGACAGCAAGGGATCACAGACAAAATTTTAAAACTGAAACAGACTTAATTAAACAAAGACCGACAAATAACCTACAATTTATACTACTGACCAAGATTGACATATACAAGAAAAAAAATAATTACAGTCCCTTGAGATGGGGTTGCTTGGTGATGTCCTGGGACAGTGAAATGCTCCAACACAGCCAAAAATCCACAAATAAAAACTTCACAGGTCTTGAAAAGAGTGACAGGTCTGGTCGTTCACTCTGGGTGATTTTTGTTGGTCCATTCTTTAAGATATTCTCCGTCCAGACCAGAGTCGTGAACTATGGCTAACCACCTAGACACAATTCGTGCACAATTTATCATGTCACGTGGCTGAGCTGGCCCAGCACAAATGTTGTTGATTGAGGCAAAGGGGGCGTTCTCTCAAGTGGATAATTTAGCAATGCGATTTTTTTAAACATTGCGTAATATACACAACATTAAAACCATCACTAATTGTTCAAGATAGATATTATGTAGCATTTTATCACATAAAAAACAGCTGAATTTCAAGTCCTAAGCTCTTTAAGATTGCACTTATTCATAATGTTTTCAACATTCAAAAGAACAGGTTGCATTTGCAGGGAAGCTTAGTTGCATTCTGGTTGCCACGCAAAGTGATAATAATTAATATATTAAATTACCAATGCTTTGAATTAAAAAGCGATTTAATACTTTAGTAAATTGGATATTAGTGCATCATGAAAGTTTGATGCAGGGCATGCATTTAAAATCACTCAATACGACTTTGCAGTTCGGCTTCTGGGAAATTTGTAGGAAGGCTATAATATGACATTGTATGAAGGACAATTATCTAATTAAACAAGAAACGAGAGAAACGAGAAATTTTACTGAACTACCGTCCATGAAATCTCATTGTAGCCTGCCTCATTGACACAAAGCTCTATGTCATTGTTACGTCCAGAGGACGATATGTCGGACGCATTAATAGCGCCAATAAATAAACGGGGAAACGGAACTGTTTTAAAGTGAAAAAAAAATGGTATATTTTGTGATACAGAAAAGAAAAATGACAGAAACAGCGGGTCAGTACAGGGTACGGGTGTGGGGAAAACAATATGGTCAACAACACACTGCCAAATAATAGAAAATAACAAAACCATAAACACCGCTAATAAAAAGAAACCAACTAACTACTGCGTTACAGAAAAAAAAAAAACCCTACCTATACTGATGTACTCAAAACAAACAACAAAGGGTGGCAGGTGTCTCTAACTAGTGCGCTAACAAAAGAAATCCTGCGTGAGTGCAAATGTACAGGGCCCCATCTAACCTAGACCATCATTGAATCCCACACCCCAGTGTATAACGAATGAAATATAATTATAATAATGACAATAACCTAAGCACAAACATACGAATAGCCACAACACAAAATGACCGAGCGCTCCCGAAGACTGGGAAGGGACGCGCTAAATAAACCAGGATCCAACGGGGCAACGGAGGATTGGATAAGATGGAATTGGGTGGAATTTCGGGGCGGAACGGAGATGAAGGATTCGGAAGGCGTTGACCTGGCGATTGACAGCGGAATGGGAGAATCATGGAGAGTGAATACCGGAATGGAACACCTGCAGGAAAAACGAGACACACAAAAACACACACACGCAGAATACCAACGGCAGTACGGGATTCCCGTAACACCACCACCCCTAAAACAAACCTAACGGGTTTGTAAGTTGGCGAAAACAAACAATAATCAGTGATAATTCAAACATGTTCAAACACGTGATAAGGCATCTGCAACCACATTTTGCACCCCTTTTTTATGTTTTATTTCCAAAGGATAATTTTGTAAAATTAGTGACCAGCGCATCAAGCGCTGATTGTGATTGTACATACGATTTAAAAAGACCAGTGGATTGTGGTCTGTAAAAACCGTAAGCGGAGAAGAGCTAGAGCCGACATACACTTCAAAATGTTGCAATGCAAGGAGCAAGGCGAGCGCTTCCTTTTCGATTGTAGAATAGTTCAGCTGGTGTTTTAAAAACTTACGCGAGTAAAAACAGACGGGGTGATCAATTCCGTCTGGATCCTCTTGCAGAAGGACCGCGCCGACACCCAAAGTACTTGCATCGACTTCTAGTTTAAAAGGAACAGAGAAGTTTGGAGCAACAAGAACAGGTGCACTACACAATAATGCCTTGACATTTTCGAATGACTTTTGACAGTCTTCAGTCCATGTAAATGGACTGGAGGGTCTAAGGAGGTTGGTGAGAGGAGCAGTAACAGTGGAAAAATTCCTGCAGAAACTCCGATAATACCCTGCCATTCCAAGGAATCTACGAAGTTCTCGCCTAGTTGTAGGTACTGGGTAAGAAGTGATCGCAGTTATTTTTGCCTGTACCGGACGAACTTGACCTTGACCGACTTGTTTACCCAAATAGGTAAGGGAAGCTTTCCCGAACTCGCACTTGGCTAAATTCAGGGTCAGTGAAGCCTCTGCGAGTCTGCTAAAGACAGTATCAAGAGTGTCCAGCTGTTCTTGCCAAGTTTTGGAATAAACCACAACATCGTCCAAGTAAGCCTTACAGTTGAGAACATTCGATAAGACAGTATTTATTAAACGTTGAAAAGTTGCTGGTGCGTTACACATCCCGAATGCCATTACGGTATACTGGAGGAAATTATCTGGAGTGACGAATGCGGAAATTTCAGATGCGCGAGGAGTCAAAGGAACTTGCCAATATCCTTTTAATAAGTCTAGTTTTGACACAAAGGCAGCAGAGCCAAGACTGTCGATGCAGTCTTCCATTCGAGGTAGCGGATATGAATCAGGGACAGTCACAGCGTTAACCTTCCTAAAATCCGTGCAGAACCTATGCGTTCCATCAGGCTTCGGAACCAACAAGCACGGTGAACTCCAGGGACTCACGCTAGGCTTCGCCAAGCTATGGTCACACAAATACTGAACTTCTTGCCTCATTATTTCCCGTTTGATAGCATTTATTCTATACGGATGTTGTCGAATGGCAGAGGTGTTGTTCACATTTATATCATGTTTAATGACACTAGTCTGCGTCGGAGTATCATTAAACAGAGAGGGATACTTACGAATTAGCCGAATAATGTCCTCAGCCTGAGATTTAGACAGGTCGGAGAGATGTTGAGGTAAAGATTTTAAAACTTCAGAATTTTCTAATCTTGCGCATTGCTGGGGTGCATTTCTAAGCACCACGCCATCCTCGTCTGGACTAGACGCGGACACCTTCGCAACAGAAACACACGGAGAGGTTACATCCACAGGTTGGGAAGCACTTCGACCGCTATACAATTTGAGCATATTAACATGACAAACACGAGTTTGCCTTTTACGATCGGGTGTGCGAACAACATAGTCAACCTCACCAAGCTTTTTTTCTATGTCATAGGGGCCAGAAAAACGAGCAGACAGAGAGGAACCAGGGACTGGCAGCAAAACCAACACCTTGTCACCAGGGAGAAAAGAGCGAGGAATAGCTTTTGCGTCATATTGCTGTTTCATAGTGTCCTGTGACAATGAAAGATGCTTATTAGCCAACTCCCAAGCATGATGCAAACGTTCCCGGAACTGGGAAACATAATCTAAAACATTAACCTTTGAAGGTGACGTCAAAAACTTTTCTTTGAGCACTTTTAACGGGCCCCTTACAGTGTGCCCGAATACTAATTGTGCTGGACTGAAGCCAAGAGATTCCTGTCTAGCCTCTCGAAGCGCAAAAAGAGCAAAAGGGACTCCCTCATCCCAGTCATTACCTGTCTCAATACAGTATTTTCGCAAAACGGTCTTGAGAGTTTGATGCCAGCGCTCAAGTGCACCTTGTGATTCAGGGTGGTGTGCGCTTGACACCTTGTGCGTAATGGAGAGGGACTGCAGAATTTGCTTAAAAATTTTGGAAAGGAAATTTGTTCCTTGGTCCGTTTGCACAGTTTTAGGCAATCCAAATGTTGAAAAAAATTTTGTTAATGCCTTTACCACGGCTTTGGATGTTATATTACGCAGGGGGATGGCTTCTGGATACCGAGTAGCTGAACACATTATAGTGAGGAGAAATTGGTTTCCAGTTTTTGTTTTCGGAAGGGGACCAACACAATCAACAATAACGTGTTCAAACGGTTCGCCCATTACCGGAATTGGTTGAAGTGGTGCTGGCGGAACCACTTGATTTGGCTTTCCTGCTACTTGGCAGACGTGACAAGATTTACAATATTGGGCGACTGAAGACTTCATTCCAGGCCAAAAAAAGTGCTTAAGCAACCGGTCATAGGTTTTTCTCACCCCAACATGGCCAGACCATGGGCTATCATGAGCGAGTGCCAACACTTGAAGACGGTACACTTCAGGAAGGACTATTTGGAACACCGCACCCCACTCCGAATCAATGGCAGTGGCAGGGGTCCACTTTCGCAACAACAAATCGTCATCTAAAAAATATGCAACTCCTTTTTCTTTAAGTTCTTCAGAGGCAACGACAGACGATAACAATTTGACTAAGGAAGGGTCACTTTTCTGCGCAGCAATGAGCTGCTCACGTGTGACTGGGATTTTTAATGCATCTTCAAAAATAGGCTTAACCTTGTCGATTTCTGGCGTAATGTGGCCAACAGCAGGAACGGACATATCAGACAACAATGGAGCAAAAATCGAATCGGACAAATCAAGCTGTTCTCCACTTTTTCGAGCCTGAGCTCGAGTTAAAGCACATACAGGAAAAACATCAGAGCGCACCGGATCTGAAGGTTGTGGAGGATCAATAACTTCTAAAACAGGGTGCACTTTCTCCCCAGCAATATCATTCCCCAAAATAAATGTTACGCCTGACACAGGTAAAGCGTCCCGCACAGCAACTTTGAAAAACCCAGAGGCCAAATTAGACCGCAAATGAACTCTATGCAAGGGCACAGGGACGAAACCCATTTCAATTCCTTGAACAATTACACTGGCCCCACAAGAAGAACTGTCAGAGAAGGGTAATTCGCCCGCAAGAATGAAAGATTGTGCGGCACCCGTATCTCGTAAGATGCGAACCGGCTTTTGATCTTTCGGCTCCCCATTTAATGATACCAAGCCGTCACATACAAAAGGCTGATAACAAGCCTCAATTTCATTCAAGGGTTTTTCAGACACAGTTTTAACGAAACTAACGGATTTGGGTTGGCTGGCAATCTTTCCATCTTGCTTTCTTTTAAGGGTCAAACAATCGGCTATGACATGGCCAACTTTATGGCAATAGAAACACTCTCGCGTTTCATCACTTTTAAGGGCCGTTGACTTCACATTCCCTTTACTGGTATTGCAAGATTCGACAAGTTTTTCACTGCGAGAATTTACGGATAAGTTTTTGTGCGTCAATACAAATTCGTCTGCCATCACCGCCGCCTTTGAATAGGTAGCTGTCTTTTGTTCATTTAAATAAACCACTACGCGTTCAGGCAAACACCTCTTCAACTCCTCCAATAACATCAACTCGCGCAAGGAACTAAAATTAGTGGCTTCTGTGGCTGAACACCACTTATCAAAAAGAATTTCTTTTTCTCTAGCGAACTCTACATATGTTTGAGAGGAGCTTTTCCTATAATTTCGAAATTTTTGTCTGTACGCCTCGGGTACCAATTCATAGGCGCGTAACACCGCCGCTTTCACCTTATCATAATCCATACTGTCCTGCAGTGATAAAGATGAGACAACAGTTTGTGCTTTGCCAAAAAATCTACTCTGCAGCAAAGTGGCCCACACGGGTTTAGGCCACTGAAGGGCAATGGCTACGCGTTCAAATGCTGTAAAATAGGCATCTACTTCGGACTCTCGAAATGGGGGAACCAGAGCTACTTGTCGGCTGACGTCAACAGGTGCCGAAGTTAACATAGGTGGAAGGGTTGATTCAGACATTCCTGAGAGTGGTACTGGACTGGCTTTGGCACTGGCGTTCTCCAACTCCAGCTGCCTCAACCTGACTGCAGTCTCTGCCTCAAGTTCAAGTTTACGCACGGCTAGTTTATATTCAAACTCTCGTGCCTTAGCCTTCTCTTCTCTTTCCACCTCCAGTCGTGCAAGGCGGATTTTTACCCGTGCATCAGTAGGGGAAGACACGGGACTGGCAGGCGAGAAAGGATCAAACTTGGGTAAAGTAGCGGGGTTTCTCTCCACAGTCCCCGTGACAGCAGACTCACTCACAGCTTGCGGTGACCCTTGCGGATCTTGAAACGCACCACTGTTAGAGACCTGCGCCTCACCACCAGCCGAATCTGGCTCATGTTCCAGCACACCCATCTCCACCAACGACGTCAGCAATACTAATTTGATTTCTTTTTTTGCCAAAGACCTAGATATAGAAATACCAAAATGGTCCGAAATGGTCAACAAGTCTGCCTTACGACAGAATTCCAAATTCTGACGGGAAGGAGCGGCCAAAAATTGCTGCAAATTAAATGCCATTTTGGGAAAAGCACAAACAAAAGCCTCTTACCTGTGCACAGTGGAATAATAATTACGCAGTTTCCTGTTTCCACGAGAAGGTGGCGCTATTGCTCCCGGACGAGCCCCCACTTGTTACGTCCAGAGGACGATATCTCGGACGCATTAATAGCGCCAATAAATAAACGGGGAAACGGAACTGTTTTAAAGTGAAAAAAAATGGTATATTTTGTGATACAGAAAAGAAAAATGACAGAAACAGCGGGTCAGTACAGGGTACGGGTGTGGGGAAAACAATATGGTCAACAACACACTGCCAAATAATAGAAAATAACAAAACCATAAACACCGCTAATAAAAAGAAACCAACTAACTACTGCGTTACAGAAAAAAAAAAACCCCTACCTATACTGATGTACTCAAAACAAACAACAAAGGGTGGCAGGTGTCTCTAACTAGTGCGCTAACAAAAGAAATCCTGCGTGAGTGCAAATGTACAGGGCCCCATCTAACCTAGACCATCATTGAATCCCACACCCCAGTGTATAACGAATGAAATATAATTATAATAATGACAATAACCTAAGCACAAACATACGAATAGCCACAACACAAAATGACCGAGCGCTCCCGAAGACTGGGAAGGGACGCGCTAAATAAACCAGGATCCAACGGGGCAACGGAGGATTGGATAAGATGGAATTGGGTGGAATTTCGGGGCGGAACGGAGATGAAGGATTCGGAAGGCGTTGACCTGGCGATTGACAGCGGAATGGGAGAATCATGGAGAGTGAATACCGGAATGGAACACCTGCAGGAAAAACGAGACACACAAAAACACACACACGCAGAATACCAACGGCAGTACGGGATTCCCGTAACAGTCATAATGGATAAACGCAACAAAGCTTATTGGAGGCCCATTTGCTCAGTAAATTAATTCAGTTTACTATCCGATTCCTACTCAGAAATAGCTTGAGTGTTACCCTGCATTTTGGTTATGCTACTGGCTGTAGACCGAGTTTTACTGTTACATGTGCAGCCTTAACCCATTTAATCCCACCGGTCACAATAGTGACCGTAAAAAAAAGTTTCATTTCTAAGGCTATAAAAATGTTTCTGAATGATCTATCAATGCATTTCCAGCAGATATTGAAATAATAAAGGGTCTCAATGAAATATGTGCAGTGGCGCATGTTTTCTGTAAATTGTCACATGACCAGAGCTGTTTACTTCCTGTTTGCGCCAAGAGAAGAGGATGGCAGCAAGGAAGCTCCCACAGAAAAGGTTAATAAAGTATGTTAACATAAAGATAGAACATAGATTTTTGGTACGCATCATGTTTAAGGTGTCTAGTATTGATATATGCATTTGCAATTACTCAACTTTGTTTAATGTGGTCACAGAACTCACAAAGATGTCACCGGCAACAATAGTGACCAGTGGGATAAGCCATTGTATCTACATGCTAATACATGTAGGCTAACTATTCTACCTTACTTTCTGCTGCTACCTAACTTCCTACCTAATTTAACACACAGAAACACACACAGAGACACACAAACATACACACACACACACACACACGGACCCAAGGAAGACTTGCTAGCTAGCTAATTCTGCTAGCTAATTTTCTGCTACCTAACTCCCTACCTACTGCAACTTTCCACACACACACACACACACACACACACACGCACACGAAGACTAGCTAGCTAACTAATTCTACCTAACTTTCCACGCACGCAATTACAGGTAAGCACACACACACAAACGCCACACACGCACACACATACACACGGACCCCAGAAAGACTAGCTAGCTAACTACCAAACTTTCTGCTGTGTTTTCTTTTAGATTTACTTTGAGTCTTGTTCTTGATTTGTTGGATCAAGATGAGTTCCCAGACAAGGCATGCAGCATTGCAATCATCCCTCAAAATGAAAAAGATGCTGTACTCAGTGATTGTGACAGTGATGGGTCTGACATGGACTATGAGGGGGAAACAGGCCATTTGCCAGCAAGGCTGTTGAATGCATATGCCGAAGTTATGCAAACAGAGCATGATTGGAATGATGGCCTTCCCTTCACCACACCCCCTTCCCCTCCCCAACCTCCTTCCCCTGTTCCAGTTCCTCCACCTCCGGCCATAACAATGAAGGCCAGCTAGAAGACCCAAGGGCCTCTAGCCTCCAGAAGGGCCAGCCAGAAGACGCAAGGGCCTCTAAGCGCCAAAGGGTTCAGCTAAGTCAGCCAGAAGAACCAAGGGCAAAACTGTAAATGGTCAAAAATAATGATAGAGTATTTAAACGATCCAAGAGGCCTTCCACTGCTGTTATTCCAGAATACACAGTATACAGACCAAATGCTGCAGAATGTGTAAAACAAAGCTGCCCCAACCCATTGGATTTTTTCTTACTGATGTATCCACCCACCCTGAGAGTGATCACAGTTGAAATGTGGATCACACACTCTCCTCCCAGAGACAGGGTTGGGTCAGGGACCCAGCGTTATCATAGGTTTGGCAGAGCAAGCTCAGGTGCCTCAAGGTTGCAAGTTCTTCAATGACAACCTCTTTACCACTCTTTCACTCATGGATGAGATGACAAAAAGAGCGTATGGGAGCTCTAGAACCACGAGGCAGAACCGCCTGTTTGATGTCCCATTCACACCACTGAATGCCTTCATGAAGCTACCCAGGGGAACCTCTGAGGCTCTGTGCCATGGAGAGAAGTTGCTGGTCCGTTGGAAAGACAATAAACATTGTTACACTGGCAACAAACATGGATGAAAAATACACTGAGACTGTTACAATGAGCACATGGGTGGCGTAGACCTTCATGACCTACAGGTTTCGCAATACCATATCTCAATCAGGTCAAAGAAGTGGTGGTGGCCCATCTTTGCATGGTCTATCAACAGTGCTCTTGTAAATGGCCATCTCTCTTACAGAGATGTTATTGGAGGGACCATTGACCTGCTGACCTTCTCACGGATAGTCTCACAGTCTCTCCTGCAAAGGTTTGGAGCGAAACCACTGAGCCATGGAAGGAGATCTCTACTGAGTGCTACCGTTGAAGATCAGGCAAGATACGATAAAGCTTCCCACTGGCCAATTAACACGATGCACTGGTTCCAGAGATGTTGCCATTGTGAGAAACGCACAACCTATGCATTTGAGAAATGCAAAGTACCACTGCACATTGAGTACTTCAAGCTGTACCATGGAGTGTAGAAGAAAAACGGTAAAAACAGGAGAATGCAGTCGGACATGGAGTTAACAAGCATACACACACACGCACACACACACGCAAACACGCAAGTGGTTGCATACAGTTACAAACAAACAGTACTTTGGAGTCTAAGGGAAAAAAAGCTGAAAAAACCATCAAAATGTCCTAAATGTTCCAGAAAAACATGTTATTTTTTAGTTGCCCTGAAGTTACAATGTTGAAATACATTGATGATTGTTGTTGTTTTTGTCTTAACCTCAATATTCATAACGGTGCTCCCAGTATTCATATTGCTAGCCGATAGTATAGGGCTTATATGTAAAATATTCACACTACAATGAGAGAGCATTCAGAGGCAATGCTAGAACTTTTAAAAGTGATAATAACTAGCCTTTATATATAAGGATGTTATGCACTCACGCCCACTCACGCACATACGCACACGCGCGCACACACACACACACAAACACACATACACACAAAGAAACACACAGACAGAGAAACACACACACAAACACACTGCACAGGTCAAATAGACCTATATTTAGTCTATCCAATGGTTGATACCACACAGTATCCCACCGGTCACATTATCCCACCGGTTTATTTCTTTTGTTTGCATTGGAACAACACAAAAAAGGCAGAGAAAAATGGTCAAATCTGATATCATTTTGCACAGAACTCTGAAAAAAACTCCAAAAATGGGCCAGACAAAATTATTGCCACCTTTTCAAAATAATAGTATTTCAAGCATGTGGTGCTCTTTTAATTTGTAATTAAACTCACCTGTGGCAAGTTATAGTCTATTACTTTCCACAGGTGAGTTTAATTACAATGACTCAGACATTGGAACTATATTCTAAGGGGGGGGAGGGGGAATTTTTGATGGGGGTTTGTGCTCATATATGTACACACAGTGTTTTCGAACAAGGATTTGATTTCAAGCAGGATGCTTTGATTATCACACAGTTATTAAAGGCTGTATCGGCGATTTGAAGTCACTATTGTTGACAGTTGAAATGCTCCCAAAACACAACAGAGCCGCTCGCCCCTTTCCTTCTGAAGCTTGGAACATTAACGTGCTTTTCTTAAAGTTTAACTTGTGAGTAAAGCTGCTCTCACACCAGACGCGAAACAAAATTTTCGCGCGACAGATTACATTCAAAGTCAATGCAAGGTGCGTCTTTGCATCGACTTTGAATGTAATCTGTTGCGCAAAAAATTCATTTCGCGTCCGGTGTAAAAGCAGTTTAAGAATGGCTCACTCAGCTGGGTAAATGGCCGTGTACAGCTCGTGATAAACGCCCGGGATCATTCCAAGCTGATACAAATAACTTATTTCAGGATAATTCCACAGACTTATTTTCTCATTTTAAAACATTAGTTGTTTAGTTGTCTATTGACTTGGAATGAATTGAACATACAAACTGCTGATCATTCATTACTGCAAATTAGCAGACTTTCCACCATGTAGGGCCTATTGTGAAGAATTAAAAACTCCCCAGAGAGTTTTTATTCTTATGCCTATTTTGTACTTTGAAGAGTCCACTCGTGGTAGAAACTGACTGTGCCTTTAATGAATGAAGTCGTGGTTGTTTCTTTCTATAATAAAACAAAACAATAATGAAAAAAAAAAAAGGTTACGCAATATGTTTTGAACTGAGAGAATGCCCTTAGTGTCTCGCACGAGCAATAAGCGCGCTGAAAATTTTGTCCTTTGTCCACCCTCCAAGTTACAAGTCAATTCATCTAACCATAACTGTCCAAAGCTGTTACACTGAGGTAAAAAAAATGATCCATAAAGCAGATATCCTACACAATTCCTCGACTTTAATAAGCAGTTATTGTAAAAAAATTAAGTGATGAAGTGATTATCTGATTTCGGGCTTCCACTTCCAGCTCTTCTTTGTCGTGTGCACACAATAGCATTCGCGCGCGTGTGGAAGACGTGATTACGGCACTGCCATTTCACCTGGCAACAAGATATACTATTTTCTGATTGGCTGATAGGTTGCTGATTCAAGGAAAGCAGTCTGCCTTCGCCTCATCCATTCATGGATAACTAATCTCTTTTATATACAGTTTATGTTACCAATACGCGGTGAGTTCTCTCACTTCTCAGCGTGAGAAATGTCATGTGTGGCATGTGAGCATGTGAACTTATTGAAATGCATGTGTCTCATGCTCAATGCGTGAGACTTGAGAGCCCTGATTATAAAAAAAACTTGGAGCAGTATGGGGCTGATGGGGGGGGGGGGGACTGCATCGTCCACAATCAGATGGATTAAGCGGTCTGTGACACCAGCATTAAAATCATTAATAAATATAGAAAATAAAAGAGGTCCCAGAACAGAACCCTGCGGTACCCTTTTACAGACATTTAAAAATTTGGACTGGTAACCATCAGTCACCACGGCTTGAGTTCTGCCAGCTAAATAATTCTCGACCCATTTACAGGAGTTACTATCAAACCCACTGTGGTAGAGACGCCCCAAGAGTATAGTGTGGTCAACAGTGTCAAAGGACTGAGAGAGGTCAATAATCAGGGCGGCACAATCTAATTTATTATCCAGGGCAAAAGCAATATCATTTGCAACCTTTGTGGCAGCTGAAACCGTAGTATGCCTAGGTCTAAAACTAGATTGAGAAATATTTAAAATGTTATAATCTGATAAGAATTATCAAATTTGATTACTTATCAGCCACGAGATATTCACGAGCCATTTTTCTTGGTATTTTCTTTTTTTGGCATTCTATGTTTCATTGCCGTGATTAGTAATAATACTTGAGATCTTAAAGAAACTATACTTCTTATTTCTTTAGCATTATCACCACAGCCATGAACAGAGCATAAAAAAGGCATTATTTCGGGACAAGAACATAAGCGTGACTTTGAGTTAAGGTAGGTAGACACTCCCAAATACATTTATTTCTCTTTCATTCTCAATAAATTAGTACCAACATCATACAAACAACTACTAAATACAGAATTAAAGTGATGGCTCATTTACATAAATTATGCTAATTAGGTCCCGAGATGACTGCCGCAATGTGGAACTTGGTCAAGTACCTCAGGCAGGATGTCTCTAAAACTTTTTATTACTTGAATCTTAAATTTTCACAGATAATTTATGACTATTTAGTGCATGTTCTGATCTGAGGGTTTTCAGAAATAATATTTCTGAATAAATATAGGCATTCTAGTGTTTTTTTTTTTTTTTCACTTTATTGGGTACCTATTTACCACAAAATCTGGAGTTATACAAATGATTTCTTCAAAATGCCTGATCAGCCCATAGACATTCATCTGGTGAACTTATATTCCAAGTTTCACAATGACAGCATGAGAGAAAGAGAAATGGTGTTTGAAGCAATGCTTGGCAGGTCAAAAGCACTATTTTTGAGAAATTGACAAAAAACAACAGATGTCCATATTTTTGATAGTCCTATCAAGTACTCACACTATGAACTTTCTGAAGGCTATTTCACGAAAATGTCAAAAACAAATTTTTTCCAAAAAAAAAAAAGCCTAATTTGGGATTGTCATCCTCCCTTAAGAGTGCTTGAAAATCAAGTTATTGCATTGTCTTCTGTTCTACAGTTGTGTAATATTATATTATTTGTATTACAATAATATTTTTGTAATGTATAATTTTTTGCAATAACTGTTGTTGTGTTTCAAAGAATTATGGTCTTTCAAAATAAATATGAACTCTACACTGCACTTCAACTTATATCAATCATTTTATTTGGGAACCATATTCCATCCCATTAGTCAGTTATTGTCACACAATGGCACATTTGGTGTCGCTGCATGATATTGCAGATGGTGCCTTATGGAATGAACAAAGTTTCCATGACCATACGCAGTAGATGTATTTGCAGAGAGTGAGCGTTATTGGGAATCTTTAGGCTACCCAGCGCTGTCCTTTTGGACCTTTGTGATCATTTGGAGCCAGCACTTCGGAGCCATACAAGGCAGTCTAACCCTTTGCCACCACGCTGTGAAGGTATTCTCCACTTTGGATTTTTTGCCACTGGGACCTTACAGTGGGAGCTGGGAGACAGGAGGTGCTGCTGTGGGAAGGCACTGACTGCGCTGGGTTTGACTGCAAGGTTCCAGGCTGCGCTTCAGAGGATGGTTGGCTCAGGAATTCACCAATTGATAATTAATAATTAACCCCTTTGCGCAGAAGCCAAATTTGACTATACTAACTGGGTAACCCAATTTAATGCTTTATAATTCAAGATTTAAGCTTCATAAAGAGGAAAAATGTGGCTCAACTCAGAAAAAAACACTGACAGCATTTAGAATTACATTGTATCTCAGTTTAATTTCATGATTTTGGTAGAGAAAATGAGCTGCAAACATAAAAAATCTTCATGAGAATTTATCATTGAAACTGCAAAAAAAATAATTCCGAAGATTGAAAAACTGCTGGGGCTTAAAACTATACATTTCTGGGATCATGAACTCCTTGACCACAAGTACAAATCATCTTCAACATTACATTTTAGATTACCTACATGCTATTAGCCAAATTATACAGCTATCCAAGTGTCTCCCCAAAGTCTCAAAATGAAGTACTGTCAAATCATAAAAAATCATCTATTTAACACAAATAAAGTTTTAAGGCATGAAATTTAATATGAACAAATTATAAACTAGTTGAGTTTAGGATGAACTTATCAATATCAGTGCAGTTGAACATCAGTGGTCACCAGCAACCTCTCCAAACACAAAACATGCCTTTTCTCCATAATTAAGTTTAGAGTTTGGCCATTTTTCTTCTAAGTCCCCCAAGCCAGCACAAACACGCATTAAATAAACTGCTTATTAAACGGCGAGAACATTCACCCTGTAATGGAAGCTACCAGTCCCCTCTTCTAAGCTCACAAACCCATTTCAACACTTATAAGGAACAAGTACAACTCACTAACTCAGTAATATCGGAATTCTGAAATATACCTTATTTTAACAGAACAGACACTCCACTTTCAGCGAATATTAAACGATTTATTGCCTCCCAGGATTCAACAGAACCGTGCAATGAACATGGTCCACCCAAATGCACGGGCAGTTCGCGTTTTAAACAGGAAAAAAACCACGACATTCGACTTTGTTGAGTATGGTATACATTCCAAAACAAAAAACAAAAGTAGCAGCCTGACCTTTTTCATGAATCCCTCCTCCAGAGACCGATGTGTCCAGTAGCAGGAACCCTCCGGTCCTGTTTCATTCTAAATACTTCCAATTGAACATATCCTTATCTCATTTAAATCCTGTAAATGTAGCTGAACACTTCAAAGCCAGTTTTGCAAGCCATTTTTTCTATAAATCGTGTCTATTTCAGCCGCATAATGTGCAGAACGTAGACAGGATACAACCGAGCCTGCTGATATGCATAGGCTTGTATGCTCTGAGTTTGTCCAATCATTGTGTCTCACTTACTCTAAAATGTTTAAACACTCGGGAATCGGATAAGAAATGTGCCAATCAATACATTATTACCAGGGAAGCTTCACGAGGGCATGAAGTGTAACTCTACAATTACGCAGAAGAGTCTGAGTGTATGATTGAGTGATTGGCTATCAACGCCAGTACTCGGGTGGATATAAGGAAGCGCTGAATTTGTCAATGAAGGAATCTACACGTAAATCCACGATAGGGAACTACGAATTTTTCGTATGTGCGGACCGTAATTGACAGTAGAATGTGAGAGAATCAATACCATGCCTCAGAAAACTGTTTTTTCTGAACCACTAATTGGAATACTGTTGGGTCACTGAGGTTAAACTGGTTGCTACAGAGGATAACGATTTTTTCTGTGTCAAGATATCATTTTTTAAACTGCTGGATCGATACTATGGGCAAGGATACCGACCAGTTTGCACATCAGGCTTAGCTGAGGAGTTTAATTCATGCAGCTCTTGAAAAACAGGGAGTGGAGTGAACTTCCCCATATTCAAAACCGCGTTCGAGGTCTGCTTGCTTGTGAACATTTAATAACTGATCTGGGGGTTCCATCTAGTGATCAAGTTCTGTAACAGCATGCTTAAATTTGCAGGTTTATAGACGCGAGCATCTACCTCTGCAGAAAGGGGTTAAAACACTGTTGTGACCTTTATCTGCAATTGTTGAATAGGCCCAAATATCTTAATTTCAAATACAAGCAGGTATTCTTTTTAAATACAATGTTGCAGATTAGACCTGCCTTGGGGATTCACTCCGTATAAATTATATAATCAGAGAAAAATTAATCCTCTGAATTCTTTTAGATAAGAGATCGACAAGCAGAAGATGAAGGCGCTCACTCAGGGCCCAGGTCTGGTCGAGACATTCAGCTGATAGCACACCTGATAGGGCTATCTCTGCAATGATGACCCCGATGCGCTGGTCCAGCTCAGACAATTCTTTTCCTGCTATCCCCCCTCCAGTGCTGTGCATGTCTCATCTAAATTATGCTTTTTTTTTTTTTGGTGTCAAATTTCCAGCTAAAGCATTTTTTTATCCTCGCCTGTTGTGTACCCCTCTGCAGATAAAGCATTCACAGAAAGGGTGACTGCACCCCATGCATTTTTTTATATATGATATTATATCCAGAGTTAACAACACTGAATATCACTGTTTGTTTGCGGTTCACATCCTGTGGCAGTACCTCCACCTCAGACCTACTTTTGGCGTTTTTGATTCTAGCGCTCCGTTTTAAGATTTCTGTTTTGGCATTTCCTCTACTTTCCCTAAAGGAATCTCTTTGTGAATTCTGTCTGTTTCAACTGGCACGTGCTTTCAGTTTATGAGGAGAATGGCATTAATCAATCTAAGACTAATGCAAGTGCAAACGATTCTGCAGGTTAAGAACACCTTCATGAATCTGATATAAGAAGGTTCTTTAAAAAAAACTCTGAGAACAATTTAAGAAGAAATTTAAGTAAATACTTAGGAAGATACTGGTGAATGAGGCCCATTGTGTAATTTTATCTACACAAGTAAAAAGTTTGAACATTCTCAAAATAATTATTATTTATGGAACAGTTGGTTTAGTGTTCAATATACTCTTGCAAAATTTTTCTCGCCGCCTTACAATGAACACTTTTATTGCTGCTTTTAACAGCCACACATGGTGTCATATCCTTAAACAAACCTTGCAACTGTCATCTTCTCATATGAGTCCTCCCGGTGGATTTTAATAGAACACGCAAAAGGCATTGAGAACTCAAATCTAAATGATAACTGCGCCATAACGTTCTTTGATCCTTTCTCCCATTCCATCTGAGAAAATGGAGAATTTAACCCTGGAGAGCCCAAGACATCTTTTTTCCTCAAGAAAAATATTAACTTAGCATAAAAATTGACATTTGCTAATGTAGGGTAGGGGATAATTATGTGAGTTCAAATTTGACCCCGTGGGTTCTCCAGGGTTAAAATACAGAGAGATGAGGACACTCTTAGGCAGAGAGACATAGGAAGCATCTGAATACCCATACAACATATGCATGTACGGAATTTGCGTTGACTCCAGAATTACACCAGATGCGTGTTCGGTCCATCTCTGCTCCGCCATTGCAGCGGAGCTGGTAGGTTTCGCTTTAGTCAATGTGTGTGCTTACACTGGATCTGCTGCATTGTATTTCTCCTCCATTGCAGCATGTCCAAATCAGAGCCCTCCACAGCTGATATGCCAGGCTTCTATTTTAAAGCAACTACTCAGCGCAAAGCAGATCGATCAGGACACAGACAAAATTAACACATCTGGTCTGGAGATGGTGGTTTGCCTATAAGTCTCTCATGTGGACCTTGGAGCTTCCTGTCTAGAGCAAGCTCAGCAGGGGCTTTAACAGTGGCCTCATGTTGGGCTGTATTTAGGGCAAAGCGGAACTCTGGCTGCCACTGGTCCTAGGTGTTATGGTGCTAGCCGACAAATGATGCGACCATGGTTTTTAATGTCCTGTTCTGTCAGATTGGTTTGTGGATGGTAACTAGTTGTTAGTTTTTGCACCACCCCCCAGGTCTTGCAGAGATCCCTCAGGAGGGTGGCAGTAAACTACGGTCCTCTGTTTGACAGTACGAACTGTAGTACCCCCCATCAAGTGAAAATTTCCTCCCGGAGGATCTTGATGAGGTGAGGTGTTTTGCTGTCTCATGGGAAACATCTCCACCCACCTGGAATAATAGTCAACAATCACCAGCAAATAAGAGTTTGACTTTTTACTTCTAGGGAATAGCCCCATGAGATCCATTCCCAACATCTCACCTGGCGCAGTAACTTCAGTGCTCTGTAGTAATCCTGAAGGCTTGGTGTTATCTGCCTTGTATTGCTGACAGATGGCACAGGACTTTGTGTATTCCAACACATCTTTGCGTATACTTGGCCACCAGACAACATCCAAGATCCGCAACAGTGTCTTCAGTTTTCCAAGATGACCACTCAAGGGATTGTCGTGAAAGTATTGCAGGAACTCAGGAATGAGTGACTGAGGAACCACCAGCTGGTACTTCTCCCCGTGATGTGGCAGTGGGACTCATCGGTATAGGACCCCCTGGGAGATGGTAAAGCCAATACGATTGGAAGCAGCTGATGACTTTAATCTCCCTTCTCTCAGGTCACAAATCTTCTGATCCTTCTCCCGTGCTTGAGCAATTTCACAGAGTGAGTGTGGTAGATCTGAATAACCTTTGGGGGAGACTGTAAGACATGGACTCTGATGAATTGTGAGAGGTTCATATACCCTGCATAGAGCATCGGGCCCAGTGTTCAGGCACGCCTTCCGGTAATGAACCTTAAAAGTGAACTGCTGCAGTCGTAGGATCCATCTGGTGAGACGCGAGGTGGTCTTTCGGCATTTGAAAGCCCATGACAGCACAGCATGATCAGTGAAGACATCAAACTCTGCCCCCTCCAAGTAGTGACGCCTCTTCTCCACAGTCCACACCACAGCCAGGCACTCCTTTTCAGAGGTGGAATAATTGCGCTCAGGGCCTCGGAGCCCCCTAGAGGCATACGCAGTAACCCGCTCACTCTCTGTGGTGTTCTGAGTTAGGATGGCTCCAAGACCCGCTTCGCTGGCATCGGTGTATACCTGGAAGAGCAAAGATAGGCTGGGTTGGGCAAGGACTGGAGGATTTTCCAAGGCCTGCGTCAGCGCTTCCAGGCTTTCTTGGCATTCCTCGTCCAATCCCATTCAACTCCTTCCACTTAAGGTGATTCAGAGGGGCAGCCAGATCAGTAAAATGTGGAATGAATTTGTGATACCAGCCCGCGAGTTCAGATCTTTCGGAAAAGAATAGTCCACCACAGCCTGCGTCTTAGCAGGATGAACCTCAACTCCTCTGCCAGACACAATGTGTCCCAGGAATTTAAACTCTGGCTTAAAGAAGTGGCACTTTTTCATGTTTAAGCGGAGGTTGGCTGCATTCAGCCGTGCAAAAACTGCAGCCAAATCCCTTAGATGTTGTTCGCGAGTGTTGGAATATGTAATAATGTCATCTATATAGACAAAACATATCTTTCCCCTCAACTCTGCCAGGACCTTCTCCATCAAACACTGAAAAGTTGCAGCGCCGTTGCAGAGCCCAAATGGCATAGCGTTGAATTGTATCAGACCAGAGATGTTATGAAGGCTGTCTTTGGTTTACTCTCCTCATCCATAGCCACGTGCCAGTATCCGGACTGCAGATCCAATGAGCTGAACCAGGAGGCGCCTTCCAATGATTCAAGGATGTCATGAATGATTGGCATTGGATATGCATCTGGTCGGTTCTTGGAATTCACTCTCTGGTAGTCTACACAAAACCTTTAGGATCCATCAAGTTTGTTCACAAGAACTACTGGGGAGAACCAGGCAGACTGGGAGGGTTCAACGATGTTGTCTTTTAGCATTTTCTCTACATGCTCCTCAATTATCTTCTTTTTCAGAGGGGACAGTCGATAGGCCTTGGACCTCACAGGCACCTCATCTTAGGTGAAGATGGTGTGCTTCTCCACGGTAGTTTTCCCAAGGATGTTGGAGGTGATTGAAGGCCAGTCTTGCATGAGCCTTTGAAGCCCCTCAAGATAGTCTGTGTCATATGACTGCAAGGTCTTTTATTTAAAGTGGAGGTCCAGCAGGGAAATGGTTGTCCCAAGAGGTAAGGCATAATGAAGATTAACAAGCTTATATGAGGTGAGGCAGTGGACTTTATTCCATGAGTAAACCTCTGGAGTTTGTTGCAGAAGTGAATGATATGTGAAACCCTTTTCTGCCTTCAGCCCATAGCTGTTCTTTGCCAGATTGAGGATTGCTCCCGTTTTGGAGAGGAAATCTAGTCCCACAATCAATGGGAAAACAAGATGACAATCCTCCATTACATAGGTTTCAACATTCCATTGCCTCCCATGCCAGTCAAAACAGAGAGTTTTCTTCCCCAAGGCTTGATGAACGGTCCCATCTGCCATGACAAATCTCTGTCTCTCTGCTGGAACAAAGGTTTCCCCTTGGAGGGTCATCTGTTTCCATAGGCTCTCTCTCATCAGTGTGAAGGTACTTACTGTGTCCACAACTGCTTCCCCTTTAATTCCTCTGATAGTGATTAGGATTAGAAGAAGATTATGTTCTTTGCCTTTACAGCTCCGGTGTTGCACCACAGAGCACCCTGCCATTGATTTTTGAGGATGTGTCTTCTCTGGGGTTTTCTTTCCAGCCTTATCTTTACTCCCTTGAACCTTTTGCCAGTAATCTTTGGAAGCAGCGCAGTCTCTCTCAACCATGGAGCCCACCTTAACAAGCTGTGCCACCGTTGTCACAGTACCACGCAGGCAGCCTGCCACGTTTGGGTTGATGTTATTGAGGATACGCCTTACCATCTCCAACTCTGGCACGTCTGGTTTCCATTTGAGACACAGAGCCCGGTAAGCAAAAGCAAAATCTCGAAGGCATTAGTCTGGTTTTTGCACCATGGCCCTCAATTTCTCCTCCACTTCACTGATGTAGTCAGTGGGGAGGAAAGCAGATATAAAGGCTATTTTGAATGACGCCCAATCATGAACTTTTTTTTTTTCAGCTTTCCACCAGCTGTGAGCTGGACCCTTCAAGACAGTGGACAGAGCTCCTAAAAGCTCATTATCAGGGAGAGGTCTGACATCAAGTAAGTTTTCACACTGCTCTATGAAGTTAAGAACATAAGAGGTCTCACTAGATTCTCCCAAAGATGGGAAGTGAAGTCGAACTGGAGGTCTACAGTAGTAAGGAGATGTACCAGGCAGACTAAATGTTGTACCGGCAGAAATAGGGCCAACATCTGTGGACACTGCAATGGTTCTTTGCATTATCGGAGTACTGCTTTTTCTTAACCTGCTAAGTTGCTTCTTCCACTGTCCATCTCTACGTAGAAGACGATTTACAATGCTCCTTTCCAAGTTCTATATGTTTTTCAATAAAGAATCCTCCATTTTGGCTAAACTAGAAGTAACATGGGCTCTGAAGTTTGCCTCTCTGTTCAAAATGCTTGCAGCAGAATCTCTGAAATCAGCATCCAATTTCCTGAAATGTTCATTTAGAGAAGAAAAGTTGTTCATAATTTCAGAATAATTAAAAGCAGCTGATTGAGTACCTTTTTCCTCATTTTCACCATCATCCCTGCCATCTTTATGGACCATATCACATTCTTCATCATCGCCATCACAGGCCTGGAAATATACGACGGCACTCGCGGCATTTGCTGCCGAATTCGCCAGAATCGCCGCCGATTGTACTATTAAACGACGGCAACCTTTTGCCGGCGAAAAAATCTTGTTTGCCTTCTTCATCCCCATTCTTTGGAACCTGGTTTAAAGTTCAATTCAATAACTGATCCGAGTGTGTTATCTAGTGATACAATATTGTAACTGCGTGTATAAATTTGCGGCTCCATGTCAGCAGGCATCAACATCTGCACAAAGCGGCTAAGATACCCTACGAACACCGTTGCTCTCCTCGAACGCGCCATATGCAGATAATCCTTAAATGAGGCATTACATTCATATTTTAATGCATAACGTGTAACGAAGTGGTCTGTGTCAAAGTAACGAAGTGAAAGTATACTTTTTATCTTTTAAATGTACAGTGCATAATGAGGATTTTCCAATGATGCGTAGCATGTTTGTGTAGAATGCGAATTGAGTTGGGAAGAGTTGGGAATTGCTGCAGTTAGAACACAAAACTGCTGTGGAGAGGCCTTTATCTCTATCTTTATCTCCTAAAAAGAAATGCTGCTGTAAGCAAATTGGGAATTTCCAGGCCTGCCATCATCATCAGAAGCATTAACATCAACAGCTTGATTGTCATAAATCTCTGCATTATCATCAGAAATATCCAAAGAGCTCAAAAAAGATGCAATTTCCTGAGTAGGATTCCTCCCTGTCACAAAAGGCCCAAGACTGACATCAGGGTTTGCAAAACCAGGCCGAGAACCGTGTTCGGCGAACGAGGCTGTGCCTACAATATTATCTTCCATATTTTTTTTCCACGCGTCAAATAAAATCCAGGTATAAATCGATGGTATTGGTATTATTTTTTCTTTATCAGTACAAAATTACTGCACAGTCTAGGTCCCCGTACTGGCCACCGCATATGTAACATTCACCCCAATGTATATTGGCTTAAGTTACAAACAAAACATGGGATACGCTTGATCATAACAATTAAGTGGATTTAGTACCACTTAATAAAAAACAAAAATTAAAGAAATACAGCACAGACCAACAAATATTTGCAACCCCTCTATATAGCGTAACACCCAACCTCACAGGCAATACACAATCCCTTTCTTTTGTCCAGCACCGTAAAATAAAAGTCAGTCGGGTTTTACTTTTACCGCATCCAGTTCTTTGAAGTGTCCAGCAAAAATCTTTCCACCTCCGGAGCACAAAATGAAAAATATCCATATGCCAACAGAAAATCCACAATTAATCCATATGGAATACAACAAAAAGAGAATGTTCTTTGACCACCGAAAAAATACAAAAAGTCCTGGTAGCCGAAAAAGAAAATCCAGAAACAAAAATATATAGGCCTATAAAAAAAAGGACAGATCTCACCGGGTGCCGAGATGCGCTGTTAAGTGGCTGCAGCTGGTGAATGTCCATCTGATACGTGGCCTTCAGCTATCTCCACAGTAGCTTTTATTATTATTATTATTATTATTTTAACAAAATGTTAAAATATATTGGTATTCCTCAGGTCCCTCGTAGTCTCACCGAGGTTCGCCTCTTTTTTTTTTTCATTACCCATCACTCGCCCCTATTTCAAAACTTCCCTACTTCGCGGCAGAATCCGATTTGTTCCTGAACGGTGCGTAATGTCAGCTGATCAATTTGACAGCCAACTGATCTGGAATCAGTTAAACAACGGAAAATAGCAACGGAAGATGGTATGACAATTATGGGGCTACCGACATAGAATGGAGCCATGAAAAGGAGGATAGTGCTTCTAATTTTAACTATGGCAATTTAATGCATGGAAACTAATATCTTCCTGCCTCCCCGAGAATCGGCTACATGATTATGTGGCATTGCTACAGGAGGACATGTTTTTGGATCAACGTCCTTCACTGCGATCAACCAATCACAGTCCTCTGACATCATCAATGTGCTGCTCCTGTTCTTCTTTCAAAATTCCTTTGTGCTTCTGTACATATGTTCTTTTAATACATCCATATTTCTACAGTGCAAGCTATTTTTTCCAAATTGAAGTTTGCAGAATCAACCAAAATCCTCCATGAAACTACAGAAAATAAATAAATAAAATCCTAAACTGCATGTCTTAAAGGGATCAATATCATGATCATCCAATCACAGGCTTCTGACACCATTAGTGTGCCTTTCATTCTATGTAGGTGATAGACTATAAAGATTAAGAGACACTCTATACTGTATACTAATCTTGTTCTATGATTAACATTCATTGTCATTCCAAGGCTAGCATTTAGCATTGAGTGTTGCTTTAAATATTCTACAACCCATGTGTAGACTGAAAAGCATACTGAAGATGTCTGCAGGCTGTGATTGGTTAATGGCAATGTAAGACCAGGATTGCGATGTGAGATGGTGATCGTGGAACATATCCCACTCCAGTAAATTACATGTAAATCACATCATTCTACAATATAAAGGTGGTCAATCCAGGTTGTAAAAGTCCTGCCCAGCATTTTGTTCTAACCTCCTGGATTCACTAAATAGAAAAACTCTTCATCTAGGACACTTAATTAATTTGTGAGATCAGCTGGCTGAGTTGATGGGCGCAAGTAAGACAGGACTTCTGAATCTAACTCTGCAAATGTTGCACCTTCATAAGAATAACATACCATACAAGTACTGTGAACTACAAATGTACCTGTATGTTTGAATTGGTCAACTATTTCATGAAAACAGCAGTGTCTGATCCTCAAAATCTCTGCTGTTTCCGAACTTGTCTCAATGCCTGCCAATAACACTGCCTTACTGAATATTTTTTTCCAATTTTTAAGGAAGACTTTGTTACAGCCATGTTGTGAGTACCTCAAAATTTTTACTTGAAAATATATACATTTTTGTTGCGAAGTATCTCAGTTTAAGATATCCCCCATTTCCTTTAGTTATGTAAAGCTTGGAATATTTTTTGCATCTCCATGGCTCCACACTTTCTGTTAAAATTTGTCATGAAATGTATTGCTCATAATTGCATGCATCCATGAAAGTATGCAAATTTTAATAGATTATGATCAGTGTGGATGTTTCTGTGTATGATGTTTTGATTATGTCAATTAAATAATGTGACCTGTATTGTGCTGGGTTAAAGAAATTGGAGACATACCAGATATTCACCAGTGAGAAATTTGTCAGTGAGAAAAGTTATTGAAGTGATGATTTTCCTCAAATTTCTTCAAATGACTAACTGTAAAGACAGTTATCCTCTAACAAAGCAATGCAATGTGGTTTTCCACCGCTCCTTGGCTATTTAATAAAATCCTCGCAGATCCTCAGGCGCCTGGGTCTTCCCAAAACCACAGCCAGAATCCTGCTCGCTGACTTCTCATCAGCGTTCAACACCCTTCAGCCACACACTCTTGCCCGTAAACTGACCAGTCAGTTTCATCTTGACAACCAACTGATCCTCTCAACTTCATTGACTTCCTCACCAACAGGTCACAGAGAGTGCTACTAAATAACACCTACTCCAGAATCCGTCACACCTCCACTGGCTCCCCACAGGGGTGTGTCCTATCACCTCTCCTGTTAATCCTGTACACCAATGACTGCAGATCCACCCAGTCAAACTGTCACCTGGTCAATTTTGCAGATGACACAGTCCTCCTGTCTCACCTCATGGATTTCTCATTGCACAACAGCTCAGCACTTCAGGAGTTTGTGGACTGGTGCGATTACTCCTGTATGCACCTGAACATTGACAAAACCGAGGAAATGGTGGTGACATTTAGGAGATAAACCTGCAGTTTTTTTTAATACGAGGTATTTATCGAAGGATAGATACCTGGAAATTTCATTTGAAGTGGTCGGTTTTGAATGTAAATTTCCAGGTATCTAGCCTATGATGAATACAGAGTGCTCGAAAAAAAAAATCTAGGTTTATCTCCATGCTACCATGACTCTTGTCAACATCCCTACGAAAATATTTTTTATAAGCAAAGTTGGGATCAACCACTGGGGGGAGTTTGGAGGTAGTCTGACAAGGAAAGTGCAAAGTCGAAGTTCAGAGAACAATGCTTGGAAAGAAAAGCCACATTTTCCTGTAGGTCATGTGAGTTTTTCTGAACCCTTATGCAATACAGTGAATAATACAGCGTACGGTTTATTTATGTGGAAAATGTCACTGTCTGTTGGCAACAAGTCAAATACTAATTAATCCAATTTAGCCCTCAATGCTATCTCACTCCAAGTTTTATGGACGTAGAAGTAGTGCATATAAAACAGACAAAAATTCCTTTGATGAGATAAACAAGAGCCATCAGGAAATGGTGTATACCTCTGGCCCCAGCAAAATTTGAAATTTGGAAAATTCCTAAATAGCAAAAGGAAGTACTCGATTGGTCTTTCACACATATAATCTAGTAAAGTTTCATTACTGCGATAAATGATAGCTCGGAGTGTAGAGGGGATGGTGAAATGTGATTTGCTGATGGTGCCCATCTTGTTTTGCAAAATAACCTTGTACTTGTAGATATCTATAGGACTCTTGAGTTGACGAGAAACATGTCTCCAGGCAAACTGCACTGTAAAAAGTGATTTTGGAGAGTGGTAAATATAATCTATGCAAACCATATAAAATTTACTCGATTATTGTAGTCAGCCAAGTTATTATAAAGTAATGGGTAAATTTTACACATACTACCTATTTGTGAACAGTAACAACTGTTACATGGAAAAATAGGGTAAAATATACCCCAAAGCCATGAATCTTGAGCTCCAAATTGCGCATGCGTCAGACCGTGTGTTTGAGCGAGCGGGACGCGATATTTTTTTCCGTACCGTTAATGCGTCGCTATTCTGAAATTCTGGTCCCCCCACGTGACTGTGTCGGCAAGGGCCTAAAGTTACGTGGGGGGACCAGAATTTCAGAATAGCGACGCATTTACGGTATGGAAAAAAATATCGCGAGTGGGACAGGGGACTCTTGAACGGCCATCTTCCTCTCGCTCCGGCTGCCAACGAACCGCGTTTGTTGCCGCAGCAGGGGACAAGCAAGGCCATTGGTCAAATCGATTTCCCAGCAAGCCTCCCTTCTTAAACTTTTAGGATGAAAACAACAAAATTAAACAAATTGTGAATAGCCAAAGCCTGTACATCCAGAAAATAGTTTTTAGTTCATTCCTGTAGCATAAAGCAAATATGAAAATATATTTTTTTAAATAGACCGTAACTTGAAACAACCGGAATAGTGAAGTAGAACTACTAAAAGTATTATATATTAGTTTGATACAAAATTGCTTCTAACGTTGAAATACCATCAGACATATTTGTATTGTGCCAACTATACTATCTCACTCTACTATGTCTTCACCAGAAATTTATAGTAAGGACCGCAAGTAGTTATGAGGTTGATTCTCTACAGTCCTACGTGAATCAGTTCAGGCCGCTGGTCTCCATCGTGGGACCTTAAGGGTAATAATGAATTCATAGCGGGTTTTCTCGCTCACAACTCCCGGTATGTCCGATGGCTGGTCTGCCCGGGGGGGGGGGGGAAGATTGCCTGCCGGCCGCCGGCCATCCTAGGGTACCAGCCGTCCTGTAATTACCCAGAACACACAGACGGCCAGTCCGCCCCTGGTTACTAACTGATGTTAATTAACTTTTATTAGTAATGATTAGGTATTACCTACTAGCAATTGAGAGATTATTTTACCCAATTTTATTGAGTAAGTAGCTGTTGAATATATAGATGAATAAATTGGGTTCAATGTACCTCACATTTAAGTATTTCATAGCTTTTTATTTCAGTTATTTTATACTTAATTTATGGAATTAAATCTACCTAAAAAAAGTGGATGCAAATTGTTACCTCAAATTTATTGGGTAAATTCTATAGGTTAGTTTTTACAGTGTGTTAGTTACATGACAAATTCAATGTGGAGGTTGGGGCTACACACAGAAAGTAAACAGTGAGCATGCACTACAGGATTCTGTGTGAGGGGGCTTGGCACAGCCAACTTCAAAAAAACAAGCGGACTTCTTGGAGAAAAAATGTAGAAATTTTTAATGTGATTTTGCAGCAATGTTTATTTTACCCCCTTGATTCCCAATACTTGGGAGAACAATTTTCCAAAATCAAAAATCTTAATCATTTTGGTTTTGTGTGTGATTTGGATAAAATTCTAAGAGATTCAATTTCTGTTTTATTTCATATTTATGGACCCATTAATACATTCATGTAACATCACTGCAGCATACAGCCCAAATTGTCCTAAAAAGAAAGATGTAGGTAAATTGATTGTGCATTACAGGGTTGAGGTTTTACAAGTATTATTACACAAGGAGACCAGGCGAACTAAAAATGGAAAAATATGGCTTAACCCCACAGGGTTAACAATGCAATTTTGTGTTTTTAAAATCAAAAGATCTTGGTCTGAAGATGTTGAGTACCAAATTTCATATGCATCGGTCACACCATATTGGAGGGGATAAAGTTAGAAGGTTTTGCAAGAAATATTCGAAATGGCGCACAATGCACACTGACGCAAATGACATATATGAGTAGATTTGCATGTACCCACCGAATCCAGAGAAAAAAGTTTTTGAATTCCGCGTTTCAAGATTTATAGGCCAGAACGTAAAGTTTGTTGTTATAGTGCCACCCTGTGGTTAAACGATAGAAAGTTCAAAAATGGCAAAAGGCTCTCTGTGCTTGTTTGTTGCCTGTAGAAACGTTCGTGAAAACATATTTACGAGGGGGATAAAAATAATAAATAAATAAAAAATCAATCACAACCTGATATAGCTGTAAGCTCAGTAGAGGTAGTATGCCTATACATTCCAAAACTCTGTAAGTCAAAAAAAACAATGAGTGAAGACAAATCTCAATATACCATGTTTGTTAATTTATAAGTGCAGTAATGGAATAGTATCAGACAGAGGGCAGGGGAATGAAGAGTTGATAAGCCAGCGCAGTGGTGCCCAGAACTATCCTATTGAGTGCAATCAAAACAATCTCTTATTCTGCAAGAAAAATCAATATATTCAGATATATTCAGGCTCATGGTAAATGCAGTCCCGCTGATTTGCCAAATTAAGCAAAAGCTACACATAATTTTTCTGTGACAGAGGGCCATGCCCAGACTTGATAATTAAAACATTGTCTCGTTGCAGGAGGAGAAGCCTCTTGAACTGAAACCCTTCTGATTTTACCTGCAAGCTCTATTATGTCATTTTATAGTGTTTTACACTTGAAATACTGATTTTAACTTTGTTTAGGTGTGGTGATTACTGTAGTAACGGGGTCGTAAACTCTAGGGATCATCAAGAAGAAGTTTAATTTGGCCTTCGGAGCTAATGCGCCTAGTTTGTCGGCAAATAGTGCGCTTGGCATCCACAGTGGTAGGGAAACAAAGGAAATATATTGTGCGCAAAAGACAGTTTTCCTTTTTTTGTTGTGCTATGTCTTGTCAGTGAGAACCTGCTCTGTCACATCCAGTATGAATGGGATAGCATTCCACTTGGCTTTATTATCGACCCTCATGATGTTCACTCGTTCATCTTATGCCCTCTAGTGGCAGTGAAAATGTCCAGCTGGACATCCTTACATCAAAATCTCATTGATTATCAGAGGGCAAGCATTCAATAACCACCCACATTGCTCTATCCCCCAGCGTCTCATAGGACTGGTTGTACTTGTGCACATCCAATCTGTGGCAGCACAGCTCGTGGGATGTAGACTACAGCACGTGGACGATTCAATCAATACGGCAGAGTCACCGTGGAGCCCCTTGAGGGCTACTTGGGGCCTTCTTCAAATCCCAGCAGAAATTTTCTGTGGGGTTCAAGTCAGGTGACCATGATAGCCACTCTAAAATCTTCCAAGACTCCCTCTGAAACCAAGCCTTGGTGTGTTTTGTGGTATGCTTACGATCATTGTCCTGTTTGAAGGTCCAATGATCCCCAAACTTCAGCTTTCTCAAAAAGGGCATGACATTTTCTCCTTTGATATCTTGATACTTGATACTTTTGTTTGTTGTTTTTATTTATTTTACTGTCCAGTGTTTTTAATCACGCTGTAAAGTGTTCTTGAGTGCTGAGAAAGGCGCTTTTATATAAAATGTATTGTTATTATTATGTTAGTGTATGCTTCCTTCTTCCTCCAGCTGACATTCCGCTGATCCACAAGCCCGAAAAGTTCCAGTTTTGTTTTATCACTCCAAAGAACAGTATCCTAAAACTTCAGTGGCTTATTGATATGGTTTTTAGTATAATGGAGCTTGTGCTTTTGGGTCAGTTGTGGTGTATTTCTTGGAGACCTTCAATGTTTAGTACGCACCTCACAGCATAAACTGAAACCTCAGTGCCTCCTGCCTCCGAGTCTTTTGCAGTCACTGAGTGTTTTTGACCACCTACATCCTGTCATGGTTCCAGCTGTATGTGTCTAGGACTTTCTCTGTGGCTCTCATTCTGGGACGACATCGTATTCCTTTCCCTGCTGTTTCATCAGGCGTGGGCGGAGCCTTTCCCTAAGGTTATATAAGCCGGATTTCCACCACGCCTCCTTTGCTGGAGTGTCTGTTTTTAGCTATGCACTTTAGCCAAAGATATCTGCAGTCAGGTTTTTATGACTTTCTATCTTCATATTACCGGAGTTTCTTCTCCCTTTTTTTCTGTCTCGCATTGCTTCCGTTTTGCAGACCATTATACGTCCATTGGAAGCGTGGGTACTTTTCGTTTGGTCTAAACTATTCTCTTTGTTTGTACTGTGTCCGTGCCGCACCTTCTCTCTAGCCATTGCAATTGGCCTCCCATTCCACCACCCATTACATATCCTCAGGGATCCAGTGGCAGCCATTGATAGCTTCCTCTTTCTGCCACATCCTGGTAGTGCAGCCTCAGTTCCTTTAACTCTGAACTTGCAAACTGAGCATCCAACTATATCTCGCCTCAGTTCCTTTAACTCTGAACTTGCAAACTGCGCATCCAACTATATCTCTACGAATATCCAGTGCCTGTGCTATCTTTTTTTATCCTTTTCCTTGTTTGTGCCAGGCAGTGATCTCCTCTATTACCTTTTTGGACAATTCTCTTGACAGCCATATTTATGATTTGCAATCAAATGTCATTGTCAACAAACCCCAAGCCGGTCCATGTATTTGATGTTTTCTATCTCAAGCAAACCTGATGCAACTTATGAAGCTCTTGATTAACTGCATCAGGTGTGCTTGAGACAACACTTTATTTGCAAATGTGCTCTTATGACAGATTTTTTTCAGGGGGTTGAATCATTTTTAGCCTGAAGTAGTCATTAAAAATGGCATTTTGTGTTGAATTTGGAGAAAACACCTGCAATATTTGTTGTGTCGATTATTTAAAATGTTCTTGTCTGTTTATCTGTTTATTGCAAACAGCTGAAAGTTAGTATATTTAGCCAGTAAACCCAATTTGCAATGAGGGTTGAATAATTTTGATTGCAACTGTATAAATGCCACCAATTCTGACATAGTGTATTTATGGGGGGAGGGGGGGGGGGGGTGTGGTTATATGAAGCTCTAACAGAAGTTCTCCTTTGCTTGCCCTCGCCAGTTTATTTCCATTCAGTCTGCTTTCACTCCTAATGCATGCTCTCATTCAACCTGTGATATGTGCATAGCTGTAAATTGAGTCATCAGCTGACCTCATCCATCCAACAACACTGCGACACACCTACGTTGTTGGCCTGTCCTCTCTGTGCCATGTTTTTAAATAGGTCAATGACAAATAAGCCTTTTTTTCTTTTTTAAATTTGGCATCTCCAATCCCACCCGAATCTGGAATGCCCAATTGGTGAACTATATACAAAGCTTGCTCGTGTGCCACCCCAACTCAGGATAGGGAAGACAGTTCATGGCTCTCCTCCGAAGCACGTGTCTGTCAGCCACTGCTTCTTATACAGTCATTGGTTGAATCATTGCAAGTTCAGAACGAGAGCGGAGGATACCCTGACATGAACAGACTGACGAGCGCCCGTCTGGCCAACAGGAGGCGCTTGAGCAACGAACAAAGCTGTTTATTTATTTCCCTTACCCTGCAGTCCCTTCCCAATTTGAAACCCTGTAGCGCAATGGCCAATTGTGCGCTACTCTGAAAAAGCTGCCGACCACTGCCGGTTGGTACAACCGGGGCTCGAACCCGCAAAGTGATAATCACCTCTGCACTGCAGCGCAGTGCCTTAACTTAGTGAGCTATCCGGCAGCTACAAATAAGCCTTTTAAAAATGTTTTTTTTTTTTCAATAAACCATTAAAAATGTACAGAATAAATTTATTTGAAGTTGGAAGAGTGTGTTTAACCCTCCAGGCTCATGTTGCGAATTTGCAACAATAAATTAATTGATGACTGATGATAAAATCTAAAGACCACACAGGAAATGGTTTGATAAAGTTACTCTTCCAGCTCAGTATTGCAAAAATACAACATTAGTTCCACCTGCAGCCACTAGTGTATGAGAACTAATCTCCACGAATGAAAGATTTTTCATATCTCAATATAATAAATTGGGCTGGAGAGGGTTAAGTAAGTCTTAATGGTTGCGCAAAATTTACAGGGCTTTAGTACAGTTTTAGACTGTACCCATCACTGCCCAGCCTCTGCAGGTTCATCTACTTCATCCTGATCAGCCATGACCTCCACCACCAAGAGTATCCTGACTCCATGTGTCATGGTTTTGTCCCCGCCGGCAGAAGGCATGAAGCCGGCGGGCACTGGAACCATGTACCCAAACACCAGAAAAAGGGACCCACACGCACAGGCTGAATGAAGATATAAATAAAGTTTTAATCAAAACAAAACCAGGGGAGCAGCAGCTACAAACAGGACTCGATCATACTCAGAATAGAAACCAGAATGCAGCTGCACTGCCAAACTGGCAGTGCAGCTCTTTTATACTCTCAATGGCACCTCCACCTCAACGAGCAGCAGCTGTGGCTCGTTGAGGTGGAGGTGCAAACAGGAGGGGGGAGGGCCTGCAGGGCAGGACCATCACACCATGGGGGGATTTATCCAGCAGCGCCTCTATCTAGAGGCTCCTCAATTGCAAAATCTCTGTCATGGTTATGGTTTTTTGTCATGTTTATGTTCATGTCTATGTTTAGATTCTGTGTTCATGATTTTGTCTTTTATTTATTCTTTTTGGTTATTGTAATCCTCAGGTTTTTAGTTCATTCCATTTCTCAGTTCCATCGCACTTGCCTCCCCTGTCTTATGATCTAGTTGTTTCAATCCGTCTTCCCGGTCTGTGTGCTCACTTAATTCGGGTAATTTAAATTAATTCTGGTGTTTAATATATTCCTTCGATTCCCGTTTACTTCCTTTGTCTTGCTGTTCTGATTACTAGCAAAACTAACATATGTATTTTGTATCATTGTCTATTAACACAACTAATCCATGTATATAGATTACTAACTTACTAACGAGCACTCTAGTTAAATCTGTAAAGTTGCACCGCTACTAATTAATACTAATTCCCTCTCAGCAATCACCCTGTTCTAGTCTCCACTGCTTGCTCAGCTTTACCTGTCTCCCCCTGTGTTTCTGCGAGATCTCTCACGTGTGCTTAATTACTTTCCTGCACTCATTATCTGTGCACTAAGAACTCTTTGACCGGAGCTGTTTAAATGTCATAGGCTGTCTGTGTGATTCCTGTCCGTGTCTTGGCTTTCGCTAATTTTCGTGGTTAGGGTTTTCCTCATGTGATTCTCCCAATGTAATTAGTCTGATCCAGCTCACCTGTTCCGTGCATAGCATGTGACTTCCCTCCCGTCTATTTAAGAGTCCTCACTGCAGTTGTGACTTTGTCAGAATGTTGATCAATATTTCTTTGTGCAGAGTGCCGTGTATGCCATTGAGTATTGTTTTTCGTCTACCGGTTTTTCCGACTCTTGCCATTGCCCTTCTTGTATTGTTCTGTCTTTTTGGATTTTGACTCATTTTTGTATGACCACAATTTCTGTGTGTGGATGCCCTGTGTATGACCCTTGGCTTTGTTCATCGACAAGGACTTTTTGCCGATCATGTAAGTACCTTTGCTCATCTGTCTTCCTGGTTCTGACCCCTGCCTGTCTCATAAACACTGTTTTTGGATTTCGTATTGTGGCTTGGCAATTATGTTTTTCTGGCTTTGACTCGGGCTTCATTAAAGGCATACATTTTTTGGATCTCCATCTTTTGCGTGTGGTTCCTGAACGCTACGTCACAATCTCCCTGTCGAGTCCAAGCACCAAAGACATTAAGGGTATCATCACAGCCATTAATCTGTTCAATCAATTAATCAAAGTTTATTTATATAGCACATTTAACCCCTTTGCGCAGAAGCCAAATCTGGCTTTTTAGGTGTTACCTGATTTGAGGCTTCATAATTCAAGATTGCAGCTTCACAGAGAGAAAAACTTTGCTCAATTGAGTCTACACACTTGAAGCATTTAGATTCCCATCATATTTCAGTTTATTTTTATGATTTTGGTGGAGGAAAGGGGCTGCAAACATTAAAAAAAATCTTCATGAGAATTCACCATTGCTATAGCAAAAAAAATAATACTGACAATTGGAAAAACTGCTGGGGCTTAAATCTATACATTTCTGGGATCATAAACTTCTTGACCACAAGTACAATTCACCTTGAACATTACATTCTAGATTACCCTCTTTTTATGAGCCAAATTAGACAGCTATCCAGGTGTCTCCCCAAAGTCTGAGATCCATCAAAATGGTTCACTGTCAAATCATATATTTTACACAAATTACCTTTTGGGGCATGAAATTCAGGATGAACTAATGATTTTCTGGTTGACATAAGCATGAATTTATCAATATCAGTGCAGTTGAACATCATTGGTCACCAGTGACCTCTCCAAACACAAAACATGCCTTTTCTCCATAATAAAGTTAACACTATTGTCCATTTTCTTCGAAGTCCCCCAAGCATTAAATAAAATGCCTATTAAACAGCTATAACATTCACGCTGCAATGAAAAGCAAACCGCTTTCACATCCGAGCTCATAACCTTACACCTTATAAGGGTAAAAACTCACTAACTCAGTAATATCTGAATTCTGAAATACACCTTATTTTAACAGATCAAAAATTTCACTTTCAGGAAAAATCAAACAACATATACCTCCATATTGAACAGAATGGTGTAATGAACGCACCGAGGGATCTACCAACGTGCGTGGGGTGCATGCATTTGGAGAAACGAAAACCTCGGCATTCGATGTCTTTAAACGCGGTACAAATTCTACAGCAAAAAGCTATAATGAGCAAAATGCAAACAGAGAAGAGGTATAACCTGTTTTCCTCATTGATGCCCTCCTCCAGAGACAGATGTATCGGGTAGAAGGAACCCTCCAGTACTGTTTCATTCGGAATAATGCAGAAAGGGGTTAAAACAACCTCAGTTGACCAAACTGCTGTACAGTAATTAAGATACAAAATAATCACCATACACAAAATAAATAAGAACAATAAGATTATGGTACAATAAAATGAAGTAAAAAATAAAAACAAAGAAAGTAGAAGGCCCATGTTACTTGCCTAGCTGGGACTGAACGCCGAAGAGATGAGTTTTCAGCCATGTTTTAAAGTGCTCAAGAGACCGTGCCAATCTAACATGTCCATTAATCTGTTCACTCTGTAATCTCTAATTAATGTTTACCTTTAAACAATTCATTGGCCTGTCATGATTGAAATAGCTTTATTGGCTGCCACATAATTTTACATACCAGTAAATTGGACCAACAAAGACAATAAATGTAATTAAGCCATCATTTACTATTGCCAATACAGTGACAATCAACAACAAATTTCATAGAATAACACGTAGATGAAATTCTTAAAATAACAAACTTTAATGAACAGGACATTAAATTAAGAAAACTCTTCATTACAGACTTGAAACACCGTAATATGCAAAGAGTGGGGAAAAAAGAACAAACATATAATCAAAAGGGGAAAAGTTATGTCATGAGTAAACTGTGTGATGGGTGAAATGATGGCCGTATGATGTTTCTGACTAAGTGCGTGTACTACTGATGCATAAAAATTGTACTTACTAAATTGGCAGTTGAGTTGTAAGTATCAATCATAATTCTGTAAGTATTAGGATGTAATTTATGTAGTTTGGTCATTCGGACACATCCACAATATGTAGGTGCTTGAGGCCAGCAAGCTGATGTGGATATTACAGCACAGAATTATTATGAATGCCTGTAGTGAGTGGCACTGAAGTTGTATTCATTCCAGTCTGACAGTTCAGACTGCAGTTGCATTGACACAATCATGCATGTAGCGTAATCTGGGATCGCATATTGAAGTGGCCCAAATCAGAATTGGAGACGCCAGATTCAATATGTTTTTTGCCATTCACATTTGAGCGAAAAAAAATCTAATCTGGGCCAATTTTCACAGGGAGTCTGAACATGGCCTTTGTGTCAGTCTATTTTACATGAGCTTGAGCCCAGAGATATTGGTAGTGGTCTGGATGGTGTTGAAATATGGCTTCCACTTTGCATATCACTGTCATACATGCATCTGATGATGCCACGATGAACTGTGTTCACTAATACTGTAATGGCTGGTAGAATTGAGAGGCCAAGTGCAGCGGCAAGAGGGAAATAGAGCAACACGGACACAATAGAAATACAGACCATACGACAGGGACAATCCTCGCGCTACCTAAAGGATGACCAAACATCTGACCAAATGGAAGCAAAGCGAGAGAGAAAAAAGGAGTAGTATCTCGGGGAGCCGAGAAAAATAAGGCACCAAAAATAGCGCGACACAAAGGATAGAGAAGATAAAAAGGCACATAAATCCTTACTACAGATATCTTCGACTAATGTGCATAACTACAAACAGACACTGTAGCGAAGGAGGCGTGGCAGACTTCCGGCTTATATGGAGTACCGGGAGGCACCGCCCAAGTTCAATCAGCCAGCTGGGTAAAAAATCCGATTGAAAAAGAATTTGATCTCGTCCCGGGACGAGAGCCTCAAAGAAAAGTCCTAAACACACACACACCTCCCAAACCATGGCTGATACAGGTCTTCTAAAATATTTAAAAGCTCATGTGGTTATGTGCATCGCAGAGGAATGCCAGTTCTAAATACAGGCTGAGGGTTTAAAGGTCATGTGCATACAAGGTGGAGAACTGCACTGAGTAAAACCTGGATTTGGGAAGTTAGGTTTTCTGGGGTTTTTTCGGTGAAATTACCCGATTTACAATCAATTGGCAACTCTGCTAGGCCCTTCTCTCTTTTGGCACAGAAGCCTAATGAAAACTCTTGACAGGAAAATGCTGCATTCACAGCTTGCGGGAGATAATGTTTGTCCTCTGACAGGTTTGGCCTTCAGAGATCAAGTATTTGAGAATTCATTGATATTTTCGGGGAGCCGCAACTACAATTTACGTTCTTTAGAATCATCTTGCATCCTCATAAACCTCCACATTATATTCATTGTATCCCCATAACATTTGCGCAACATACATTTTTGTTTTAATAATGAAAACATGGCACTTTGCTACCTTGACAGAATGCATTTCTGCTGTCTATTGAATATCAACAGATTAATTCACTCTGCCGCTAATTTGGCCATCAAAGACAACCAATGTTTATGCCACAGTATATGCTAAAATTCATGATCTTCATAAAGTTATGATATTCCTCCATATTATTTAAAATCACAGCAAAATCCCCCACTTCCCTTTACTCAAACATATTTATCAACAGCCACATTCAAGAGCATTCTCTATGGTCCAATGTTGAATGCTTAAATGGCATTCAATATTCAACAAAAAGGCACAACAAATTTAATAAAGCCCTCATTATTGCCAGGGACCTCAGTGTCTATGTATATGCAGGCTAATTGCTGTGACTATTATGCAGCTCAGGGGATAGCAAAGGTGACCATTCAGACAGCTTCATTACCTTAAGGAGCAATAGAGCTCGGTTTGACATGTCAATCCAGCTCCTAAATCTATGGCAAAGTCAGTCAACATTATTCCCTTTGTTTGCTGGTTTTGTTTTTCGGGACCAAATCAAAAACAGGTAATTAGAAGCATTTTCTTAATTAAGCTGTCTCACAAAATCTCTTTCAAGAAAGGCCAGGGCTACAAATCATCCACCCTACAACATTTCAGCACATTTGTTTACCATGATGTGTGCTAAAAAGGATGTCAAGAAAATGAGTTCACATGGAGATTCAAAGGCCAACATAAGTTGCAGTCATCACCATTAATTTTAAATGGATAAAACAGATGCACCCTCTGAAGGCTGTGGGATAATCTGTGAATAGATGGGTGCAGTAATGAGAAAAAGTCTTTCAAGTCCTTTCTTATGATCCAGACCAGGACTCAAGTTTGGAGACCAAGTACAATCTACAAGTAATATGGTAACAGTGGGACAGAATCAAGAACAAGGCACATTTCGGTTAAGATTTTGCGGGCAAAACTGGGCAAAGCCAATCTCTGGCCATTGGCTTTCCAGGATGACTGCCACTTTGCTGGAGCTAAACTGTTCAAAGGCTGGAGAGAGTCGCTGAGGAGGAACATGGGTCCAATTCCGGTCACATCAGAAGAATTGGGAACTTGTTCCTAATAAAGTGGACAGAGGCACAGACTTGGACAGGTTTAACAAGAAGGCGGTCCCGATCCTGAACCACCAATTAGTCTTGGGAGCTCATTCCTATTAAACTTGACAGAGGAGTGGACTTTTACAGGGTTAAATTGAATGCAGTCACAATCCTAGGCCCTGAATTTGGCTTGGCAGCTTGTTCCAATTAACTAGGCAAGGAAAAAGGTCCTGGTAAATAACTATGATTAAAGGTTACATTTAACTTTCTGAAGACAAAGACTTTTTGCTTGGATATACAGACTGATTCAAAGCACGAATAGCAAATTACAATCCAGCAACTTGCAACTCAAAACAAGGGGTTTAAATACACGTCACAGGTACATCAGGCAGTAGCAATGAAACAAGGCACAGCCGGACATAAGGGGACATGTAAGATGTAAATAAATCAAAGGAAACATTACTTGTAACATATGCGTAAGTTGCAGAAAGCGGGGAGACACAGAAGGCATTCATTTAAGGTTTATGACAGTCCTCGATTATTTATTGAACTTCATTCCAAAACTGTTGCAAAATTGACAGTAATGTAAAAGAGCCTCCAGTAAATTTCAATTTTCTTGAACAATTGAGGAGGCCAGAGCACTCAGAATCCAATCCCAGATGCACTCAGGACCATCCTAACAACTTTCCTTTAATAGCTATTGAATATTCAGGCACCAGAGGAGATGTGGCGACTCTTGTACATTTCTACAAGGTGAGATTTCAATACAAACACTTCATCTTCTAATTTGGGGATCACTTAATCCAGCCAGCTAACAAAGTGCCAGGTTCATAGTGTAACCTGCACCAGCCCATTAATTCTGATGTGGGAAAATGAGTGAATGAATAAACATTGTATTCATAGAGGGTTTTCTCCCTGGAACTTAAAGCATTTGGAAGAGCCCAGTTCCTGGAGCACCTGGTTTTTGCAGAGGAGAAGAGCGGGTACAGATGAATCTTTAGCAATGTCTTTTACCCGTAATTTAAAAGTTCAAATGGGTTCAATTTCAACCTGAATGTACACTCTAATACTTTTCTGACATTTTTATTGTAATAATAGGATTTGTTCAAATTAGAAAATGGTACTAGCATTTAGCCAGAACTGAGCAATGGTCAGACTATTGCGGACACTATTGAGTTTTGCTGCACAAGGCTATAACAGCTTCTGATTGTGCAAGCAGCCAGGAATATTCATGACCAATTTTCAGTTTGCTTTAATACCTAAAGGTTACATTTAACGGAATTCCATTATGATTCAAAAGCTGTTTTTCCATGATTACAGACTTAATGAATATACTGTACAGATTTATGTGTCTGGAAATATCAAAATCTCTGGAAAATTAATGAAATAACTGATTTGTGAGGCCACTGCAGAGGATTGAACTGTAATGTCATCATAGCATACTCAACCAAGCAAGTTAAGACACAGTATATAATGTACAACCCCTTGGCACTGAGATGAGAAACTGCAGCCCATAGCCATGGGCCCAACACTTTATTTGCACTCAATGGCTGTAAAGGGCACAAATTCATGCCAAGTGCGTCTGTATTGTGTCTTAATTGCTATAGGCACAGAATCTTGCAGCCCTGAACCCTGCTCGTCCTGTTGCCCTGACCTCCTCGACCAGCCATAAATTAATTCTTACAATGGCAAAATCCCGGGACAGAACCAGCCCTCACCGTTCTCATTCCCTCTCTTACATAGGGGCCTGTTTCTCAGGCAGCCAGCGTGCAAGAAGTGAAGCCAGGGAGGGTCTTTCACCCCTGAAGTCTGCACTCATGTTCCTGAACATCGGACACAGAGACAATCGTGAGCGAGTCAGATAGAGAACATATATCCAAATACTTATGGATCCCACGGTGTTAGATCTGTAGAATGAGTCAGAGTAGGAAGGGAAGGTGACAAGTCAGAGGTAGCCAGAGGCTCCAAACTCAGAGGTCCCATTACTGGACTCATCTTCAATCAGCAGAGGCTCCAGGCTGCATCTCATGACAATTTCAGCTCTTGGAAAGAATAAAACCTGCATGATAAGATGATCATTCCCATACATAGAGTACCTGGGCTGTCCATCCAGTTACCAATGCAACGTATGTACAAACCCCAATTCCAAAGAAGTTGGGACGTTGTATAAAACATGAATAAAAATAGAATGCAGGGATTTGCAAATCTCTTAAACCAATATTTTATTCACAATAGAACAGAAACAAAATATCAGATGTTGAAAGTAAGACATCTTACCATTTCATGAAAAATATTAGCTCATTTTGAATTTGATGGCAGCAACACATCTCAAAAAAGTTGAGACAGGGAATACAAAAGTCTGGAAAAGTAAAAGGTACTTATAAAAAACAGATGGAGGAGCATTTTACAACTAACTAGATTAATTGGCAACAGGTCAATGACATGACTGGGTATTAAAAGAGCATTTTAGAGAGGCAGAGTCTCTCAGAAGATGGGCAGAGGCTCACCAATCTGAAAACTGAGTCTAAAAATTGTGGAACAATTTGTGGAGAATCTGGAGAAATCTCTCTGCGCACGGGACAAGGCAGAACGTCGATATTAGATTATTCACTGCAAGGGCTCAGGAACACTTCCAGAAATGACTGAACACAGTTTGCCGTGCAATTCACAAATGCCAGTGTAAGCTGTATCATGCAAAGAAGCAGCCATATGTAAACATGATCCAGAAATGCTGGTGTCTTCTCTGGGCCAAAGCTCATTTAAAATGGACTGAGGGAAAATGGAAAACTGTTCTGTGGTCAGATGAATCAAACTTTTAAATTCCTTTTGGAAACCATGGGTGCAGTGGACTGAAGAAGGGAGAGTCCATCCAGCTTGTTATAAGCGCCTAGTTTAAAAGCTTGCACCTCTGATGGTATGGGGTTGCATTAGTGCCATGGCATGGACTGCTTACACATCTGGAAGAGCATTATCAATGGTGAAGTATATAGAGGTTTTACAACAATGTCTCCTTCAGGTAAGGCCTTGCATATTTCAGCAAGACAATGCTAAGCCACATAATGCATCCATCACTATAGCATGGCTTCGCTGTAGAAGAGTCCAGGTGCCAAAATGGTCTGCCTGCAGTCCAGAACCTTCACCAATAGAAAACATTTGGCGCATCATAGAATGAAAAATCTGGCTAATGAGACCTATACTGTTGAGCAGCTAGAATCATACATCAGACAAGAGTGGGACAATATCCCTCTTCCAAAACTCCAGCAATTGGTCTCCTCACTTCGCAATCCCAAATGATTACAGACTGTTGTTAAAAGAAGAGGGGATCCTACACTATGGTAAACATGGACTTCTCCCAACTTTTTTTGAGATGTGTTGCTGCCATCTAATTCAAAATGAGCTAATATTTTTCATGAATGATAAAATGTCTCACTTTCAACAACTGAAATATTATCTATGTTCTATTGTGAATAAAATGTGGGTTAATGAGATTTGCAAATCATTGCATTCTGTTTTTATTCACGTTTTACAAAATGTCTTAAGTTCATTGGAATTGGGGTTTGTATTTCCTAGTTCTAAAAGAGGACAAAATTTTTGTGCTGTGCATTAGGTTTGATAATTTGTTCCATTAATATGCAGCTTAAATATAGGGCACTGGCGGCCCCAGAAGCTCCTGTCATTAAGATAAAGAAAATGTTGAAGTTTTTGTTGACGGACGCACGCATGGATGGAGCCCAATACCATAGCTCCCATGCCACTCGGACCACGGGAGCTAATTAGGAGCCTGTAACTGAAAATGTTAAGATAAAGCAAATTGTCAAAGTTTTTGGTGATATTTTTGTCATTTGTAGGCCTGTATGATATGCATGTCCAGTAAAAATGAGAAGCCTGTAACTGAAATAGTTGATAAGATAAAGCAATATGTTGAAATTTTTGGTGATATGTTTGGGCCAGTGACCTTTGAAAAATAGGCCAAATTTGGTACGTCATTTGTAAGCCTTTATGAGACGGCATGTCCAGTAAAAATTAGGAGGCTGTAACTGAAATGGTTGATGAGATACAGCAAAGTGTCAAAGTTTTTGGAGATGTTTTTAGGCCAGTGACCTTAAAAAAAATAGGCCAAGGTCACCTTTAGGCATGTCATTTGTCAGGCTTTATGAGATGCCTGTCCAGTAAAAATTAGGAGCCTGTAAGTGAAATGGTTGATGAGATACAGCAAAATGTGTTGATGGATGCACGCACGGTTAGAGCCCGATAGCATAGCTCCCGCACCGCGAGTGGTGGGAGCTAATAATAAAGGTGATTGCTAGCATGGATTCAGGTTTTGGAAAGGACAGGCATCTTCCATTGGCCTTGGTGAAACAAAGCACTGAAACAACAAAACTCATTGGATAAAAATATTAATGCCACGTCCATTTTCCTGGAAATACAATTATTAACAGATTTCCTTGATCCGTCTTGGGCTTATGGTTCTCAATAAGAGTTAAAAATGAGACACATTCCTAGTCACATGCCCGGGCGGGAAAGGACACAAATATTAAAGTCACTTGTGGACCAGCGTAAAACACCAGAGACAAGTGTAAAGAACTTCAAACATCCCCTCAAGCCACTTCTTCACTTTCATATGCCCGCCTCATATATTTCATTCATATTTCATAAAGCCGTTTATTGTGATTAGTCATGTAAATAAAATGTGATTTCTTTATTCCATCTCTTGGTAATTTACATTTATATTGAATTAGCGGTAGAGGAGGGGAAAAAGGAAAGACTGATTATGCTGTGAGATTAGAGGCAGATCGCATCGCCATTGTGTTACCTAATTAAAGCGAGAGAGCAGGAGAAAGCACCCAGATGCTCCCTGGCAAGATCCATTTTCATTTAGAAAGGTCTCTGATACCTTTCAACACTCCTGAAAATATTTAAATAGTCCAGCCATTCACAAGTCACACATCCTTAAAAATATCAAGCCGATGTTTGGGATAACAAATAGCGCGGCGGCCCAGCATTGCTGCAATTAATGGGCAGGTGGATGAGGTATGGTGTGGGCCGATGGGTCTGCTTTGAGACATGTCACTCTGTCACAGAGCTTCGTTACGCCAGCTGCTATTGAGTGCTGTAGCTTTTAAAAACTTTTTTTTTTTCATATAACTCTTGGACAAAACTGAATAGGTGACACTGGTTTCCTCACCCTTTATTTCACACATATCTGTAGTGAATCAGCCAATGAATACATTGAGAAATTAAATGATTAAATGCACTAATGGTGAGAGAATAAATCACATGAAGCATGTTTCATGCAGTATTTCTGAGTTTTGTTGTGTTTACAATAATAAAGATATCACTCTGCAAGATAATGCTTAGCCTTTAAATGTCTGGGTATACACTGTGTTCTGACTTTGATACACCATGGAGGAATGTATAATTAAGCCCTCAACCCAATTTTAATGATTTAAAAAGAAATTAGCTAAATAAATAAAATTACTAGTGAAAAGTACCAAATAGTAAGCCTTATTCTCACCTCTAAAAGGCTGTGGGCTTATCTGCTAATGTTGCTGAAACTACACTTGATCGCAAGGAGCAGCTGCATCTCTCAGCTCTGTCTCAAGTGCACCACAGACAGAGAGATGGATGCTCCAGTGAACTATGTCTTAGAATAGAAAAGCCGTAAATGTTTGAGCTGCCTTAGCTCGAACAAAGTTCAAAACAAGGGACCACCAACTAATTTGACAATCAACCTTGTTCGTTCCCCTCACAAAAAAGAAGTATATTTGAGTATTCTACTCGTATATTTCTTTTAAACTAAAAATGGGAGAGTACACTTTGAGTTTACTTTTTATCCCCCCGGCATATAATGCGGGGGGATGTAGCGATCAGTGAGTCCGTCCGTCCGTCTGTAATAAAACCGTTTCCGCACCAAAACTCAAAAAATATACCACTTACAAACACCAAATTTGGTATGGAGCTTCTCCTTATGGTCTAGTTGTGCCTTTTGGGGGTTTCGGTCCGTCCGTCTCTCCACACAACCTGTAGGTTACACAACCTACAGCCGGGGGGGGATCTGCCATTGCCAGATGGCTCTTGTTATGAATTACTGAAAGACATACTTAACAAATTTATACTAAAGTGTACTTGGCTCAAACAGAAAACTATATAGCTACCCTTACAAAAAAGCAGTATAGTTAAAGTTCATTTTTTCCAAGTTAACCTATCTATATGAGGTATCGTTCAGGAACCACTAGCGAGAGACAGTAATCCAAAGAATGTATGCCTTTATTGGAGTCCCAGTCAAAGCCAGAAAACACAGGAATTGCCAAGCCACAATACGAAATCCAAAAACAGTATCGACTAGACAGGCCGGGGTCAGAACCAGTAAGATAGATGGGCAGAGGTACAAAAACGATAGGAAAAAGAGTCATAGTCGATGGGCAAACCCAATGGTCATACACAGGGCATCCAAACACAGAACTCGTGGTCATACAAAAATAGGTCAAAATCCAGAAAGGCAAAAACAGTACAAAAAGGTTGGACTATCCAGTAGAAGAGAAACAATAATCAAAGGCGTACAAGGAGCTTGGCACAATGAAATATTGATCAACGTTCTGACATGAGCTGTGAGTGAAAAGACTCCTGATATACACACAGGAAAGGTCACATGCTATACAGAGATCAGCTGTGGGGAATGAGACTAATTACATCGGGAGAATCACATGAGGGAAACCCTAACCACGGAAATTGGCGAGATACAAAATACGGACAGGAATCACACAAACAGCCTATGACATTTAAACAGTTCCGATCCAGGAGTTCTATGTGCACAGATAACAAGGGCAGGAAAGTAAAAAACCCAAAACCAGTGAAGTTGGCACGTTGTGTAAATCGTAAATAAAAACAGAATACAATGATTTGCAAATCCTTTTCAACCTATATTCAATTGAATACACTGCAAAGACAAGTTACTTAATGTTCGAACAGGTAAACTTTGTAATTTTTTGCAAATATTAGCTCATTTGGAATCTGATGCCTGCAACATGTTTCAAAAAAGCTGGCACAAGTGGCAAAAAAGACTGAGAGAGTTGAGTAATGCTCATCAAACACTTATTTGGAACATCCCACGGGTGAACGGGCTAATTGGCAACAGGTGGGTGCCATGATTGGGTATAAAAGCAGCTTCTCTGAAATGCTCAGTCATTCACAAACAAGGATGGGGCGAGGGTCACCACTTAGTGAACAAATGTGTGAACTGATTGTCTAACAGTTTTAAAAACAACATTCCTCAACGAGCTATTGCAAGAAATTTAGGGATTTCATCATCTACGGTCTGTAATATCGTCAAAAGATTCAGAGAATCTGGAGAAATCACTGCACGTAAGTGACAAGGCCAAAAACCAACATTGAATGCCCGTGACCTACGGTCCCTCTGACGGTACTGCATCAAAAACCGACATCAGTGAGTAAAGGACATCACCACATGGGCTCAGGAACACTTCAAAAAACCACTGTCAGTAACTACAGTTTGTCACTACATCTGCAAGTGCAAGTTAAAACTCTACAATGCAAAGCGAAAGCCGTACATCAACAGCACCCAAAAACGCCGGCGGCTTTGCTGGGCCCAAGCTCATCTAAGATGGACTGATGCAAATTGGAAAGGTGTTCTGTGGTCTGACGAGTCCACATTTCAAATTGTTTTTGGAAACTGTGGACATCGTGTCCTCCGGACCAAAGAGGAAAAGAACCATCCGGACTTTTATAGGCGCAAAGTTCAAAAGCCAGCATCTGTGATGGTATGGGGGTGTATTAGTGCCCAAGGCATGAGCAACTTACACATATGTGAAGGCACCAGTAAAAGAGTGCGGGTACTAGACTGGCCTGCTTGTAGTCCAGACCTGTCTCCCATTGAGAATGTGTGGTGCATTATGAAGCGTAAAATACAACAATGGAGACCCCGGACTGTTGAACAACTTAAGCTGTACGTCAAGCAAGAACGGGAAAGAGTTCCACCTGAAAAGCTTCAAAAATTGGTCTCCTCAGTGGAGAAAGCAAAAGGGGCGGAAAGCAAAGGGTTGGAGAATAGAACAGGGCAATTGCGAAGAGAGAATTAGTCTATTAGTAGCGGTGCGGTTTTATAACTTAAACTAGAGTGCTCATTAGTAATTTAGTAATCGAAAATATACATGGTTAGTTGTGTTAGTTGACTGTAATACAACATACAAATGTTAGTCTTATTAGTAATCAGAACAGAAGGGTGAAGGAAGAAAACGAGATACGAAGCAATTTCTTAAACACCGGACTTCATTTAAATCACCCGAATTCAGTGAGCACGCAGACAGGGAAGACGGACTAAACCAACTGGATCACAAGACAGGGGAGACAAGTGCAATGGAACTGAAATGTGGAATGAACCAAAAACCTGAATATTACAAAAACCAAAAAGAATAAATAAAAGACAATAATCATGAACACAAAACCAGCACATAAAACATGATCAAAAACCAGAACCATGACAATCTAAATGTCAAGTATATTTTCCAAGTATACTTGTAAGTATACTTCAAGTTTAAGCAACGTAAACTTAAAGTACACATCTAGTTAACATCAGAGTTTTATTTTTTACTGCAAGTACACTACTAGTTAACTTTTAAGTATACTGTGACTGAATAAGTATACTTAAGCATACTTCTTTTTTGTAAGGGTGGTCTGTAACTCAGTCGTATTTTTCTTCCATAAATGTAACTAAGCCGTGTTAAGTACTAACGACCAAGCCAAATAAAGTCAGGCTATCAATGAAAAAATAGCAGATGGTTGTATTTGTCTTTGCAGTATTTCTCACCGAGTTATTCTATGCGTATTGGTCGCTGACCTGTGTGTCGAATGGTTTCAGGAAATCCACGGCTAATCACTAAAGGTTTGTGTCTGGAGCTTCAGTGGCAAGGTGGAGAGACCTTGGGGTGCACTTGGGGTGAATACTTAAAATACCCTCGAAGTTTAATTCTGCAAGAAATATGCTGCCGCTTTAATTTTCCTCATTTGCATTCTGATATACAATACAACTTTTGTCAGATACAGACATATGGATATTTTAACGGACTATCAAGACTGGAGACAAAACCAGTTGAACTGAATATGGGTCATTTAAAGCGGAAAATAACTGAAAACATTTAAGTGCATTTTTTTTCAAAAAGAAAAACAAACCTCAGCCGCACCTATTGTAGTTTGCTAGCCTGTATGGTTTTTTTACTGTAATGTGAATAGAGGCCACTAGATGGCAGCATTTACCTTTTGTTTCTTAAGCCCAGACTGGAGCTATGTTTGGACATGTTTCGGGCATGTCTGGGGACAAGTCCCAGAAAATAAAAAAAAGAGGTCTAAATGTGGGAGGGGTCTGCAAAAGAGCATATAAGGAGGAAAATTGAGGGAGTGGAGTAGTAGGAGAGATTGAAAGGAGAAGGATACATGTGACCAGACCTGTCATTCTGTTCAAGACCTGTGAAGCTTTTAGTGGATTTTTTGCCTGTGTTAGAGCATTTTCCTCACCCAGGACATCACCAAGCAACCCACAAAAGGGACTGTAAATATTTCTGTTTTTGTAAATCAATCTTGGTCATTAGTTGTAGATAGTAGATTAGTTAGTTGTTATTGTCTTTTTTAATTAAATGCGTTTAAGTTTTAAAAACTGTGTCTGTCATCCCTTGCTGTTGCTGTTGTTGTAAATGTAATAACAAATTGGGGCCATAACATTACAAGTACGTATAGCCTGGTGGTTTGTAAGTTTTATGTATGCAAATAAATGTACCGCAGCAATGGGCCTTGTCTGTCAATGTGGCTACCTCTATGCAGCTACATAATATAAAATCATAAAGAATGTTCCAGAAATCACTGGCACATCACAGTTACTGTGGACTATCTAGCCACCAATCTAGCATGCTACCTAATATAGTCAAAATAACTGCACACAGGATGACTTACCAGTAAACTCATTGATGGGCACCCTGGGCAACGTTACTGCCAATGAGAGTCTGCGATGTTGGCGGAAAGGGAGAATAAAGCACGGGAGGGGAAATAATAGATTCGGCTGCGTTGACCAATATCAGGACAACCCTTGAATCTCAGTTTTCTGAGATGAAAGTTAGTGAAAGCACCCAGTGTAAAATGCTTACCATGTAGAGGAGAATTGGAGGTGATCCTCAGCTCTTCATCAATGTGGCTGTGTAAAAAAAAAAATCCTCCTGTTGTTCAATTTTTAGAAATTTTAATAGAATGACAGAGATTTTTTTGCAGCAGAAACCTAGAATAATCTTCACGTCTTATTTATAGACATATATGGCTACCCAACAGAAAAGGTTTCATCAAAATCGGATGAGGGCACATGGAAGACTCTGACCACCCAAAATGCCGAAATTCACTTTTTCACTGACTGAAGCACCTATACTGTTGCGCCCTCAACATCCCACACTTAGTTTGTGTTGAAAATATAAAGGACTCCCCATATCATCATATTATGAATAAACCACCTTGGGCTGTTGAGGGCACAGTCTGGAAATGCCTCTAATACCTATTACTGCTGAAATGGTCAAAAGTAGCATCTTGCAGCTCCCCCAATAGGACGCGCTCGTTACCCAATGTGACAGACTAGCTCTGTGATCACGGTGGTAAACCGAAAATAAGAAATAGCTGGCTAGTTACCTTGCTGGCTTGGAGTAAGACAGAGCTCCATCATACAAAGGCAGTTTTACTTATACTTCAAGAGTAAAAACTCTTCATAATTGAATTACTCCCCCAAAGAATCAATGCAGTGAGCCCTCCAGTCAGTTCCATTCAGAATAACTGTCATTTTCCATCTCAGAATCACATTTCCATCCTGCCAGGGGCATGTTTAGGGCCTGGCTACTGGGCTATAGCCCGGGGAATTTTTTCTTTAGCCCAGGGTCTTTTCTTACGGTTAAAAAAAATAAGACGAGAAATTTGAACCACTGGGTTTTTATTATTTGCGGTGTGCGTTAGAAAGTTACTGTAGTTACATGGACATTTAAGTGTCTGTTCCGTTCTTATAAAAGCTTCCCTCTTTCAATCCTATGTATGTCTATGCTTGCACCCACAAAGCTCATGATGCCTGGAGGGTGACATTTAGGAGAGCTTGGTAGTAGCGCATCGGGGGGGTCGATGGGGGATCTGAGAAAAACATAAAACGATAAAGGTAACATTTATTTATTAGATATACGCCTTCCATTGTTGATAAAATTAATACGTCATGACTCATTTTATTTGCATCTGGCAAAATAAACAGTGAACTTTTTCTCGTTGTGGCAATCCACCGCGACATCAGCTAGCAAAATACTGTTCAACTGTTCAATTATCGGGACCCAAAAGAAATAGATTATAAATCTAACGGCATCATATTTATTGTACTGTAATGAAAATAAATAAATCATTTTGCACCTGGACCCTGCAGTCACTGATTTCATTCATGCTGCATGAATAATCCTCAACATGCGGGACTTCACATCAGAGTGGAAGGGAGCATCCAATCTGATCCATCACAATAAAAGATAAGAAAGTGATGTTGATACGAGCCATGGATGCATGCGTCAAGCGGCAAACGGTTTTATTTTGCTTGCGCGCATCAACATTAATCGCTAACCTTCTATCCTAATGGATCAGATTGTATGTGCTCTTCCACTCTGGTTTCAAGTCCCGCATGTACATGATTATTTGCGCAGCATATATGAAGTCAATGGTCTGGGTGCAAGGTGATTTATTTTCATTAGAGTATGATAAAGATGAGAAAAGCTGTGGTTCTTAGATGTAAAGGCTATTTTCTTTGGGGGTCCTATAATTAGCCAGCGGTCAGTTGAGAAGTAGTTTGTTGATTGTAGCAGCTGTTCAAAATACTAGTTCAGAAACTATCTTCCCCGATATTCTCCAGTGAGGATCATATACTTATCAGCGCAATGCCTCAACTAGGAGCCTGCGTCACCAACAGTCTACACTCATAAAGCAGTCTGACATCGTCCTCACTTTCTGATATCATGAAATTTGCACTCTGAGCCGCAGTATTCGTCACCAAAGCCAATGTCAAATAAATAGACTGTTGGAATTCTGCAGCAGACCGGTTAGTTTACTTGCTATTTAGCGTATTGTGCAGCACTTTGATAGTGATTGTCAGACGAGCATTTACAAATTTGCCGAGTACACAACTCAGCAGAGACAAGGTTGAATGTCGTGCTGTGATTGGCTGTTGTCTCCCCCAGATGGCTACCCTGCACGCGAAGGCACGCAAGCTGTATGCATGCAACTGCGGAGAGATTTTGCACGTTCACATTATGAAAGCGGCCAAGTTCCCGAGGCGAGACGTTACTGTTCCGAACAGTCAACACTGCACTTCCCAACAAACCAGCGCGTCGTTAGACCTGAAAATTCCGGGGTGTTCCGCGCCGAAAAACCTCGTGCTGGAAAACCTCGAGGTATATCGGCACGCATAACGTCCCGTGCCTAAAAGCTTCGCGTGCCAAAAAGCCTCGTTTGCCCAGACGTGTCATAATGGGACGAGGCTTTGAACACCAGGGCTAATATCCCTCCTTTTATTGAAAACAAGTCTTTGCCACTAACATGGCAATATCCCCCGCCGCCTCAATATTATGTGTCTGTACGGACGGAGCCCAATGCTACATCCCCCGCTTCGCGCTAATCGCGCAGCGAGAGATAATAATTAGTCCTGGCAAATTCTATATGGTTTACCTTCATTCACACGTTTTCCAATTCCAGAATAATCAAGTGGCAGTTGAAGACACGGCTCTCCCCCATGTGATCTAAAAGTGACAAAATAATAGGCTATATTCAGTACCGAGAAATTATTTGATTATAATTAGGTCTATGCACCATCACTCGGCGATGGCATTTCATAACTCTTCAGCGAATGAAGGTAATTTCGGTGACAAGTACATACACCTGTTTTTGCAGCACGGTCACTCAATTCCTAAAAAAAAAAAAATAGACAGCTATCCGATTGGAAAATGTTAACTGACGAAACCACTGACTAGTCTGAAATGCCGTCGCCGAGTGCAGGTGCATAGGCCTAATTATCATTAAATAATATTTTTATCCTGAATGCAGCCCATTATTTTGTCGCTTCTAGATTGCATGAAGAAGAGAAGGCGTCTCTTCGATTGCCACTTGATTATTCGTGAATTGAAACGTGTTAATAACAGAAACCCATCTAGAATTAGCCAGGATTTATGATTTTTTAAAACAAGAGTTGTCAGAAAGACAACAAAGCTCGCCGGGGGGAAAGGTTAAAGTTTTTCTGCACGTGGACGGACGCGGACGCCGGGGGTACGAAAATAGCTCTCCGGACGTTATTCGTCCCGGCGAGCTAAAAAGGTCAGGTAAAGGTCATGGTCAAGGTCACCAGGTCAAAATTTTGGCATCAGTACGTAGGTCTTGCACCAAGGAGTTTACATGCAAAGTATGAAAGCCCTATCTCTCACGGTTTAAAAGTTATAGAAAAGGTTAAAGTTTTTGTTATGGGCAAGGTCAAAGATTTTTAAAGGTCGGGTAAAGGTCAAGGTCATCAGGTCAAACTTCGGCATCAGTCGGTAAGTCTTGCACCAAGGACTACACATGCAAAGTATGAAAGCCCTGTCTCTCACGGTTCAAAAGTTATGGGCAAGGTTAAAGTTTTCTAAAGGTCAGTCAAAGGTCAAGGTCACGAGGTCAGAAATTTTGGCATCGGTAGGTAGGTCTGGCCTCAAGGAGTACACATGCAAAGTATGAAAGCCCTATGTCTCACGGTTCAAAAGTTATGGGCAAGGTTAAAGTTTTCTAAAGGTGGGTCAAAGGTCAAGGTCACGAGGTCAGAAATTAATGCAATCAGGCTGTATTCCTTTCCCCCAAATCTTCTGATTTTAACAATGGTGCAGTGCAATCCCTTTGCGAGGTTTCTGATGTAAATTTTTTAGCTGACATTTTCAACTCACACTGTTCTACTATTTTTGATGACATTGCTCCTTTGAAATCTCGTTTTGTTGCCTCTGTAAACCGTAACCCTTGGATGAATGAGGGGATTAGTTGTTTGAGACATAAATTTTGGCATGTAGAGCGCTTGTGGAAGTCTACGGGGCTCCAGGTCCGTCGTATCTATTTTAAAGGACTTTTAATAGAATTTAACTGTATGGTTAAATCTGTAAGGGCCTCTTATTTCAGAGAGCTTATTTCCTCCAATAAGAGGAATCCTAAAGTTGTCTTTGACACCATTAACAACCTTGTCTCCCCTCAGTTGCATTTTGTGCCTGCCCTCTATGTGGACGACTGCAATAATTTCCTGGCATTTTTCCTTGACAAAGTAGCGAACATTAGGGAAAATATAACTCCTTCTGCTGCCCCCCCTTCCTATTCCTTTGAATTGGCAGCCCATACTGGACTGCTTTGGGCCCATCTCCTTGCTACAGTTGACTAAGCTAGTGAGTAGTATGAAGATCTCCTCTAGCCCACTAGATATCTTACCTACACAATTATTGGAAAACGCTTTTGCGTCTATCGGCCCTGCTCTGCTTCATATTTTTAACTGTTCACTGGTTTCTGGTTGCTTTCCCTCCTATTTCAAACAGGCTATCGTTCAGCCTCTTCTTAAAAAGCCCAATCTGGACCCCTTTCTACCAAACAACTTCAGGCCTATATCCAAGCTACCTTTTGTGTCAAATATTTTGGAGAAAATTGTAGCTAACCAGCTTGTCATTGCCTTGAACCACAACTAAATTTTTAATAAATTACAGTCTGGTTGTCGTAAGAGGCATTCAACTGAAAAAGCTCTTCTCAAGGTATCTAATGACATCTTGATGGCGTCTGACTCCAGCAAATGTACTGTTCTGGTGCTGCTCGATCTCAGTGCAGCATTTGACGCTGTGGATCATGGAATCCTTTCAGATAGGCTCAGAGAGCATGTTGGCATGTCAGGCAGCACCCTCAAGTGGTTTGCCTCATACCTATCAGACAGAATCTTCTCTGTAGCTGCTGGCACTTTTATATCTAAGTCTGCCACCCTTTCCTGTAGGGTGCCTCAGGGGTCTGTTTTGGCCCCCATTTTTTTGCACTGTATATGCTGTATATGTTATCAGCCAGTTCAATGGTGTGTCTTATCATATGTATGCTGATGATTTTCAGTTACAGTGTTCTTTTAAACCTGACAAAACCGACAGTCTGAATGTGTTGCATGATTGTTTGTCAGCTATTAAAGGTCTACTAAGTTAGAAAAAAATAAACGGTGTAGACATGTATTACTGCCCGGAATTCAAGAATCCAGCATTTAACTTTCATAATCATATGTCATATTGGCAAAAAAAATGAAGAAACTAGACACTTTGAGACCTCTCCTTAAAACTTGTGAGAAAAGGGATAATCTGCTGCCATGTATGAGAAGTAAGTTGCATCGGAGCTAGGGCGGAAAAGGACTTGTTTCACTCCTTATTTCAACAGCCAATTTGTGAAAGAAAGACAAGTTAATAGTTATTGTTTTTGGGATGAATATTCTTATCGATACATTTTCTACATACCCAATGAAATGATTTACACAAACTGTCCAGATTCTGTGGGTTTTTAACTTTTCTGGGAACAAAGCTCTGATCTTATCTGGGATTGCAAAACGAAAAGTTTGCATTGGTCGTAAACACGTGTGCATTCGTTTTACACGTTCTTGCATTGTATACTTCACAAAATGAATGCTAATTTTGGACTTCGAACGCAGTAAGCGACTGAGATGTCAACATGTCAACTTCATACTCGCATTGACTGGTCACTTGTGTTTATGTTTGGGTTTCGCTTTCGGATATGTGCCGTACCAAAGTCCTAGAAGTCCCCAGTGACTAGGATCACGATGTGGCCAGTGCTTCAGAAATGAACACAAATGCAAAATTTGAATGTCATCAACAACAACAATGATCAACGATACTAGTAAATAACAAAGCAATGTAAACACAAGCTCACTTGTCAGCTCGTCTTCACAGGACTCTTACATTGACATTAACACCGAAGCCGTACAGCGGGACTGGACCGTGGGCTAGCCGCCCCGGGCCCGGTGGGGTAGCAGCTGATCAAGTAGGGGATTAAGCAAGAGAACAGATCTCAGAGATGCCAAGTCTCACGCATTCGAAGTAGGTCCTATGCATTTTTTAGGCTTATTCACTGTAGTCAGCAATTATTCAATGAAAGCTTATTAATGAGATTCTCACGAGGAATTAAAATCCTTGTGAATTGAAGTTCCAGTTTCACTTGCGTAAAGGTGGACCTCACCACAAGCAACATGGAGAGCGATTATGACTCCAAAATTCTCATGCTTCTCTTTACTCAGGGAAAAGAAACAATGCATGTGTTTCATGATCGTTTCAATTGTTTTAATTAAACAAGACCAAACGAAACCAGTGGCGGAACTAGAAATGGGAATCAGGATGGCATAGACACGTCCCTTTATGACAATTAGGATAGTCCTGGCTAGTGCTCAATTATTTTTCTTTATTGACGCATTTTCCAATTATTGTAATTGGCAACTGAAGACACCATTTCTCTCCATTTGCGATCTAACTGTAATGAAATCATGAGCTATATTCCATAGAACTGAGAATTGGGGTGGACAAAACATCCATTTCAAACAATTATTAGTCCTGACCTGTTCTCAGTCATTTTCATGATGAACAAAATGTTCACTCCGAGAGCACTCCACACTTAACAGGTGTTGCTTGTTCTCCCCGATTAGGTAAGGCAACAATTATTCATCTGGACACGTTTGCTTAATATAAATCAACGTTATTCAAAATTACACTCGGTACTGAGTGAAAAAAGTGGCACTTGGCAGTGATATAGGCTATAAAAAGCATGTGCCTCAAACTATTTGACGTTGATTTAGATTCAGCAAACACGCATCTAGATGAATGATTGTCATCCTACCTAATCGGGGAGAACATGTAGCACCTGTTGAGTGAGTGAGCCTTTTGTTAATCGTGAAAATGACTGAGAGCAGGTCAGGACTAATAATTGTTTAAAATAGATGTTTTGTCAAGCCCAATTCTCAGTGCTACTGAATTTATCCCATGATTTCATTGCTGTTAGATCGCGTATGGAGAGAAACCGTGTCTTCAGTTGCCAATTACAGTAATTGGAAAACGCATCAATAAAGAAAAATAATTGAGAACTAGCAAGGACTATCCTACTTGTCATAAAGGGACGTGTCTGTGTCGCCCCAATTCCCATTTCTAGCTCCGCCACTGTCTGAAACGTCTATATTGCAATTCCACTGCTTTCAATCTCTCAGTAAAGACCAGCTTGAGAATTCCCGAGTCATAATCTATTTCTGTGACACTAGTGGGGAAATCCGCTGCAATGCACGTGAAACTGATTAACATAATGCACAATGACTTAAATTCCGCAAGTGAATTTCTCCAGTGCGCGCTGATTGGAAAATAGCGAACTATGGCACAGGAAGGTGAATGCCACTAAGAGATTCTACGAATGCCTGAGACTTGGCATCTCTTTTTTGGGAAGTGATGTAAACTCATACCATCGTTTGAAGTCTTGTTACAGCCTATCACTACACATCTATTTGGCATGTTGATGAATGTTATCTCAAAATCAACAAAATTAAGGATTCAAGGTGAAAACAATTATCAGTATAGAACAAACCACTGGTCGATTAGCTGGGAACGTTTGCAACTTACTTTTCACATGTCACAGGTCATATGACTATGAGGACCGTGTGCAACCACTTTTTTGAGGGGTGGGGCTTAGGACCATACAAACTAGGGGTGTCACGATTTACCTATCCCACGATTCGATTCGAATCTCGATTCGAGGCCTTCGATTCGATTCACCTTCATTAAAGACAAAGTCAAAATACAGAGTAATATCATTTTACTTTGGCAACTAATGCTCAGCCAGTCTCACTGTCACTCACAGTGTACATAAACAAAATAAGAATATGCAATAAAGATGCATTCAGAAAAACCTTACAAGTTTCTGTTATCACTATATGTCATAATATCATATGTCGCATGTGACAGTACAAAAACCAGCAGTCTACTTGAGAATAAGAAGTTAAGTGGGCTTTTAGTAGGCTTTCACTGGTTTACTTTAGCAATAAGGAACATTGAACAAGAAATACTGTCTAGTAAATTAAGATTATGATTCACTTTCCTTCACCCAGCAGCAAATTATCTTGCTAGCTAATTTAGCAGTGTTAAATTCTTACCAGAGTACCTGGAGTTAGGTTCTGTCTAACTGTAGATCGCTTAAAAACTTAAATGCGCACAAAATAATGGATTTCCTCTTAAAACTGCGACTTTAGGTAGGTATATCGGTTTCGACACTGCCAGCCGATACAAGTATGGCGTTAAAGCTAAGTGAAGGGCTGCCACCTGGAGCTGACAGCAAATGGCCTGAATGGAGGTATGTAAATTGCCTTAGAACTGGGATTGGAAGGTCCAAGGACTACCTATACAAATGGGGCTACTTGGTCGCTGATTACCTACTCTGTGAGTGTGGGACAGAACCTCAGACGATGCAACATTTTTTACAATGCCCGGCCTTAGAGCATGCATGCACAGTTGAGGACCTCGCACTCTTCAATGATGCTGCACAAGAATCCACTCGGCACTGGCTAAAGTGCATGCGAGGTTTCCGAGTGCGCCACCAACCATGACAAGGCGAAATAGTTAAATAGCTATCCTACAAAGTAAAAGACAAATGCGTTTCTATTTGTAATGGTGGGATCAGGAACCAGTCACGAGAACCAGGCAATGCAGTAGAACTAGCTTTATTAATAAAGGGGGAGGACCCCCGCAGAGCAGAAGGCAAAAGTACAGAGTCCACACTCCAAAAATCAAAATCCAGTTGGGCAAAAATAGGATCAAAAACCAGGGCAGTACTCATAGTCAGACAGTAATGGGTCTGGTTCACAGGAATAGGTATGTCAGAAGCAAAGCCAGAATCCAATGGGCGTAATCCGAATCGTTACCAGGGCAGCAAACATAGATCTCGTAGTCGAGCAGAAAAAGGTCAAAAAACACAGATGCAACAATAGTCCAAAAATCACAAAGGCAAAAATCGAAAAGTCGGGCGGTCCAGTCAGAAAGATAAACACTGAGTAATCAACAGTGGCGTAGCGCAGAGGCGCTGGGCCCCGGTGCGAAAATGGCGCTAGCCCATTAATAAAAAACTGCACTCACCCATTCAGAAATTAACTCCGGGTGCCTTCAGCTCTGCAAAGTCGTTGAGCAAGAGGGCAATGAGGTGGTAGCATTAGCCTCCGAGTCTGACTGCTGCGTATCGCCACTATCATTCACAACGCTAGCAGGAACTGGATCTGGACAAGATGACTGTTTAAAAAATGCATTCTATTTCGCCAATTTGGAGTTCTGTACATCGAGCTCTTTTTTTCTTGTCTTTTTTGAGCACCGCTTTTGTGCTGCTCAACATGGTGCTCAAGACTTTTCACCTCTAATACTAGGCTATTGGGTGAGCTGATCTCTCAAAAAAGAACACTTCACGAGCAAGCGCGTAGCCGACGAAGCTACGATCAGAAAGGATTAAGTATAAATGTCAACTAATTGGACAAACACATTTCCCAGCAGGCCATGTTCTTTTGAAAATGTTGAGAATAAAACAATCAAATATATGATTAGTAATTGTGATTATAACGGACAAAGCATCATTACTGAAATACAAAAGACATATATCAAAAAAAAGAGGAAAAATGGCCAGTGAGTGTGTGTGGGGGGAGGGGGGCTGTTACCATGACTGTGTTGTATGAAACAATAAAGCGATATATCTACTCATATACTCATGATACGGTGAATGGGCTTATGGCGTGAAACACAACGTCTTGAGAATTCCAGGTTAAACTGAATATTTTTTCTGTGTTGTGACAAGAGGAAGAGTGGCCAAGCGAATCACCGTGGGCCCTCAGAGCTCATCGGGGCCCCGGTTCAGCGCACCGGCGGCACCGGCAATACCTACGCCGCTGGTAATCAAGGCAAGAACCACAGCATGAGAAGACTGAGGAAAACGATCTGACGGAGAGTGGCTGTGAGAAGACACCTAACATACACTTCTGGGAAGATCACATGGGGAGAATCACAGGCGCAGGAAGTCAGACTGATTACAAGTGGAAGGCACATGAGGAATAAACTAATTACAGGAATTTGGCTGTAGCCAAAATGCAGACAGGGATCACAACACAAACTTATGAACAGAACAACAGCACAAAGTATTTGTGGAGATCCACAGAAAACCGCAGCAGAGATAATAGGGGAAGGCAAGGAGGCGGAGACTAGAATAGGGCGACTGCTGAGAGATTGTTAGTCAATTAGTAAGTGCAGCTATATAATCCCGAGTGCTTGTTAGTAAGTATAGCGACTTGTTCTTTAACAAAAAAAAAAACACCAAAACGAACCTAAGCCACTGAGGGGCTGCTGCTACCTGCTGGAACTAGTAATTGACGCGTCCGTCGTCTTCCGGGTCCAATGAATCCAACACTCGTTTGCAATCATCAACATTTATTTATAAACTTGCGCTCTTGACACTATGCGCCGGTATTGAGCTGTACATACAAACAAATAGGCTCACATAATTTGCCACAACGCATAAAACAAAGTCGACGACCACGATCCGACGTGACGGTGAAAAAACTGTTTGCTCTCTCACCAGCAGCACCTGCTGAGTAATTACCTCTTACTCTATTTATCATTTCCTGCCCACACAGTGCAGAGCGCCACCTACTGTGGCTTCCAGACAATAAACAAAAAAGTAAACACAAATACACATATAACCAAAGAATGGCTCTAACACGCCGGCCCCTAATTGTAAATGATGGCTGACATTACAATTACCTTCAACAATTAATTACAGAGCCATTATCCCAATAATACATAGAAATTGTACCAAACAATACCCAATATTGTGTACCAATGACCTGGTTTCACTCTGAGGACGCCATAAAGTCAACACTAACAACTTGCAGCTTCCTGTAACAGGCACAACTTTGTGACAGGTCTTTCCAAGATGTTTGTCTTTGTCTGGAGACGCACAGAGCGTACCAGACCTTTCTTGTCAGGGAAAGTTTCCAAAACTCTGCCAAGAGGCCAGGATCCACGAGGAGCAGCAGAATCCATCACAACAACGTCTCCAGTAACAAAATTTCTAATTTTTCGATTCCATTTTTGCCGTTCCTGGAGCAAAGGGAGGTACTCCGGTACCCATCTTTTCCAAAACAAATCTGCGATGTATTGGACTTGTCGCCATCTCCTCTTCACATACATATCATCTTTGTTAAACAGTCCAGGTGATAAGACTGGTTTCCCTTTCATCAGGAGAATGTGATTTGGAGTGAGTGGCTCAAGATCAGTGGGATCATCTGAGAGCTTAGTGAGGGGGCGACCATTCAAAATAGCCTCAACCTCGCACAGAACTGTGTGGAGTCCATCATCATCCAGAGTTTGAAGATGTAACACAGAGGTGAGAACTTTCCTCACCATACGGATGACGCGTTCCCAAACACCACCATGATGTGATGCTGCAGGTGGGTTAAAGCTCCACTGGATCCCATCTTGCAATAACTCTCTCTGTATCTGGCTGTGATTTAAAGATGCAAGTGCTTCTCTCAGCTCTTTCTTGGCTCCAACGAAGTTCGTACCATTATCTGAGCGCATAGATGACACTTGTCCTCTTCGGCTGATGAACCTTCGTAAGGCATTAATACATGCGTCAGTATCCAAGGATGGAGCTACTTCCAAATGAGCAGCTCTGCTGGCCAAACAGGTAAAGATGACACCATAACGCTTACACAAACCTCGACCTCTCTTCACCTCTATAGGCCCAAAGTAATCTACTCCCACATTTGTGAAGGGAGGGAGATCAGGAAGGAGCCTTTCTTTTGGTAGGTCCGCCATCTTTTGCTCACCCAACTTCCCTTTGTATCGTCTGCAGAAGCTGCACTGTGATATGATTTTTCTCACAGCTGAAGTAGCATTTGTTATCCAGAACTTCTTTCGTAAACTTGACAGGGTATGATTTCTTCCACCGTGGCCAACTTGTTGGTGCGTGTGTCTTAATATAAGTGTGGAGATGTGTTGATCTTTCAACAAGATGAGTGGATGCTTCATCTCTTCTGGTAGAGCTGCCTTACTCAAACGACCTCCAACTCTCACAAGTCCATCCTCGAGACATGGGTCCAGTTTGTAAATAGAACTGTCTCTTGGCACAGATTTTCCAGCTGATAGGGCAGCGATCTCCTCCTTGAACCTTTTCTGCTGACTATAACGAATGATGGAAACTTCAGCATCCAAGAGATTCTCAGCTGACAAGGTTCGACTCATTGCTTTTTTAGCCCTCTCCATCTCCAGCGACACATGTGACCCATCTGCATCCTTTCTGTTGAACTCAAGAGCATGCAATTCCTTTCTCTTTTGACTCAATTGCAGAAGGATCCTCTTCCATTTGAGAAACCACGCAACTGCCACCTTAAGTTTCCTCCAATCTGAAAAGTATGACAGGAGCTGGTGTGTAGCATTAGAGGAGTCCTGAGTGATGACTGTGTTTACCATGGCATCCCTTTTGACCTCTACATCATCAACTGAAAGTGTAGCCTCTGTGATGTCTGCAGGCCAATCCTTTTCTGGATCGAAGAGAAACCTTGGGCCTTCGATCCAGCTCCCACCATTCAGCAGGTCTCCAACCTTCATACCTCTAGAGGCATAATCAGCAGGGTTGTCTTTGGTATTGATGTACCTCCACTGAGAGACATGAGTTGAGTCTCTGATAGTTGACACCCGATTCGCCACAAATGTGTGGAAACGTCTGTCCTCATTTTTTATGTACTTGAGCACTGAAGTACTGTCCGTCCAGAAAGTTGACTGATCCAATGGCAGCTCCAATTCTGCTCTCAACATCTGATCAACTCGAACAGCTAGGACGGCAGCTGTAAGCTCAAGACGGGGAATAGTTATCTGCTTCAGGGGGGTAACTCTCGCCTTTCCCAGCAAGAAGGAGACATGGACCTCGCTCTTGCCGTTTTCGATTCTGAGGTAGGTGACAGTGCCAAAACCATCTTCACTGGCATCTGAAAAGTTATGCAACTGCGCTTTAATGGCTTGTCCAAAGTGCTTGGGCTTGATACATCTCTTGACTTTGAATGAAGACAACCCTTTGAGATCCTCCAACCATCCTGTCCACTGATGGCTAATGTCTGCAGGTATGTTGTTGTCCCATCCACAATGTCTCCGACAGAGCTCTTGCAACATAATCTTTGCTGACAGTGTCACTGGTGCAAGGAACCCCAGGGGATCATAAACTGAACAGATTATCGACAACAATCCTCTTCTGCTCTGCGGTTGCTCTTTCACAATCATTTTGAACTTGAATGTATCCGACTCCACGCACCACTGTAGTCCAAGGGCTCTCTCGACTGGAAGCTTATCTCTTTCCAGATCCAGCTCTTTCCAGTCTTTAGCTCTGTGTTCCTCTTCAATGTTTTGCAGCACTGTCCAGCTGTTACTGATCCACTTTGTCAAAGTGAAACCTCCCTTTAGGCAGAGGTCACTGAGAGCTTTAACCATCACAACCGCCTCCTCTGCTGAAGGCAGGCTCTTCAAACAGTCATCAACGTAAAAATTTCGCTTGACTGTTTTTACCACTTCTGATGAAAAGTGAGCTTGATTGTCTTCTGCTGTCCTCCTAAGTGCGTAACTGGCACAACTTGGAGATGAGACGGCACCAAACAAATGGACTGACATCCGATACTCCACAATCTCCTTGCTCATGTTACCATCAGACCACCACAAGAAGCGAAGGAAGTCTTTGTCCTCTTCTTGATTAGTTCATGATTAGTTATGTGTTGGCTCTGGTGGGACTGACTACAACCTTGATTTATGACATGTTCACGATATTGGAAGCCAGTGTTATGTAAATCCATGTGGAACCGGTGGCACTGAGCCTGCATTGACGGTGCCAGTGGGGCTTGCTACAGCCTTAGTCACTGGGGAGGTCCATATGGTACTGGTGTACTGTTAAGCAAATCCATGTGGAACCGGTGGCACTGAGCATGCATTAACGGTGCCAGTGGGGCTTGCTACAGCCTTAGTCACCGGGGAGGTCCATTTGGTACTAGTGTCTAGAAAATCTGAAGTGATCTTCCTGGAATAAGTGTAGGGCCTCTGTGCTGCTGGAAGTGGATGGAGCGGTGTTGACTGTTTCCTGACCAGTCAGCTCCTAAATTCTCATTTGGCACATGGCACAGGACTGTATTTTTATTAATATGCAGTAGTTTTATCCAGTGCCTCACCCCACTTTTTTCTGTCTTTCTCCGAGGATCTCTCCCTCCACAACCCTGAGTCCTGGACTATCCGAGCCCTATCCCTCACCATGAGCGCTGGCTGCTGCTGTCCTGATCCAGTCCTGCACCATCCTTGGCATGCCACTTCCTCCAGCAACTGATAGCACTGTTTAGATGGACTTTTATGGAACTCTATTGTCATTATCTTCTTATTAACTAGCTAGCCCGCGGAGGATGGGCTTCCCCACTATAGCCGGGTTCCTCCTGAGATTTATTCCCACTGGGGAGTTTTTTCTCACCACTGTTTTAGGATTTTTCTCCCTACCGGGAGTTTTTTGCCTCATTTGCTGTAGTGGGGAATAGGCTGTGCACTGCCCTTTCAGTAACTCATCTCTGACTGTAAAGCGTCTTTGTGACAGTTTATCTGTGAAAAGCGCGATACAAATAAATTAAATTTTGAATTCGGCCACTTTAACCTGGTAGAACATAGACTGAATGTCTCCCATAAACGCTACTGGCTCCTGCCTGAATCTGACGAGGACTCCTAGCAGCGAACTGGTCAGGTTCGGGCCTTGAAGAAGCTGGCTGTTGAGTGAGGTTCCGTTAAACTCAGCTGAACAATCAAAGACAACACGCAAAGTACCCTTTTTGGGATGACGCACACCATGATGGGGAATATACCAAACCTTTCCATTTTCTCCATCCAATTGATGTTGAGGCACTTTCTCTGCATAGCCTTTCCGTATAACATCAGTGAAGAAGTTAGTGTACTCCTGGTGAAATAGTTCATCCTTTCTGAACTTCCCCCTTAATCCCAACAGCCTTTGCTTGACCAGTGAAAGATTATTAGGAAGAGTAAGCTGTTCTTTTTTGAAGGGCATTTTTAAGCTGTAATGGCCATCCTGAAACTGTGCTGACTCATCCATAATCTTTAAGAATTTGATGTCTTCTCTCGACATCCCCTTTTCCTCTGTAGTTCTTTCATTGAAGTCATGATTGTACTGGTTGTTCAACAACTCCTCCAGCTTACACACAGAAATCCTATTGACGGCAGCCAATGAGAACCTTGCTTTAGGGTTGCTGTGCTCTCCATGGCGAAGGGGACCATTAACAACCCAACCAAGTACAGTTCTTACTGCATACGGGCCATTCCCTTGGCTGTTGACAACTTCCCAGGGTTCCAATACCTTCGGGACGTTGGTACCAATCAACATGTCAACGTTGGCGTCTATGCAGGAGATGCGAACGTTAGAGAGGTACGGCCACTTTGCCAACTCTTCCTGTGTGACAATGTTGTCAGGGGTCACAGGCATTTTTCTTTGTGTGAGAACTTCTGGAAGACTGTAAAAGTGGTTACTGTCAAGGCCAGCCACCTCCAAACCATTCAAAGCATGAGTGACAACAACTTTTTCATGCCCCATGGTGCGTAAAAGGAAATTGGTTTTTCTACCATCGATGTTCAACCTTTGCATCAGGTGCTCTGAACAGAATGTAGCTGTACTGCCGGGATCCAGAAATGCATAGGTTTGTATTATTTTGTCTCCCTTGATGGATTTAACCTGGATTGGCAGAATGGACAAAATGCTATCCTCCTTTCCGGCCCCTGTATGACCACAAGTTTCTGAAAAGGGTGGTTTAACATGTCCTGTTTCTTTAGAGTGTTCACCTTCCATGCTGGTTTTTAGCCTTTCAGAAATATGAAGTACAGTAGGATGATTCCGACCACACTCTTTACAAGTCAGACGCTTGTCGCAATCCTTACTCATGTGTCCACTACACAAGCAGCCAAAACATATCCTCTTTTCCTTTAGAAAAATAATTTTGTCCCAATGTTTCTTTCTTTTCAGCTTTGGACATTCCTCCAATTTGTGCGACTGGGAGCAACAGACACATGCTTTCTCAGACCTTTCCATTGAGTCTTGCCTCTGTGGGTTTGAGCATGAACTGTTAGCCGTATCAACAACAGTAACAGTAGTGGCAAAGCTGTTACCTCTAACTCTGCTAAACTTGGGCTGAGACTTGAACTTGTTTACACTCCTTGATGAAGGTGAACCACTTGTGTCCTGGATGTCCCCAAAGAGTGGATCAGAGATGATCTTAACTTGACGTTCAAGGAAGGAAACAAGATCTTTAAAGCAAGCTCTTCGATTACACCTCTCCAAGATTTCATGTGCCTTTATCCTCCATTTCTCGCTATACTTAAATGGCAACTTTGTCATAATTGCTCTCATGTTAGTTGGCATGTCTAGTTCTTGCATATAGTGAAGCTCCTCCATCACATTGCAACAACCACGCAAAAACAGAGAAAAGGCCTGAAGTGATTTCACATCCTCTGATTTCACTGTAGGCCAAGCCAGAGCTTTCTCTATGTAAGCTGCAGCAATCCTGTATTCATTTCCAAAGTGTTCATGTAGAAGGTCTTTAGCCAGTTGATAGCCTCTATCCGGAATCATATGCTGACAGCTCACCACCAATTCTCTGGGTTGACCCTTTGTAAACTGTTCCAAAAAATAAAGACAGTCAGCTTTGTTAGCTTTTGCTTCCACTCCATGCTCAAAAGCTCTGATGAAGTTTCTGTACTGGAGAGGATCACCGTCGAATACGGGAATGTCTCGAGATGGTAAGGACAGTAGGCGTTGTTGTTGAACAAGAGCTGCTGTTATTTCGTTCTGTTTATGCATTATGGTGCATAGATCTCCATGCATTTGTGCAGAAAGTAACTGCGGTTGCTCAGCTGATGCAGTCTGCTCATTATTTACAGGCGAATGAAGAATCTGATGTTGTGTATCTCCATATTGTGTTGTTCCATACGTTTCTCCTGTTTTTCTGTGTGTCTCCTGTCCTGATCCAGGGCTGCACTGCTGCCGTTTTTCCACAGCGTGTGTGTTCTGTGCACTTGAGTCCTTATGACGTGCTGGGAAATTGGTTTGTGACATTGCACTCCATGTCCAGGGTTCATATGACTTTGCTGCAGAATTGAGTTCTTTGGAAATTGTTTTTTGTTCCTTTTTTCTTTGTAGATATGAACTCATTCCATTTGATGCTTGAGATTTGCGTGAACATTCTGAAGCAGCTTCCAAAACTGCTAGTTTTGCGGTGGATGCAGCAATTTCAGCATCAAGCTAAAGCTGTTCTCTTTGTCTCCTTAGTTCTGCTTCTTGCTTCTCCAAAGCATGTTTTTCCTTTAACGCTGCTGATCGAGCAAGAAGCGCAGCCTTTTCTGCCTCAATTTTAATGCGAGCAGATGCTGTTGTTTGACCATTTGTATTGCTGCTTTTACCACTCCATGCACTTTTTTGGAGGGAACGTTTACTGGCAACATTTGATATACTATCATCAGGATGAACATCATCAACCACATCACCACCATTTTCATTATGTTTCAACCACTGGTTAAGATCATCAATGAAACCATTTTCAACCAACATTTTTGCAGCAAACCATATATTTTGTTTCTCACTTTCTTCAGCAGACATTAAAGGCACCAGAGAATCATGAGCGATTTTTGCTTCTTCACACAGACAAATAATTTTTTCCAGTACACCCTTTACCTCAGCAACACTGATTTCATGCATATGCTCTTCAGTTACCTTTCTTTAGTTTTTTACCTGATGTAGTTTATCTTTTCTTACATTTTGAAACCGTTCACATTTTTCAACATAAGCCTTGTGGGTCAGTTTAACAGTTCTTTTACCTTTACCCAAATGTGCTTCATTTGAATTTCCCACTTCACTAGAAACAGTGACAGCGGCCTTTTCCGCAACCGGATCATCAAATTTACCGTCCATAATGTCCTCCATTAGTCACAATGTTCCCTAATGAAATCCAGTGCGCGCACGATGAGAAAAGTTTGTTTTCACGACGAGATCATCATTGTTATTTTTAGCGACCAATGCATTGGAATTACACTCGCAAAGTAGTGTGCACACTCATTTTATTTTTTTTAATATGGCCATAAAGCTAGCGCTACTGCTCATACCTTCATGCAAGCGGTGGGCGCCGTTGGCTGGTCCGGTGGTAGCGGATGAATCAGCTAATCGGTGTCACTCTGGGAAAACACGGCTGTTGTTGACATCCTCCATGCTGCTCGGCAGAGCTCGGAACCCGGCATTAGCTCCGGCGTTGACTCTGCCTCTGTGCAGTGGCGTTTCCGCGACTAACTAAACTAACCGAAGCAAAGTTTTTTGACTTAATATAGCGACTTGTTCTTTACCCCTTAAAACTCCGGGAAAATTTGCCGAAAATGCCTATGAAAAGCGTACCCAAAGTAAATTGAACGCTGTTCTTGAACCGTTTGGACTATATGGATGGTTATGGTCTCATTTGGAAGGAAACACTCTGAAGTTTTTCTCCCAGCTAAAAGAAATACTCTAAGTGCTACTGTCATTGAGTAATCCAAGCTGGAACACAGTGAAGTAGAAGGTTTTTACTCTCGCCAAAATTTTTTTTTGCAAACAGATGCCTGTAGATGAGAGCAGCTGGGACTTATTAGCTGAAAAACACAATGGGACCACAGCATGAAGTCTTACTTAGTTCCAGTTCAAATTTGATAACAATCCTACAGAAAATGAGCATTTTACACATGTTTCTCTAAGGCCATGTCTAGGCGTTTCCAAAAATGGCCATTTGGAGACCCCAAAAGGACCCTTGGATAACCATGGTCACATACCTAGGATAAAAGGGCATAACTCTTGAACGCTTCAACCTACAGTCATAATGTTGGGCTCTAATGAAAGGTGACACTTAGAGGAATCCAATCCTATATCCAGATTCACTATCAATATTGCTGAAAAAAAGTTACTGATGCATAAGCTCAAATTTGTGCACATAAGAGTCAAAACGAGTGCCTTTATGTTAAAAAAAATGCTTTTTTATATGAAAGGTAAACAAACAAATGACCTTTTACGCAGCAAACTCACAGTAAAATATTTACAATATATGATCAATAAAAAAAAGTAAAAGTTACTGAAGCATAAACTCAAATTTGTGCATATAAAAGTCAAAACAAGTGCTGTCATGTAAAAAAATGTTTTTTACATGAAAGGTAAACAAACAAATAACCTTTCCATAGCAAACTATTTACAATATATGATAAATAAAAAAATTAAAAGGTTACTGAGGCATAAACTCAAATTTGTGCATATAAACCCCAAGGGGAGGAGATTCTGACTTTGTGCTTTTACATATATCCAAAGCAAAGGAGAGATTCCTTTGTCTTCGTTCTTGCCTGTAACGAAGACCCTATGTGGCACATAGTAAAATGGATCCTATTTACTTACTTTGTCTCACTCTGATTTCTTACAGGGATGAAAATTTAAATTCCCACAACAACCAACGCCGGCGAAAAAATAACTTCCTTCCACCTTCGGTAACGGAGGTAATAATGCGTAATATGGTAATAATATAATCATCATAATATCAGCATCATATTATAATATCCTTTTCCCGTAATTATTTACACAGAATTACTCCGGTGAAAACATGACGGTGAACTCCAGTGAAAACATGACGTCCTTCCACCTTCCGTGACAGATGCAAATAATACGTAATGTAATTTTAACATAATAATAATAATAATAATAAATATAAATGTAATGTTATTATATAATGAAATATAAGTTATAATATGATGCGTACTTGTCAAGAGTAATGTCATCTCCCCCGAGAAACATTTCCTCTGCTACGGAGCCATCAGGGTTTTGGTCGGATATTTCTTCCCCTGAGCTATCACTTGCACGCCGAGTGCACAGCTCTGCAGCTTCTGAACTGAAAATGATTTTTTTCGCAACCTTTTGGCTATTTTTTCTTTCAAACTCCGTAAACAACCATCAAACATTCGCTGGAAATCTCTCTCTGCCTCGCTCTGTTTTGCGGAACGCACAGCACGCATTACGCACAGCTGAGCCATATTCTGTCCATTCTCTTACGCGAGCGATAGGCAGCGCCAGCCTTTTCGCCACCCCAACAACCTATATATCGGCGTTTCCAGAATCTCGTTGGTGTTATAATGCAACAATCGTCGTCTTGATTGGTTGCTGGTTGCTCGGGCTACACGCAAAAAAAGGAGGCATGAGCTTCGTTTCAACACAGGCACTCGTTGGCTATAGCAGGCTGTAGACAGGGCAGGGAAGCTCATAACTGGTCGAGTGAAGTGTCAATCGAAAGGTTAGAGTGCAGACTCCATTTTGGCGCAAATGGCTGTGTACTGTCTAAATCTGTTCCGAAGCAACGACCACTAATGCAGCGAACTTTGTGGATAACCACCGATTCATTTCAAACGATGCAGCAGCTGTTCATGGATATTTACCGGTATAATAGTGTGTTTTGGACTAAAAACTTTACTTGGTTGGATTTACTGGAACTTCGTGGATGTAACAAGACCATTTTTGAGGGGATACGTCAGACTGGAAGAGTGCAAGGGGGCTTCATCGGTGAGTCACATCAGTTTTGTAACTGTTCGTTTGTTTGTTTGTGGTCTGACATGGGCGTTGATTAAAGCTGCTGGGATGATTATACTTTGAAATGGTTGGCATCATTTGAATCTCAAGAATCTTAGCTTTCTGACGATATGTGGCATGAGTATCTCAGTTGCATACAAGCTGTGTAAATGACGTAGTATGTTTTCAACTTCCCTGACGGCCCGATTGCGGGCCGTCGGAGTGGTAACGGGTTAACAAAAAAAAAAAACACCAAAACGAACCTAAGCCACTGAGGGGCTGCTGCTACCTGCTGGAACTGGTCATTGACGCGTCCGTCGTCTTCCGGGTCCAATGAATCCAACACTCGTTTGCAATCATCAACATTTATTTATAAACTTGCGCTCTTGACACTATGCGCTGCACTATTGAGCTGTACATACAAACAAATAGGCTCACATAATTTGCCACGACGCATAAAACAAAGTCGACGACCACGATCCGACGTGACGGTCAAAAAACTGTTTGCTCTCTCACCAGCAGCACCTGCTGAGTAATTACCTCTTACTCTATTTATCATTTCCTGCCCACACAGTGCAGAGCGCCACCTACTGTGGCTTCCAGACAATAAACAAAAAAGTAAACACAAATACACATATAACCAAAGAATGGCTCTAACAGTAAGTTAGTCAAAATATACAAGGTTAGTGTGGGTTAGTAATTAGCGAAAACAATAAACTGTTAGTATGTGTTTGTAAGATAGTAAAGTAAGAAGAAGGAAGAACACGAGATAATGTAAGAAGATTGAAACCCAGAAGCCAATAAATCACTCGAATGAGTGGCACGCAAGACAAGGGACTGTGAGGAAAGATACACACATGACAAGACAGAGGAGACGAAGTGCAATGCATGGAAAGGGAAACATGGCTATGAATACTATGAACATGAAAAATAATAAAACATGAAAATCCAAATACCTATACACAATATGCAATTCTAAGAATGGTCAGACATGAGCAATAATTCAGAAACACAGGTCAGTCAGAATATGCAAGGCATGAACATGGACAATGCAGAACAGAACATGAGCAAATAGCAGAATCACAACACTATTAAGTTGACGCTCAAGAACTTGAGCAATGGCGAAAAGTTAAAATCTGACGCGTGTCACACGCTGCCAGTGGGCTTTGCTCCACTGAAATTGATTTAACCAATTTTTTGACGCGCGTCTCACGGTTACAGACATTAAATGAAATATGTGAGAATAATGATAATCCGAAGCAGATTTCATGTTTGCATGACAACTAAGCAGTCAAACTCGCGAGCTAGCAAGCCAACAATACAAAATAATACTTAGCTGTCCATGCAGGTACAATTAGCTGTCAGGACGTAGTTTTCTGTTTGTTTATTTATTCATATCATAACCCATGCGTCATAAACAGAGATGCCAAGTCTCACGCATTCGGCGTTGGTCTTACGCATTTTTTAGGCTTATTCACCATAGTCCGTAATTATTCATTGAATGCTTAATGAGGTTCTCATGCAGAATTAAAATTATTGTACATTGAAGTTTCTGTTTCACTTGCGTAAAGGTGAACCTCATCACAAGTCACATGGAAAGGGATTATGACTCCGGACTTCCCGTGCTTCTCTTCACTTGGGGATTGGAAACAATGCATGTGTTTCATGATCGTTTACATTTTTTTAATGAAATAAGACCGTTTGAATCGTTTTTATGCAGTTCCATAGCTTTTAATCCCTCAGTAAAGACAAGCGTGAGAATTCCCGAGTCATAATCGATTTCATCGTCATTAGTAGGGAAATCCACTGTAATGCATGTGAAACTGATTTACTTTATGCACAATGACTTAAATTCCACGAGTGAATTCCTTCAGTGCGCTTTGATTGAATAATTGCTGACTATAGCACAGAAACGTAAATGCCACTAAGAGGAGAAACGTAATGGCATCTCTGCATACACAGCGGTTTTATGCCCTTGTGTTTGACTAGGAAGGACCTCTGATTTTGAGAGACAAAACTCCAAGTCTGTCGTGGTATTTATCATTCTGCTTATGTCTGCAGATATCACAGTCATAAGCATCCAGTGACTTGTATGCTCGTAGTTCCTCCCTAGTGTACGCGGCAGGTATCTCGATCAAATGGGTGTAAATATCAGGCCACGGAATACTGGGTCACTAACTAACATCATCTACCCACTCTCTGATAGCATACAGATCTGGAAATTGGTTGCCATTTGTCAATGTTAATTTTTTTAGGTAGAATTTGCGATCTTTGATGGCTAATGCCCTCACAAAACTTGACAAGCTATTATGGTTTGCCATACTTCCGTTGCCAAGATATGCACGCAGCCTGTTTTGTTTGCAAATAGTAAATGGGTCTCTTGAGAAAATGGTCCAATCAGAGTTAACCTTACTGAGCATGACCCATATCACTATCAACATTACATGCACTTCCGCGAATGTAATGACAACATATTTACATCTAGATTTCTAGCGTTTCAAGATGAAATAAAATGACAAGTACGTAATTTATGAATCGAACCAAAACTAATGCTGGACGAATCGAATCGTATAACTTACGATCCGATTTTCAATGAACCGAACCGAATTGTGACACCCCTACGACAAACCAGCCAAAATCTTAGTTTTCAAATAACGATAAAAAGTTATAGAAAGCATTTACAAACGTGTGATGCATATTAATTTGATACATATTACCAATTTCTTCGAAAAATAACCAAAATAATTTCTAACTGAGTGAACTTTTAGGGTTTGGTTGGTGGACAATATCCTTCAGTTAAATTCAGATAAAACTGAAGTCTTCATTTTTGGTTATGACAGCACTGTTTCTAGGTTGAAGTGCAGTATTGGATCACTCAGCTCAAATGTATGTTCCTTCCTGAGAAACCTTGGAGTTATTTTTGAGCATGCCATGAACTTTGAAAAACACATTATTTTGACACACACCTGCTTTTTTCATCTTAAAAACATTTGTAAAACTGAGAACGGCTGAGTCAGCAGCTGAACTTGAAATGATTTCTATTTATTTGTATCATTGCGGCTTGACTACTGCAATTCTGTGTTCACCTGTCTCAGTAAGACAGCCATCAACCGCCTGCAGCTGGTACAGAATGCTGCAGCGAGGTTACTGACAAAATCTTGGAAGAGCTACCATATTACCCCCATTCTGGCTTCGCTGCACTGGCTTCCTGTCAGGTATAGAATCCATTTTAAAGTCCTTGTTTTTGTTTAGACAGCTCTCCATGGTCAGGCACCAGAGTACGTGTGTGACCTCCTTCACCCTCATGTACCCAACAGGTCTCTTAGGTCTGTAGACCAGGGTTTATTGGTTGTGCCTCGTACCAGGCTAAAAGCCAAGGGTGATAGAGCCTTTCAGTGAATTGCACCCAGGCTGTGGAATTCTCTTCCACAGGACCTGAGATTTTCCGTTACTGTAGACGTGTTTAAAAGGGATCTGAAAACTTACTTGTACAGGCAAGCTTTTCCTGAAAGGTCATAAACTAACCATGTTCTGACTGTCACTGTCTTTTGATACCTTTGTTTTGTGTTTTTACTGTTTTGTCTTCTGTGTTTTTATAATTTTGTGAGCTTCCTTTGTTTTTGCTGTCATACTGTGAAGCACTTTCTGAGCTTTGCTCTTTGAAAAGTGCTGTATAAATACATTTTACTTACTTAAAATGATGTGACAATTATAGAATTAAGCTGCTTGCACACAGGACGCAAAACAAATTTTTTGCACGACAGATTACATTCAAAGTCAGTATTTGCGTCTTTGCATTGACTTTGATTGTAATAAGTTGCGCGAAAGATTCATTTTGCGTCCGGTGTGAAAGCGCATAGCCTACACACGCACTCACATGCACACACATCACTCTCTCGCACGTTGCAGACAGGGGTATTTGCGGTCAAAGCCACTGCCGCAAAAAAGTGGCTATGGCGCTCAAAATAATTTCACTTGATTTTTATAACAGAAGTTCAAAACTTCGATATAGCATAGAAAACACATTTAGAAAAATATTTCATGGACAGATGGATTCATATCTTTTACTGACATGAAATACCATGCATTACTAACTTCAGTGCCGCGGTTCTAGTATTAAGGACAGAGCTGTGCAGCCAGGTGTTCTCTCCTCTCCCGTGCGCGCTTCTGCTCTCCCTGCTGCTACGGCACATGCAGTTCAGCCTCTCTGTCTCAAGTCCTGTAATGTCTCCTGCATGAGGTCAAAGTGACATCCATAGCATACAGTTATGTTGTGTAGCACGCAACATGCCACAGAGAATGCACTGACACTCAGAGGGCTGTCAGGTCAAGTTTCCATTACGCACACCAACTGCCTTTGATCTGACATCAGGACAATTGATAAATTATAGTATCTCTGTGCTGATTCGGATAGTTACATTAAATAGTGGTTGCTGTAATTATTTATTGCATTGAAATATGCCTGGTTTTCTGGAAACCTGTCTGCGAGGTTTCAGTGACTGTTGTGATTTACGAAATGAACCAAGTGCGACAACCAGTAGAATGCAAAAAGGAGGCTTTATTTCTGAAGGGGGAAACCCCCCAACAGAGCTGGCAACGGTACAAAGTCCACAATCCAAACACAGTATCCAATGGGCGTAATCCAGAATCGTAACCAGGGCACCAATAACAAAGTTCGTGGTCAGACAAAAAGGGTTCGGTACGCAGGCGTAGGTTTGGAGGAGAAAAACTCATAAGCCAAAGACAGTCCGAATCCAAAACCAGGGCAGTAATCACAAAATCAAGGTCGGGCAGAAAAAAGGTCAAAACTCACAGATGCAACAATATCCAAAAAGGGCAAACCAAAATCAATAGTCGGGCAATCCAGTCAGAAAGATAAACACTGAGATATCGAGGCGAGAAACGTAGCACAAGAAAACTAGGGAGAACGATCTGACAAGAGTGTGAAGCAAACAGACATCTTATATACACATCCAGGAGAACACATGACCAGGGAGAACAGGTGCAATCAATGGTAACAATGATCAGGGAGAGACACATGAGGAATAAACTAATCACATGAATTTGGCAAATGCCAAAACGCAGACAGGGATCACAAGACAATCCTATGAACAAACAGCTCCGGTTAATAAGTACTAAAAGTGCATAGTCTAAAGAAAAGGAAAGCATGAGATATAAGTGGAAAACTGCAGCAGAGATAATTAGGGATAGGCAAGGAGGCGGAGACTAGAATTGGGCGACAGCTGAGAGATCATTAGTCAATTAGTAAGTGCAGCTATACAATCCCAAGTGCTTGTTAGTAAGTTAGTCCAAATATACAAGGTTAGTGTGGATTAGCATTTAGCAAAAACAATAAACTGTTAGTATGTGTTAGTAAGACAGTAAAAGAGAGAGGAAGGAAGAACACGAGATAATGAAAGAAGATTGAAACCCAGAAACCAATAAATCACCCGAATGAGTGGCACACAAGACAAGGGACCGTGAGCAAAGATACACACATGACAAGACTGGGGAGACAAAGTGCAAAGCATGGAAATGAAAACATGGCTTGGAAACTAAATGATCTGAACATGAAAAATAAACAGGAAATCTAAATTACCAAAACACAAAACACAATCCTAAGAATAGTCATAAGGCAGGCAGTGGTCACTAAACACAAAAAGCATACATGGCAAGCCAGGCACAGAACTTAAACATGAGTTGCAGAATCCAGAATCCCAACAGTGACGGGTGCACACTGTGCGCCGGTCAGCTAAATTACCACTGCACAGATAGTAAACCAGGTCGGAGCTGGCGAGCTTTCTGCGTACTTTAGGCGGAGCCTTTTGCCAAGAAATTGTCACAGTGTCATGATGAATATGTGACACCTTCCCCTACTATGCTGCCACACCCATCTCGGAGCACGTCTGTCGACGTGAGGGATTTCCATGAGGGATTATATGAGGCTCCAAAAGACAGCTGAATTCTTTGACAGTGGAATGCACGCGTAAATCCGTGGTAGGAAATGACGCATTTTATATATGTTATGACTATAAATGACATAGAATGACATCAATATCATAGGAAATTTTAACACATTGGACCTAAAATCACCCAAAAAACATCAAATCTGAGTAGGAAAAAAAATGATTTTTTGACTGTGAAAACTACAAATATGTTTAACGAACCATTTTGATGAATTAGAATGCAAATATAAAGTGTCATTTTCAAAAAAATATGTACACAGTAAATTTTGCTGTGTTAAAGTGACACTTATAGAGTTGAATTTAACTCCATTTCTGAGTGTTATTTGGTCCTACTCAGAATTAGTGTTACTCTCTGCTTAGTGGTAAAATTTTAGAGTCAAATTAACTCTAAATAGAGTAAAAAATTCACACTCCCTTACACTGTGTGGTGTCATTTTAATTTAAAAATTTTACAAGTTAAATAACTCTGGCAGTGTAAATATTACTGAGTAATGTTGATGATTTACTCTTCTGTGGTAACAAATCAACTCTGGTTGAGTGAAATTCCAATGTTCAAAACAGTTTTTTTCAATTGCTAAAACACAAAAAGCAAAAATTAGGCACAATTTTCATGACTTTTACTTCCGTCCCCAATCGCTTGACTCAATTTGTTACTACTTTAGATTTCCTTATCATATTAGACTCTGACTTATCCTTCTTTACACTCTGATGTCAATTTCACATCACCTTGTTGTCAAAACACAACACCCAATTTTTCAGGTTTGCACACACTTCTCACATAAAATCTCAAAGCATCAATCCACAACACACAAATATTCAAATCTCTAAACTTTCGCGTCTGGCGAGCAATTAGCAATCATGGACTGCAGCAGAAAAGGAGGCTTCACCCTCAGTTTTGTTTGAGCAATGGAGAACATGGGACACAACAGTCAGAGAAGAAGAGGGGTAAGAATGAGAGGAGGAGGAGGACAACAGGATAAGCAAGAGAAAGAAGGAGAATCCAAACCTCCATTGAGATTCGTGCAACCATAATAGACCATGTGCTCAACCATGGGTTGAGCATGAGGGAGGCTGGCCAGAGGGTCCAGCCAAACGTCAGCCGCTTCAGTATCGACCATCATTAGGACATTCAGGATGGAGAACTGGTACGAAATCTATTTTCCTTGTGTACTGTAACTGCATTCAATAGACTACAGCACTGTTTCCTAAACAGTGTTTTGGGACTCATTTGTGGGTCGCAGTCACATTGTTTTGGGTCCCTTTTTTCTTTGTTTCCTACATTTTGTTATTAATTATTATTATTTCAAAACATTAAAGTAAAGAAAAATGATTCCATGAATTACTGTAAAAAGCAAATGTCATTTTTGTCCCCCAGGTACTGTAATTTCATGAAGAAATAAAAGAAAAATCCAAGAAACTACCTGAATTACAGAATTAGAAAACAAATGTGTACAGTAAAAAATAGTGAAAATAGCAAATCTACAAGCTCAGAACCCAGTGCAAAGTGATGAGTTGTGAGCTTGTCGACCTGCTGTTTTCACTCGTTTGGGTCTTGGGCTAGTGTCTGCAGTAATCTCTCCTTTGGGTCAAGAGCTGAAAAGTTTGGGAACCAGTGGACTACAATGTGCTCACAGTATTTATATTTTTCAGGACTGCCAGAGAACCTCATCGTGGAGGAAGTGCTTCAATTGTCACACAGCAACAAGAGACAGCCATTGTAGACATGGTCCGTGAAAACAATAGCCTCACACTTAAACAGATACAAACAAGGGTCCTGGCTGACAATACCATCTTCAATGACCTCCATACAACCAGCATCTCCACAATACATCGCATTCTTCAAAGAAATTTAACAACAATGAAGCAAGTGTACAGGGTGCCGTTCCAACGCAACACATAGACCGTGTGAAGGCCCTACGTCGAGAGTATGTGCTTGTAAGTCCCATATCACTGACACATGCATGCATTGTACCAGTATACATACTGTAATCTACTGTAATAGTGTTCCTTTTCTACATTGTCTCACTGTAGCATACTGAGTCTCTGTGTCCATAGTGTAACTTGTATTTTCATGCTGTCTGTTTCAGCGCATCCAGGACTTTGACACAGCCAATGAAATCTATGAATATATCTTCATAGATGAGGCTGGGGTTCAACCTGATAAAGAAGAGGCGCTGGGGAAGAAATGTGATTGGCCAGCGGGCCATAATTGAGGTCCCAGGCCTGAGTGGTGGCAACATCACTATGTGTGCGGCCATGAACCACCATGGCATCATACACAGACATGCCCACCTAGGGGCATATAACACAGCCCTTCTAGTTGAATTTCTAGATGGCCTGTATGATATACTTGTCTCACCAGATCATGGCATAGATAACCCACAGCGGGTCAACTATGTGATCATTTGGGACAATGTAAGCTTCCACAAGGCTGCCTTGGTGCATGAGTGGTTTCAGGACCACCCACGATTTTCTGTTCTTTACCTTCCACCTTATTCCCCCTTCCTCAATCCCATTGAGGAGTTCTTCTCAGCCTGGAGGTGGAAGGCGTATGAAAGGAACCCACAGACCCAGGTCCCACTGCTTCAAGCCATGGAGGAGGCTTGTGGAGATGTGGGCTTTGAGGCTTGTCAGGGCTTCATGCGGCACTCCAGGCGGTTCTTCCAGCGCTGTTTGGACCAGGAGGACATCGCCTGCGATGTTGATGAGGCCCTCTGGCCAGACATAAACCAGAGGCGTGATGCCCCGTGATGTTTATGCTTGATCACACACAATTTTTGTGTGATGTTTAGAGTTGTGTGTGCAGTTTTGAAAAAAACGTACAGTTATGAAAAACGTGTTTTAGCAATCGAAAAAAACTGTAACAATCCATCATGTTATTAAAGGTTAACACTAGAGGGTCAAATCACTCTTGGTAAGTGTTGATGTTACACACTACTGTGTTTGATAAAAATTCTGACATTTACACTACATGGTGTAACTAAAATCACTTTTACCATTTCATAGTGTCAAATTACATTTAAACAAATTTCTTTTAAATTTTTTTTCAAATCTGCCATTACGTTAGGGGGAAAAACATTGCAAATTGCCACAAAATAATGCATTTAACTACCCTATTTGCAGCTCCACACTATGTCAGGCCAGTAAATTAATACATCTCATTGTGAATACACAACCACTTAAAAAAAGCATCAACTTTAAGTCTGCATAAAGTGTCAATATGGAACAACATACAAGGAGGAATCTATCGTTCCATACTTCATTTGAACATCAAATGGTTTGAAGTAAAACAGCTCATCTATGTGCAACACCTTTAAAATATTGTCTGGATGCAGCTTAACCTTAAAGGCATGATAATGGTCATCAAAACATATTGTTTCCATCAGTTTCCCACATAGCAATACTCTGTGATCTTTCACAGCAATGATCTTGATCTTACAAAATATAGGCATCTCAAATTCTACCTCAGTACAGATAATTAAGTCACAGCAGTACTCTGTACCATGATGTTTTATCCACTTAGCTGAAAACACACTAATGGACAACGCACCTCCCAATTTGAAAGCTATCTCTGGACCTTCTTTGAGCTCACCAAGCGTCACCATCTTTCCTGGACCAACAGTTAATCCTTCCTTTGCGAAAGGACTCCTGATACATTGCCATACAACTTTGGTGCTTTTTAGCTAATGTCTTTGTAATGCTTTTAAAGCTTTTTAGTTGTTTCTTTAAGAACTTATGTTAGGCTTCATAACGCATGCGCCACATGTGTAGAATTGGGCCAATGTTCCTTATACTATGAGGGTAATGTACAACCTTGACTTCAAACTGAGCAACCCCTTCTAAAATATCATGCATTATATCTACAGAAAAATTGTTGGCTGTGTGGAAATACTGAAGTGAATTCAACTAACAAACACATTTCACACCATATTTATGAGGTAGTATAGGATCTGTTTGTATAGTTTCACAGAGCTGTGTGTGCGCGCATCTCGACAGTTCACAATACAACTACCGGATCATCTTCACAAAACTCAGTTTGAAAATATTCTCTCAAGAAGACAGAAATGACACCAATAGCGAGCCCCATAAGACTCCACAAAGCCAAAAATACTATGCAATACAAGATAATCTTCAGTGACCGGAACTATAGTACCATGAATCACATGGTCATTCGTGGGAATTTTAAGTCCTTCTGTCTCAAGTACTTTCACATCACTGAGAAGTGGCTTAAGTATCAAATTAACACCATAACGCTTAATGTCCTGTGCATGGAAAAGTACGGTGGCCCAGAAGGGTCACAACACCTGCATATTCAGAAAACATCTGCAAATTCAGAAAACACTTTCATCGATTTCACTACACATGAACTGCAAATGCCAAAACACCTGCATATTTGGAAAACACATGCAAACCCAGAAAACATGCAAACTCTTTATTGACAACGGAAATGTTTCCCGGGGGGACCATAACCAGTGACAGACCCACATCCAGTTGCCGGTCCAGAACGATCTATGCAAAGAAAATTGTTTCCGAGTAGTTAAGTGTTCTTTTAATGGTGTTGTGTTGCGATCAGGAACCAGATGCGAGAACCAGGAAATGCAGTAGAGCTTGTTTTATTGGTAAAGGGGGGTGACCCCAGCAGGGCGAACAACAGTACAAAGTCCACAATCCAAGAGTCGAAATCCAGTTGGGCAAAAATAGTATCAAAAACCAGGGCAGCAATCACAGTAATCGTAGTTGGACAGAAATGGGTCTGGTACACAGGAATAGTACTATTAGACAGACAAGCCAGAATCCACAGGACGTAATCCGAATCGTTACCAGGGCAGCAAACAGAGATCTCGTAGTCGGGCAGAAAAATGGTCAAAACACACAGATGCAACGGTAATCCAAAATCACAAAGGCTAAAATCAAAAGTCGGGCAATCCAGTCAGAAAGATAAACACTGAGAAATCGAGGCGAGAAACGTAGCACAAGAAAACTAGGGAGAACGATCTGACAACTGCAAGTGACTAAACAGACATCTTACAGTTTTTTTCGATTGCTAAAACACAGAAAGCAAAAATTAGGCACAATTTTCACAACCTTTACTTCTGTCCCCAATCGCATGACTCAGTTTGTTACTACTTTAGATTTCCTGCTCATATTAGACTCGGATTTATCCTTCTTTACACTCACACAACACACAATTTTCAGGTTTGCATACACTTCTCACATAAAATCTCAAAGCATCAATCCACAACACACAAATATTCAAATCTCTTAACTTTCGGGTCTGGCAAGCAATTAGCAATCATGGACTGTAGCATAAAAGGAGGCATGACCATCTGTTTTGTTTGATGAGCAATGGAGAACATAGGAGACAACAGTCAGAGAAGAAGAGGGGTAAAAATGAAAGGAGGAGGAGGAGGAAGAAGAGGGTGTATGAAAGGAACCCACAAAGCCAGGTCCCACTGCTTCAAGCCATGGAGGAGGCTTGTGGAGATGTGGGCTTTGAGGCCTGTCAGGTCTTCATGCGGCAGTCCAGGCGGTTCTTCCAGCGCTGTTTGGACCAGGAGGACATCGCCTGCGATGTTGATGAAGCCCTCTGGCCAGACAGAAACCAGAGGCATGACGCCCAATGATGTTTATGCTGGGGGGGGGGTAAACTTTTAGACCTACAGTAAATAAAATGGTTTGTCTGAAAATTTGTGTGCTGTTTTATGTTTGTCTATGACAGAAGTGGGCATACACTGGGTCATTTTACAAAAAGGGAATTGGTTCATTTACCCGAGTGATTGTCATTCATTCAGTGTGTTCCATTTCTATAATTGTGTTTTAAATTTTGCTCTTCAGTGTTCTGTACATGCTTGGTAGTGTTCAGCCAAAAGCTTAGTTGTGTTTATTCAATGAATGGTATGTATGTGTCACGTGAAAATATGACTGTGTTTACCAAATGTAAAGACGAGTTCCATTTTGTGAACATGTCAAGAGATTTGATGGCAAAGAGTTGTTTTGCAAAGGGATGCCAGGGTTTAGCAATTTGTGTGTGATGTTTGGAGTTTTGTGCGTGCAATTTTGAAAAAAAACGTACAGTTTTGAAAAACGTGTTTTAGCAATCGAAAAAAACTGTAAATACACATCCGGGTGAAACACATGATCAGGGAGAACAGGTGCAATCAATGATACAATAATCAGGAGTGACACATGAGGAATAATCTAATTACATGAATTTGGCAAATGCCGAAACGCAGACAGGGATCACAAGACAATCCAATGAACAAACAGCTCCGATTAAGGAGTACTAAAGTGTATAGTCTAAAGAAAAGGAGAGCAAGACATAAGTGGAAAACTGCAGCAGAGATAATTAGGGATAGGCAAGGAGGGCGGAGATTAGATTTGGGCGACTGCTGAGAGATTGTTAGTCAATTAGTATGTGCAGCTATACAATCCCAAGTGCATGTCAGTAAGTTAGTAAAAATATACAATGTTAATGAGGGTTAGTAATTATCAAAAACTATAAACTGTTAGTACGGTTAGTAGATGGTAAAAGAGAGGAAGGAAGCACACGAGATAATGAAGGAAGATTGAAAACCCAGATACCAATAAATCACCCGAATGAGTGGCACGCAAGACTAGGGACCGTGGGCAAAGACCTACATAAGACAAGACAGGGTAGACGAAGTGCAATGCATGGAAAGGAAAACATGGAAAAGATAACTAATAATATAAACATGAAAAATAATAAAACAAGGAAGTCCAAACTACAAAAATACAATACAATACAATACATAATCCTAAGAATGGTGACCATTGCTCTGACTGACCAAACACAGAAATCCATAAACATGCAAAAGCCAGGCACAGAACTTAACCAAGACATGAGCATAATCAGAATCACAACAGTACCCCCCCCCCCCCCCCAAAAGAACGCCTCCTGGCGTTAACCTGAAGGTCTTGGATGAGAAGCATGAAAGTCTTTGATCAGTTCTTTGTCCAATATGTGCCGGGAAGGCACCCAACTGCGGTGTTCAGGGCAGTAGCCCTCCCAGTCGACAAGGTACTGAAGTCCACGACCTCGTCGACGACAGTCCAATAAGGCGTGCACCGTAAATTCCGCGCCTCCGTCAATTATGCGGGCGGGAGGTGGGGGATCAGGTCCAGATGACAGGGGGTGGGAAATACCAGGTTTGATTTGTGAAACGTGAAATGTGGGGGTAACACGGTGCATAGATAGGATAAGACGGAGGAGGACAGCAGAGGGGCTTATGACGCTTTTGATGGTGAAGGGTCCCAGGAATTTGGGGAGCAGTTTCCCCCCCACTCCCCCTCAAGGGAATGTCCTTGGAGGTCGGTATGATGGAGCAGCAACGCGTCTCTTGTCAGCTTGAGCCTTCATGCGGGCCACCGACCTGAGCTGCACTTCCCGGGTGGTCCTCCAAGTGCGTCTGCAGCGACGCACAAACTCGCGGGCTGAAGGAACCGCAACCTTCTCCTCTTGGCATGGGAGCAATGGGGGTTGGTAACCGAGACAAGCTTTAAATGGGGATAGGCCGAAGGCTGATGAGGTATGGCTATTGATGGCATATTCTACCCATGGGAGTTGATGGCTCCAGGAGGAGGGGTTTTTAAGACAGATGCAGCGTTTCGATGCTTTGGTTGGCCCGCTCAGTCTGGCCATTGGTTTGGGGGTGAAAACCTGAGGAAAGGCTAACTGAGGTGCCGAGTGATGTGCAAAATGACTTCCAAAATTTGCCTGTGAATTGTGAGCCGCGATCAGATGTGATGTCAGTGGGGATGCCGTGTAACCTGATAACATGCTGTATAATAAGGCTGACAGGTTCTTGTGCAGATGGTAACTTAGTGAGGGGGACAAAGTGAACAGCTTTGGAGAATCGGTCGACTATGGTAAGAATGGTGGTGAAGTGATTGGAAGGGGGTAAACCAGTAATGAAATCAAGAGCTGTGTGTGACCAGGGACGATGTGGAGTGGGTAGTAGTTGCAGTAGACCGTGAGGGGGTTAGTGTGATACCTTAGCTTGGGCGCAGACCGAGCAGGCGTATACACATTTCTGGACATCGCTTCTGATTTCAGGCCACCAAAACCGTTGCATGATGAAATCCAATGTTCGCTTGTTTCCAGGATGGTACAAGAGACTGGACGCGTGTCCCCAATCCAGGACTCGGGAGCGCAGGTGGGCAGGAACAAACAGACAATGGACTGGACAGGCACTTGGGGTGGCAGAATCATTATTAGCATTCAAAACTTCGGTTTCAATGTCCAATAGGACAGCATTGATGAATGTCTCCCTGGGGAGAATGGTGTCAGGGTCATCTTGGTCTTTTTCAGTCTCAAAATATGGTGATAGGGCATCAGGTTTGACATTTTTACTACCAGGACGGTAGGCAAGGTGAAAATTGAAACGTGAGAAAAATAGGGCCCACCTGGCTTGTCTGGGGTTCAGTCCCTTGGCCGTCTGGAGATACTCCAAATTCTTGTGGTCAGTCCAGACCAAAAATGGAAGCTCGGCTCCCTCTAGCCACTGCCTCTACTCCTCCAGTGCCAACTTTACCACCAGTAATTCCCGGTTCCCGATGTCATAGTTCTGTTTGGCTGAGGTTAAACGTCTGGAGAAATAGGCACAAGGATGGAACTTGTCATTCAGAGAGCAGAGGAGCAGAGACTCAATTCTCAAGTTCCAATACACCTTTATTTCTTAGAGCAAAATGGAATATGCTAGGGAAGTCAAGTGCATAAATATATTAATGTACTTTTAAAATTTCAATAAATACATTTTAACATAAACATTAAATGCACTTACGTTTCAATATACAATCTTAATTGACCCATCTAAAAAATGAATTTCTACTATACCGGCGAGATGGAGGAGTCGGGTGAACCACTGAGATACTGGAAGACCCCAAAGACACCCCTTACCTGTGCAAAAAAGCCACACATACCCACCACACTCAGCAAAAATGGTGCAAACACACGAGTAAGCGTGCACACTACAAAGAGCACACTAGACATGCAAGTGACTGATAAAGAAGCAGGGGAGAAATAGAAGACCCAGCACCTTCAGTGGGCCCGGCAAATCTCCAGCCGTCGCTCTAATGAAGAAGGAAAAAAAGCTACCAATTAAGCTAAGGCATCCACAAAATGAACAGCCACAGTTGGTCAAATTAAAAACCAAAGCAAATTTATGCATTCACGAACTTTGCTTCAGAATCAGTCACTCACGCAACAGCTCCACGCGCTTTAGGAGGAAACACTAATGGCACGTATCGCAACAGTACAAACTCTCGTAGCAAAAAGAAAGAACAACCATTAAAACCACAAAGAGAATAAGACAACCAAGCTACGGCAGAACAGCAATGGCATTCCGTTGCTCCTCCTAAGGGTAAACAGAGCTGCATAAACATTACCTACATAACAAGCAAAACAGATAATCCGTAACACAAATGGCAATAAAGTTTTACCTGGCTCCAGTAACAATGGTGCTTGTTTACTTGATCAGTCCCGTCGCACCGATCCCACCTGTTAATCGCCCCCAATATCAAACATCAACTTCACACCGGACTACATAAAAATAAAGAATCTCATTACACAATATGCAACGCACTGGCTCAGAAAATCACAGGGCTTAACGCAGGAAGAGAACCGCAGAACATTGGTCAGACGTTCACCGCACAACAAGGGAAGCCTGTTGAATAAATACTTATTAATTTCAATAAATAAAACTATGTTCAATACCTTGCCACAAAACTTTGCTTACCTACCTCCCAGCAATCAAGAGGGGCTTAATTCCATCAAGTGGGTTACCTGAAGCCAAAGCAAGTGCAGCTACAGACGCCAGTCAAAGGAATCCACGCCAACACAAGGAAAGGGATTTAACTACGCGGTGGCAATTACGTGCCAGCCCTGTGTCATCCAAATGGGGGCATTGCCCCCGGCTACATATGCATACATGAATGTTCCGAGGCTACCAAGGGTAATCGTAAAAAGAAATCATAAATGTTACTTCCAATTTGTCTGCAGCTGGCCCTTTCGCATTTGGAATGGCATTTACTTTCAGATGCCGGTGTTCTGACAAATTTTGCGACCTATCAAGATATGCTACCTCGCGGCTCTGCGTTTGCGCAAACCTAAAATCTCGGGCTGTTTCCTCACTCATATCTTAATGGCGTATATGCGCATATATCTTTGAACAAACTTATCCAACCCGTTATAAAAATCTGCTTATGTTATAATAAGCAAACAAATAACAAAGTTACTACTGTAATCTTATTCATATTGCCATATCAAGGAGAAAACAAAGACTTTACGATCGCTTTGCATTAAAGTAGCATTTTTTGACAAGGGAGAAAAATTTGTCAGAACACCGGCACTTGTTGCTCTTTTCGGTGAAGTCGTCCTCTTCAAAATTTTCACTGCAAACACGCTAACCTCTCTGACGGTACGTTCGCAAACGAGTTTGCACATCAAGATGAAGTGCAGCTAGCCACAACGGCAACGTCTCCCTGTTGCGGAGGGGTAAACGGTCAGAGCTCAAGCAGAAATACCTGTTCATTTTGTTGCTGCAATTTGGAAACGCTCGAAGTCGAACCATTTCCTCTGATATTCCTCCTGATCTAACTCCAAGCTCTGTCTGTCAGCTCACTGATCGCTGTGGATGTTGCCGACACTCATCAGTGGTGATTTTTCCCAATGAGCCCGCGCGCGAGTATTCAAATATAGTTGAAGCTAATTGTGATGTTAGGCTGCGGTGTAGCTATGTTGCTACATAGTCATGCAATGGACATAACCACAGCAAATCATAATTTCTTGGTGGAAAAATTACATTTTGGAATATTGGATTATACGAGTTCGACAGTTGACCAGTGTGGACTTCACTGGAACACAGGAAGTAAACAGAGGTATGAGCACGGAGTGAATTAGCACACCTTTTATGTATTTCTAGGTAAGCAGACCTGCCAACATGTGGGCGATTCTATATTTTGGGGTACATTCCATGTCCGCTGATGTTTAGTGATGTTACTGACTATTAAAAATCTTTTTTTCTCTGTAATTTCACATTTTAACCATGTATACACATCATGCAATATAACTGTAAAACATTTAACATATTTTCTGATTATTATTATTTAAAATCTATAATGATATTCTTAGAGTTTTCATTTTTTCCATGTCCGATTTCCCGTTTCACTATGTTGTGTTCAAAATAAAGTACTAAACATAAAAAAACATAAACATAAAAGTCAATAATATTATTTCATAATGTTCTTAAGGGTATTAAGTACTAGGAGAAAATAATAATTTCAGATTATATTTTAACATCTTAATACTTAAAATTATTAATTTTACCACTGTCCGCAAAATTTATGTCCAACACCGTGTGACCGGCCCTGTGTGGTGACGTCTTCCTTTCTGGCGGGCATGTTGAATGCATTATGGTGAGTCTCCTCTCATTTTATTCAATATTTGATCTAAAATTACATGTGGTCTGAGAGTATATTAATTAAGCATCAACTAAGTTACTCATATAATCATGGGTTTTGATATTTCAATATTTAAATTAACTTATCTGATTAAAAAAGCTTTTATCCTCTTTAAGAAAATGCCATGTGCAATGCTATGCTACATTAGCTAAGGAAGTTATGAGACAAAACATGGAAATTGTCAACTAAGTTACCTGTCAACTAAGTTACACAGACTGGGTAACTTAGTTGACAGGCAACTCCAGTGCTCTCTGACATCAGTAATTTTCACTACATTGTTGTCATTATCAGTCTGCCTATCTCAATGAATACTGTAGTTAATAGAGTGCATCTTACTTTTTCACTATACAAGTTAATTTAGTATTTTAAAATCTATTTGAAATAGGTGTCAGCTGCTGAAAAACAGCGCAGATACAGGGCTCGAAGAGATGCTGATCCAGCTAGAAGGGCAGCTTATTTGGAGAAACAAAGACAGGCATGGCACAGGCTAAGGGCACAGAAAAAGGTGAAAACTGTTGAAATGATGAGTGAGAGAGAGAAGAGAAGCAAGAGGGCCTATTGGAGGAAGGCGCAGAAGGAAAGCAGGGAAAGAAAGATGAAACTTCAGAACTTATGTACACCACCAGGGAGTCCAGGCAGCCCAGGTCCAGGCAGCCACCTTGCAAATCAGTCTCAGGAAACAAGGTTGGAATTCACAGTGCCGTATGTTGATAAGGGAATAGATTTCTGTATTTAGGTATAACATTTTAAATTGGCCCACCTTGCACTCCTCAATTTCTACACATAGTACCATTGAGAGGGCACACACACACACACACACACACACACAAAGCGAGAGTTAACTCTACTTTATGACTGTGTGTTAGTGTGAGTGTGTTTGTGTGTGTGTGTGTGTGTGTGTGTGTGTGTGTGTGTGTGTGTGTGTGTGTGTGTGTGTGCATGTTTGTGTGGTGTCTGTCAGTGGTATGGAGTGCGGTGATTGCGGAGCTCTTGGTGGGCCACTGACAAAATGTTGCACAGTAAGGCTTTAAACAGGACTGAGTAAAACATCTATATTCATAAAACAGTGTATTATATACAGTAAATTAATATAAATAACTGTTGTTTATTTCAGACAAAAACAATCTGGAAGGAAAAGGATCAGAAGGGAAAATTCCAAATTGTATAGGGAAATAGAGAAACTGAAGAAATCATTGAGCAGACAAAATAAAAAAGCAGACAAACTACGTAAACAGCTCAAAAGGCAAAAACAAAAATCCGAATCCCCAGCATCAAAAACACAGCGACTGCTACAAAATGTGCCAGTTTCCAACAAAGTACGTAGGTCATTGCTTACTCACCATGCCCTCATGGCAAATATCAAGAAAACCTTTGCTACCACCAAAACCAAAAGAGAGAAACGAGTAATGGCAAGACTTTTCAATGGAAAGATTCTGAAACAGTATGGATTGCAGAAAGAAATCTCTGCTACACTACATGTCTCAAGAAAGTGGAGAAAGAATCTTGGGGAAGGGAATGTGAAGTACAGAAGCCTATGCTCCAAATTACAAGCAAAAGTTATTGCCTTCTTGACGAGGGATGAAAATAGTCGCCTGACTGCAGGAAAAAAACAAACAATTACTAGAGGGAGGATTAGAAAGCAAAAGAGGTTTCTGAATGACACCTTCCGAAATCTCCATAGAAAGTTTCTCAGTGAACATCCCCTTGTGAGGATCTCCTACTCTTTGTTCTGCCGAATAGTTACACTGGGTAGTTACACCAACACTTGCTGATAGGGAAACGTGTCTTTGCAAAACTCATGAGAATCTATCCTTTTTGGTGGAAAAACTTCACAGTCTCAAGTTACTTAAAAGCCTCGACATGGAGAACCTGGTGTCATCCATAACCTGCAACATGGAGTCAAAGGACTGTATGTATGATGTCTGCCCTGATTGCAAAGGACAAGAGTTTGCTATGGATGGAGTGGATGGAGTTGATCTTCAGCAAAAAATACAGATCACACAGTGGACAACTGACACAGTCATCAGAGAGAAGAAAAACATGGATGGAGAAAAGGAAAAGATTCCTGTGAAAATCACAGTAAAACAGAAAAAGGAAATGGAAATGGCTGATGTGCTTCAGATGTTTCAAAGCCAACTGAATGGTGTCAAACGACATCTATTCAACATCAAAAGCCAGTTTTCCCACTACCGTGAGTTAAGGAGATGCATGTCTGATGAAGAATGTTTGATCCACGTAGATTTCTCTGAGAACTACTCTTGCAAGCTTGCAGCAGAAATCCAAGCCATGCACTTTGCATCAAACCAAAAGCAAGCAACACTCCACACGGGAGTCCTTTATGTTGGTGGGACAGAGGACCCCTTGTGTTTTTGCACAATTTCCGCTTCTAAGGAAAAGGGCCCTCATGCAATCTGGGCACATTTGTCTCCAATTCTGGACGAAGTGAAGAAGTCACATCCATCTGTTGAAGTGGTGCACTTCTTCAGTGATGGGCCTACAACCCAGTATAGGCAGAAAGGGAACTTTTTTCTCTTCAGCACAGAGCTTTTGAGTCGAGGTTTTAAGCGAGGGACGTGGAACTTTTTCGAGGCTAGCCACGGGAATGGTGCTCCAGATGGAGTGGGGGGGCTTCTGAAAAGAACTGCTGACAGGCTGGTTAGCCACGGCCATGATATCCCAACAGCAGAGCACCTCTACCACGCTTTGGCCAACAGGACAGCTGTAAAGCTCTTCTACGTCCAAGAAAGTCTGGTGGATGATGCAGCTAAAATGATGCCAATCCTACCAGCAGTCCCTTCAACAATGCGAATCCACCAAGTTGTCACAGGGGCACTGGGAGAGATCCTGTATCGGGATGTCAGCTGCCCTTGTACCACTCGGCAAAGTTTTGAATGCAGATGTGATGGCACACATTACTTTGCATTTGATTTTGAACACACAGCAACATTAGTCCCTCAAACACACAAAGCAGCAGGAAGTGAAATTCCTTGGGGTCCTGATCTAATTGGAGAATGGTGTGTTGTAAGGTACGAAGGGGACATTTACCCTGGGATAATTCAGGACACCACGGAAACCCATGTACAGGTGAAGTGCATGAGTAACATTGGTGTAAACCGCTTCTTCTGGCCACTCAGAGAGGATGTGCTATGGTACCTGTTTGAGGATGTGCTGAGAATGATTCCTCCTCCAAAGGCAGTGACTTCACGCCATGTTGAAATTGACAGAAAAATATGGTCAAGTTTGTAAAAGGTCCTAGTGAGGTTTATATGGAATGTATTGATCAGTTGAATACTACAGTTGTATTTCAATGTAATTCTGTTCTACTGTATTAACTGAATACAGCACAGGGCAGTTCATCAATTGTTATTTGTTGCCCTTTCACTGTGTTTATAAGTATGTGACTCAACATTATTGCATTTGATTCTGCTTGGAAACATGAATGATTTCTACTGATGATTAGGCCTACTACTGATACTTTACTGTAACTGAGTTTCAGTTATATGGTTACTTTGCTTTGTTCATGCTTTTGTCACTGTTTTATCCATCACCTTGACTACTTAAATGATATTTCATAAAATTTCATACTACATTAAAATAACATGGTACCGGTTGTTTAATGTGTCTTGTCAACTAAGTTTCTTGTGTCAACCGCGTTACCTCCATCATCAACTAAGTTACGTTTACATTTTTCAAGTTAAGGAATGAAAATGAGGTCAATAACATAACTTCATGATTAGTATAGATGTGACCAGTTGTGAACTTTGGCAGCCTTTCGTTTAAATTCTGAAAATGACTGATATGACATTTTTGTAAATGAAAACATCATGGTCCTAATAACAATTGTAGTCCAATTGCTTACACGCTGGGGGGAATTTAATGGATAAAATATATTTTTAAAACAAATAATTGTACATCTGGCAGAAAAGACTACATATGTCTTCAAATCTAATTTTACTTTAAGTGTAAGATTCTGCCAAATGATTGAAATCATATCAGTTTGTCCGTAACTTAGTTGACAAAGGGGGAGGGAAAAACATTTTATTTCATTAAAAATAGAAAAAATGGTTAATGATTAAGCTTTGCAACAACTGGATATGTTACCCTGAAGGATTATGCTAACTTGTAAGACTGGTTGATTCACTGAAAAACAATATATATATATTTTTTTTTCTTACGGTGAAATGTACCCCGAATTATAGAATCACCCATGTACGCATTTTGACATCAAAGTACGCTGGTACGAGTTGATGCTATTTGAGTACGCATATCGCTGGATCTCTCCAGTCTCAGTTAATGCATCAGTTTAAGTTGACACACTCATAGACATATATACATAGACGCCGCATTGACTGCTGCCGCCCACTAGAGCGACGTGCCTACAGGGCGGCCATCTTGGAACAGGACCACTCGCTCCTACAGTGCATTACGTCTATGAAGAAATGATGCGCCTACACAATAAAAATGTTCATAAATCGCTTATTTGTCAAGCTATTTTCACGGGGTTTGTTTATCAAACATCAGACCAGATAGACAGACAGACAGAAATAAAACAAAAATAACCCAAAAAACGTTCAGGTGTGTTCAGGTCTTTATTGCTTGAAGGCTATTACATTTGAGTACCTTCTTTTTTGTCTTCTTATTATGATTATTATTATTACTATTATATGTTAATATTATTACGGTTATTTTTATTGTTATTCCAATTATATTATTATTATAACATCAACATCATTATTATTGTTGTTATTTAATATTACTATTATACTATTTTTGTTATTATTATAATTACATCACTCACACCACCCCCTGATCATTTTTATCATCTCTATGAACAAAGTGATTTGATTGGCTCCAAATATTCAAACTAAACAGGCACTTTGAATTATCAGGGGGTTAAGTAGTAAAACTTAGAAAATATTCAAGGAAAGAACAAGAACATGAACTCACCCCTCCAAACAAACTATTTATTTGAGTATTTACAACCTGTCCTGAATTGGAGCTAAAACCCCTGAAAGAGAACTGTTTTGCACAATTTCTTTCTTGTGCTGCCACTCTGGTATTTGAGTGATGTGAGTTTTGCAATGTGGTGCAGCCTAATTTTGAGGAACAAAGACACCACTAGTTTCAGCAGGTCAGAATGGTGGTTGTCAATGCCAAATTGTGTGTCTTCAGTGTGTTCCCCGAGCAAAAATACATCATCTGTACCAATCTCCTCACGGACCACATGCATGACCACTGACACCTTGGGAGCTTGCTCTGAGTGGACCTGGCGAATCACCCGCTCTGCTGCTCTCACTACTTTTACTGTGCCCTCTGAGGGAATCATGAGCCCGCCATTATTTTTGAGGACAAGTAGGTGGTAGCTCTCATCATGTGAAGAGGGTACGGCTTCTGCCACCAGGCTGGCACGGCACACATGGCAAGAGAGCCTTTTTAGAACCTGCCGAACAACGAACCCTGCAATGTAGACCAGAGCATTGTCTACAAGCGCACCAAAGCGTGTGGGCAGGTAGCTGTGGTCACACACAAGGGCTGCAAAGTTAACAAATGGGGTAGGGAGTTCTTCTGCAGTCTCGGCAGACGACATCTCGAGGGCAGACAGTGACACTGTGTCATCCTGTGCTGCCACGTTGCCTAGCCCACTTGGTGAGACACCACACCGGACCATCAGGCGCCGGAAGATGCCCTGAAACTGGCTGGCAGAGGGATTGTTGTTCCAGCCCCCTAAAGGAAAACAACAACAACAACACATACACACACACACACACACACACACACACACACACACTTCAATTACACCACAGATATTTTCTGATTGTTTCTGATTGTTTTAAAGGCTTTAAAATGTGAACTTTACCTGATGCTCTGATCGAATTAAAGAGAAGCTCCAAGTGATCTTGGCTGAACCGGTAGGTGCAGACATACCGCTGGACTTGGAGCAGCTCAGGAATCATGAGCATGAGGGTGTCAATGTTGATCACAAACCCGATGACAGACAAGTACCTTCAAAAGAAAATGTTTGTTCAATTTCCCTAATTGTATTGAGACAAAAGACACCTTGAGGAAGCACCTAGGAATTTTGTAAACAGGTAAATAGATTTTGCCAGCAAATCCATCAGATGTGAAACGGCAAAGGGTGACAGGGCCAGACAGACAGACAGATAGATAGAGATAGACAGACAGACAGATAGCGGTAGACAGACAGACAGACAGACAGATAGATAGATAGATAGATAGAGGTAGACAGACAGATGGATAGATAGAAGCTCTATTGTAATTGTGAATCTAATGGCCATACTCATAGATCTTTTGCTTAGGTGGCATCCATTGTGGGCAAATTTACTGGGAACAAAATTACTGTGTGCTTCTTACAGGTTTGCAAATCTTATCTTCTTTTAGGAAGCTGAACCAACTACAGGAACATTATTAAACCAGAACAGGGACAGCTTGAAACAAGAACTTGCCATACCTGACACCTGCATGATGTTAACATGTATCATACATACCATTCAGGACCTGCAGGACTTGAAAAACACTAAACAATTGGAATAGAAAAAATGCAGACAGCAAACAAATTGGAACAAGACACAGCATATCACATACCGTTATATTAGACAAACTCCTCTTCCTCACATATCACTTCATGCCCTTGCCCCCCAGTACCTGTCCGACTTTCTCCATCTCCATCATTTTCACTTACCTGCTGCCAGTACCTGTCCGACCTTCTCCATCTCCATCATTTTCACTTACCTGCTGCCAGTACCTGTCCGACCTTCTCCATCTACATCATTTTCACTTACCTGCTGCATACCATACAATACCATACTGGCACCTATAAGACCTGGGGAAACACTGAACAAAAGATATTTCCAACAGTAAAAACCACTGCATACAGGGGAAAACACACTTGAACAAAAGCATTATCCAACCGGAATCAGAACAGGAGAACAGGGCATCTTATGAACTCGATGCAGAATATGGGAACTGAGTATTGAATGAACTTATTTCATGCAAACAGTATAGTCACTATTTTTAAAAGACCTCTTGGATTTGTGTAGCGGTGTGCCATCTTTCATTGACAATTTGATCAGAAACTCCCTTGCTCTCATCAAGAACACTACTCTCTCCTCCCAATTCAAAGCCCCAAGGGGAGCTTTAAATCCTTTTGCGCGGGGATTGCGGCTATTCATTACATCAAAGAGCCTGTCAATCATCTAAAAACAAATATCTGCATTAACTTTAAGCATCTAAGACCATCTCCATAACATTGTTTCAACATGTATCATATCAAATGAATACTTATATATTATATTAAAAAATAATAATAATAATTTCAGTATGTAAACATGCAAGTATTTGGAACTTGACTCTGCTCCATCTGTGGCCCTATGCACATCTCTAATCATTTTACCTCAATGAATTCTGCTGTTGCTTCACAGTCTCCGAACTGCGAGTAGCCCAGGTCCCTCAGCGTGCGCAGAGCCACTGCAACAGACCGACTCAATGTCTGGGCAGCTAGGGACACTTTCATTTTTTGATTTTCAAAGTGGACATGCTTTTGGGTGACCTTATTTGCAGCATGCAGTCCGTCTTTGGTTTGCACATCGTTGAGATGGATGATGTATCTCCAGCTGATCAGGCCTGTGGTGTTCTTAACTGGGGTGTAAGCCTTCAAAATCAAAAACTGAATTAGAATCTTTATTAGTCACAGCTGAGCTCACCAAAGTACAGACAGGAAAATGTAACTATGTAAATAAAACACACAACAATAAAATAGAATAAAAAAGCAAATAAGCCTAGAACAACAATCAGCACTTACCGCCAGCCAGCCAGCCAGCCAGATAGATAGATAGATAGCAAAGACAGCACTTACCTGTAGCATGTTACGTGCCAGTTTCAGCATGTGACAGGCATCCATTGTAACAAACACTCTCTCACCAGTCACTGGATGGGGAAAAGAGGTCTTCAAGGGCTCAAGAGGGTTTGCTTTAAGGTCACACCCGAGTTGGTTGCACATGCTGAGGTTGGTTGCATGCCCATCCATCGTCATGCAGATCACTCTCAAACCATGAGCATGAAGTTCCTCTATGGCATGGACAACCAAGACCTTTTGTGTTTCCGGCGAGAGAGTCTTGGTAAAATAGTAGCCGACTGGAGCTTTCCAGTGCCCTAGAATGCCTACCACCATAAGAACGAGAGCCTCTGAGGCAACATCGGTCTCATTCAATCCATCCCCCAAATCCACAAACCCTGACATTTTTTGAGTTTGTGGATTGTAGAGCACATACTTTTTAATAGCCATGGCATCCAAAATCAGTGTCACCAAGCCATATTTAGCTTGGTCTTCTGTGCACCTTCGTCCTAGCATCTCCAACATCATCTTGTTGAGGCCAGGCTTTGCATCCACTGATGTCAGCCACCTTTGAAAAATAAAATGTAGTAATTTGACCACCTTAACCCATTCCGAAAAAACAAAATAAACAGAAACTAGCATTCTCCCCACACATTCCCCTCATAGACATCATGCATATGCACTCACAAACACACACGGACACACACACTCACACACTAAAGGGACCGCAATGGAAATAAGCTGTCGGCTTTTCTGCGTTTTTATCCCTTTGGCAGCATTTGTGTCGATGTATGTTTGTCAATCTCAATCAATCAATCAATCAATCAATATCTGAAAGCTCAAAATGTATCAGCACGCAGTGTGTGATGTGATCTGAGCTTTTTAAATCAGTAATTTTTACTGTCTTGTTTAGAATACATTTACATTTTTGAGCACATTATGAATAAATACCACACACTAGTCTTGTTTTATACAATGTACACACCATTTAACATTTCGGCAGTAAGTTCTATTTGTAGTGCTCACATTTAGTTACTTTTGTACGGTCTATTCTTAATTTCTTTGTATGGGTTGTTTGTATTGGTTGTTATATGCTTTTTGAAATAAAATATTTTCAAATTTCCTTCTTTTGGGTATATAAAACCCATTTTTCAGAATTTTCCTGCCAGCTCGGTCCCTGACAAAATATTTAACAATCAGGCAACATGGAGAATACCGTTGCAATGTATGAGGATGTGGGAGAGGAAGATGTTGAGACTCTCTCAGGAAACTATATGCCTTCGGACCATGAAGGTGTAGTGTGAGGGCAAACTCCCTCTGCTCTCTGGTGTACTCATGGCCCTTCTTTGCCAAGAGGTCTACCCGAAGATCTGAAATTCAGTAAGCATAAACTAGTAAGTATTAGTAAGACCCCTTTAAATAAAAAGGAAGAGGGTTTAACACAGACTATAAACAAAAAATACCGATATAAAATATTCAAATTAGTATTTCCATTTTACCTGAGTAGCATTCAAGCTTGTCTTTCAGCTCTTCATTTATAAGGTTTTTCTCCCTCAGATCCTCGAGAAGAGCGTGTATGTTTTTCTTCGCCCTTCGCTCGCGGAGCTTGCTATTTCTCCTCTCGCGCTCCAGGCTCTCCACTCTAGCCAGAGCTTCACTAAGTCTGGCCTTCAGGACAGTGGGAGACGCAGGCAAAGCATAACTGTGGTCCTAGTGGAAAGAGGGATGAAAATATATTGTGATATTTACAATTCAATAGTCATTTATGAAGCTGGCCCACATTGTTTATTTCTCAGTCCCACTGTTTTCACCCTGAGACCTGAGCCTCTTAGTTACAGGGACATATACAGTATACTCATGTGTATTTCAGTGTGTCAAAAATGAGTGGCAGAGGGCAAATGTGATACAGGTTTCACGTGTTTTTAAAAATATTACATGCAAGTACTCACAACATTAGAATGAGGTTCAGCTTCAAGGAAATGCTGAGGCAAGTCCACTGGCAGAATTTCTTCTGCTTTCCTTGAAGCTTTTGTTGTCCTTGATGGTACTTGCTAAAATATAAGAAACACAATGCAACATTTTTAAAAAAAGTTTTTAGCATCAGAAAGTGTACTGTACTTTATTCCTAAACATGCAGACAGAATTTTTTTTTTTTAGAAAAGTGTGGCATTAAGTAGCTATGGAATGCTTACATGGACATATGAATCACACATACCTTTTGTAAATGAGATGGGAAGTTAAACACAGATGGTTTGACTCCATGTCTCAGCCTAATAATTTGTCCTGTTCTGTCAAAGTCATCTGGCTGGAAGTGCTCACTGCAGAGCAAGGACCTCTCAGTTGCCACAAAACCTTCCCGTTTCACTGCCAGTTCCCACTGTCTCTTTAAATGACTGTCTTTGGGAAACCTTAAAAATATGAGAAAAGTAGTGAGAGATGAAGAATTGTCTACAACAAGAAATAATTCCATTTAATCCCTTCCCATGAACCAGTCTGCCACCGAGTCCTCCCATTAAGCTGGCCAGCTCTCCCTGCCTTTCCTCCAAACAGAAGCTGCCTTCATCAGTTCTTGCTAACATTTCCATGTATCCAACATTTTGTGTTATAAACTATAAACTGTTTTATTTTCTGTGACAACATCTATTGCACGTCTGCCCGTCCTTGGTGAGGGATCCCTCCTCTGTTGCTTGATTTTCCCTGTTAAAAGGGTTTTCTATTGAGTTTTTCCTCAGTGGATGTGAGGGTCTAAGGACAGAGGATGTTGTTATGATGCTATGTGAAGCCCTTTGAGACAAACTGTTTGTAAAGGCGGGCTATACAAATGAAATTGCCTTGCACAATAGAGCCAATGATGATCAATATACTGTGTTTGCTATATTAGACCGATCACTGCAGTCTGTTTTTTCTGTGTAAACGGGAGTTGCTAGGGACGCTGCTTCTTTAACGGTTTCCGGTAGTTTTTACAGAGATAATTTATAGATTCATAACACGGCATTTAGACCAAAATTTTGTCCCAGATTAGTTGTTTCACCAGTAAGCAGCTATGTAATACGCGGGATGATGTATAGAGAACTGGTTATAACATGGATAGGACCAAAGTCTTACTAGAATGTCTCTGATAGAACCTGAAAGAAGCTGAAAGGTTCCGTCCTGTCAGGGTTTACTTCACTATAACAACCTGCAGTTACACTATGTTATACCTTACTTATCTTAACTTACTATCTTACCTGTGAAAAGTGATCCCACGAGACCTGGTTTTTATGTTCCGCTCATTACAGCATCCATAGGCCGCACAATAGTCCGGCATCTTTTCACAGAGGCTTGTCTGCTGATAACGTTAAGTACGTTCAAATTTGTATTTTGGGTAGTAAAACCAGCATTTTTAAAATATCCAACCACCCTATATCATAGCTACTTGTATTAAGTTTTTAACGAACCAAACCGTTTGAAAATCGGTCAAAAATTCAGAGAATAATTCTATTTTGAGATTGAGGAGTACCTGTTTCCCACGTCGACGCTCATGTACCGCTGCCTCTGCTGGTCCTGTTCCAAGATGGCCGCCCTGTAGGCACGTCGCTCCACAGTCGATGCGGCGTCTATGTATATATGTCTATGGACACACTCATCAGTTGATGTCCGGTGAGCAGAGGCGCGTATGCATAACGAAAATATTTCGACCAATCAGAGAGTGCGTGTGCCTCACCTGCCTTCCCAACCACGGCCCTCTCGGAAAAAAACCTCGCTTCGAATTGAGTTTAGTCCCATTCCCAAGTTATAGGCTGCGTACCCTTTTCGCCACTCCTCCGGGTCATCATATGTTGAAAATACACCCAATTCAAACATCGGTGAAATGGTAAATTCTACTATGGATGCAGCGAATCCTGTATTTTGATTAGTAGAATACCTACGGTAGAATACCTGGCGCTGCTTGAAGAGCTGACGTTCGATTATTATGCCGTTTCACGGCGTATTAATCTCATTGTCACGAAAAGCGAGCGCCATTTACTTTAGTTTGAGATAATTTCGCTTTTATTTGGGTTTGTGTTCGCAGAAATACTGTGAAACGGCCTAAAACAATGAAATGTAATAACGAAGTTCGCAAAAGGCTTTCTGACATTCTGTGTAATGTTCCACATGATTGCCTCCAAAGGCAGCGTTTGATACGCTGTTTCAAATGCACCACTAATGGCGCTTTTCCACTGCTTGGTACGGGCTCTACGCTACTCTACTCGGTACCGAATATTTTTCTGGGAGGTTGTTTGCCTTGAGTGGATAGTACTGCCTCTGTGAAGCTGGTCATCATAGTGGCGCAGCACGAAACTTCCGCGATGTCATCCTCAATACGACACACAATGTAGCTACAGTTCTCTTTCATAATATTTCGCTCGATGTCTCACTATGGGATGCACGCCTCGCTGCAGCCTCAGAAGCATTAATCTCATTACGCCAATCCTGATTGGCTGGTGAACGTGTCCGTCCGCCCAGGTGGTACACCCACCTTAAATAGCTCATGCGGACGGCACCACGTCATTCAAACACCTCTTCTCACTCGGAGCATATCTCGCGTCCAGGGCTAGTTAGCTGAACTGTCCACAGACGGATTTTCTGTCGCCGGGCGCTACTAGCTTTGGATACCTTTTTGCTTCGTCGGTCACACCAGACCGGACTCAGTGCTCTCCCGCCCTACACGGCTTGGTCAGCACTGTCCTTGACGCCTCACCACGGCACGTCGAGTACCGAAGGCTAGCACACCAGTTACCTGTCGGTTTTCTTCACTCGACGCCTCACCACGGCACGTCGAGTACCGAAGGCTAGCACACCAGCTACCTCTCGGTTTCTTCACTCGACGCCCCACCACGGCACGTCGAGCTCCGAGCGCTAGCACACCAGCTACCTCTCGGTTTTCTTCACTCGACGCCCCACCACGGCACGTCGAGCTCCGAGCGCTAGCACACCAGCTACCTCTCGGTTTTCTGCCTCGTCTCCCGGCTTGCACACCAGCTAGCTAGGAATGGAGGCCCAAAACCCCCATACCAGGGGGCACGGAGACTCCGGGACCCGTCCCTGTCGCTGTGGGAACAAGATCTCGAGTAAAGATCCACACCAGGTCTGCTCGAGCTGCCTGGGGCTGGAACACGCCCGTATGGCTATCGAACTTCCCGGCTCGTGCCAACACTGCGCGGTGTTTACAGCGAAAAGTCTCCGTGGACGGCTAGCCCGCCAGGCTAGCTTGTCTGGAATCGACCCCCTCCTCCCCTTCGACGGTGCTGCCGCCGAGGGCAAGCAGGATTTGGCGGTCGCTACGGCGGCGATTCCGGAGGCTAGCGCCAGCTGGGGCTCCCAGCTCGACCTAGCCGCGGATCCCCCGTGTGAGGAAGACGTCCTAGAACTGGACTATGGGGACGATGAAGATGGCGTCTCTGAACTCCTCATATCAGAGGATGAGGAAGATGACGACGTCTTCATTACTCCGGCTCGGGCCGCGCAGCCCGCGGCCTCCGTCACCTCTCGGGATGGAGATGAGAGTAGCATACCAGCTTCTCCTCTCCCCAGCTCCGACATGCTTGACGTGTGCAAACGCGCTGCTGTCCGGCTGAACATCCCCTGGCCCGTTGTCGTAGCTGAGACCACCAGATCCCGCTACGAGGGGAAGAAATTGCCCTTGGCTAAGAGTGCGACGAAACAACTTTTCCCCGTCTTCCCGGAGCTGCTAGATGAGGTCGCGCGCTCTTGGAAAGACCGCCCTTATAGCAGCAGGAGCCCAGTTCCCGGTGCCTCGTCCCTCGATTGTGAGGCGATGGAGAGCCTGGGTCTGCTCCGCATGCCTCCGATGGAGCCACTCGTGGCAGCGCACCTTCACCCCCGCCTGTCAGCGGTGTCCTCCCGGAGCCCCAGTCTGCCGTCCAAGTCGGACCGTTTTCAGTCAGCCTTGACTGAGAAGGCGTATAAGGCGGCTGCGCTTTCGGCCAGAGCGCTCAATGTCCTCTCCCTGCTCACGGCTTATCAGGCTGAGTTGTGCGAGGATTTTGTGCTAACTCAGGACCCAGCTACATGGGAGGAAATACCGGTCGTCACCGACCTGTGTCTCCTTGTCCAACGCCGCGCGGTCCAGGCCACGGGAAAAGCGCTGGGGACTATGGTCCTACAGGAACGGGCGCGGTGGCTCAACCTCGCCAACCTGTCGGACAGGGAGAAGGATGACATCCTGGACATGCCCATTGTCCCGGAGGGGATCTTCGGTTCCGCGTTGGCTTCTATGCAACGGCGGTGCGAAGCTAAAAAGAAGGAGGATGAAGCTCTCAAGCTCTGCCTCCCTCGAAAGCCCCCTGCTCCTCTTCCGCCTGCTCAGCGTAAGACCTTTGCACAGGCTGCTTCACAGGATTCGCAGTTTAAAATGCCGAAACTGCGGAGGCCTCAGCCCGCCCCGCCTGCTCCGCCAGGTCGGCCCGGCTGGCCTAAAAAGCCCTCGGCCCCGGCTGCAGCTGCGCCTGCGCGACCCGCGCATACCGCCAGCAGCCAGGCCAGGAAAAAGAAGAGAGCGGCCTGACTCCCCCTCTCTCCACTGGTGACGCAGCTGGAAGTTCCCCGTTCTCCGGCTCCACCTGTTTGGCTTTCGGGCGTGCACCCAGGGGCTCCCCACGCCCCTATCTCCCAGCTGCCTCGGACCGTGCCAGCGCAAGCCGGGAGAGATGGACATTTGACGTCGCGGGGTTTAGCGGTTGCCCCCCTCTCATGTCCACAAGCACGCACATACACAAATGTTTTCTCAAAGAGAATAAATTGTGTCCCGCTGTCGCAGCCAGGCCGAGTGCCGAGGGCGCAGCTGAAAATAAAGAAAGCCAAATCTGTCAAAATAAGCACGCCACCCGGGGGCCTTGTCATTCCGCCACAGGAGAACGCCACCGCACTGCGGCTGCGCCCTCTTGTGGTGGGAGGACTGCAGGGCACGTCACCCGGGGGCTGTGTCATTCCGCCACAAGAGGGCGCCACCGCACTGCGGCTGGGCCCTCTTGTGGTGGAAGGGCTGCGGTGCACATCACCTCTCGCCCTCAGATGGCGGAGATGGGTCGCACTGGCAGCCCCACCCTGGGTGTTGAGGACGATTTCGAGGGGGTACAGGCTGCAATTCGCCGCTGTCCCCCCACGATTCGCCGGCGTTATACACTCCCAGGCGCGGGGAGAGTCAGCTCGTGTTTTACAGGAGGAAATTTTCTCACTGTTAAACAAAGGAGCAATCTGTGTCGTCCCTCCCGCACAATGTCAGAGCGGTTTCTACTCCAGGTATTTCCTAGTCCCCAAACGGGGGGGGAACGGTATTCGCCCTATCCTGGATTTACGGGCTCTGAACAAATATCTCAGGAAGTACAAGTTCAGGATGCTCACACACGCATCCCTGTTGCGTCTTGTACGTCAGAACGATTGGTTCACTTCAATCGATCTGAAAGACGCGTACTTCCACATTCCAATCTATCCTCCCCACAGAAAGTTTCTGAGGTTCGCTTTCCAGGGGATCTGCTACGAGTATCGCGTGCTCCCTTTCGGTCTGTCATTAAGCCCGAGGGTGTTCGTGCGGTGCACGGAGGCAGCAATAGCCCCGCTGAGACGGCGGGGCATCCGTCTGGCCACTTACCTGGACGATTGGCTGCTTTTAGCGCAATCGGAGCAGGAAGCCAGGGCGCACACGCGTATTCTCAAACAGCACCTAGTCGATCTGGGTTTTGTGATAAACGCGGAGAAAAGCATGCTGTCCCCAGTGCAAGATGCTATCTTTCTGGGGTTATCCCTGAATTCGGTGTCTTTCACAGCTCGCCTCTCGGCGGAACGGGTGAGAGCTTTCAGGGCATGCCTCGCGCTTTTTTATCCAGGCAGGTTTGTTCCATTCAGATTGTGTCTTCGGTTACTCGGTCTGATGGCGTCTGCCATCCTCGTGATCCGTCTCGGTCGCCTCCACATGAGAGAATTCCAGCTTTGGGTGGCCTCATGCGGGCTAGATCCCGTGCGTCACGGCACGCGGAGAGTCTTGGTCACACTGGAATGCGCCAGGGCGCTGCGTCACTGGCGGACTCCGTCCTTTCTGACCCAGGGGGTCCCAATGGGCTCGGTCCAGTCCAGGAAGGTGGTCACCACAGACGCCAGCCTGACGGGCTGGGGCGGAATTCACGGGGGCCAGTCTGTGAGGGGCCGCTGGAGTGTGGGCCTCCAGCAGTCTCACATAAATTTTCTGGAACTTTCAGCGGTGTTCCTCTCCCTGAAACATTTCCTTCCATCTCTCATGGGTCATCATGTCCTGGTGAGAACGGACAATACGACGACGGTGGCGTACATCAACCGTCAGGGGGGGCTGCGCTCCCGTCAGTTGCACATGCTGGCACGCAAACTGATCCTGTGGAGCTGCGGCCGTCTCCTCTCCTTGAGAGCGACGCACGTCCCGGGGGTCTTGAACACAGGCGCGGACCTGTTGTCCAGGGGTGCGCCGGTGTATGGGGAGTGGACTCTGCACCCGGAGATTGTGGAACAGATATGGGCCCGGTTCGGTCGGGCCGCGGTAGATCTGTTCGCGGCGAGAGAAAACGCGCAGTGCGCGCTGTTTTACTCTCTGCGCGGCATGGATGCTCCCCTTGGCATAGACGCACTAGCGCACGTCTGGCCGCACGAGCTTCTTTACGCGTTCCCTCCCCTGGCCTTGATATCCCCCACTCTGTCCAGAGTGAGGGAACGTGGTCACGCACTGATATTGATTGCTCCGCATTGGCCGGCGATGCATTGGCTAGCGGAAATATATCGGTTACTGTGCGCTCAGCCTAGGCAGCTCCCGCCGCGCAGGGACCTGCTATCGCAGGGGGGGGGGGCGATCCTCCACCCGCACCCGGAACGCTTGGCGTTGTGGGCGTGGCCCCTGAGTGGCTCAGTCTCTCGGCTGTGGGATTGTCACAGCGTGTGATTTCCACTATACAAAACGCTAGGGCCCCATCCACTAGGTCTTTGTATGACTGTAAGTGGAGGGTGTTTGAGGGGTGGTGTCACAGGAACGGCCACGTTTCTTTTCAGTGTCCGGTGAGTGCTATATTGTCATTCTTGCAGGACCTGATTGACAAAGGCAAAGCCTTCTCCACGATTAAGGTGTACTTGGCGGCTATCGCCGCCTGTCACGTGGGGTTTGAAAAGCGAACGGCGAGTCAGCACCCACTGGTTTGCCGTTTTATGAAGGGAGCGCGCAGGCTTCTCCCCGTGTCCAGACCACTGGTGCCACCGTGGGATCTGGCTGTGGTTCTGGAGGGGCTTAAGGGCCCTCCTTTTGAGCCACTGGAAGGGGCAGACTTGAAGCACGTGTCTTTCAAGGCTGTGTTGTTGCTGGCTCTGGCTTCAGCTAAGCGAGTTAGTGACATCCATGCGCTTTCGGTGCATCCGTCATGCGCTCAGCTCTTCCCGGGAGATGTAAGGTTGATTTTGAGGCCCAACCCGGCTTTTGTGCCTAAGGTGGTGGGCTCATGTTCTCCAATTGACCTTCTGGCCTTTGCTGCCTCAACAGAGGAGCAGCAGTCGCACGCGTTATGTCCAGTCCGTGCGGTGCGCATGTACATGGACAGGACTAGGGGATTCAGGAGGAGCGATCAGCTGTTCGTCTCCTGGGCTAATCCTCATAAAGGAAAACCTATCACTAAGCAGCGCCTATCCCATTGGGTGGTGGAGGCGATTGCTTTGGCCTATACGTGTCGGGGTTTGCAGCCGCCTGTGGGCATGCGGGCGCACTCGACTCGGGGCTTGGCCGCATCCTGGGCCTTATTCAGGGGAGTTTCTGTTCAGGACATCTGTGCAGCGGCGAGTTGGTCCTCGCCTCTCACTTTTGTCCGCTTTTATAAGCTGGACGTTTCCGCCCTGTGCGTGGCACGCGCGGTTCTGCTGTCCTGACTGGAACAGATTGCTTCTCTGTGGGTTGGTGGACGCTGGATAAGCTTGTCTGGCAATACGGGAGCTACGATATCCCATAGTGAGACATCGAGCGAAATATTATGAAAGAGAACTTTAGGTTATTTACATAACCCCGGTTCTCTGAGTAATATGAGTGAGATGTCTCACCAGACAACCCTTCTTGCTGGGGCGAGTGAGAAGAGGTGCTTATCTTGAATGACGTGGTGCCGTCCGCATGAGCTATTTAAGGTGGGTGTACCACCTGGGCGGACGGACACGTTCACCAGCCAATCAGGATTGGCGTAATGAGATTAATGCTTCTGAGGCTGCAGCGAGGCGTGCATCCCATAGTGAGACATCTCACTCATATTACTCAGAGAACCGGGGTTATGTAAATAACCTAAAGTTATATCAAGTTTACATTTATTCCATCGATTTTGTAAAAGATTTTTGTGTTCAAATTCGGTATTGTATTTTCTGAATTGAATTGCATTTTCTATTTGACATTGTCGTGTCCAATTCAGTTGCCCGTAAAATCGCGTGCCACCCCACAACGCAAAGCAGTGAAATCCGTAAAAGGCATGGAAAGCGAATGTATATTTCACTCTAAAGTTCACGGCAAAACAAACGAATTGTTAAAGTATGGGATAATTAAGGGATCATTGCAGAGCAGAGTTCCTCGTTGCAAATCGCAGGACATGGCAGCCATCAGAATTAATCGCTTATGCGTCATCTCATTTGTGATAACTTTAAGAGAAAAATGATTCGTTGACATCCGTCATGTTTTTTTTTTTCTGTGCGATTTTATTAAAACGAGGCTTGATAGCAGAACTTTCTTAAAGGGAATTAGTTAGGGAACATAACTGGACACAAGACCGTCACTTAATTTCGCCATGAACGGGCCACAAGCAAAGTGAAACACATTTCATGAATGTAGCTTTGATGAATAAGCGAAACCGTGTTTGAAACAGTGTATCGAACAAGATGCCTTTAACGGTATAATTCGATGATTATTATGACTGTGCTAATCTTAAAACTCCTCAAACTAACTCGAATGAGAGGTCGACGACAGAGTAGTCTATCGCAGTGACGATACACTCTGACCAATCAATAGACCTTCGTGGGTCACATCACTTTATAGTACCTAGCACCCAGTTGGCTTTTTTGGAACCCCGGGAGAGCAGGTTCCAGAAAAGGTGGTACCAGTAGGTACTATTTTCTAATGGAAAAGCAAAAGAGGCGAGTAGAGTAGAGCTGGTACCGCGTAGTGGAAAAGGGCCATAAGATGAGAATGATGGAAAGTTAAACAGTGCTAGTGTTTAATACATGGCAAATTGTATTTGTTTTGGTATTTTTGCCCATTTTTTAAATTAATTAATTGATTGATTTGCAATGAATGTCCTCTGTTGACTTGCTTTTCTGGCAACATTTTCAGTTATTATTGACTATGGATTACGCAGTTATTTTATGTGTAACTAAGAAAAGCAAAGTACTACATCCTGTTCTGACAATAAATTCGCTGGCTATTTGAAGTAAATTGTATCTTTATGCAATTTTATTTACCAGTAGGGTGGGAGGTGATGTGGGGGGGGGGGGGGGGGTTGGGTTGGGGGGGTCAGGTTGTACTCATGAATTTTCTTCAAGGTTGGCAGGTCTGGGTAAGGTACTGCAGTCAAATTCACTGTGGTCACTTGGAAGGGTTAAGTTAACATGGCTATGGACTTGAAATGACATCTCGATCGTGTTAAGAGGCTAAACGCGCGTTAAAAGCCTGCCCCATTGGAGCCACTTAGGTGCGAACTTTAGCAGGAGCATAACTCGATGTAGGCAAAACCAAATTTCTTCGTTTTTCTCGCTATTGACAGTACTCCTTCACCACAAACAACAAAGATACGTGTTGAAATTGACCGGAGTTCCTCTTTAAGGCCACTGAGGGAATTGACCACTCGATCGGGAAAAATAGTCTCCACATAGAGTGCCACACTTCTGGGCAACTTCTTGATCAAGAAAACTTTCCTCCACCCCTGAGTCAATCAGGGCGGTAGTCTTTCTGCCTACCCCAGCCCATTCCAGGGAGACCGGAAAGCAGGTCCTGTTCTTTGAGGAGTGATCCACGGGGATTACACCCACTAACGCTCCTCTCCTCGTTAGTGGGCGTTGACTTTTACTGGACACCGAGACATGAAGTGGCCCCCTTCGCCACAGTAAAAGCATCTGCGTTCCCGTCGCCTGTGTTCCCTCTCCTCATTAGAAACCCTCGCTCGTCCTACTTGCATTGGTTCAGCCTCAGGAAGTGGCTTGACAGGGTTGGAGGGCAGTAGGAATGATGTGGCAGGGGGTCTGGACCAGAACGTAGAACGCCTCTTTTCCTCCAGCCGGGAGTCGATGTAAATGGCCACATTAATGACACCCTCCAGGTTCTCGGGTAGGTCGCACGGAAGCAGTTCATCTTTAATCCTTTCGGAAAGGCCAGCGATGAACGCGTCCTAGAGGGCTCTTTCCTGCCATCCGCTGTTGGTTGCCAGGGTTTGGAAGTCGGTGGCGTAATCGGAAACTGTGCGACTCCCCTGGTGAATACGGAGTATCTCCCTTCCGGCCTCGTGCCCGTGTCTGGAGCGGTCGAACACCCTCTTCATCTCCTCTCCAAAGCTGTTGAACGACCGCACACAAGGTAATCCCGCCTCCCAGGTAGCCGTAGCCCACTGCTTCGCTCTGCTGGTCAGCTGCGTAATGACATACGCCACTCGAGCCTGCTCGGATGGAAAAGTAGAGGGTTGTAGGTTAAATATCAGCCTGCACTGAGTGAGGAATGACCGGCAGGATCCTGGATCGCTATCGTATTTCTCCGTGGGAGGAAGGCATGGCTCGTGGAGTGGAGCGGGTGGTGCAGGAGCTGGACTGGATTCAGGCATGGGAGCGACCGGAGGCTGTGGTGTCTGGATGTTCGGTGCACTCCTCAGTGAGTGAGCGATATCCGCCATCTGATTACTCATGACCTGCATATGTTGCATCAAAGCCCGTAGCTGCCGTTGCCGCATCTCCAACTCGGCACCCTGCTCTTCTACTGCAGCCTGCAGAGGCTTGGAGCTTGCTGGTTCCATGCTGGTCAGATCTTAATGTTGTGTTGCGATCAGGAACCAGATGCGAGAACCAGGAAATGCAGTAGAGCTTGTTTTATTGGTAAAGGGGGGTGACCCCCGCAGGGCGAACAACAGTACAAAATCCACAATCCAAAAGTCGAAATCCAGTTGGGCAAAAATAGTATCAAAAACCAGGGCAGCAATCACAGTAATCGTAGTTGGACAGAAATGGGTCTGGTACTCAGGAATAGTACTATTAGAGAGACAAGCCAGAATCCACAGGACGTAATCCGAATCGTTACCAGGGCAGCAAACAGAGATCCCATAGTCGGGCAGAAAAATGGTCAAAACACACAGATGCAACGGTAATCCAAAATCACAAAGGCAAAAATCAAAAGTCGGGCAATCCAGTCAGAAGGATAAACACTGTGAAATCGAGGCGAGAAACGTAGCACAAGAAAACTAGGGAGAACGATCTGACAACTGGAAGTGACTAAACAGACATCTTAAATACACATCCGGGTGAAACACATGACCAGGGAGAACAGGTGCAATCAATGATACAATAATCAGGAGTGACACATGAGGTATAATCTAATTACATGAAATTGGCAAATGCCAAAATGCCGACAGGGATCAAGACAATCCTATGAACAAACAACAGCTCCGATTAAGGAGTACTAAAGTGTATAGTCTAAGAAAAGGAGAGCAAGACATACAAGTGGAACACTGCAGCAGAGATAATTAGGGATAGGCAAGGAGGGCGGAGATTAGATTTGGGCGACTGCTGAGAGATCGTTAGTCAATTAGTATGTGCAGCTATACAATCCCGAGTGCATGTTAGTAAGTTAGAAAAAATATACAATGTTAATAAGGGTTAGTAATTATTAGTAATTATCGAAAACAATAAACTGTTAGTACGGTTAGTTGATAGTAAAAGAGAGAGGAAGGAAGCACACAAGATAATGAGGGAAGATTGAAAACCCAGAAACCAATAAATCACCAGAATGAGTGGCACGCAAGACTAGGGACCGTGGGCAAAGACCTACATGAAACAAAGACAGTGTAGACGAAGTGCAATGCATGGAAAGGAGAACATTGCAAGAAAACTAATAATCTAAACATGAAAAATAATAAAACAAGGTAGTCCAAACTACAAAAATACAATATATAATCCTAAGAATGGTCAGTCAGAGCAATGGTCACTGAACACAGAAATCCATAAACATGGCAAAGCCAGGCACAGAACTTAAACAAGACGTGAGCATAATCAGAATCACAACAAATGGACTTAGCAGTGTCTGATACCACCGTGGTTTTGTTTAATTTCAACATATTAAGGCAGTGTCCGCATAACGTATTAGTCCACTTAGATCATCGTTAAACGTTCTGCAAACTTTATTAGCTGTAAACTAGCTGGCTAGCATTTCTACATTGCTGTCCCAAGACGAGCGCACCGCACCTTTCATAGTGCAATTAAGTGAAGATACGAACATTTTGCACATTCTTTAGCACTATTCCCTCTCCTTCTACGGACCCAACTACCATTTTTTTAAATCGCTCATGTATGCATCTCAGGAAGCAGTTGTCACAAAAACGATCACTTAAAAAGCTACATTTAAAAGATGCATTTTAAGCTAATACTTAAAAATATTAGCAAAGTTGAATGGCCAAGTATCATCACAATTACAATATATCTTTTATAAACCATAGAGATACACGCAAGAAAACACACTCTCTACAACAGATGAGAATAAACACCCAGCCGAATAATTCTGAATGGTTACAATAAAAGGGAGCATGAATTTCCACAAAGAAAACTCATACACAACACATACAACTTGCCTGCATCATTATATCTACTCACAAGTATCACAAAATGCAAAAAACGCCTGAATGGAAATTTCTGAACCACCGCTGCAACTTTTGAAAGGCCAGTTCACATGCCAAATTTGGTCTTAACAGCACACAGTATCCCAGTGTGAAGCATGCTTGGGCATCAGCTTTCATCAGCTTTTCGCCAAGCTAGTTTTTCTGCTAATAGCCATCACACTTAGTTTTTTAAAATATTTATTTAGAAAATTACTGTTTTCTTCCTTCTGAAAGTTTCCGAAGCACCAAATCTCCTTTTTACACTAGCATTTTACATCGTAACTTAACTAAATTGGGCATGAATATTCTTCCCTTGCCAAATACAAAACCCAAAACCAGTGAAGTTGGCACGTTATGTAAATCGTGGATAAAAAAAGAATACAATGATTTGCAAATCCCTTTTCAACTTATATTCAATTGAATACACTGCAAAGACAAGATGTTGTTGGGGTCTCACATGAAGGAAAACTTTCATATGTGTGGAAATTCAAAATGGATCCCTGGATTTCCCATGACTACTCTCTGCCTGCAAGCCCCTCCTGCCAGCAGGCCAGGTACATAAAAGCAGTGGTCAACCATTTTATCTCTTCTCTTCTCTTGGATCCTCTCTTGGCTCTTGGACTCTTGTCTCTGGACTCTCTGTCTCTCCCTTGTAGAGGCTTCTGGACCCCTGCAGACTGCTCAGGCTGGGGTCCTCCTCCCCCACCTCTTAGGCCCAGCATAGACTGGCCATGTTGAAGCAGCAGCCACACTAACAGGAGTAGATCAGCCTTGGAAGCAACAGCTTGCTTTTGAGGAGCGGCCAGCCTCCCTCCTCTTCCCACAGCAATGACACGGACTTTTGCAGCACCATAACCGCTCTTCCAAGCCGGATCAACATCCCCCACGATCAGATCCTCCAGCAACTACCAAACCTCTTTCCTCAACTAAGGACGGGTAACAACTGGGCACAAACTTTCCTCTAAGACTAAAAGTGACTGTGTGTATTTGTTAAATGATAGTTGTTGTGATCGTTTTTAGGATTGTGTTTTAGTTGGAAAGGGTGGTATTAATGTATAGCAGACAAGCTCTTGCATGCAAATAACCTCCTGTAGACTAACACGGCGCCTTTCCTGTGCAAAACACACACATCTCTTCATTTTAACATAATACACACAAACACAAACAACATTGAGCATTTTAAGTCATTTGACTGACTTTAAAACTCTAAAGTTTCCATTGCTACAAAGATTTGGTCTTTGTTACAGTAGGGTTGCCTTCCCCCACTCCACATGGTCAGCAAGCATCCCCCCCCCACTCACACCTCAGATCATCCCTTTGTTCTCTCTCACCCACACCTGCATGCGCGCTCGCAAGCACACACACACACAGACACACACACACACACACCTCCTTCATTGAGTATATAGTGTTAAGTGTAGTTTAGATTGTGTGTTTTATTTATTTCATTTAAATAAATATTCTTTTAAGACATGTGCTGTTGTTATTTATGTTGTGTAATAGTGAATGAAAGTGCCAACCTCTTCTCTTTAGAACTCTGAATCCTTCAATCTAACTATTGATTGGGTAAGTTGGTTACAATTATTTATTTAATTATTAATTAATTTCCAAATTAATAGCTTAGTGGATATTGAGACTGAAGTTTTATTAATTGGCTATCGTTTTCCCTTCACTGAGGAAGGCTGGTGCCCCGGGGTATTTATATTAATATTTGATATTAATATTACAAAACCCAAAACTAGTGAAGTTGGCACATTTTGTAAATCATAGATAAAAACAGAATACAATGATTTGCAAATCCTTTTCAGCTTATATTCAATTGAATACACAGCAAAGACAAGATGTTTAATGTTCAAACTGAGAAACTTCTTTTTTTTTTTGCAAATAATCATTAACTTAGAATTTAAAGGCAGCAACACATTGCAAAAAAGTTGGTACAGGGGCCTTTTTACCACTGTGTTACATCGCCTTTCCTTTTAATGACACTCAGTAAACGTTTGGGAACTGAGGAGACTAATTTTTGAAGCTTTTCAGGAGGAACTCTTTCCCATTCTTGCTTGATGTACAGCTTTGTTGTTGTTCAACAGTCTGGGGTCTCCGTTGTCGTATTTCACGCTTCATAATGCGCCACACATTTTCAATGGGAGACAGGTCTGGACTACAGGCAGCCAGTCTAGTACCTGCACTCTTTTACTACGGAGCCATGCTGTTGTAACATGTGCAGAATGTGGCTTGGCATTGTCATGCTGAAATAAGCAGGGGCGTCCATGAAAAAGACGTTGCTTGGATGGCAACATATGTTGCTCCAAAACCTGTATGTACCTTTCAGCATTAATGGTGCCTTCACATATGTGTAAGTTGCCCATGCCTTTGGCACTAATACACCCCCATATCATCACAGATGCTGGCTTTTGAACTTTGCGCCTATGACAGTCCGGATGGTTCTTTTCCTCTTTGGTCCGGAGGACACGACGTCCACAGTTTCCAAAAATAATTTGAAATGTGCACGTGTCAGACCACAGAACACTTTTCCACCTTGCATCAGTCCATCTTAGATGAGCTTGGGCCCAGCAAAGCCGGCGGCGTTTCTGGGTGCTGTTGATAAATGGCTTTCGCTCTGCATTGTGGATTTTTAACTTGCACTTGCAGATGTAGCGACGAACTGTAGTTACTGACACTGGTTTTCTGAAGTGTTCCTGAGCCCATGTGGTGATGTCCTTTACACACTGATGTTGGTTTTTGATGTAGTACCGCCTGAGGGATCGAAGGTCACGGGCATTCAATGTTGGTTTTCGGCCTTGTCGCTTGCGTGCAGTGATTTCTGCAGATTCTCTGAACCTTTTGAGGATATTACGGACCGTAGATGATGAAATCCCTAAATTTCTTGCAATAGCTCGTTGAGGAATGTTATTTTTAAACTGTCTGCTCACACATTTGTTCACTAAGTGGTGGCCCTCGCCCCATCCTTGTTTGTGAATGACTGAGCATTTCAGGGAAGCTGCTTTTATACCCAATCATGGCACCCACCTGTTCCCAATTAGCCCGTTCACCTATGGGATGTTCCAAATAAGTGTTTGATGAGCTTTCCTCAACTCTCTCAGTCTTTTTTGCCACTTGTGCCAGCTTTTCTGAAACATGTTGCAGGCATCAAATTCCAAATGAGCTAATATTTGCAAAAAATTACAAAGTTTACCTGTTCGAACATTAAGTCACTTGTCTTTGCAGTGTATTGAATTGAATATAGGTTGAAAAGGATTTGCTCATCATTGTATTCTGTTTTTATTTACGATTTACACAACGTGCCAACTTCACTGGTTTTGGGTTTTGTACAATATCATATTTTTGGATAGTCAAATTAATAATATTGATATCATTAGGCAAATTTTTTTTTTTTTCCCAACATTGGTGTTCTCTGCGAGGCCATTACCCCAACAATGTTTAATGTTCAAACTGAGAAACTTAATGATTATTTGCAAAAAAAAATTAACTTAGAATTTAAAGGCAGCAACACATTGCAAAAAAGTTGGCACAGGGGCCTTTTTACCACGGTGTTACATCGCCTTTCCTATTAGAGACACTCAGTAAACGTTTGGGAACTGAGGAGACCAATTTTTGAAGCTTTTCAGGTGGAACTCTTTCCCATTCTTGCTTGAAGTACAGCTTAAGTTGTTCAACAGTCCGGGGTCTCCGTTGTCGTATTTTACGCTTCATAATGCACCACACATTTTCAATGGGAGACAGGTCTGGACTACAGGCAGGCCAGTCTAGTACCCGCACTCTTTTACTTCGGAGCCATGCTGTTGGAGAGGGGGCTGTAACATTTTGTGTACTGTACTGTCCTGTAACACGGACCACTGTAATTACTGTCCTGCTCCACTAGGGGGCTGGTCCGGACCACTGGTCCTTGGAGCACGGACCACTGCAGTAACTGTCTTGCTCCACTAGGGGCTGGTCCGGACCACTGGTCTTTGGAGCACGGACCACTGCAGTAACTGTCCTGCTCCACTAGGGGGCTGGTCCGGACCACTGGTCTTTGGAGCATAGACCACTGCAGTGACTGTCCTGCTCCACTAGGGGGCTGGTCCGGACCACTGCTGCGAAGTGTCTCTAGACAGTGAAATTTTCGAAACCACTGACTGAGCAGTCCATTCTCGGACAAGATGATAAATGCCTGCCTTACCCTCAGCATAACTGTTGGCCAAACTGTTTATCTAGCCTGCCATTTTCATTAATAAATAGTAATGAATGTGATTGTTCAAAATGTTTGAGGCCGGTATTCTAGCAATAGGCAGCTCGCCGCCTTTTCTATAGTCTTACTGCACTAATCAGGCATATTAATTAAGCTGCTAGTGACACCCGTCAAAACCCGATGAATATAAAGTTAAATAACCGATATTGGGTTATCTTATGTTCGAAAATATGAATGCTCTGCACAGATTATTTTTATCTAGCCTAGCTGGAGAACATTAAAAATCGGCAGGATTGGAAAGTAATGTTAATAAATTGCTGCCTGTTCATAAATTGCTGTCGGCTGTTAATCTCGGTTGGTTATTGTGCTTACTTTCTGCACCATAAAAACATAATTTTAAATAGGCTTTACCCAGGCAGAGGGGTGTGATACAGCCTTTTGATTTTATAACTACTTGAAATGGAGCTTCTATTAGTTCCATGTAATTCATTTGAAAATGCGGTGGTCCCTTTCCGAAAAGTAATTTGGCTTCTCAGAAAACACTAGAAAATAACTTTATGGTCTTACCATTCAATCCTTCCAAAAAACGAGTCATCCTTTAACATAACCTAATTGTGTAAAACGATTTACCGCAACTCGTAATACGGTAGCGTACATCGACCCAGATTAGCCATGAAAGACTCGGGTCAGTGTTTAAAGTAAGACTGTTGTCAGGCTACTAGTGGGCTATTATATATATATCAGCCAGCATCCCTTCGTTCTTATGCCGCCTATTTTCCCCTTCTCTTCGGAAACGGCCACCGCATTTTCAAATGAATGAGGCCCAAACGGTTTTGTAATTAAAAGTCATTTTTAACTAGTCTATACAATCATTAGACTTTGATACATTCTACTCTTCTGACAGAGTATAGTCACATCCTCCTACAATAAAACATGTTTCTTTGCTGCAAAAAAAAGCGCCTATAGGTCATCTAAGATGAGAAACGTGTTATTAGAATTCATTAACGTTAGACCTACTGATCATAACTTGTCGAATATTTTTATAATTATACTACATAAATAAATCTATTCGGAGGATTATGATTTTATTCCATAAACTTGCACAATTTGGACTTTTATTTCATACATATCTGGCTTTACTAAAAGCCATTCTCGTAAGTAGGTTACGTTCATGAATTCCAATAACTCTTTACAGTCGGTGTTTATTTCAGTTGATCGTGGCGCTTCTAATCAGCAGCACAGAAACCATTTTACTGTGGGAGAAGGGTGAAATATACCCCAGTGATTTTACATTACAATTGAGCTTTCATTAGGCTACAACATCATGTTGGTTAATTCATTTGAAAATGCGGTGGCCGTTTCCAGAGGGGAAAGTAAATTAATAAATACAATTGTATTATAGCCTATTATACATGAACTTGGTTGTAACAAACACTGACTCGAGTTAATAAACTAGCTAGTGACACCCGACAGAACCCGATGAATAGGGGCCTATGAAGTGAAAAATAAATAAATAAAGAAGTAAAAAAATAAAATAATAATAATAATAATAATCATAATAATAATAATAATAATAATTATTATTATTATTATTATTATTATAAAGATAACCGATATTGCCTCAGTTTATTCTCGAAAATGTTTATGGTCTGAACAGACTACTTTTTACCTAGCCTAGCTAGAGAACGATAAAAATTATTGGCAGGTTTGGAAAGCTGATGCTGTGTCAATAAATTGCAGCCGGTTCACAAATTGCTTTCGGCTTTTAATCTCGGTTGAATATTGTGCTTACTTTATTCACCATAAAAGCAAAATTTTAAATAGAAGGCTATAGCTATAGGCTACTCAGGCCTATGATACAGGGGTATGATACAGCCTATGAAGTAGCTATAATAGCTACGTGAAATTGGGTTTTGATTACAGCTCCGCGTAATTCATTGTGTCTGACAAGTAAATTGGCTTCACAGAAAACACTTGACAATGACTTTATGGTTTCACCATTCAATCCTTCTGAGCAAAGGATAAAAGTCTTTAGTCTGTCAAGGGGGATAAATGTTTCACCCATGCAGAAGGCTATTGCCGCTGTCCATCAGAAATGGGACTGAGATCACCCCACGACTGTGATAGTCTATCACGTATTTAAATTTTTTTAAGACGATTTACCGCAGATTCAATTCAATTCAATTCAATTCAATTTATTTCGTATAGCGCTTTTCACAGAGACTGTCACAAAGACGCTTTACAGTGAAAGTTTAAAGAAATAAAAAGGCAGTGCCCAGCCTATTCCCACTACAGCAAATGAGGCAAAAAACTCGCAGTAGGGAGAAAAATCCTCAAACAGTGGTGATAGCAGATCGTAGCACAGAAGCAGCATCGGCCGAGATAAGCAAGTTGTAATCAAAACTCAATTTTAATGATGAAATCAGACTAAATTTCACTCTGCTTGCATTCTCCCTAAAATTATGTCTATCTGCTGAACAAGAGCGCCACGATCTAGCCTACTGATATAGGCCTAGTCGCCGACTGAAAAGAGTTAGGCTACTATAATCCATCAATGTAACCAGGGCTACTTTCGAGAATGACTTTTGGTAAAACCCAATGAATATAAAATAATATCTCAAATTGAGTTAGCTTATCATAATGATCTGAATAGATTTATTTATGCAGGCTATTTATTTATTTTAAAAAGTCGGCAAGTTATTATCAGTAACGGTAATGAATTCTAATCACACGTTTTCCTGTAGATGACCTCAGTAAAGGCGCTTCTTTTAACCGCAAAAAAGAAATGTTTTATGGCAGGAGGCCATGACTATGTCTATCAGAAATGTAATACAAATGTAATAGAAAAATGTATTCAAGTCTAATAATTGTACAGTTGAAATTGCCTCTTAACACAGCCGGCGCCAGAATTATCTCACCCCCGTGCGAACACCGACAATGGGCTACATTCAGTACAGAAATATAATTTAATTACAATTAGGTCTATGCACTGTCGCTCAAGGACGGTATTTTTTTTTTCTCCAGCGAGAGCGACATTTCAAAATTCTTATGCGAGTGTGGTGTCCTTCATCTATGTTTTCCAATCAGACAACTGACTGCGCAGTGAAAATCGGCAAGCTGCATATTCTCAGGCCACAATGATTGTTACCAGTTTATTTCACTGGCTTAAAATATTTTGAACAACTACACCTACAGTCCTAACGATTTAATTATCCAAATAGTGGCCAAATAAATGATTTGGCCAACAGTTATGCTGAGGGTAAGGCAGGCATTTACGAAGTAATTACAGTATTCCGAGAATGGACTGTATAGTCAGTGGTTCCGAGACCGGTGCAAGGCCAATCGGGGCTGTGATACTCAGGACCAGTGGTCTGTACCAGCCCTCTAGTGGAGCAGGACTGTTACTGCAGTGGTCCGCGGTCCAAAGACCAGTGGTCCGGACCAGTCCCCGAGTGGAGCAGGACAGTAACTGCAGTGGTCCGTGCTCCAAAGACCAGTGGTCCGGACCAGTGGAGTAGGACAATGATTGGAAGTGATCCGTGTCACAGGTGTCATTTGCTAGCTTATACCTAAATAATACATTTAAAAGCGGCAAGCTGCAGCATTGTCACATTGATCATTGTAACTAGCTCATTTTACCTGCTTGAGGCAATTTGAATAACTACATTCAGAACAGTTTATTTTTTGAAATGACAGGCCAGAGAGGTGAATTGCCCCACAGTTCTGAGAGTATTGCAGGCATTTACTATGTAATTCTAGTATTACGAGCATGGACTGCATGGTCATTTGTTCAGAGACTGAAACCCAACGCTGTCTTGAGCCGGCCTCCTGGCCAGGCTGGTAATTACAGTACAATTCATATGCCACAAAACAGTGGCTCACTGTGCCGAGCCAGTTCCCTGAAGGAGCAGGACAGTTACTGCACAGGCAGGCCACTGTCCCACATCAGCAGTGCAGTTCAAAAAATGCTACAGCCCATACTAGATATATATCTCATCTGATAAAGAATGGTTGATCAGATTTTCCTTGAACTCAATGAAAAACACGTGTGATAGATAAACTTTATTTTCTGGCACTGGAAATAAAGCCTTTATTCGATTCAAATTCTTCTTCAAATGATTTGCACAGTTGAAGTTCTTTAACACTCTGACAATAAAACAACTCAGTAAAAAAAACTTAGATTTTCTCGAACTTCCTTGAAATGACTGAGACAAAATCAAAAATGTAGAATGGTTCATCACATTGTTAACAAAATTAGTACACTTACGATAGTTCCTTAAAATATCAGCAGGAAAAACAAACATAGGTTAAAGAAATAAACTAAGATCTCTCCACAGAACAAACCATGGCTTTCCAGGAAACTGTCCAAAGGCTTTGCTTAATTTACAAGCCATATTTGTAGTACAAGCCCCATGTACACTTTTCAAAATACACTGCAATTCCAGATAGTGTGGTGTATTCAAAGGATTTATGGAAATCAATTACCCCAGAAAAAATTGCATAAGCCAACTTTATTGCCTTGTGGGCGATAGCTTGGAAAAAAAGTTCAATGTATGCATTTTGTAAAGTTTCACTTTTCACTTTTAAGGGCAGTGTATATGAGATCTTTACGTTTGTTTACACAATTTTTTGTGGTAATCAGTTTCCCAAAAAATATTTGAAGGCTCAATAACTGGGTTAATTGTGGTCTCCACAGCATCCAAAACTCTGCTGAAGTCTCCGACATCCCATGTGTGATCACAGGCCTTTACGATTTAAATTGACACATCTCTGATGCGGCGTCAGTCACACATGTATGGCTGGAAAACAGAAATTCCAATTGAAAACTGAGCCAGTGACAGAGTAATATTCATAATGATGAACTCAACAGCGGAATTTTTCATCTCTTTTGTACATAAAAAACAGCCAATTTTTTGTAAGGGCTCTTGGATTACTTACCAATGTTATATTTTTCCTCCGGTGATAATTGGCACTCCAACGTACTGCTCTGCCTGGTACTGAGTAAAGCCCTCAAATTTTTCCAAAATTCAAATTGAGGGCTTAACAAAATAAATTGTGGAATCAGTGCTATTGATTTGAGGTTATTTTTTTGTTGTTAACATTAATGTACTCATTGAGTGCTGTTTCCATATTTAAAATTATATATTGGTCAAACTTAGAGTAACTACTACACTAAATGGCATACCTCAGGCACCATGACATCAATAATGAAGTCAACATTCCTTATAGTCTTCATGTCCAATTTCAAGGCTCCCTCAATATATTTTATGAATGCTTCAGTCTGTTTAAACAAAAAATGTAAACATACATGCATGACTGCAACATGTTAACTGGTATAAGAATTAGCAAGCAGCTTTTTCAGTTCAAACATCTTTGTTAAAAAAAATAAAACAAAAAACATTTTTTATACCATTTTTTCTCCAAAGATGGATATTTTTGATTTTACTTTTTGTTTTAATGCAGCACATCTTCCGGGATGCTTCCACAAATACATCCTACCAGACTTCAAGGAACCTTTCTTAAGGCTGTTGTGCAAATCCTGGAAAAAGGGTCATACTCACTCTGATTTGTGACATACCAAAATACACAGGACATTGTACTTCAGAACATTTTATCATATAGTAAAGCCATTTCTGATTATAAACATCAGGTAAAGGGTACAAATACTAAATGTCAGGCTCTCATTAATTCTTCACCATTGAAGAGTAAAATGGCACATCACGCATTTCCATAAATTTTTCCTACCCTTCTTAATTTTCACTTTCATTATGTACCTAATAAATAATGCCTGGAAATAGAAGTGGGCTCTGATAAGAAATGGAGGGTAAAGGCAGCGCGAGAGTGTGCATGTGTGACTCAGATTGGGTAAAACATTACCAGACTGAAAGAAAGCTGCAGATCATACCTCATTTTAAGAACAACATGCCCATGGGAATTGAGATGTGTGCAAGTACATTTGCTATTTAAACAAAGATGGCACTTTATGGAAATATGACAACTGCATTGATCTGAAATTAGCAAAAACACCAGCCTTGCACTTAGCACAACTTTGCCCTCTTCAATTTTATCTTACACAGCATTTCTATTGGCTAGTAAGAAGTGACAACCCTAAGTAAGGCACAGTATTAGATGTGTTAGCTACTAGTATGGAACTAGATGTATTTATTCACTTGAACGTTTGTTCTGCGATGTTTCCGTAATGCAGTTGCACGAAAATCATGGTAGTAAGAACACTATTTTGTTTAACTCATTTTTAAACATAACAAATCACCTGTAAATCCTGCATCGAAAGCAACCCGGCCACTCCCAGTTTGGACAAAGCAGATCTGGTGCTGTAAGATAAGTAAGATGAAGTTGCATCAGTTCAAAAGTTTCCATTTCCAAATATCCAAAGGGAAAAAATCTTTTTCAATAGATCAATCATTCAAGTACATATATAACTTTTGCAATTTAATCCTATATGAATGAGAACTTTTACAGAAATGACTAATTTTATTGTGCTGATCATTTAAAATGCAGCATTTTGAATATACTGTTGCATCTGAAATTGGAACGATTTTGTATTCAGGCACTTTAAGAATAAATCATTGTCACGATCACTTCATGAAAACAGGTAAAAAATATTTTATTCCAACTTTATGAGTAACGTTGTATTTCACTAGTAATTCTAATTAGGCCTTTAGCTTCTCTCATACCAGTGAGTCTTCTTTTTTGAAGCATGTGCAGATGTAAAGTCACGTCAAAGCACAAATAAAAAAAACCTATCATGCTTTCAAAGTGATGCTTATATTACTTGCTTATATTACTTTTACGTGTTAGAGGCATGACTGAACCTTTTAAATGTATGACGGGTAGGTAGGTCACATCCGCAAGAGAAGTCTCTTTCTCCAGCTCGTTTCTTGTGGATCCCTGCACAGTCCGTGTGGAGGCGACCCCCGCATGACCCACACTGGATCCATTCATGCTCTTTGACATCAGGGAACCACAAACTGGCATGCATATTAGCATTAGCTGTGAGAGCAGCAAATATCTGCAATTTCCTCAATGTTTCATTTTCCATCTACTCACCTTTTTCCTAAATTTCCATCAATAAATTCATATATGCAGGCACAGAACTCGCTGGCCAAACAAGTGGAATCATTGGCATCTTTGTCCTAATTATACAATGAGTTTCAGCGTTAATAAATAATCTTAGCAAAATGTGTGACAACAATGTGTTCATCCTCAAAATAGAAAATCACACAGCTGTACCACAGGAACAGTGTCTGCAACCCCTTCATTATCGTCTCCTTTGGCCTCCTAAATATGGCAGACAACTGAGTTAAAACGATTGAACATTACATTTAAATTAAGTGAATTATCATTTATAACAAATTTCTAGACTTAATTAGATGTTCTTTATAAACAATGTCTGAATAACCAAATCAAAGAAACAAACAAATTTGAGACAACTTTAAAAAAGTGTTTTCAGATCTGATCAAAACGTGTAAAATTAAAGTCTTAACTTGTCTTTGGTTTACCTGAGTAAGTATATCAGCAGCTAAGCATGATGCATGGTATTTGCGTAAATACATCCACTGCTGGGGAAGCATTACTTCCTGCTGAATCGTTAGCCCTTTAATCTCAATTTCAGCAGCCTGTGAAAAGGGTTCACAATTAATAAAACATTCTGCCAGAGGCTGACTGCATTTGATCCTGTTGCGCTTTGTTTGACTACTGTGCTTAAGACGCTAGAATATATTTGTCAAAATATGTACAAGATTGCCTATATTTTATCTCAATATTACAATGTTATACATTTCAGTACTTACAGTGCAAACAGAGATGCCACAGTTCTCATGATCAGTTTGAGTCCACTGTGGTGGGTAACTTACATTCCATTTTTTCATGTCCCATGTGGCTTTGAAAGCATGACTAAGCATTAACACAAAGTTCCAAAAAAAAAAAAAGAGGACGATTAACTTAGATAGATAAAGAAATAAAGAACAGAAAAACATTTTGACAACAAACAAAAAACAAACAATGAACACTGCGATTTATTTATTTGCGGGCCATCTTTTTTCGGATGTTCTGATTGTTGATGATATATTTTGATTCTTTATTTCGTTATAAATCTGCTCTCATATCAGTAGTTTTTGCTGGCTGTTGTCTATCTTCAACGGAAGAAAACAGAATAGAAAGACCAAGAAAGTCGATAGCTAGCAATTTGTATTTTGTGTAGGTCGAACACAAACATGGCCAACTTACTAATTGCCGGAGGACTCAAAAAATGAAAACTTTTATGACTTTGGGACACGGAGTATTTTAGGATCTCTGTCCAGCAGTCGCTAAATTCGTCATAAATAGTCCCGCACCAATGTTGACTCACTTTATTGAGCTGAGCTTAAACAGAAACATTGATTGAAATTCTCGGTACTCATCTTGAAGATCTGAGCCCTCTAATCAAAACATTCACGTTTAATATCTAAAAGATTCAGTAGATTTTAACACATTAAAAACAATAATCGACTGTCGAACACGGAGTTATATTAAAACCCTGTCCGACTTTCGGACACGTAGACACTGCGTAAGAAATTATATGCGCCACTGAAGACTTGTCTCATATATGCGCGCAACATCATCATACAGAACATCTGCACAACAGAAGATTGTTGCCTCTGTCTGCTGCGCCTTCGCTGCTACTGCAGTGCAGTTCCATAGTGGGGCAGAGCGCTGCAGCAGATAAGCTATTGTCATTATGTGCAGAATTTGCTTACAATAAGGATCATGACATCTATCCAGTAAATGATCTAAAATACAACTCTTTTCGAGATTTTGCAATACTGTGTGTGTAATATTAAAAAGCAGTTTGCAGTCATAATTTAGCCTATTTTTAAAAGTTCAAAGCGGCCGCTAGAAGTAGGCCTGTATCAAAATGTCGCTGAAAATAAATATCCGAATGAATTATACTATCGAACACAAGGGCAGCAGCGCCATCTCTCTGAATGCAAGGTGAAGGTGAAGGCCAATAGTTTAACCATACAAAATTAGCCTATATGAATGCCCTCTGACAACAGTTGCGCATCGTGGGCTTTCTGGAAATAGGCTGTAGATACGAAAAGACAACTGTTCTTTCGCAGCGCCTCCTCATTTGCAAAACTGCAGCCAACGGGCAGAACGGAGCCCAGTATGGACCATGAATCTAACATTGATATATAAAAGTTTTGCGAAATCTCGAAAAAGTTTTGCGACATCTCGCAAAGGTACGTACCTTTATGGCGTATGTACGTTTTTTTCCTTACTTTTTCTTTTTTTTTTAATGTCCCCTCGGGGGCTCCGTAAAAAATGACCGCCTTGGCGGAGTTAATCAAAACTTGAATAAAGTTAATACATACCATAACAAGTCCATGTCGTCTCCTTTAATGCAGTTGTAAATTCCAAAGGAGTTGTATATTAGAATCTCCTGACTCTTCTGTTATGCATGATCATTTTTTGTACAGCATTATATTCCATTTGTAAAAGAAGATTTGTTACATGCAGTTTTGCTGCCTTGCTGGTAAGCTATATTTCTTTTGTTCATTGGCACCCTCTGGGGGCGTGTATTTGTAAAATCATTAAGAAAAGACAAGTAATTTCTAGAAGCTTCTGGCACTTTCCTGGTTGGAGGGGGCAGGATTTCCCTAGAATCCTGTGGATCTTTCTAGAAGGTTGCTAGTCAATATATAGGCTGTGATTTTAAGCAGGGAGCAGATAGCAGAAGAGAGCAGACCAGAGTTTTGTTTTGGCAACAGTCAAATAGTGGCATTGAAGTGTTATTAGGAATTAAATATTGGATATAAAATTTTTTGTACAACCTTTTTTTTTTAAGAATAAATTTGTTTTAGTTGTACTTGCCAGTTTTCTTTGTTGTGATTTTTCCAAGTCATAACACTTTCCATCGAGAACCTATTATGCACAACAATGGAGAAGAGAATGAAGTAAGAACAAGACTAAGTCAAGCAATCTTAAACATCTGTACATGATAACTCCAAATTACAAGTCATTGCTTTTGCAGAGACAAGATGAATTGCAGATTGCTACTCGGTTTCCAAACGCCACGCTCTTTCAACACCTGCATGCCCTGGATCCTCTGGTAACCTGGCCTTCCCTTCATAAAAGGGTCACTCGGCTCAGTCATATTTCTTTTCTAGTCCGATACCCCACAGGTGGAATTAACTTTTGGTCATATGTAGGACAGCAAAATCTCTCCCAATATTCCACCACAAACTGAAAACGTGTTTGAAATACGTCTCACCTCATTTATTCAATAAATCTGAATATCTAATATAATGAAACAAATGTAACTATTCATATCGCTAAATAAATACCTGCTATAAACCTATTCTTCCATCAGCATCTCTGTAAGGCATTGAAATATTTTCTGTAGAATGGACTGATAACGACCATAGTACAACCCTATTTCCAGAAAAGTTACGATGCTAAGTACAATGCAAACAAAAACAGAAACTAATGACTTACAAATAATTTCATTCCTATATTTAATTGAAAACGATACAAGGACAAGAGATTAATTGCTGAACTGAGATATTTTATTGTTTTTAAGAAATAATATAATTTCTCAATTTTTGTACAATAGTCTTTGTGCTATTTTCAATTAAATATAGGGTTTAAATGATTTGTAAATCATTGAATTCTGTTCTTATTTACATTTTACGGAGCTTCCCAACTTTTACAGTAATGGGGCTGTAAGTAGTGGCCCTTCTTGGTATTGTGTTGGCTTGCTGTTGTAGCCTATACAGTGCATGTCTGTTGGTCTGGATAAAGATGAAGAAGTTTGCTGAATGCCAACATGCAAATGTATACATCTTATTATGACATATTTTGCCGTACCCAAAGGATGAAATGGTTCCCAGTTTCAGGCGTTGCATGTCCAACTACACGTGGGAACATCACTGTAGAGTTTCTATCAATTCCCTTGAAACAAGAAAAACATCAAAGTTGAAAAGATAGTTGTATTACATTGCACAGATGGTAGCTAAGTTTAATGGAGATGCACAACACTTGATCTGGAACTATACCAGCAGTTACAATACATTAGCATGTGTATAAGATTATAAATGTGTCCCACCATATCTAGCTAGGTGTGGAGGTGTTTTGTAAAATTAGTATCATATATCTGATCAGACATGGGACTCACAGTATATGACCTACACAGTACCAACAAAAATAGTTTGTAAATATATTAAATATAATTACTATCACCCATGATAGTCTGACACCAATCAGGCAAAAATGGTATACTGTACCACAAGGCATTTGAGTAATTGGTCACTGATGCCCCTCATCTGACTCCAGTCTCTCTACCAAAGGATGTAATTGTAGGATGGTAAGAATATAACCTACTGCACAAACGAGGAGACACTTCGCATATTTATTTCTAATGACAGGTGCGTAGGACTAGGATAAACAGTTCAAAGGAAACTCCATTGTTTCCTTTAAGAATGTAACCTATGAAAAATAAACAATGGATGCCATTTTGCCACTTGTTTCAGCAAAGACTGTCTTAAAAGGATAACACGTTGTGATGTCATCTATATTACCCAAGGTAAGGAAAACTTACATCTTGCACTGTTGCTGTAATCTGAGCCAATCTTGTATCCACACCCTTAAACAACATAAAATCAGGTTAAGGATATAATAATAATATTTGTAATAATAATTGTAATAATAAAAACAATTGCTATTATATTATTGCAATTATTATTATAATGTTTTTATTATTAACAATGTAGTTATACAGTTTCACTTACACTTACCTCTGCTGTCAACCAGGGTGCAACAACATTTTCATCTGACTGAAGTAATGCAGGGGGGCAGATTCGCTTCAGATCATGCAGGGTTAAAGGGGACTTTCCAACCTTTTATAACTCCTTGTGTCTCATTCATGCTTTTCTCAAAAGTCATTGCCAGTTTGTCCTGAGTAAACAAGACTTAACATTAGTAACTAATATGCTAAATGACTCAAAAATGGTTGTTATAAAATGCATTTTGTGCAATAGTTTGCAAAACATCTACCTGATTGACCTTCTGGATGGGCAAGTGTGACAAAATGAACCTATGTCCACCTTGATCAGCTCCATGCTGAGCTTGCTCATCTCTGATATTGCATGAGAGAGGCTGGTACTTCTCAGAAAAATTTGTACCTGTGAAATGTGAAAGAAGTGAAACACAAATCACGGATCAACTCATAAAAAGGGAAATGTTAACAAAGCAATCTTACCTTTGCCGTAAAGAGTAAGTCGTCCATTTGCGCCAATGTCCAAGAGATCATTAGTGTGTTTCCTCATAGTTTCCATGAATTTCTGATTGATGCTTTGGTTATGCAAATGGAAAACTAATCTGAGAGAAAATAAGAAATGCTTTTCCTCCATTTGACACAAAAAGTAACGATCTCGCGCCAAGTCCCTATTTAACTGTTCTGCAACAGAGGAGTTAATCATTCTGCACAATTCGGGAGCAATAAGCATGCTCCTCAGTCTTTCCTCTGGCTGTTTCTGGTTGCTCTGATGAAAACGGTCATACAAAGGATATTGGTCTGAAGTGCCAGTCATTGGATGTGGCCTCTCCAGAAGCACTCCAGCCTCTCCAGAGCTTCCAGTGTCACAACATTTAAACATTGTTTTCTGCAGCCATGGAAGTTCCACTTTCAACTCCTTCTTGAGTGCAAGCTCAATGTTCTCTTAGCTTGGTTCAGCGAGGCTTCCATCATATGGCTTAAAGAACCTCTGTTGTGTTCTGTTATTGGTGTGTTTTGCAACTCTTCCAGCAATATCTGATATATAAACACTAGGGGGGTATGCAAAACTAAGCAGCCCATCTGTATGGTCACGTGCACTTTCCTGCCACCACAATGGGGAGCAGTAGTACACAACTGAGTGTGTGCAAGACATATGTAGGACACCACCAACGTTGGAGAAAAAGCATGACAATAAGAAATGGCATGATGATAGAAGCAAAATGTAGTCATTTTTATAACTGCACTCACCCCCAGTTTTTTGCAATTTGATGAACATCTTTGGATATATGTCCTTGTACAGGAGTAGCTCCTGCAGCCTGTTTATGAGGTCTGAACAAGACCCCTCAGCAGACACACCAAGTTGGACGCAAGCTGCTGCAAGTGCACTCTTGCTTGCCTAGTGAAATCATTATAAAAATACCAAGACATAAGTATAAAAAACATTAATTTGAGTTCATGAGAATAAAAAGAGACAACATGTTGAACTGCATAGCTGTGTCTGTAAACGCTGAATTGTACCTTTTTAGAATCAAGTAGCTGCTGAATCATACCTTCATCAAGAGCCGCAGTACTGCAAGCTTTTTTATCAGCACACGGTTTACTGGACAAACCTTTCAGCACCTCAGTCTTTGGAACAACCGATCCAATCCTTGTTTGGTTTCCAATCCATGGTGCAAATGAGCTGTGACTCAATTTCTCATGGAAAGGATTACAGGTATTCAGCTCTAAAATGCACATAAACAAAACTACAAGTAAAACAATGCAAACTAACAGGCTAATAACGAAGAAAAAATACATCCTTAGCATCACTGTACAAGAAAACAGAAATACAAACTCAATTCATACAAAACATCACAAAATCCATTTGCAATTATTTCCTTTTCTCGTCTGGTCCATGTGTTCTCAATGTCAACACTAAGGCCACCTTCTTTAATTTCTTGTACATTAGGCCTCTTCAGAAGTTCAACTACAATGTCAGAGAGAAATGAAAACCTATGTTTTATTGTCTTATCAAATATAATATGACAATTTGTTGCATAATATATCCTAAAAGGGTGAGCGGCCCCCAATTCAAGTAATCACATACCAGGCAGATCAAAGGCAACCTTCCAATTGGTATCAGCAATGATCATGGGTGGATGGTGGCCACAACGATAACAAAAGTACTCATATGAGTAATTTGTCATTGCAGAAAAATGGAAGAAGGCTCTCCTTAATGTATTATGAGGGATCTGGGTGCCCATCTGTAGCTCCATTGCTTTAAGGAAGCGACCAATAGCTGTGTGGCTCTGATTTGGAGAAAAAATATGCTCCCATCACTTCCATACTTGTGGTGTATTATTAATGACGAGACGGTCGCACGCATTTAACCAACTTTACTGAGAACTTCAAGTATATTACAACAAGCCAACTGCGGCTCACATTTCTCTGCGCCTCTCTCTAGGCAAGCGCATTATATGGCAAGAACTACGGTGTGCCCATAAGCTCAATATACCACATCACCTCCCCCTTTACTTTAAAGACAACTTAATGCATTACTTTAACCAAGTACCTTAACATAATGTGTATCATTACTGTGCATTAAGACTAGAAATGTCAACATTACCCATTGTGTGTAATAAGGGTTATCTGAACGCCAAATTGAATAAACTGAATGCTTTAACTAAACATTATAACTAAAAAAAAAACTCTCAGTGGTCTCCTGTCACCACACTCAGTCCTGGTAACGTTGAGGCACTTTTGGGGTACGCTGGGAGCGCCTTAGGGTCACCGCAACAGGATCAGGCGGCTCAGCTGGCTCTGACAGTTCAGGTGCTGGGGATGCTCTGAAACTGCTTTCCATCGGCCCGGTCTCCTCAGCTACTTGCTCAGGCTGCAGATCTGGAAGCCCCGCAGAGTGGCGGGGTCTCAGCTGGTCTCCATGGCGTCGGTATTCTTGATCTGTCGCTTCTCCGCGGACCTTGTAGGATACAGGCCCAGACTGCTGGGTGATGACTCCAGAAATCCATCTTGGGTTATCGCCAGCAGTGTTTCGCAGGTACACTTGCTCGTCAATGTCGAACTGTCTGTTCAACGGCTTTCTGTCATGTTCTTCTTTCAGCAGATACTGCTTCCTCCTCACTGTCTCCTGAATGTTTGGTTTCAGAAAGTCCAGTCTGGTTCTGACATTTCTTTTCAAAAATACATCAGCAGGTGACTCACCTGTTGTACTGTTGGGAGTGGTGCGATACCGTAGCAGGAAGTGAGAAACTTTGTCATCAATGCTCAAATCTTCTCTCACCAGCTTTTTCATGTCAGCCTTGAACGTTGAGACGTATCTCTCGGCTAAGCCGTTGGTGGCTGGGTGCCTCGGGGCACCGGTCGTGTGGAGGATTCCATTTCTCCTCGCAATCTGTTTGAACTCATCAGACTTAAAGGTTGTGTTGTGTTCTGGGGTCCTGGCCTTTGGCCAGGACAGCATTTATGGTTTTAACAGTTTCATGTACCAAGGTTTCATAGTTTCATAGTCATAGTTCATGTTCATGTTCATAGTTCAGGTCACAGTTTTAACAGTTTCTTGTATCTAGTCATTGCATTTCATGTTTCACATTTATAGTCCATGTTTTTACTTTTCCATGTTTTTGTTTTCGCCAGGTCTGCCAAGCCACTCCACTGCTTGTCTGCGTTCCGCCCCGTGCCTTCGTTGTTGCACATTTCAGAGCTCTGGTTGGCTTTGGTATTTCCCCTTCCTTCTGTGCTTTGCTGATTCGGGGCTGTCTAAGCTTAATTGACAATTAACTGTTTTTAAGTTACTAACATTCACTGGGTGGTCTAATTCTTAGATAGGCACATTACTAATATTACTAATTTAGACAGGGAGTTTGTTGTCATGATTCCTGCTTTGCTATTTCAAGATCTTGCTGTGCTTTTCTGTTCTGAACATTCATGCTGCTTTCAAACTGCATACTTAATTGGTACTTAAGCTGAGCACGCTCATTCTCTTAATGAGCAAGTCTTGTTATCCAATCTTGGTCCATGTCTCATGATCTTGCCCTGCCTCTTGTTTCTCCTTCTCCAGGTGTTGCCCCTCATGTCTTGATTTCCTAGCCTTTATCTGGATGCGGTGGAAGTTGGCTGGCAGACAGTGTCTCAAGTTTTGTTTCTAGTCAAGTCTTGTTGCGCAAGTCTTGTTTCATAGTCAAGTTCTCGCTCATGTTCCCAAGCCCTTGTTTGCTAGTTTATGTTCCAAGACCTCGTTTTTATAGTCATTTTGTAGATAGCCCCAGCCTTGTTATTCATTTCTGTTTTTGCTTATCTCCCTGGAGTTTCCAGTGGCTTTTGTTTTCTGTCGTTTTCTGATCCTTTGATTCCAGCTCTGTGTAGCTTACCTTAGTTTGTCTTTTGCAACCCTTCGGGCTAAGTTTTTCGTTGGCCCTCGTGCCTGTTTTATTTTGTTTTCAATAAATCCTCATTTCCCTTCCACCTCGCATCTGGTGTCTTACTGATTCCATATCAGGTTGTTGCATTGTCTGTGACAATCTGTTCAGGAACTCCATATGATGCAAAAAGTCTCTTTAGTCTGGTGATGGTTGCAGAGGAGGTTATGTGTGTCATTTTGTAAACCTCCAGCCATTTTGAGAATGCGTCGACCACAATCATGAACATGTGGCCCATGAATGGCCCAGCAAAGTCAATGTGAAGTCATATGGCCGTGCAATTGCCTTCATTTTTACAATGCCAGGGTGCCCACTGTGGAGTTCTTTAAGCACGTCGGCTCTGAGCTTCGCTGGTGCAATCACTCTCGTGCCCCACAGCACACACCCCTGCTCTACAGAGAGTTCACTGCACTTTATGTGGTACACTTTCAAATCTTCAGGAATTTCCTTTGGCCACCCTTCCATGATAAATCTGTGCAGCTTTGAAAACTCAGTGTCAGTTCTCGTTATCTTGGCAATCCGCCTTGCAGTCAGTGGCACGTCCTCTAGGTGTTCACATATCAGTGAGTCGATGCAGGCGGAGATTGTCTCTGTTCCAGTATCCTTGGTCTCTGATAGCGGCACACAAGACAACACATCAGCATTGCCATGCTTCTCTGACTGGCAGTATACTATGTGATAGTTGTATGCCGAAAGTATGATTGCCCACCTCTGGATCCCAGCTGCCGCCATTGTGGGAAGCCCTTTATGTTCTCCAAACAAAGTCAATAGTGGCCTATGGAATTGAATTGACGTCCCCAGAGGTATTGGTGAAACTTCTTAACACCATACACAAGGCTTAGGACCTCTTTCTCTATCTGCGAATACTTCTTCTGTGCTGGAGAGAGAGTACGTGAAGCATAGGCGATTGGATGCTCTTTTCCATCTGGTGCTGTGTGTTGGATTACAGCTCCAATGCCATAACCCGAAGCATCACATGCAAGTGTCAATGGCAGGCTCTGATCATAGTGCACTAGCACTTTGTCACTTGTCAGCAGTTCTTTACATTTTTTGAATGCATCCTGCTCAGCTTTCTTCCATTTCCATGTGACTTGCTCTTTCAGCAGGTTGTAAAGTGGCGCTAACACAGTACTTTGCGGTGGTACAAAGCGGCCATAGTAATTAACTAGGCCAAGGAAAGCCCGCAACTCTTTCACATTTGTAGGTCTGGGTGCATCATGTATTGCTCTCACCTTGTCTACAGATGGGTACACCCCCTTTTCATCCAGGACATGGCCCAGGTATTCAATTTGGGTCTTGCCAAACTCGCACTTTGACTTTCTCACTCGCAGGCCGTTCTCTTGCAAGCGTTGCAGGACTCTGTCGAGGTTCTTCAGATGCTCAGCCTCGTCTCGTCCCATTATGAGCAGGTCATCGAGGTAAACCACCACGTTCAGGTCCTTCATCAGGCTCTCCATCAATCGCTGGAAGATGCTAACAGCAGAGTTAATGCCAAAGCAAAGACGGTTATACACAAACAAACCTTTATGAATGTTGATTGTCGTGTATTTTTTTGAATCTTTGTCAAGGAGCACTTGTTGGTAAGCCGAGGCTAAGTCTATTTTTGAAAACAACTTGCCACTACTCAACGTTGCCAGCACTTCTTCAATGCGCGGCAGTGGGTATATGTCAGTGTTGGTTGCCTGGTTCACTGTCACCTTATAATCACCACACAAGCGAATCTTTCCATCTTTCCTGACCACAGGAACGACAGGAGCAGCCCATTCACTGTGCTTCACAGGACTGATGATGTTTTCATTTTCCAGTCGCTGTAGCTCTTCTTCCACTCGTGCTTTCATCGTGTATGGTAAGGGGCGGCTTTTGTGGAATCTGGGCGTGGCGTCAGGTTTGACAGAAATTGTAGCTTTAATTTCCTTTAATGTTCCCAACTCCTCTTTAAAGACTTGACTGTATTTTTCTAACAGCTCAGGTATTGACTTGGGTGCTGAGGGCTGTTTTGCATTTTCACGAACCATTTTAATTGTTTTCCAGTCAAACTTGATGCTTTCAAGCCAATTCCTCCCACAAAGTGCAGGTCCATTGCCTTTCACTACAATTAACGGCAAATCAGCAGTCTGATCTCCATAGGTCACGTTTACCACAAACTGCCCTCTTACTGGAATGGCCCAGCCCGTGTAGGTCTTCAGCGCGACATTGCTGCCCTCTAGTGGCACATCAGCGAACGACTCTTTGTACATCGTCTCGGATATTATGCTAACTCCCGCTCCCGTGTCTACTTCCATTTGAACGTTTCTCCGGTTCACGGAGAAGTTCGCTTTGAATGCATGTTTGTCTGTTTCATTTACAGAGAACACTTCCTCCTCTTCTTCTTTCACATAATTTGCCGCCCTTTGTTGGTTTCTATTTTGCCTTTCTTTCTTCTTCCTCCCGGCAGGCTGGCCGCTTCTACACGCTTTCTGTATATGCCCCACTTTGTCACATTTATGGCATTTAGCGGTTTTAAAGTAGCAGTCCCTTGGGCTATGATTCTTCCCTTTACATCTATAGCACGCCATCTGTGCTGATGGAGAAGGCTTATGTTTATCGCTTACCTTGTGCACTGCAGAAGTAGACGGTGGCTCGTTATGCCTTAGCTGCCGTGTGTCACGGAGGGCTGCCTCCATGTTGAGAGCTATTTCCTGGGCTCTGGCAAATGTTAGCTCATCCGTGGAAAGCAGTTTGCGTTGGCATGCTTCGTCATGAATCCCACTGACAAACCCGTCCCGCAGAACCTCGTCCAGTCTGTCCCCGAAATCACATCTTGCAGCTAGCTGTTTCAGTTCAGCAGCAAACTGAGCGATCGTTGCGCCATTCTTCTGAACACACCGTCAAAATCTGAAGCGCTCGGCAATGACCAGTGGCTTCGGTTCATAGTAGTTTGACAGAATGCCTACAATTTCGTCAAACGTCTTGTCTTTAGGCTTGCGAGGCTGAACTAAATTTCCTAGCAGTCCTTATGTGGAAGCACCAACAGAGCTCAGTAACGTAGCTACCTGTTTTTTATCGTCCACATCATGTGCTTCGAAAAAAAGTTCCATTCGCTCGACGTAGGCTGTCCATTGCTCGTTTTCAGGATTAAATTCATCCGGCTTGGTGAAGTTGGCCATTATCACTGCACACTACAGCACTTTTTACCTCGTCACCAATTATGTGGTGTATTATTAATGACGAGACGGTCGCACGCATTTAACCAACTTTACTGAGTACTTCAAGTATATTACAACATGCCAACTGCGGCTCACATTTCTCTGCGCCTCTCTCTAGGCATGCACATTATATGGCAAGAACTACGGTGAGCCCATAAGCTCAATATACCACAATACTGCTAAACAATTATTATTTAGAAACATAAATAAATGTTTCATATCTACCTTGAGCATAATTGTCATAAATGAACAGAGTGGGATGCTGAGCAGCACTCTGTTATTGAAATTGTGGAAACCGGAAATGTGATCCTGGAATCTAACATGAGTCTTGTATATTGGGCATGTTTTCACATAAATCGAAACACCTGCAAGTAGAAATAAATAATAGATAAATATATAACATTCTATATGATGCAACATACAAATTCCTCAAATATTGTGCATACATATTTCCTCAATGTGCATAACAATTATAAAACATACCTACCTTTATTTAATTTAAGGATGCCATATACAATTCCATTTCTGGTTACAAGCTCCCCCTCTGACAGTGCTGGTGGTGTGGGGCCAGGACAGTATGGGCAGACAGTTTCACTGGGTTCAAATGTACTAGGGATGTTACGCTCTCTTATTGCCAGGTCTTCAGGCAATACTTTCGGGATCTTCTTAAAGGTGCACATGTACACAGTCATTTTCATTACTTGAGCAGAAGTGAGCTTGTTCTTTTGTTGCTTTTCAGCCGGATCATCCTCACTTGAGCTAAATGCTTCCTCTGCTTCTATTCTGTAGTCTTCATCACTGCCACTTTTATCCTCAGTGAAATACTCTGGCTTCTCTTGGTAGGTCCACCACATACTCAAAACCTTGTGGACACACTTTTGTCTTCGGGAATTTTTGCATTGGCAACACCAAGTACCAGTCTGAGTATCAAACCTCACCCGAGTCCTTCGAAACTTGCACCAGTTGTCAATTTTTCCCGTATATACGGAAAAGTACACATATCTCTTTGAGAATCCAAAGTCGCCATAAAAAAATCGGGTACACACAAATTGCTCCATTCTTGCATGCTTGCTGATGTACTCTTTCACAGTTTCCTTTGTGAATGCTAGAGAGTAAACCCCTTTCAAACATTTCATCAATGGAAGACTGCTGAAGAGGAGCTGGTTCCATCTGCGGTTGATAAGTCCTTATTCGCTCCAAATGGAGACAATCACGGCCAGGAACGCCACTCTCACTGGCTAATGACATAAATTCTCTACAAGAGTCTTCCTCACAGTCCAGTGTTTGTGTGGTAAAGGACTTACAGAGGTGTATAGGGACCCTTTGTCCACATTTATCCTTGGCGGTAACATAGGTACCACTTTTTGTGTCCACACAAAATATTGGCTCAGTTATTTTGCTGTGCTGAGTTTTCTCGTGCGCTCGCAAAGTAACAGAACTTACAAAGCTTGAAGTGCAGGTCTTACACTGAAATTCCTTTTTTTCCTTTTTTGTTGATGCACTGGAATCCTCTTTTTTCGGCATGGACGATGAATCCTCTTTTGATTCTCTAGCAATACCTGTGTTTAATTTGGATGATAAAGGATAATTAATTAATGCATTTCAACTCAAACAAAAAGTGTGATTAACTGAAGTAACATTTCAAAATGAAGCAGGTCTGTATTGTATCAATCTTTTAATTAATAATAATTTTGCTTGATGGTATACTGAATCAGATTTGTCAGTTCTGTTTTGTAAACACAACATTTAGAGTTGGCTCCTCCTCCTCAGCAAAATGACACCAGCAGTGCCACACTATAGTTCAACGCTATGTCCCGCCCTAACATCTTGCGTGCTGTTTTTGGCTGGGGGATACACATTCAGGGACCAAAAGCTCAGGAACATCCCATACAAATAAAAATAAAAACATACATGCAGGCAGCAGGGTCTCTGGAGATACAGACACTGGCACACACTTGAAAATGGTCATAAGAGAAAACTGGGAAGGAATGTATTTGTTTCAGTCTGTCCATTTAGTTTTTTGTTTTTTGTTTTTGAATCAGGAAATCCTACTCAGTATATTTTAAGTAAGCTGTAAAGTTCTCGTTCAAACAAAATTGAAACAAATTAATGGGGAATCGCGCAGGTTAGATCATGCTCTCTGATTTAGGTAAATGAAAAAGTTAACTTTACAGAACAGATATATCTGGATAAGAACCGGCCAGCAAATGGCTTTACAAAATAAATTATGTTTGCATTCGCTGCAAACTAACTTTTCCTCATTTTTCTCCTCTTTTTAAAAACACACAATGAGAAATACCTACCTTTTTCAGGTGGTCTGACTACAAGTCCGTAACCTGTAGAAAAAAGATGTAAATAGCTTGTTTGTGTCCAAGACAAGATGATATTTAAACAGTGCTTATGATGTCTTGGATGTTACTGTACCATGTTTACGAAGGTGAACCTCAAAAGTGTTTTCTATCAATGATCTTTCTGCAGCTGGGGGAGTGCCAATGACTGCGCATTGTGGGGCGGGCCAGACATAGACACGGTATAACAAACTTATCTGAGAAAACAGACAAGAAAGGGACACAATATTGTGATGACAATTTTATTTTTGAAACACTGCAAATGGGACACAGTAGCTATTCTCTGTCATAATAAACTATGAATCTTTGCATACACCTTTGGAATGGTAATACAGGGTATTTAAGCTGTATGAGTGAAAGGGCACACTGGTATATTAAATTACTTTCATTAACGCTGTTATTTATCTCAAATTACTGTAATGTGAATAGAGGCCACTAGATGGCAGTATTTACCTTTTTTTTGTGAAGCTCAGACTGGAGCTAGGTTTAGACATGTCCTGGACATGTCTGGGGAAAGTCCCAGAAAATAAAAAAAAAAAAAACTCTCTGCAAAAGAGTATATAAAGAAAGGAATTGAGACAGTTAAGTAGTAGTAGGAGATATTGCAAGAAGAAGGATACATGCGACCAGACCTGTCATTTCTGTTCAAGACCTGTGAAGTTTCTTTTGTGGATTTTTGCCTGTGTTTGAGCATTTTCCTTACCCAGGTTATCACCAAGCCACCCCAACAAACAAAGGGACTGTAAATATTTCTGTTTTTTTTTACTAATCAATCTTGGTCAGTTAGTTAGTTGTTATTAGTCTTTGTCTTTGTTTAAAAATTAAATGTGTTTAAGTTTTTAAAACTGTGTCTGTCATCCCTTGCTGTTGCTGTTTTGTTGTAGATTGTAATATGAAATTGGGGCCATAACAAATTGGGGGCTCAAGGTCCGGGATAGACCATTTTGTGAGTCATTTATTAAAAATCTAACATTTCAGATTGTAAAATTGTTTTTGTGAATTTTCCTATATAATTATATTGACAACAGCAATGGATGATTTCTTGGCATCACCAACCGTAGGGGTTTTGAAGTCTTTTAAAAAGACCGAACTGTTGGAAATATGCAGACATTTGGAGCTGACAGAGGTAAAACCAGCCATGCGAAAAGCAAGACTGGCTAGAGAGATAGTTGAATATTACATTGATGAAAATGTGTTTGCACCAGGAGATCTGGAACAGTTTCCAATGGAAAATCCAAATATAGAAATGGAACTTAAATTAAAAATGCTAGAGATTGAAAGGGAGGAAAAAGAAAAACAAAGAGAATTTGAGAGAGAGAAAGAGGAAAGAGCAGAAAGAGAGAGACAGAGACAGAGAGATTTTGAATTAGAGAAGTTGGATAGAGAAGAAAGACTCCAAATGGAGCAACTAAAAATAAAAATTGCAACTGAAAATAAATTTCGTGCTAGCCAGGAGGTAAAACTGGTGCCTCCATTTTTGGAAAAGGATGTTGACAACTATTTCCAGTGTTTTGAAAAGGTAGCAAAGAGTTGCCAGTGGCCAAAGGAACACTGGCCTCTGATGTTGCAAACTGTCCTCAAGGGTAAAGCTCAACAAGCGTATTCGGCTTTGTCTGCAGATGATTCCTCTGATTATGAGGTTGTCAAAAAGGTTATTTTGAGAGCTTATGAGTTGGTTCCAGAGGCTTACCGACAGAAATTCAGAGGTCCGAAGAAATCTGAAAATCAGACTTATGTGGAATTTGCTAATGAGAAGAAGGTTTGCTTTGAGCGCTGGTGTACTTCTATGGAGGTCAAGGATGATTTCAACTCACTAAAAGAGATGGTGTTTGTTGAAGAATTCAAGAACTGTGTTAAGGATGATGTTAAGACCTACCTTAATGAGAAGCAAGCACTGAATTTGCAGTCAGCTGCCAAATTTGCAGATGAATATGTTCTCACACATAAGTCCAAATTTCAGTCTAGCAGTAACAATAGATGGTCCCAATTTCAGAAAAAGGGTTATGGTGATACCCAAGATTCCTCACCCAAAGACAAAGACAAATCTGGTGATGGTGCTCAGAAATCCAGTAACAGGTCTGATCAAAGTGTGAAAGCTGACAGTGACAAAAGTGGTCTAGTTTGCAGTTATTGCAAGAAATCTGGTCATGTTACAACTAACTGTTGGTTCCTTAAAGCTAAGAAAGAAAAAGAGAAGGATACCAAACCAAATGCCTTTGTGAAAACAAGGTTAGAAACCCCTGTAGTAGATGACCGATCTGCTAAATTGCCTGCCTCTTGAGGGGCTATAAAGCCTGATACAGCTGACTTCGTGAGGGAGGAATTTCTTCCATTTGTGTCAGAGGGATTTGTGGCTCTGAATGAGCATACTACTCCTGTCCCCATATATATCCTAAGGGATACCGGAGCTTCTCAATCACTTTTGTTGATGGACTCCTTGGAGTTACGTGATGAGACCGCTTCAGGGGATTTCATACTTGTACAAGGTATTGAAGGGAGGACTGTATCTGTACCCCTGCGCTCTATATTCTTGAAGTCAGATTTAGTTACAGGACAGGTAAAGGTGAGACTTATGTCAAGTCTACCTATAAAGGGTGTTTCTCTGTTGCTAGGAAATGACCTGGCTGGGGTCAAAGTAGTTCCCCCTGTACATCTTACTTCACAGCCGAGCACTGAAGATGGGGATGAGGACCCATCTCTGTATCCTTCTTGCGCAGTGACTCGTGCTATGGCCAAGAAGGCTAAAGAAGAAGATGTTGTGGTGCCGTCCAGCACATTGAATAGTCAGGACTCAGGTGGTTCGCCTCATGACTCTGATTGGCCTACTATGGTTTCTCCGTTTGAGGACTTATCAGATACTTTTATCAGTTCTCTATTCAGCCAGCCGGATGGGTCTGGTGATTCTGATGTGTCTGGAGACTTGTCTCTGTCCAGAAAGCGGTTGATTGAGGAGCAAACTAATGATCCTGAAATTTGTGTACTAAAGAGGACAGCCCTTCCTGATAAAGAAATAGACGCAGTTCCAGTTGGGTATTATCTCAAGGATGGTGTGCTGATGCGGAAGTCGCGCCCTCCTGATATCCCTGCCAATGCAGATTGGGCAGTGGTCAGGCAAATTGTTGTTCCGAAGGTCTACAGGAATGAGATCTTAACAATGGCTCATAGTTTACCTTTAGGAGGTCATCTTGGTGTTAACAAGACTTTTCATAGGATCATGAAACACTTTTTTTGGCCTGGGCTTCGGAAAGACGTTTCCAACTTTTGCAAAACCTGTCACACTTGTCAAGTAGTTGGAAAACACCAGTTAGACCCACCTGTAGCTCCATTGCAGCCTATCCCAGCATTTGGGGAGTCATTCTCTACGGTCATTGTTGATTGTGTTGGTCCATTACCCAAGACTAGATCTGGAAATCAGTACTTGTTGACAATCATGTGTGCATCTACCAGATTCCCCGAAGCTATACCTCTACGTAACATCAAGGCAACTGCAATCTCAAAGGCTTTGATAAAGTTCTTCACGTCGTTTGGCCTTCCCAGGGAAATTCAGTCAGACCAAGGTAGCAATTTCACTTCAGGATTGTTTCAGCAGGTTGTGTATGAACTAGGTGCAAAGCAGATTCTTTCTAGTGCCTATCATCCAGAAAGTCAGGGTGCCTTAGAGCAGTTTCATTCCACTCTCAAGACAATGATGAGGGCTTATTGTTATGACCATGAGAAAGACTGGGATGAAGGTGTTCATTTGCTGTTGTTTGCAGCTAGAGAAGCAGTGCAGGAGTCTACTGGATTCAGTCCATTTGAGCTAGTGTTTGGTCATGAAGTGAGAGGACCTTTGCTATTATTGAGTGAACAATGGCAAGAGGAAGAGCCGCACATCAGTCTGTTAGACTATGTTAGCAAGTTCAAGGAAAGATTGCATGCAGCTTGTGACCTAGCCAAAGAGAACTTGAAATCAAGTCAGGGAAAAATGAAAACTTGGTATGATCATAAGGCTAGAGGCCGTGAGTTTAAACCAGGAGACAAGGTCCTTGTGTTGTTTCCCTTGCAGTCCAATCCATTGCAGGCTAGATTTCATGGTCCTAATGAAATTCTGACAAAACTCAATGATCTCAATTACATTGTGAAGACTCCAAATAGGAGAAAACCAAAACAATTGTGTCACATTAACATGCTGAAGCCCTATCATGACAGAAATGCTGGGGTTGCAGCTGTCACTTCAAATTCTCCCATGGCCGAGATTTGTGAAGATGAGGGGGAGTTTCAAGATGATGAACCTAGAATTAAAGCTGAAGTTCTTTCATGTAAATGGTCAAATTCTGAAGTGTTGCAAAATCTTGATGTAAAACTCCAGCACTTAGAACCCTCACAGAGAGATCAGGTTGAGAGGTTGATCAAGAAATATGAGGATCTGTTTCCTGATGTTCCGAAAAGAGTTTCTATAGCCTCTCATGATGTAGATGTTGGTGATGCCAAACCAATAAAACAGCATCCGTACCGGATGAATCCTGAAAAGAGAAAGATTGCTGAGAAAGAGGTTGAGTACATGTTAGAACATGATATTATCAGACCCTCCAACTCAGATTGGAGTTCACCCTGTGTGCTAGTTCCAAAACCTGATGGAAGTACTAGATTCTGTACAGATTATCGCAAAGTCAATGCTGTAACTAGAACTGATGTGTTTCCAATACCTAGGATTGATGATTGTATTGACAGAGTAGGGCAAGCAAATTTTCTGACCAAGATTGATTTATTGAAGGGTTATTGGTGTGTGCCTTTAACTGAGAGGGCCAAGAGCATCTCTGCTTTTGCCACACCATCTGGGTTGTACCAGTATGAAGTCCTACCCTTTGGGATGAAAAATACCCCAGCCACATTCCAAAGGATGATACAGTCTACAATTGCCGGATTGCCACACACGGGTGCATACATCGATGACCTGATCACATGGAGTGACTCCTGGGAAGAACATCTAATAGATGTAGAGACGTTGTTCCAGCGCCTGACCCAGGCTAACCTGACTGTTAACCTGAGCAAGAGTGACTTTGGTTGTGCTACTGTCACCTATCTTGGCTACGTCATAGGCCAGGGTAAGGTGGCACCCATAAATGCTGAAGTCCAAGCCATCATGGACTTTCCAGTTCCTGTTAACAAAAAAGCTTTGCGCCGCTTCCTTGGAATGATCGGGTACTACCGCAAGTTCTGCAAGAACTTTGCTGAGATTGCTCTCAGTCTAACTAACCAACTGAAGAAAGGCGTAAAGTTCACTTGGGATGTTGCATGCCAGAGAGCCTTCGATCGCCAACAAACCGTTCTCCATCGCGGTCGATGCTAGCGACCAAGCTTGTGGATCTGTGCTCCTACAGAGAAGTGACTCTGATGACATTGAGCATCCCGTGGCACACTTCTCCAGGAAGTTCAATCACCACCAAAGGAACTATTCCACAATAGAGAAGGAGCTGTTGGCTCTGGTTCTGTCTTTACAACACTTTGATGTTTATGTTTGTACAGGGCAAAAGCCAATGGTTGTGTACATAGACCACAATCCGTTAATGTTTTTGAGTAAGATGAAAAACAAGAATCGAAGATTGTTGAATTGGAGTTTGATTTTACAGGAGTTTGACTTGGAAATTAAGCATGTGAAGGGTACAGACAATGTAATTGCTGATTGCTTATCCCGTGTTTGAATATGTATATATCACATGTTTATTTGAATATTGTATGATATGTATATATAGACAAGTGTCCACTTAACCATTTTGTATTGAAAAGAAAAATTTTGCCTTTTTGAGTCAAAATTTTTCCCTTTTGGAATGGAGGTGTAATGTGAATAGAGGCCACTAGATGGCAGTATTTACCTTTTTTTTGTGAAGCTCAGACTGGAGCTAGGTTTAGACATGTCCTGGACATGTCTGGGGAAAGTCCCAGAAAATAAAAAAAAAGAGGTCTAAATGTGGGTGGGGTCTGCAAAAGAGTATATAAGGAAAGGAATTGAGACAGTAAAGTAGTAGTAGGAGAAATTGCAAGAAGAAGGATACATGCGACCAGACCTGTCACTTCTGTTCAAGACCTGTGAAGTGTCTTTTGTGGATTTTTGCCTGTGTTTGAGCATTTTCCTTACCCAGGACATCACCAAGCCACCCCAACAAACAAAGGGACTGTAAATATTTCTGTTTTTTTTTTGCTAATCAATGTTGGTCAGTTAGTTAGTTGTTATTACTCTTTGTCTTTGTTTAAAAATTAAATGTGTTTACGTTTTTAAAACTGTGTCTGTCATCCCTTGCTGTTGCTGTTTTGTTGTAGATTGTAATAAGAAATTGGGGCCATAACATTACTATGTAGCGCACTGTCGTCAGTGTGCACATAGCATTTTGCATGCATCACTGGGATACGGAATTTTAAAAAAGAAAAAAAAAAGATTGCATCGCACAAGTTGTAAAGAAAGATTAATGCTAGATACGTACCTCCGCGATCATCACTGAAATGAATGGCGAGTGCGAAATATCTATGTAATAAGTGGTCCTCAGGAGCGACAATGGGTTTTCGGCAATAGGGACAATTGTCATGATCTGGTATATGTCACTATTCCGCCGACGAGTTGAATTTGTACTTCTCTGAAAAACATTGAAGGTGTAATTCCTCTCAATATTTGGACCCCTTTGTCGCACATCAGCACAACATACAATAGCCTTCAGCGACTACAGGGAATTTGTTGGCCTCCTTCTCCTCGAGATATATTAAACTTAAACAGATTTAATATGAGCAACTTTGAAAAGTAAGTCATAAAAGCACATTTGAATAGCTTACCGCCCATAGTGTTTCTTCTTCCAGGTAGAAATACTTAAATCTACATCAGTTTGAGGCCCGGGCCTGCACTCCATACGGATGTTATATTACGTGTGGTAGCGTTTTTGCTTTTTTATTGCTCGGGCAACTTGCAGGGTAGTTTGAGTCTTGAGCTACCGTTTTGTCAATGTATTTATCAGTCAATTTAAGTATCCTCTTCATTGTTAATGGAAAATTACCCAGAAACGTTTAGGTACCTATATAGCGTCATTGAACCAAAGCAACATACGAGGTGAAATCTTGTCACTGATATTTGTCCTTCATCTAAGTCAAGGGTAGCTCGAGCGTACGCCTAGCCTACTTGACATCAATTTATATATAATATATATATTTTTCTTTCTCTCACCTGACTTACGGCCTTCGCATACACGTTGCCTATAAGACCTGGACCGACGGGCCGTCTTATTTCCCCGTATAAAATGCCTGTATAAGGTATTTGTGTACTCCACTCACTGTAATGCAAATAATGCCAGGAAAAACACATTAACCCTCTCCAGCCCAATTTATTATATTGAGATATGAAAAATCCTTAATTCGTGGAGAATAGTTCTCATACGCTAGTGGCTGCAGGTGGAACTAATGTTGTATTTTTGCAATACTGAGCTGGAAGAGTTACTTTATCAAACCATTTCCCGTGTGGTCTTTATATTTTATCATCAGTCATCAATTGATTTATTGTTGCAAATTCGCAACATGAGCCTGGAGAGGGTTAAAAAACAGGAAAAAAAATGGATAAAGCAAAACACAAATAAAGCATGTATACTGTCTTAAAATACATGCCTTATCTCGTAAAAGAGGCACCTATCATTGGTTGGGATATAATAAGTGAAAAGTATGTGTCCGAAGCAGAAAAAAATGGGCAAGCGTAAGGATGTGAGTGACTTTGTCAATGGCCAAATTGTGATGGTCAGACCACTGGGTCAGATCATCTCCAAAACTGTTACAAGCACCATATACGTTGTTATAAACTGACTGAATTTAACAGTTAAATTAACGCATTGTCTCCTTATTATTTTTAGCGAGCAACCTCTTGTTTCCATGTTTTTTACCCCTTCTCTTTGGAAACGGCCACCGCACATTCAAATTAGCCTATAAGTTATCAACACTCAATTTTAATTATGTCATTATCGCTCTGTTATAAATGCACTGAATTTTACAGCTAAATTAAAGCATTTTCTCCTTATTATTTGAACTGTAAGTAGAGTCTTGTGCGCATTTAACTGCGGTATACAGTTGACATACACGGAACTTCTGTTATAAACTCATTGTAAGATCGCAGTCAAAATAACAGACAAAATGATGCAATATTATAACAGTGCAGCGTGGCTGTTGTTACTACCAAGGTCATAATATTTATCAGCGAGCAACCTCTTGTTTCCATGTTTTTTACCCCTTCTCTTCGGAAACGACCACCGCATATTCAAATTAGCCTATACGAAGTTATCAAAACTCAATTTTAATTATATTATTATCGCTCTGTTATAAATGGACTGAATTTTAGAGCTAAATTCATGCACAATAATCAAACGAGATTAACAGCCGACAGCAATATATCAACACACTGCAATATATTAACATAACTTTCCAAACCTGCCGATCATTTTTAATGTTCTCCAGCTATGCATGATAAAAAAAATCTGTTTGCAGCATTCATATTCACTGGGTTTTGTTAGGTGTTACTAGCTAGTAAAAAATATGCCAGAGTGATATAAACGGCAACCGGGTACTGCTAGACCACATTGATTGTAACTAGCTCATTTCACCGGAATCAAATATTTTGAACAATTACATTCATAACAATTTGTTTATGAAAATGGCAGGCTAGAAAAAATAGTTTGGCCAACGGTTATGCTGAGGGTAAGGCAGGTATTTATCATCTAATTGCAGTATTCCGAGAATGGACTGCTCCATTCATCATTCACATGCACATCTCAGTGGTTCCGAGAATTTCACTGTCTCGAGACACTGCTCCAAAGACCAGTGGTCCGGACCAGCCCTCTAGTGGAGCAGGACAGTTACTGCAGTGGTCCGTGCTCCAAAGACCAGTGGTCCGGACCAGCCCCCTAGTGGAGCAGGACAGTTACTGCATTGGTCCGTGCTCCAAGGACCAGTGGTCCGGACCAGCCCCCTAGTGGAGCAGGACAGTAATTACAGTGGTCCGTGTTACAGGACAGTACAGTACACAAAATGTTACAGCCCCTGCTGTGCTGTTGTAACACGTGCAGAATGTTGCTTGGATGGCAACATATGTTGCTCCAAAACCTGTATGTACCTTTCAGCATTAATGGTGTCTTCACATATGCGTAAGTTGCCCATGTCTTGGGCACTAATACACCCACAGATGCTGGCTTTTGAACTTTGCGCCTATAACAGTCCGGATGGTTCTTTTCCTCTTTGGTCCGGAGGACACGACGTCCGCAGTTTCCAAAAACAATTTGAAATGTGGACTCATCAGACCACAGAACACTTTTCCACTTTGCATCAGTCCATCTTAGATGAGCTTGGGCCCAGCGAAGCCGGGGGCGTCTCTGGGTGCTATTGATAAATGGCTTTCGCTTTGCATTGTAGAGTTTTAACTTGCACTTGCAGATGTAGCGACAAACTGTAGTTACTGACAGTGGTTTTCTGAAGTGTTCCTGAGCCCAAGGGGTGATGTCCTTTACACACTGATGTCGGTTTTTGATGCAGTACCGCCTGAGGGATCGAAGTTCATGGGCATTCATTGTTGGTTTTCGGCATCGTTGCTTATGTGCAGTGATTTCTCCAGATTCTCTGAACCTTGTGACGATATTACGGACCATAGATGATGAAATCCCTAAATTTCTTGCAATAGCTCATTGAGGAATGTTGTTTTTAAACTGTTCAACAATCAGCTCACGCATTTGTTCACTAAGTGGTGACCCTCGCCCCATCCTTGTTTGTGAATGACTGAGCATTTCAGCGAAGCTGCTTTTATACCCAATCATGGCACCCACCTGTTCCCAATTACCCCGTTCACCTGTGGGATGTTCCAAATAAGAGTTTGATGAGCATTCCTCAACTCTCACAGTCTTTTTTGCCACTTGTGCCAGCTTTTTTGAAACATGTTGCAGGCATCAAATTCCAAATGAGCTAATATTTGCAAAAATTACAAAGTTTACCTGTTCGAACATTAAGTAACTTGTCTTTGCAGTGTATTCAATTGAATATAGGTTGAAAAGGATTTGCAAATCATTGTATTCTGTTTTTATTTACAATTTACACAATGTGCCAACTTCACTGGTTTTCGGTTTTGTAAATCATTTTAAAAAATTAACCCAAAGTCCTACATTGACGTGAATATTTCAGGACTTTACTAAGCAAGCCTGATCAGCGCAAGAAATCGAACGCTTAGAGTTGGCTTAATTTGTTTTGCTCTAGTGATTATGAAAAGATGTAGAAACGAACATAGAGTAAGCATTGTAAAGTATTTATTGCCCACTTTAATAGATAAACATGATCGTGAAAAGATGTGGAAATGGGCATTCATCTTATTCGACCGCATTCACAAGTGGGGGAGAGTAGGGAGGATTGGGCCATGGGGAGAAGTGAGCCATTTTCATTTTTTCTGTAGTGGACGTATAAGGTAATTTCAAGGTTAATGGTCATACAGAGTCACCTAGCAACCCTGCAGAGGTCAGGCCTAACAGAGATGCAACAACATCAACAAGTAAGTATGCAGAATAAACATTGTCATCCTCATGGGGCGAAGTAAAATTTTTCTTGCAACAATCAATCACTGTCATTCTGTAACTTGATTTTGATGCATAGGGTACTGTTGTGTAATCTGCATATACCAGGGAATATACAAGTGCTGGTCAACGAATTAGAATAATTTGAAATAGCGCAATCGTTAAATTTTCTTGATGCATTTTTTGTGCAGAAAGCAAATCAGGTGTTCACCGCGCCTGTCCTACTGGTTAGAGTATTCACAGAACTCGCTACCTGTAAAAAATTTGCTCAGCTGAGCTTTCCAAAAGGGCCATTTAACTGTGACACTGTTGTTTCATTGAATTAGAATTATTCATAAGTCATTTATTTGAATTAGAATAAGTGCTCAAATTTTTGTTTTCTGTGAAGAGTGTTCACTGTGCAGTATAAAGTCAGGGTTGAGTAGAATTTCTAAGTTGTAAAATCAATCATGGGTAAGCAGCGCGACCTCTCAACCGGAATAGTGGCTCAAATTCAAGCCCTTCGCTAACAAGGCTTGACCCAAACTAAAATTGCTGAGCAGCTTGGCATCAGCCAGTCTTCCACCAGAAAAACTCTAAAGAAAGACTGCAGCAAGCGCACCAACTGTTCTGGCGTCCGAAAAACTTCTGCTTGCGACAACAAGCAGCTGAGAAAGATTGCAGTCAGCAGCTGGTTCAAGTCCACTTCTGAGCTCAGTGACTTGTGGAACGAGCAAACCAGCACTAACGTCTCGAGATTAACCACTTACCGTCGTCTGCGCAAACTCGGCTTCAAATCTCGCGTTCTAGCAGGAAAAACCGATGCTGAACAAGAAACAAATGGAGAAACGGCTGAAGTGGGCCAAAGAACACGGCGAGTGGACTGCTGAAGACTGGCAGAAAGTGGTCTTCAGTGACGAATCACTCTTTTGCATCTCCTTCGGTGACCAAGGTCCTCGTGTCTAGCGTTGTGGTAGCGAAACCTACAATCACGTGTGCGTAAAAAGATGCGTCAAGTCTCCCCAGAGCGTTATGGCCTGGGGATGCATGTCCGCTTGGGGTATAGGGAAACTCTGCTTCCTCAAGAACACTGTCAAGGCTGCCGTATACCAAGATGTTCTGGAAACGTTCCTGACTCCGACTGTTGAGGGACAGTTTGAAGAGGAAGACCTCATATTTCAACAGGATCTTGCACCGGCTCATGCGCCAAAGTCGACCAAACATCGGTTCGCCGAAAAACAGCTTGAAGTTTTGGCATGGCCGGCCAACTCGCCTGACCTCAATGTTATTGAAAACCTTTGGGCCATCGTCAAGCGGAAAATTCGCGACAGAAAGCCGACTACGCTGGACCAACTGAAGCAGAACATTGCCACTGCCTGGGAAGCTGTGAGTGCGGAAACTTGTGACAAGCTGGTCAAATCGATGCCACGGAGACTTCAGGCAGTCATACAAGCCAAGGGGGCAGCCACAAAAGACTGAGATAGTGATGATTCTAATTATAATAAAAATTATTCTAATTCAGTGAAACGGTTTCTCAATTATTCTAATTCAATAAAACAACATTGTCACAGTTAAATGGCTTAAATGGGCCTTTTGGAAAGCTCAGCTGAGCAAATTTTTTACAGGTAGCGAGTTCTGTGAATACTCTAACAAGCAGGACAGGCGTGGTGAACACCTGATTTGCTTTCTGCACAAAAAATGCATCAAGAAAATTTTACGATTGCGCTATTTCAAATTATTCTAATTCGTTGACCAGCACTTGTATACCAGGGATGTTTCATGGGAAGTTAAAAAGGTGTATTCATACTCCATACTCCTTGACTGTGAGTCTGTAAATGAGATGTGGGAAAGATTTAAGGGGGTTGTACTTCAATCACAATGCAGATTCATTCCAAAGGTGTCCAAAAGTAAGCTGAAAAAGCAGAATCCTCAGTGGATGACCAAAAGTATTCATAGGATTTTGAAGGAAAAAAGAAATCTTTCATAGATATTTTTTGGAAACATTATTTGGATATAGGGGATATTAGCCAAAATGAATACTTGTATATGATGGTTGACTATCCTATTACACCTGTTATACAGTACTTTGCCTAAAATTCACAAGAGTTATACTACTGTGCCTCCAGGTAGACCTATAGTTTCGGGCATTGGTTCGCTTACTGAGAAGATTTCCTCTTTTGTAGATCATTTTGAATACAGTGGAAAATGATTCATTGCTGGTTACCTTTGATGTGGAGAGTTTGTATACAAATATTCCACATCTTGGTGGATTAGAGGCGATTACTTATTTTCTTGATCAGAGGCATGATGGTCGTCCTAGCACCATTTGTTTAAAAGTTCTTACTGAAATTGTACTTACAAAAAATTTTTTTCTCTTTGAAAATGAATTTTATTTGCAAAAATCTGGAACAGCCATGGGGAGCAAAGTGGCTCCAAATTATGCCAAACTTTATGTTGGTTTTCAGGAGAGTCATATTATATTTAATTCCGTCTGTACCCCTTTTCTACCATACATCCGAATATGGAAACGTTACATTGATGATATTTTTGTTCTTTGGACTGGGTCTGCTGCTCAACTTGGTGAATTTCACACCTTTTTGAATAACAATTGCCAACCTTTAAACTTCACTATCCCCTATGATGATTCGCAAATTAATTTTCTAGATATTCTGATTATTAAGGACAACATTAGACTCATTACAGATTTATATAGGAAACCCACAGATGCTAATTCTTTACTTCATGGCGATAGTTATCACCTTACTTAACTTGAGAAGGGAATTCCTTTTGGTCAGTTTAAACACAATTTTAGAATTTGTGGTACTGATGAATATTTTAATACTCATTCTGAAGATCTTGCAGGAAGCTTTTAGCAACGTAGTTATCCTGAAGAGTGGATTAAACCGGCTTTTGATAAATTTTGCGGCATGACACAGTCTGATTGTCTCTCACCTCAAGAGAAAAAAGATCGAGATCAACGTCTTAATTGTTTTATTCAATATTCTCCTTTAAGCAAACAATTTGACAAAATAATTAAGAAATATTGGTATCTTTTGAGTTCTGATCCAGTTCTTGGTAAACTATTTTCAGATCCCCCCCCGCATTGTATACAACAGGCCTCCCAATTTGAAGAATCTTTTGGTCAGGTCATGTTTACGTAAGCCAACACCTTCTATTTTTTTAAATGATATTCCTTATGGGGAGAGATTTGTCTCAAAAATATTTATGCACGTGTTTTTCAGAACCACAAATATATTTGCGATTTACTCGGGTTTTTCAGATCCATAAATATATCCATGATTTACTCTCGTATTTCTCAGATTCACAAAAATATCTGCGATTTACACACCTGTTTTTCAAGTCCACAAATATATCCGCAATCTTCACGGGTTTTTCGGATCCACGAATACACTCCCTTGCACTTGTATTTTTCAGATCCACAAATCTATGCACGATTTGCAGGTGTTTTTCAGATCCACAAATATATCCGCGATTTACGTATGTGATTTTTAAACTTGTGTGTGCATTTATCAAGACATATGATTTGTAGATCTTCACTTCTGTTTGTGACTTTTGAGACAAACGTAACGCAGATCGACGAGATTCACACACACAAGTTGAACGCGCGATATTCACGTGTGACAAGCCCTACGCCTGCATCGCCGTCAAAAGCATAAACTGTAAAAGAAAAAAGTCGGCACACTTTCACCCGCTTTCTCTCATAAAATGGAAGTGGGCAGAAATCAACAAGCCAGTTGGGTAAGTCTGAAATACGATTAAGAACGATGCTAATTCCCTCATATTCATATGAAATGAAATGGGCAGACATCAGACCTTAATTAGGTCTTTTTTCAGAACTGTTTTGCATTGACATTAATGCGGCTGACAGTGTCTTGAACTTGTTAACTATGAAATACCGTCCCCACACTGGGGGACATGACGTTTTTCGGGGTGCCAAACCAATGTGTAGCTCACAGTGGATTGTACTGCACTGGTTGTTGCTAATCTATAATTTTCTTTTGTATATTTCCAAATGCATCACGGCTGAATGGCTGGTGGTTAGAGGGAACGACGAATTAGAAAATTGCGGGAATTGCGTAAAGCTAATGCTAAATGCTCTTAAAGTTTTTGAGTGGAACAGTGAGAAAATAAAGACTGAACAACTCCGTCAGCTTTCACCCTATTTGATCATTTTGTGTTAGTGCGAGTTTGCTATTCCTTTCAAATTACATATATGTGTTTTTATAAGGGGCTGAAAGTAAAATAACGCTGTTAGTATTGACCAACGTCCTCAGTCATCTGTACACATCAGCGGTAGGTGACGTTAGGTAAAACGTTAATTTAGACTAATTACAATGGAGTATTTCATAAAGGGGCTTATGTGGAAACTCTGTGGGTTATCCTTAGGTTATATATTGAGATTGATGTGCAATTGAATGTATTACAAAGCCCCTAATGAATTAGATTAAACACTTTAATCGATTCCCCGCTGAATTTTCTATTTTATCTTCCGTTGCTTTTAAGTGCCTTTGGATTGTAATGTTACTTAAACGTTTTGTTTCATTAAGGTGGGAGGAGACGAGTAGAAACTCAAGGTTTATTTAACAAAACCCGCAAGCAAGCAGGTTCTGTTCATGAAGTTACTCTGTATCTAACTCCGAGTTTCGTTTACCTCGCTCTCTGGAATCGATAACCGGAGTATCCCCTTACTCGGGGTTAACAAACTCCGAGTTTCCACATAACCCGCTTTATGAAATCCCCCCCCCCCGTTATTCTTCAGGAAACAATCACTGTTGAGGAACCCTGGTCCAGTCGGTATATTTGGTGTTACCGGTGTCGTCACAACTTTAATTAAAATCCTTGGCATCCTTAGTGCACACTTGAGTTTACACAAGCATGTCTGCGAAAACAAAAATGAGTTATTTAACACATTGTTTTTGCATGGCAGGAATTGCTCAGACAACAACTGCTCGAAAAACTGCATGACAGCGTGTCGCATGCTCTGCAGCAAGCACCCCTTGATGTGGACTTCCTGGAGTTTTGGCTGCACACAGGTGTAGAACCTGAAAGTTTGATTTGGCTTGATTTTACTCAAGACATATACCAAAAATCATATTGTTAGAACACATGCCCATTACGCGGGTAAAATCTGAATGTTTGGGTGATCTGACACAATCCAGAGCGAGCAGTTAACTTTTATAATCCTACAGCCTGCCGGTGAGAGTGGCATCTTTTGCTCTGTTCACAGCAGGAAGCTGGAGCCACTACGTCCAGGCTGCTCAGTGTTCCTCAAAGTTGTATGACAGTCCCCATTGAAGTTTAAGCCCAGCTACATTAATTGGCTTAAAACAATCTAAATCTGTCAAATTCATTTTATGTTTACGTTCAATATCCTAGAAAGGAACCTCATATATATTTATCACACTATTGGGCTATAATATTCCATTTTAAGGCTTTTCCATGACAACTGCATCATTTTAGCACATATTTATATCATGTTTGGTCTCTTTATTCTCGGAGAAATCTAAGGAATTGAATGGAACATGTTTCATTTACCTTGGAACAATGGTACATCTTGTTTCCAAGATTCATTCGGGGGACTACCTAGTCTCCTCTCTATGCAATATAATCTTATCAACTAGGCCAGTAAAACTCTGATTCGGCCACCCTCTCCTCTACCTTGTTCGGAGGCGTGGTTTGGAGCCTTTAAAGGTACGAGATCCTAAGGGGGCGGTCTCTTCTTTTCCTGTCTCTTCTTTTTGACCGTTCTGGGGGTAAGTCACCTGTTGCCTTGTTCCGGAGCGAGGGAACATTTGAGTTCTCCCCGACCACGTGGAGCGACTTTAGCTCCGCGTGGTCATTCATCTGTTCCAGGTATGAAAATATTCTAAATCCTTCTAAATTATATGTAACGGTAATTGGCTTATCATTGATTTGTTTGATCCAAGTTGTGCCTACCTGGTAATTAAATTATTGTTATTCCTTTTCTAGCTTGCGTGGTCTCGTGTCTTTTAATCTTTTTATTCTTCTTAGCCCCGTCTCGGCGAATACCTAGGGGAATAGCTTATCCTCACAGAGGAACGACTGGCCAGCGGCCCGGTGTGGGAATTGGTTGGTTAAGTTGGTTTAGGCGACCATGATCTACCTATTGTAAGGATTTATATACGTTGGTTCTGAGTTTTCACCTATAGAACCCTTGGGCTAATATATAATCCTAGGTTCATTGTAATATGCCAGCAGAGGCTATTGCAATGATGGTTGACTGCCAACCGCTAATCTAACCAACGAACTAGGATTCGAACATGGTGTTAATGCCCAAGAACATTAATGAAGCGGCGGTGGTTGTCTGTTTGGAATTCAAGGTATAGTCACTTCATGTTAGTCCTTAGAGTCTAAGTTACTGGTTATCACTGTTTCGAGATTCACGCAGGTGTTCCCTAAATTATCAATTCTAATTCTAATTTTGAGTCAGATATTTAAACGAGGATCTAACTAAATTTTGCATTCTACTTGTTCTATGGAGTCAGATTAATCGTAACCATTGCGTTTTCATGCCCCGTCTTCGGACGGTGAAGATTATTCATTTTATTGTGATTGACCCCAGCCAGAAGAATGCCCTAATTAAAGTTAGACTAAGAGAACACGAAAGGCCTTCAACCCGGGCAATATCCGTCGTTTGGTAATTGCCTTCTTGGGGTTTTACACAGGAAATAGTGAAATTGTGTCACAGGATGTTCCGGTGCCCCAGGGGGCTGTTGACCGATTGACGGAGTTATGTGATGCACTTCGGAACATGAGGGAACATCAGCATTGTCTGCCCTCTCCAGTCCGACTGGATTGGCAAGGGGGCAGAGGAAGACCAAGGATTGTGATATGCAATGACCACCATGTACATCTCTTGGAACTCAGACTGCCAGTGGTGGCCATTGCCAGTATATTGGGGATCTCCCGTGCAACACTTCATAGAACAATGGCTGCCAATAACATTTCTGTCAGGGGCATGTATAGTAGCTGCACTGATGCAGGGTACAGAATGGTGATGGGTGCACTGAGGGCACAGGGACATAGACTCCAATGGATCCGCGTAAAGGGATCAATGCATGGTGTTGACAGCCTCGGGATCCTGTCAAGGATGACCCAAATGGGATGCGTTGTAAGGCGAACATACTCTGTGCCATGCCTCAAGTACCTTGTGCATATAGACACAAACCACAAACTCATCAGGTACTTGTACTGTTTCATGTGTGTTTGACCTTTTGGATTATAGGCATACAAAACACATACCTTGCACTGACTTCTTGCCTTGCATGTGTCTCTTTTTGTTTTAAGTGTCAATTTCATTTTTTCCATCAGGTACAATGTGGTTATATTTAGGGGTATTGATGGATATTCACGTAAAGTGAGTTTCCTTTAACAATGCAATCATCTTACTCATCACTCAACAAATAGTGTTCTACTGTACCAGTACTGCACCATGTGTTGGACACACCTTTGACAAAAGCCTAATCCCTTTACTAACTTTATGTTTAGGTCCTTCTACAAAGGGTCTGGGACCCCAAGGGGTCCAGAATAACTGGCTGAGGGCCCCCAAATTTTATTCAAGCATTTTTTTTTTCAACCTTAATCTCTTTAACTGGTCTAGGCTGCAATGTGTTATGTGATTATAGATCAGCTAGTCTCGCCAGAGATTTTGTTTTAATGGAAAAAAGGACAGATAAGTAATACCAAAGGTCAAGTTTTCTAATTTATATGACAAAATGACTGAAAAAGATGATTGGAATGAATACATTTCAACTCTAAACATCATGCATGATGTTGGTGTCCAAGAATTTTATCAAATCTCAGAACAACTTTAATCTGCAGCAAAATGTATTCAGAATATCTTGGGGGTTTCTGCTTCCTAATGTTGTATATTAAAACCCATCCTATATTATAATGTAGTGTAATGTGAATATAGGCCACTAGATGGCAGTATTTACCTTTTTTTTTTATTCAGCTCAGACTGGAGCTATGTTTAGACATGTCCTGGACATGTCTGGGGCAAGTCTCTAAAAATAAAAAAAAAGGTCTAAATGTGGGTGGGGTCTGCAAAAGAGTATATAAGGAAAAGAATTGAGACAGTAATGTAGAAGGAGAAATTGCAAGAAGGATACACGTGACCAGACCTGTCATTTCTGCTGAAGACCTGTGAAGTTTCTTTTGTGGATTTTTGCCTGTAAAAGAGCCTTTTCTTCACCCAGCACATCACCAGAAAACCCACAAGGACTGTAAATATTTCTGTTTTTTTTTTGTTTTCCAATCAATCTTAGTCTGTAGTTGTAAATAGTAGTTTGTCTTTGTTAAAAATTAAATGTGTTTAAGTTTTAAAAACTGTGTCTGTCATCCCTTGCTGTTGCTGTTGCTGTTTTGTGTAAATGTAATAACAAATTGGGGCCATAACAGTAGAGATCTTCGTAAAAGCTGATTACATTGTGAGTCCTTGAAATGAGAAAGCATACAATCACGGTGTTTGTCGGACACAATGGGTGCATCTCAAAGCCTAGGCTGTATCCTTCAAAGGCTGCATTCTGAAGGGTCGTCACATACTTCCATCCACCAAACTAACATTTAGGGTTAGTAATAAGATTAAATTTAGGATTAGGGTTAGGTTTGGGGTCAGTTATAGGATTAGAGGTTATAGAGTTAAGTTTAGGTTTCGGTTAACCAGAGAGGATTCACTTAAATCAAAGCTGTTTAACGGAGATAAAATAACGTCATGTCAGTTTGGTGGATGAAATTAGGTGACGACCCCTAAAAATGCAGCCTTCAAAGGCTGCAGCCTACGCTTTGAGATGCACCCAATGTGTACACCCACAGATAATGTACCTAAAGGCTGCAAACAACAACCGGTCTGACACCAACTTGGCCTTCTTCATGGAGGCTGTTGAGGAATTTGGATATCCCCTCAGGTCAGATGATGAGTCATTTGCAGGGCATTGTATTCTTTCAATATTTATCTCATCATTATTTTAGGTTATATCAATACCTTTCCTCAGAGTGCGAGCAGACAAGGGGGGGGGAGAATGTCGGAGTGGCCCGTTTGATGTTCACCATGCGTGGACCAGAAAGTGGCAGCTTTATAGCGGGGAAAAGTGTACATAATCAAAGGTAAGCATTTCCATATTTTTATTTAATTTTTAATTAAGATGCTGGATTTATGGCAAGCACTAACAGATCTACTTTTAGGGCTTCAACACATTGAGCATTTTAGGCTCTGTACACAATGTATTTCAAATAAAACGATCAAGATTTGCAAAACACAGTCTATTGCATCCATAATTCAGGTTGGTGTTGACTATAAATGATATGCAACCAAGAAGGAAGTGACAATTTGTCCTAATCACACTTGGTCCCCTTATCAACAGGGAGGCAGATATACATTTTTGGAAATGTCTGCAAGAGTACTTCAGCTCATTTCAAACATAATGTGGTAGTGTGCAGTTTAATGATGAAATTGTCTTTATCCAGATACTTACTATATGACTATACATATTCTTTAAACAGAATAGAGAGACTTTGGCGTGATGTTTGGTCTACAGTTACCAATGTCTTCTACGATATTTTCCATCTTCTGGAGGAAGAATGGCTCCTGGATTTGAGCAATACCCTGCAATTCTTCTGCCTTCACTATGTTTTCCTTCCACGTCTCCAAGCCAGTCTTGATGCATTTCGTGAAGGATGGGATAATCACCCAATGAGAACAGAGCATAACCTCACACCAAACCAACTGTGGGAGGCTGGTCAGATGCAACATCCCATCTCAGACCCACAGGTATCATTCAACATTATTTTCTAACACACTGCCATTTCTTAAGATTTCAATTGATGCAAACACAGAATTCATAGATTGATTATTTATTATCTCTTCTTTCATAATGTTTTGATTTATATGTTTGGATTTCTTGTCATCAATGTATTTCAGGTCAAGCCAGGTAAGAGAACTTACCTGAGATCTTTGCCCGAGAAATTTTTGTCTGATCACAGTAAATCCTAAATGGCAGAATTCATGGTTTTTCTTCAGACAAAAACAGTGCCCTTGTCTAAGCTCTATACCCTCTTTTCACCTAAAGGAGATTGCCATTCCTGAAATTGACTGGGAGGAAAGTGGGGAGACCCCAGATCCACACAACAGAGTGGAGGTTCCAGTGTTGGAGAGCCCTCTAACCCCTGAGCAGCTGACTGTACTACAGCTCCACATTGATCCCCTGCAGCCTTCTGAATCTAGCGGAGTTGATGTATATATTCGTTCTGTGCATTACATTCAAACATTCCAAATACCTGAAAATTAGGGTTGGTCGCAGCAGAACACCTACGTTTATTTTCAATAAAGTGTAATATAAACCAACGAATCACTTTTTGTGTTTTCACAAACCTTTTATTTCATATGACTTTTCGCTACTTTTCCAAAAGTTGACTACTATCAAAGTATTTTTAAAAATGAATTCAGTGAAAATTGTTTCAAGTAACGCTCAAGAGAATGGTAATGATTTTTACTCACTAACACTTCATTAAATCAATGGGAATGGGCAAAACGAATAAAAACAGAGCCCATTAAAACATAATATGGATATAATATAAACTTCATTGGGCATTAGACCAGTCCAAAGCCTGTATCAACAGATTAGAGGCACACCATAAGGTCATCTCTTTGGGCCCTGTAATGGTCATAATGATCTGGCAGCCTAATGCGTTCCAGGCATGTACTGGCTGTAGGTAAGTGGTTACGGTCCTTTGATGGGATGACCACCACCTTTAGGTTGCTAGATGGCATCTCCCAGAACCTCATTAGCTGCCGCAGACATCTGGGGGATGCTGTATAAAATAATTAATCATTGTCACAAATGTTCATGCATTTACATTACATTATTATGCAATTACATTTTTTTCATGTACCTTCTTCCGCAAATCTGCGAAAGAATCCTGTAATCAGGCTGACTTTGCTGGGTGTCACTTCGTCATCACTGTTGCTGTCCATTTGGCTAGACTGTGGCCATTTGATAGCCTGTAGCACTTCCTGGGTGTGGGGGGTGGGAGGGTATTATCAGGGCAGGGAAAAGTATAAGTGGAGTCAGTTATTTCCATGTAGCTGAGGTTTACAATAAAGAAAAAGAGGGATTAACAATATTGATATGATAAATGACTGTACACAGTTGATTGTCAACTTACTTGACGGTTGAGTTCCACCGCTGATTCTCTGGGGGACAAAACGGGGGCAGCATCTGGCCGGCTGACCAACAGTGGCAAAATTCCAGTGTTTTTCAAGCCCTTTCGAATTTGCCTTATTTGTTCACTTGCTCTGCCAAGTACCTGTGATATATTGTTAAATAAGATAATTTAGGTTAATTGCCATAAATACATGAAGCAAAGGGAAGACCCCATTGTTGTATAGAAACTTAACATGTTTGTAAAGTTTAGATTTTTTCACACACCCCTGACAGTCTTATATGCTAAGATACTCAAAATGTTTAAGTATTAGGCAATAATCTGATACATTACAGCATGATTTAGCTGCTGCTGGTAGATGAGCATTCTATTTGCCTCCCAAGTTGGCACCGGGAAAAACCACTCCAGACAAAGGTTGGTTACTTGCACAGAGTCTTCTTCAGTCCATTCTTCCGTCAGCAGCTTGAACAAAATTATCCTGAACACATATGTGATTTCCATGAACTCTTAACCTTGTTTCCATTAGTTACTTGCATTATCTCCTAGCATCTAACTGCATCCTACAGAAGATGTAGTGGAAATGATGCGTCAATGTGGAAATCACATTATACATTGAACATCAAGAGTCTAAAGCGCATGTTAGTCAACAGTCATTGTCTATTTTGCTTTTAAGAACCCTGTTTGGATCTCATTGTTCAACATACTGAAGCATGGTACAAAAGTGCACATTGAGGAACAAGGCCCCCCACTTATGCCTAGGGGCATAATATAAAAGATGTTTATCTTACAATGTAACAAGGTTGTTCTTAAAGTACTTACAAGACTGATGGTTTTTCTGTGATCAAGATCTGGACAGTCCTCAAAGCACAGCTGTGACATGTCGGTTTCCTTTGTCCCATATATTAGGGCATTCACTATTGCCAGGGTAAGCCCTGACAGAGCAGGTCCGCCATGGATTGCAGAATGACCAATCATCCTTCCAGCCATTATAAATAGGTCACTCTCAAGAATGGCAGTGGACAAGGAAGGTACAAGATGGTCTGTTTGACCTTCAAACAGTTGAGTCACAGGCGAATTTCCTAAATAGAAGCAGATAAATACACCAGTAAATCAGTCTAAATAGAGTGACATGACCGGTAATATAAGTGCAGTGAGAAGGAAATGAATTTAAAAAGTATACCTGTTGCCAACATGTTCAAACTGAATACCACATCTCATAAGCTCTTAAAAAAATTGATGCCAACATGTCTCAAATGGTAGATGAAATGCACAAACCCAAGTTCAGTTGAAATCCATTCTTCAATTTGGCAATGGCTGATGACAGGGCATGTCTAGCCACCCCCACCCCAACAGCAGCATCCCCTGCAATTAAAATGTTATTAATATGCAAGACAGCCAAGCCAATAAACACATTTACTTTCCTGACTGGCGACAGTGACCCAAAAGATAAAACTGCTTGGACAGAAAACAAGTTCACACGGCAATCCTTTGCTTCCCCGAGCTTTAACAATAGGGTTCAAGTGTCCTTGGAACAAAACTTAACCACTGGTTTTTCCCCTTGAGCAGGTTGATGCCTTGTATGGTTTCCTAAGCCATTATTGTGCAAATGGCAGAATGCAATGTGTGCCAGATAAAAGAATTACATTAATGAATAAATTACCATTAACAAAACTCTCAATTTGTTCAGTATTACCTTTCAAGTTAAACTGAATGCCAAGGTAATCAGACAGATGATGTGTCATTAGGTTCATACATACAGTATGGTTTGAATTGAAATTCATAATGATGTATTTAATATGTACAAATACAACCAATAACATTTATCAACCCCATTGAGCTTTATATACTCAGCAACAAAAGTTTCTGTGACACCATTTATGTGTATGTTGTAAATGACACGCAAAGATCTCAATGCAATCAATATGTTTATTTAACAGGAGAAACACTGACTTTTCAGTGCCAACGTCACTCAAAACGAAAAATGTCATTTTCATGCGTCATGAGGCACTTGTCTGACGTCTAACCAATTGTGACCTTCACACTTCAATACCGGGTGTGACTTCCTCGTGCCATGATGCAAGCAACGCATCTCCGGCGCATGGACCGAATCAGATGTGCCAGAAATTGTTGTGGGATGTCATTCCAAATCTGACGTAGACGTTGTCGCAATTCCTGGAGTGTAGCTGGCGGGTTATCCAACCGCCGCAAACGTCGATCCATCTCGTCCCAAAGATGCTCGATTGGGGACATGTCTGGGGATCTGGCTGGCCATGGCAGGACATTGACATGTTGTAGCATCAGATACTGCTGTACAATCCTTGCAACGTGTGGTCTGGCGTTATCATGTTGCAGCGTTATTCCGGGACCATGCTGCATCAAAAACGGTACCACCAATGGCCGTAGCACTTCATCGCGATATCTTTGACCTGTCAGATTTCCATCAATAACAAGCAAATCTGTTCTGTTTCTAGCCGTGATCCCTCCCCAAATCATGACACTACCACCTCCAAAACGATCAAATTCCTGAACACAGTTGTTGGCATAACGTTCTCCACGTCGACGGTATACACGTAAACGACCATCACATCGGTTAAGCATGAATCTTGATTCATCAGTGAAGAGTACAAGATCCCACTGACGTTGGATCCACCGTCGATGTTGTTGTGCCCACAGTAGACGCAGTCGTCGGTGTTGTACTGTGAGTATTGGACGTCTTGCTGGCCGACGTGGGACAATGCCAAAATGACGGAGACGGCGACGGATTGTCTGTGCAGACAGTCGCCTCAAACCAGGTATCGTTCTTGCAGTTATGGTTGCAGGTTGGAATCGATTTCGGAGATGGGTTGTTCGAATCCAGTTGTCCTGTCTGGGAGTGGTTACTCGTGGACGGCCGCTGCGAGGACGGTCTCTGACATGTCTTGTCTGCTGATGACGCTGCCATAAGTTAGGAATGGTGTTTCGGTGGACATTCAGGCGATGAGCAACTTCCCTCTGCGAGGTTCCGGATTCCGGATTCGAGGTTCCCAATGGCCCTCCACCGATCATTTTCGGACAGTCTTGGCATTTAGAGGGTAGAGTTCCTGATCCGAAATGGCTGTGTTTTCGATAAGTGATGCTTCCGTCGTTCATCAGGCACAATGTGAACATTCCAAAAATTCTCCTCTTTTATTGCCATCCACAAGCATGATTTACGCACATTTTCACGTGCAAAGTCATTTTCTCGCATTTTCATGATTTCCATTTCAATGCTGTGTTTACGTGTACTGTTTCAGTCTGATATCACCATATATGACAATTTCATAATTGCGTTATGAAAAATAATTAACAATATTGGTGTCACAGAAACTTTTGTTGCTGAGTATTATTACTATTATTTGGGGCTTTCGGTTGAGCATGTGAGAGAACAAGACGCAGGTGAAGAGAGCTCCCGGGTGTTGCTACCAATTTTCCATATTAAATTTTTTTTGCACATTGTTACAACCCTACGACGGAGTGTTGGGGCCACATTTGAGTTTTTTTTTTTTGTTTTTACTACGAGAATAAAGTCATTTTTAATGAGAATAAAGTCATTATTAACGAGAATAAAGTCATTTTTAATGAGAATTAAGTCATTATTAACGAGAATAAAGTCATTATTAAAGAGAAAAAGTCATTATTAACGAGAAAAAAGTCACTATTAATGAGAAAAAAGTCGTAGTAAATTCTGCCTTTGTGTAGATGGAGGACAGTTGTGACCGTAAAATGAGGGCCGTGGAGCATTTTGTGGAATTGTATTTCAGTTTAGGTTTTGTGAATGGTCATCTGTACATTGTTTATTATGATATTCGGAGGGATGTCATAAACAGTAACAGCGCAACCACTGTAACAGACGAGCATTCACCAATCATGTGACCGCAGAGAGTTCTTCTCCCCTATTGGACACCCGATCTTCAAACACAGGTTAAACGGGAACAATCGAGGTGTAAAAAGTAAATCAGGGGATTTTATTTCAGTGCCTCCTGTTCTGCAATGGTTCTGTGAATCCATGCATCGCCATGCAGCGTTTGTGTTCGTTAACATCAGACCAAATCACAAACGTCAAAGCCAACAGAACATGTGGGGTTTGACTTGACTTCCGTCTGTTAAGACTACAACTCCCGTTTTCATAATAATAATAATAATCATCATCATCGTCATCATAAATAAGTCATTACCATAGCAAAAGAGGGCTTACAGGAGCCAGACTTCTTAAACAACATGCAGGACGATCTTTAATGTGGCATTTGATCAATCTAACCTGAACGGACCTCCACTTCATTCCAGTTTCTAACAGCGTTTAACTACGTCTTTTTTCTCATAAAAAATGACTTTTTTCCGTTAATGACTTTTTTCTCGTTAATAATGACTTTATTCTCATTAATTATGACTTTTTCCCCGTTAATAATGACTTTTTTCCTGTTAATAATGACTTTGTTCTCCTTAAAAATGACTTTATTCTCGTTAATAATGACTTAATTCTCGTAGTAAAAACAAAAAAAAAAAATCTCAAATGTGGCGCTAATACTCCGTCGTACAACCCAGTAGTATTATCCTAAAAGTTTTATAGCCTTTTTGTTTTATTTGAATGGAGAAACAACGTTGGAACAGGGTTACAACCACATCAATGCCTGCTACTAAGAACTCTGACCATGCTTGCGCGCCTGCTAGTGCTAATGGCGCCTCCCCTGTTAAGCTACCCGAGGATTTGGACAATCTTCATTCTGCTTGTCTGATCTAACCTCTGCCATTACCGATCAACTTAAACTGGCGATTGATGCTGCCCTGGTACCCATTGCTGCTGCGATTGAGGGATTTAGCACGAGGATTGATTCTCAAGACCACCGTATTGTTGATCTGGAGCAACACCTCTCTTCTTACAGTGACCGGGTTGTGTCGCTAAAAAGAGCGGTCAAACATCTTTCCACGGCTAACAAACAGCTGACAGAGGGCGGAGGATACCCGGACATGAACAAACCCAGAGACTTCCTGACGAGCGCCTATCTGGCTAACCGGAGGCGCTGGAGCAACAAACAAAGCTGATTATGTATCCCGAATCCGGCAGTCCCTTCCCAATTTGAAACCCTGTAGCGCGATGGCCAATAGTGCGCTACTCTGAAAAAGCTGCCGACCCCTGCTGGTGGGTACGCCGGGGCTCGAACCCGTGACGTGATAATCACCTCTGCACTGCAGCGCAGTGCTTTAACCGAGTGAGCACAATTGGCCATCGCGCTACAGGGATCCAAATTGGGAAGGGACTGCCGGATTAGGGGATACAATAGCGGCTTTGTTCGTGGCTCCAGCGCCTCCTGTTGGCCAGACGGGCGCTCGTCAGGAAGACTCTGGGTTTGTTCATGTCCGGGTATCCTCTGCCCTCGTTCTGAACTTACGAAGATTCAACCAATGAGTGTATAAGAATCAGTGGTTGACAGGCACGTGCTTCGGAGGAGAACCGTGAACTGTCCTCACTATCCTGAGTTGGCAGCAAGGGGTCGCATACGGGCAAGCTTTGTACATAGTTCACCAATTGGGCATTCCAGATTACGGTGGGATTGGAGATGCCAAATTTTTAGCGACAAACTGTAGTTACTGACAGTGGTTTTCTGAAGTGTTCCTGAGCCCATGTGGTGAATTCCTTTACACACTAATGTTGGTTTTTGATGCAGTACCGCCTGAGGGATCGAAGGTCACGGGCATTCAATGTTGGTTTTCCGCCTTGTTGCTTACGTGCAGTGATTTCTCCAGATTCTCTGAACCTTTTGACAATATTACGTACCGTAGATGACGAAATCCCTAAATTTCTTGCAATAGCTCGTCGAGGAATGTTGTTTTTAAACTGTTCGACAATCAGCTCACGCATTTGTTCACTGAGTGGTGACCCTCGCCCAATCCTTGTTTCTGAATGACTGAACATTTCAGGGAAGCTGCTTTTATACCCAATCATGGCACCCACCTGTTCCCAATGAGTCCGTTCACCTGTGGGATGTGCCAAATAAGTGTTTGATGCGCATTCCTCAACTCTCTCAGTAATTTTTGCCACTTGTGCCAGCTTTTTTTGAAACATGTTGCAGGCATAAAATTCCAAATGAGCATCACTGACAAATTCTTCAACCTTTTACAGGCTAATTTTACACCCCTACTGACTCGTACCAAGGATGTCATTGAACGTTGGTCTTTACTACGCCTCTCTCTTGCTGCCAGAATCAATTCTATTAAAATGACCACTCTTCCTAAATTTCTATATCTATTTCAATGCTTACCAATTTTTCTCCCCAAGACATTTTTTAAGGAAATTTATGGTCTAATTTTACCCTTCATTTGGGACAAGAAGCCCCCTAAGATACAGAAACAACTTCTACAAAGACCCAAGCTAGATGGAGGACTTGCACTGCCAGACTTCAAACACTACTATTGGGCTGCACATCTTAGAATCATTCAGTACTGGTTGCAGGAGAACGATATGCCAGGCTCCCCAATTTGGCTAGATATGGAATCCACCTCCTCTCACCCAAAATCACTGTCTGCTCTTGCTCATGCACCCATAACAAGCCCTTTTAACAACTTTTGCACTAATGTATGCGTCAAATCAACTCTGAAGATATGGTGCCAATTTAGGTGCCACTTTGGCATTCAGGCAACCTCCCTCAATACTCCAGTATCCTCAAATCCAGCCTTCCCTCCTTCCTTAATTGATAAAGCGTTTATGACATGGAATAGACTTGGTATCAAAAAATTTAGGGATCTTCATATTAACGATGTATTTCCGACATTTGAACAGTTATCTCTTAAATTCAATCTCCCCCGGAAACATATTTTCAGATTGTTGCAGGTCCGAAGCTATATCCGCGGTTTGAATCCCCAGTTCCCCGCCTTACCTGATAAAACCCTGATAAAACCTGATAAAATCCCTCTCTGAAGGGCTCACTGTCAATTATCTATAGGCAATTGTGTTCCCTAAACTCCACTTCCTTAGACAGCATTAGGTCATCATGGGAGGGGGAGCTGGGGGGGAAAGATTTTGGATGATTTGTGGGAGGTTGCTCTGAAAAGAGTTAATTCTTCTTCAATATGTGCACGACATGGTCTCATTCAATTCAAAGTAATTCATAAAGCTCATTGGACTACCTTAAGGCTGTCCAGAATCTATGAGGATGTGAGCCCAAATTGCATAAAATGTAACCAACATCCGGCTAATCATACCCACATGTTTTGGAACTGTCCCTCTCTTCTCACCTTTTGGATAGATGTCTTCAACGCACTTTCAAGAATATATGTCATACAGATTGAGCCGGACCATCTCACTGCACTGTTTGGAGTCCCCTCATCCACATTACATTTGAATAAAATGACAAAAGATGTTATCGCTTTTTGTACACTATTAGCGAGAAGGCAGATTTTGCTCAAATGGAAATCACCTACACCCCCCTCTCACTCTCTCTGGATTAAGTCTGTTTTGGAGTGCATACAGTTAGACAAGATTAGATGCTCACTGAGAGGATCTCTTCAGAAATTTACCAAGATGTGGACACCTTTCTTTATATATGTCAAGGAACTCCACTTTCCCGCTATCCCCGACTGACATCATTGGGTTAACATTGGATTGGTTTTCCCTTTGCATAGTGTTACTTGATGAATAGTCCTGATTATTAATTTATATTGCTCCCTCTCCTGTATAGTTCTGTTGTGAAATGCCTGGCCTAGAAGCCTTGTACTTAATGTGTATTTGATGATATATTATGAATGGTTGACCTGTATATCACTGTGACTGGTATTGTGTGCCAATATGTTTATGCATTGAAGTTCCTATTGGATAACCTACGAATGACACATTATTCACCATTGTAAGCTTTCTTGTGAAAATCCAATAAACAAAGTTGGAAAAAAAAAAAAATCCAAATGAGCTAATATTTGCAAAAAATTACAAAGTTTACCTGTTCGAACATTAAGTAACATGTCTTTGCAGTGTATTCAATTGAATATAGGTTGAAAAGGATTTGCAAATCATTGTATTCTGTTTTTATTTACGATTTACACAACGTGCCAACTTCACTGGTTTTGGGTTTTGTACTTGCATTTATATCTGCTGACAAATCTGGGTTTGCATTGTGTGTTAAGATAATTCCAAAGACACTGAGCTGTATTCTATATTCTATGTTTAGCTAATGTGGTTCTGACCTGCATTTATCGTAGGGACTTTTTGGTATAACATCTTGTTAAAATACTGGACAATGTGTCTTTGTCCAGTATTTAGGGAGGCCTCTCTGTTCAGAAGAGGATACTAGGTTTTTTTTTTTTTAGATGCATCAGAATCAGACAAGGGGTTTTCCCGCGATTTCTCTCGATTGGGGAGGGAAATTTAGGGACTGGGGAGGGGGGGAGAGGGGGCTCCTTGTGTGAGCGTGTGACTTAGTCTCTTTTTCTCTGTATTTGTAATATGTGTTTTTTTCTTTATTTATGCATTTTTATTTGATTTGGTTAACCTTGTTAGATCATATGGTGGTTGCTCCATTACCTGAGGTTCATTGGTTTTTCCTTGGCGTAGGTGTGCTGTACTCCCAGCTTACTTCTCATACCAGTCTTGCTTTTTTAATTCACTCTGATTTAAGGTACGGGTAACCATGTTAAAAATGATTCATCTTTGAGATTCTTGAGCTGGAATGTGAAAGGGATGAATAGCCCACTGAAGAGATCTGGAGTGTTCTCTCACCTAAAACAACTGAGGGTGGATGTAGCTTTTCTTCAGGAAAAGAAAGAAGGTTAAGGACCAACTTAGAGTAAAAACCCCTTGGGCTCAGCATTATTTTCATTCTAATTTAGATTCCAGGGCCTGAGGAGTTGCCATTCTAATCCACAAAAATGCATACTTTTCCAAAACTAAGGTTATAGCTGATAAAAATGGTAGATATTTCATCATACCGGGCTCTAGTAACCACACACCTGTTATTTTGGTGAATGCATATGCACCTAATTTTTATAATTTAGAATATGCTAATCACCTTCAACCCCGTCTTAGACCGATCCAGTGCTCGAACCAGTGTTCCATCAGCTATGTCCAAATCTTTTTGTGAATTCATGTTGCAGCATATATATAATGACCCTTGGAGATTCAACAATCCTCTAGCAAGGGAAAACTCATTCTTTTCTCATGTCTAGCACACGTTTTCTCGCATAGACTACTTTTTTGTTGGTGGCTTTCTACTCCAAAGGGTTACAAACACAAAATATTTTCTATTGTTATGTCAGATCACGCTCCCTTGCTCCTTGATATTATCTTTAATTCCCACCATGCGGACCGACCCCCATGGAGATTGAACTCCTTACTCTTATCCGACCCTCTTTCTGTGGGTTAATTTCTTCATCCATTGACACTTTCCATAGGATAAACAAAACTCCTGACACACCATATCTATACTATGGGATACCCTCAAAGCTTACCTTAGAGGGTACATTATGCCATATGCATCACACCAAAATAAAATTAGGAATGCTAAACAGACAGATCTTTCCAATGCCATTCTTGACATCGATTGTCAGTATGCACTGAACCCATCTCCTGAGCTTTCTGAACAACGCCTTGAGCTTCAGGCAGAGTTCGACTTCCTATCAACAGGGGTAGCAGAGAAGTTATTGCTAAAGTCTTGTGGCTCTTACTACGAATATGGTGATAAAGCCAGTTGCCTTCCAGCACACCAGCTTAAGCGTCGAGCAGCAGCGTGCTCTATTCCTCAGATAAAAAATGTCTCTCGTTCAGTAACGATAGACCCTGTTGAGATGAACACTGTTTTTGTGTCTTACTATTCTTCTCTTTACTCCTCTGAGCTCCAAAACAACTCTGACAACATGACCCATTTTCTCAATAACTTGGATATCCCCAATAAAGACTCCACACGAGCTGATCAACTTGATGGCCCTATAGATTTGGATGAGGTTGTGTGTTCTATCATGTCATTGCAATCAGGCAAAGCCCCTGGTCCAGATGGTTTCCCTCCTGAATTCTATAAGAAGTTTCACACTCAAGTCATGTGTGTCATCCTCTATACCGGCTCTTCTCATCACTTCCGACAACCAAATTGTATGTAACTCCGAGGTGTCAAACTCACTTTAGTTCAGGGGCCACATACGGCCCAATTTGATCTCAAGTGGGCCGGACCAGTAAAATCCTAGCGTAATAACCCATAAATAATGACGACTCCAAATCTTTCCCTTTTTTCGCACAAAGAACTACAAGTACATTCTGAAAATGTTCACATTTAATGAACTACCTTTTTACAAAACATATTATGAACCTGAAATTTCAACAATATTATACCTCAGTTTACAATTTGCAAATGTGCATTAGAACTTACAGATTACAGTAGACGTACAATGGCTAAAAACATTTAGTCACAGGTATCTGGAACTGAACAATATGGTATTTTACTTTATGAATAAAAGAACTTGTCAAGATCAACAATGGTTTGCCCTTTTTCTCCATAAACTGTCCAATTTCCTCTCGTAGATCGAAAAAACGCTTCAGCACGGCACCTTAGCTTAACCACCTTACCTCAGTGTGGTATGGCAGTCCATTGCTAATGTCTTTATCACTAAGAAGGCTGTCAAACTGACGGTGATTTAAACCTCTGGCTCGAATGAAATTGACAGCTCGGACAACCACTTCCATGACGTGATCCATTTTTAACGACTTGCAACACAATGCCTCCTGGTTCAAAATACAGTGAAATGTCCAAAAATTATGTCCTCCATTTGCGGCCAGTACTTTCTCTCAGAATTTTGTCACAACACCTGCTTTTTTACCCGATCATTGATGGCGCGCCATCTGTAGCCAGGCTGACAGCGCGGGCCCAGTCCACTCCGACCCTGTCCAACCCTCAAAAGAGAGAGTTGTAAATGTCGACCGCTGTTGTGGCGTCCATCATAGGCTCCAACTCAAGGAACTCCTCGGTGACAGTCAAAGTCTCATCAACACCACGAACAAATATGGCTAGTTGTGCAACATCTGTAATGTCCATGCTCTCATCAATTGTGACCGAAAATGCAACAAATGACTTGACTTTCTGCTTCATTAGGTTGACCAAATCTATTGAAAGATCTGAAATCCTATCTGCCACAGTGTTTCTCGTCAGACTTATGTTGGCAAGAGCCTGTCGCTTTTCAGGACACGTGATTTCTGCAGCCTTCAGCATGCACATATTCACGAACTCAACCCTCACAGTATGGCTTTGATGCTGATGCTATTTCGCGTGCAATAAGGTAGTTTGCTTTCACTGCTGGGTCACTAATCTCTCGGCTATGAGTAAAAACAGACTTTTGTTTCCTCAGACAACAATTCATTTATCTTATTTCTTCTCCGTTGTCCTTGCAAGCTGTTGTATTTTTCGCCATGATTAGCCTCATAGTGGCGCCGAATATTATATTCTAGTGCTGTTACCGTCGATACCAAGGCTTCGGAGCCTGTATCAAAAATCTGAAGCACTTCCTAACGGGGCTCCGTGTTGAGGCTTGTATCACCTCAGCGAAATGACGTCAGTAAGTCAGTCGACTATAAAATCTCCCAGTTCTCTTCTGCAGCTCGTGGGTTGTTGTCAGTAGTTGAAGTTTATTGGTGCGATTTGCGAGTTTGTCATTGCGTGCGATGGAGCCAGCAAGAAAGAAAAAGTTGTTTCCCGTTCAGTAATACTTTGATTTGATTTCACCAAATAAGGTTGCTTAGTGAGGCTATTAGGCCAAATTGTTTGACTATTATGTGATGTCATATTTTCAAATAATTTCCAATACATAATAAATTCCCTTAATTTGATCGTTTTTCATTTAATTATTAGAGGAAACGCTTATTATTTTCGAACAAAAATCCAAGGCTCTTTGTTTCACATGCACTTTCACTGCCCTCTGTCCTGTCCCTGAAAGCATCTTTTAGTTTCGTTATGACATAACATGTGGTCAAAATACTTCTGTTGTGATTTACGAAATGGACCAATAGCGAAAACCAGATAAATGCAAAAAGGAGGCTTTATTTCTGAAGGGGGAAACCCCCCATTAGAGCTAGCAACAGTACAATGTCCACAATCCAAAAACAAATTTTAATGGGCGTAATCCAGAGTCAAAACCAGAGCACCAATCACAAAATCCGTAGTCAGTCAAAAAGAGGTCGATAAACAAGAATGTGGTACAATACAGGGAATAGGCAAAGCTCGTAGTCAGGCGGTCCGGTCAGAAAGATAAATCACTATGAATCGAGGCGGAAAACGAACGTGGCGCAGGAAACTAGGAAGAACGATCTGACAAAGGAAGTGCATAAGCAGACATCTTAAATACACATCCGGAGTGAACACATGACCAGGGAGAAGCAGGTGCAGTCAATAATACAATGATCAGGACTGACACAGGAGGAGTAATCTAATTACATGAATCTGGCAAAAGCCAAAACCCAGACAGGGATCACAAGATAAACCTATGTACAAAACAACAGCTCCGGTTAAGGAGTACTAAAGTGTAAAGATTAAAGAAAGGAAAGCACAAAGTATAAGTGGAGATCCACAGAAATTCGTAGCAGAGATAATTAGGGATAGGCAAGGAGGCGGAGACTAGAATTGGGAGACTGCAGAGAGATCGCTAGTCAATTAGTATGTGCAGCTATACAATCCCGAGTGCATGTTAGTAAGTTAGTAAAAATATACAATGTTAATATGGGTTAGTAATTAAGCGAAAACAACAAACTGCTAGTATGGGTTAGTAGATAGCAAAAGAGAAAGGAGGGAAGCACACGAGATAATGAAAGAAGGTTGAAACCCAGAAACCAATAAATCACCCGAATGAGTGGCACGCAAGACTAGGGACCGTGGGCTAAGACCTACATGAGACAAGACTGGGTAAACGAAGTGCGAAGCAAGGCATGGCAGAAAATAAACATGGCAAGGGATCTAGGAAACATGGCAAAGACTATGAAAAATACAAGACAATAAAAATAATAAAACAAGAAATCTAAAATACCAAAACACAATATGCAATACTAAGAATGGTCAGAATAGCGCAGTGGTCACTAAACAAAAATCAATAAGCATGGCTAGGCCAGGTACAGAACTTAAACAAGGCATTGGCAGAACACAGAATCCCAACAACTGCATTTTATTTTGAATTTATTGATCTGCCACTTTCGTGATGAAGGCTTATGCTTGCCTACCATTTCCTACGAAGCACAACTCGTATTTGTTTTTATTGACCTCTACAATAGCCTACAATATAGTATAGAAATACTATACATTTCTTGGATCATAAACGTCTTGACCACAAGTACAATTCATCTTGAACATTACATTCTAGATTACCCGCTTGCTATGAGCCAAATTAGACAGCTATCCAGGTGTCTCCCCAAAGTCTGAGATTCATCAAAGTGGTTCCCTGTCAAATCATACATTAATCATATATTTAACACAAATTAACTTTTGGGGCATGAAATTCAGCATGAACTTATGATTTTCTGGTTGAGTTTAGCATGAATTTATCAATATCAGTGCAGTTGAACGTCAGTGGTCACCACTACCTCTCCAAGCACAAAACATGCCTTTTCTCCATTATAAAGTTTACAATTTTGTCCATTTTTCCTCAAAGTCCCCCAATCATTAAATAATGTGCTGATTAAACTGCCATAACATTCACCCTGCAATGAAAAGCCACTCTTACCACTCTTACATCCGAGCTCATAACCTTACACCTTATAAGGGTAAAAACTCACTAACTCAGTAATATCTGAATTCTGAAATATACCTTATTTTAATAGACCAGAAATTTCACTTTCTGGAAAAATCAAACGACATATGCCACCATATTCAACAGAATGGTGCAATGAACATACCGTGGGATCTACCGACATGTGTAGGCTGCATGCATTTGGAGAAACGAAAACCTCGGCATTCAATGTCTTTAAACGCAGTATAAATTCTACAACAAAAAGCCATATTGAGCAAGATGCAAACAGAGTAGAAGTATACCTTTTTATTTATTGATGCCTTCCTCCAGGGACAGATGTATCGGGTACAAGGAACCCTCCAGTACTGTTTCATTCGGAATTATTCCTATTGACTATGTCCTTATCTTATTTAAATCCTCTAAATATAACTGAGCACTTCAAGGCCAGTTTTGCGAGTCTTTTTTCTATAAATTGCGTCTATTTCAGCCGCGTAATGCGCGCAACGTAAACAGGATTCAACCAAGCCTGCTGATACGCATAGGCTTATATGCTCTGTGTTTGTCCAATCAATGTGTTTCGCTTGCAGTAGAACTTTTAAATACTCAGGAATTGGATAAGAAATGAGCCAATCAATATATTGTTACTGCCGAGGTTTCACGAGGGCGTGAAGTCTAACTGTGCAGTTAGGCAGATGAGCCTGAATGTATGATTGAGTGTTTGGCTATCAACACCAGTACTTGGGTGGATATAAGGAAGCGCTGAATTTGTCAATTAAGGAATCTACACGAAAATCCTTGGTAGGGAACTATGCATTTTTTGCATGTGATGACTGTAATTGACAGTAGAATGTGAGAGAATCAATACCAAGTCGAATTTTTTGCTTCAGAAAACAGATTTGTCTGAACTACTAATTGGAATACCGTTGGCTCACTGTAGCTAAAGTGGTTGCTACATAGGACAACGATTTTTTCTGTCGCAAAAGATCGTTTTTTTAAACTGCTGGATCGATACTATGGGCAAGGATATTTATCAGTTTGCACATCAGGCGTGGCAGAGGAGTTTAATTCATGCTACTCTTGAAAAAGAGGGAGTGGAGTGAACTGCCCCATATCCAAAACCGCGTTCGAGGTCTGCTTGCTTGTGAATATTCAATAGCTGATCCGGGGGTGCCATCTAGTGATCGAGTAAAGTAACAGCATGCTTAAATTTGCAATTCTATTGACGCAAGCCTGCAGAGAGGGGTTAATAACAAATTTCCAAAACAAAATCAAATCACATGACCAAAACATATGCAAGAATACACCTTTTTATCCCACCGGTATGGAATACCGTGGGATATAATCATCGCCCTGTCCGTCCCTCTGTCCGTAATCATTCTCGTGTCCGGAGAAGAACTCAAAAACTATAACACTTAGAAACTTCAAATTTGATATAGAACTTACCCTCATGGTCTAGTTGTGCCTTTTGCAGGTTTCAGTTCCATGCTGCCCATAATTCTTGAAATTTTCACCAAAAACAGCCCTAAAATTGGAATTTGTCTCATTTCTGGGACAGAACTCAAATACTATGCCACTTAGAAACTTCAAAAACTCCAAAGGTCGCGGCTCTCACAGACCAAGTGAAATACAGTGAAATGTCCTTGTTGTATCTCACATCCGAGTCATGGAATGAGGAACACACAGAACTGTCAATTACCTAGGACTCAGTAGCACACCAGCCATCACAGGTGT